>OX638383.1:53301814-53942411 GCA_951813785.1 Criorhina ranunculi
GGGGGGTATCCTCCGGGAGGACCCATGGCTCGTGGTGTGGCTGCTGCTGCTGCTGCTGCTGCCGGGTCATACCGATAGTAAGGATCTCTACAAAACACGACAAATCATTATATTTTCATTATAAATCCCCGCCAAGCATCGTGCTTACCCTTGATGATTTCCGTGAAACATATTTTGTGCATTTCCATCCATCAGTTTTCGGACTCAGAAAATTGAAGAAAAGGTTTTTGCTCCAGTTTTCTCTCACACTCTCTCTACTTTTCGCTTTTTTTTTTTTTTATATGAAAACAACAAAAATACTTTCAAACTAATTTCCGATTGACACACACATTAATAACGGTTATATTTTTATTTTATTTTTCTTTTGTAGCACGAGAGCAAATGTTTTTGTGGTTTTTTTTTTGTTTCTTAATTATTTTTGTTGTTATGAAAAAATGATACCGACAGTGGATACAAAAAAAAAAAATTTAATTTACAAATAATAAATAAGTATTAGTTGTTCTTGTTCATTTGTACAGAAATGAAATTTCAGAAGAAAGAAAAAAAATTGAACAAAAAAATATATGAAAAGTTATTAAGTATTCCTAATCTTTGCGCTAGCAACACTTTTTTCTTTCTTTATATTTTGACGGGATTTTTGATGTCGCTATCTTATTCCTTTTATTTTTAGTATCGATTCAAAACAATATTCTTTTAGTTAATTGTTTTGCTGACTTAATGTAGGACTTCGACATTGTAGCTGTTATTCAGTTAGCTATAAAAGATGAAAATAAAAAAATATATAAATAAAATAAATATTTAAAGTTGAACCGTGAAAATTGATTAAATAAGCAGTTAATTGTTTCGGTATTATGCAAGACAAAAGTGTGATGTTTGGCTAGAGATGTGGACGTGAAAAGTAAGACGAATTGAGTTGAATCTGTAATGAAAAAACGAAGAAACATACTGTTAGCTATATAAAATTATGAATATTTATTTTAAAAAAAAAAGTTATAAAGTAAAAGAAGTGAGGAGTATTTTATGGACACCACACATTGGGGCTCAATATAAAGAGTGATTCAATGTAGATTTCTAAATAACAGTGGTAAGTATTTTCCAAATGTTAATGCATTTATGAAGGTTTAAGCAAAACGAGTTGGTCTTGAAGTGAATGCGGACAGAACCAAGTACATAGCATCATCAGTCGAGTTCGCTTAGATCAACTCCACAAATGACACCCTCTTCTAGATTCGATGAAGAATAACCCTAGGAAACCCTATTTCGGTATAGCAACACCACTAAGTTCAAATCTCTTTAGTCAACGAACAATATGGATGCTCTGCAGAACATCTTGCCAGATCTGTTATATGTGATGAATGATTAGTAAGAACGCCGAGCAAATATTAAAATCCTTCGAGTGGAAAATGACGGAAAGTGGAGAGGGCGAATCGATAGGTACATTGCCTTGACCACATCGAGCGAATGAACAACAATGCTTCAGTCAAAAGAATCTTCGAATACCAGTCTACAGGTTCGAAGCGAGAGAAAAAAAAAAAAAAAGGGCAGAACTTTTGGTGTAATTTGTTGTCTGAATGAGCAGTTGGCCTACATGTTTTTTGAATTTCTGTTGCTATCAAAGCACCTTTTTGTTATGAAGTTATGAAAATATTGAAAACGAAAACAAATATGAAAGTACATATATTACAGATACTTCGATTTTTAAGTAAAAAACATTTAAAAAATTCAAGTTATATGTAAACAAAACTTAAACCACCCACCTAACATGATTGCCTTTCTTGACTTATCTATTTATTGAAGCTTATTTTAATTTATACAATATATGTACAGGTGATATTTTTTTAAGAGTAAACATGGATTGATACAATGGCGCATTTTTTTTTTTCTGCTCCCAATACATTCGGTTAACATTTTAAATAATTACTCGTAGCTTGATTGTTATTGTGAAACATGCAGTCTTCTTTTTCTAATTGTATGATGAAAGATGAAACAAACAGTTTTCACAGATTGACTTGTAGTTAATACAAATGTGGGCCATTGTAGGGTCGAACAAAGTGCGTGCTTTTTAGTAACTTTTAGTGGTACATCGTTGTCCTTTTCCAAAAAGCCGGTATTTGTAAGGTAACACTTGTTTACGAGCGTTTTAGTGTATATACTGGCACTTTTTGGCTCGAGTTTGGTAAAATTTAGTTCATTTGGAGCCTTCGCGTTTCCAAACATTCAACTAGAAGTACGCAATACCGTCATAAATATCGTTACGACATATAAAGAGCAATCATAAGTTAGTAATGTAACGAATTGAGAAATCACACTGTATTTTGTTTTCAACATAAACCTCAGTTCGATGACACGTAAAAAAAGAGGAACTGACGTTTAAGAAAAGACAAGCGGGTTGTCATTTTGTGTTACAGGGATGTCCATTGAACAAAGATGTTGATAGTTTTATCGTTCGCATTCGAAATATGTGTATTAAATCGCATGCTAATAAGTAGAATAGCTTATTAATTCCTGTTTTCACGTTTTGTTCATAAACAAACCCTTCTTACCAAAAAAATAAAAATAAAATAATAATAATAACTGAGAATGTTGCTTTTCCTAAAACGGGAAGATTGCTTATAACCATACTTTTAATGAAAACCCCTGCTCTGATTTTCATTCCTGCCTATGTAACTTTGTCTTTGTACTTATTTTTTCTGAAGTAAATTTGTTTAAAAACTACATACATATGTCTCCACTAACCTCCTTTAAGCCTAATGTGATAACCAATGATTTGTTTTTACTATTTGCGATACTTCTGTGTATCCATAACACCGACAATTATTGTCTCAACAGAGGTAATTTATTCTGAATGTTTGACAGAACGCAGTAAATGGAGGTACAAAATATAACCGTTACTAGAAGTACTAAATCATGTTATAGGTATTTTCTTTTCTCTTTTATTGCACATTACACACTTTCCACTCCCTATTACATAGATATTCAATTGCTACCAATCAATATTACCTGTCGCAATGAAAATCTTTTTTTCTTTTACTTACAAACAAAAAGTAATTATTCATCACTGCCAATCAATTTCATTGTACATATATATTTCTTGATTTAAAAGAGACTAATGACTTTAAATTGTTTTTTTTTTTTTTTTTTGCAAAAAAGTAAAATAAATCTAAGCGCACCGAAAAAAACGAATCGAATGAGCAAATTACAGCCACAAAACCAATCACATTATCTCACAAAATCTATAACGACTGAATCATTTTCGATGCATACACATTAACATTAAAGGGGAAAAGCTATACGCTTATGAATATCAAAATTGCAGCACATAAAACGTACAGCATTACCCCTTAAATGTCATGTCTTTCTTGTTGTTTGTTGTTTTTCTTCTTTTTTTTTACTATTTTATTTTTATTTATTTTTTAAGTATTCGTATTATTATTTCTCTATTCTCTTTTTTGGTCGTACTCTGTACTCTGTAGTCTTTAGCTCTCTTGTTGTAAATGTAACTCCCCCTGAACAAACGAAATAATTTCAATTTGTACCTGAAAAATGTGCACTTATGCTTTTATTTGTTGTTTCTGTGTATAAGCTTGTGTTTTATTTTATTTTTTATTCATTCGATATATGCAAAAGTATTGGGTGGTAAAAGATTACAAATCAATATGCAAGAAGGTAAAGCAACGAAAACTAAATTTAATGAACACTGGTAGACAACGAACGGAGATATGGGGTATTGTTTTCACACTCGATTTTATATGTTAAATTTTTTTCTGATTATTGAAATGAAAATTCAAAGTTAAATTTGTTATAATTTTACTGTTTCGTTTTCACCAGAGACAAATGAGATGATTTGGGGCAAAGTTACATCATTACACTAAGACGAAATGAGCATAATAGAAGCGAACAGTCCTAGATTGAACTCAAAATATTAACTTTCCTGTCAAAACGAAGAAAACATGTAGTTTATCTCTTTGGTATCGCCGAATATTATTAGCAACTGTCAACTCTTCACTTAAACCTTTCTCATTTCTTTAAGATGAAAACATAGTGTTACTATCGTGTAAGCACGTAGTCCTAAGATACACTTCTCCACCCCAAACCTAATCTAGTATTACCTCAGTATTTTCTTAGATAACAATTATATTGGTCTATAAAAAACGAGTTTTTAGAATGTCAAAATTCTATTTGATACAAGGAAACGAATTTGACCATATTAGCACCAACTCTTTCTTACAACTTCAAAATCATCTATATGTATTTTTCAGTTACGAACATTTTCTAAAAAATGTTACTCCAATTGCCAAAAACTATGACTGAACGCACTTTAACAAGTTCAAGTTCAAGTAAATCTCTAAAATTTCATATATTTTATGGACGAGCATAAATCGAGAATGTTATAGATTAGGAGAAACTGTAAAAATCAAATCGAAAAAACTTTAATTTCTCTTAAATTTCCAGTGGTCAAAGAAAATTCTCTTGTCAAAGTTCATAAATGCAATCCTTTTTTTCTAAGCTTAATCCAAGTACTACCAACTAATTCGCAGGCTAAATCCAATGGTAGCACACTGATGAGATTCATTATATTCAAAGTAACTTTAATACTTTCCAATGCATCGCTCAATGCAAATTTTTAAAACAACCACTAAGTGACAAAGCTGTTCACATTTCTGTTTACCAGTCTTATCTAATCTGAATGCGTTACAAATTTAAGATAAAAAAGTTCTCATGACATTAAATTCGATTATCTGCTATGACAAAAGATAATAATATTTCTAAAGAATTGTTATACATATGCCTAAAACTGTATGTCGAATGAAGTGTTTAATTTTTAGCAGTAATTATGTTAAGAAATTATAAAGACGACTTTTTTTTGTTGCAATAAAGATTAAGCAAAAGAACCAGAAGGTGAATTCCCCATCAGTGTGGTATGCTGATGAATCAACAACGGAAACGAATGCGTGGGCATACCGTTTTGACCCAAAGCTTGTCTAGAACTGTCTAGTAAGTTCCCTTAAGTATCTTATAAAAATAAAAAATCACGACTTATTGGATTCCCGATGTTGAGGACAACGGATGTATATGTAAATTGCTAATGAGCTCGCCAGGCAACGATCTCAATCAACTTTAAAATGCCCATTTCCATTCTGTGACCAGTCACATAAAGTTGGAGCTCAACTAATGGGGGCACCAAAGAAATCTATAAAAACTTATCTAGAAAGTTAATCAACCATTTTAACAAAATAGAAGTTGAGAAATGCTTACACTAAGTAAGCGTGATAGTTAACTTCTTAAGGACTTCCTCACTGTACATTGCTCACCCAATTATCATCTCAACAAACTGGGCACTGCTGAGCATATTTTGTGCGAATGCCCTGTCACTGCTCGAAGCAGAAGGGGTTCACTTCCTTAGCCATACTGAGCTATTCATCAACAAGCGCGATGCTTAGGTTCCTCAATGATATCGACCTTGTTAGCAATCACAGCATTCCCCAAT
Organism: Criorhina ranunculi; assembly: GCA_951813785.1. NCBI lineage: Eukaryota > Metazoa > Arthropoda > Insecta > Diptera > Syrphidae > Criorhina > Criorhina ranunculi. The sequence goes on from OX638383.1 coordinate 53,307,303, forward strand.
TGTAGGAGAACTTTGTTTAACACAAAAGATTTATCAGGTGGCAGTGCTTTTCTGGCGTCAGTCAAAGGTAGGTGAATTAGTACAGAAGTTTTGTGATTCTTACAATCATCAGTACTCAGAGCTCTTTAAATGGAAATTGGGGTTAAATCTATAGGATTGTAGGCAGGAGAGACTTGGTTTGGGGAGCTGAAACTAGCGTGCCTGATATCGGAGGATCGAAAGTTGCAGTGTCCCAGGCTGAGACTCTACAAAGGTCTGTAGCCCCCGACAAGTCAGTAAATGAACAAAAGTTTCTGATCATCCAAAATCTGCTTCTAAGGCGTAGAGGAGGTATGAACTAACTTTGGATGCCTACAAATGCTTAACGTTGCTGGAGACATTTTCAAGAACAAAAGTGTCATAGAACATAGAACAAAACTGCATACAAATTTCAACTTAACCAAATAAAAGAAAAATTGGTTTTGACAGCTGTTTGACAGCTCTTAACCACACACTGCATTTTTTTTTTTACCGAATTCAAATGCAAACAAAAAAACAAAAAAGACCAAAACTATGCAAATATAGGTACATATGGGAGAAAAAAAAAAAAAAACAAGTCCACTTCAACGTAAGGACATTCAAAAGAAATAAAAAGATAAAACAGGAAAATAGAAAAATGAACGTGGTACATGTACAGAGCAGATAGACACATGAATAGATACGAGACACACAGCCAACGAATGGCGGTATTTTAAGGAATAGGACGAGGAGTTGCGTGAACTCAAGTGGTGGGATGTGGGGTGCCCGGGTTCTGTCTCTCTAACTACCTACCTATTCAGAGCGTTGGTGGTTTCCATATTTCGGAATTTCAAACATTGAGCATGCAGAGGATACAGCAGCAGTAGTGGTAGTAGCTTACAGATAGAGAAAGTACGAATGGGGAATAGTGAGGTGGTGGTTGCTCTGGTTTTTTTTAGTGGATTCCTCAATTTCGATATTTTGCCATTTGGAAGGGTAACAAACAAGGTGAGCTCACTCACTCACCCGGTTCTGAGTGACTGACTGGTTGCTTGGTGGTGTGAGAGATGCGGTATGACATTTGTTTCGTAGGTAAAAACGGGACACCAACCAGTAAAACATACAAACATAATGTGTAAGTGTACAGAACTAGAGAGAGAGAAATTATACGAATCGTATAATAAAACGTATTAGTTTATTTGTTTGTGTTATTTCTGATTCTGATTCGGATGCTTTTTCCTCCGAGGGATGGTGGTAGGCAAACGTTTGGGGGGTTAGAAATGATTCTAAAACAAAAAAGTCCTTTTCGCCATTACTTTCCGCTAATGCGACGTGTAAGAATCGGCTTCATAGTGTAAAATCAATACTTACGACGCCCGAAAAATGTGAATATATTTGGCATTTGCCACTTTTCTTGATTTTTGTTTTTACTCTTTCAGCGCGTTGTCCTTATTTGTGTCCTTTTACATTTTTTTTTTCTGCGTGGGGGGGTTTTTTTTCTGTGGGATTCGGTGTACAATGGATGATGATGATGACCATTGATATACATATTGGGTTGGAAGAAGCCGATGACGATGAAAAAAGAAAAGAGTCAAACATGAAAGTGTACTTATTCTCTCTCATGTACATAAACGCACACACAAACATACACTGCATACATAAAAACCAGAGAGCGTTAGTGGCAGCAGTAGCAACAACAACCACACGCGCCCCGACAATGCTGACAACGGATAATGAGATATTTGCGCGACCTTTTTACTCGATTTCCATTTTGATGATGATTTTCCTCCTTTTTCTGGTGCTTTTCTGTGGCGCTCGATGTAGGTATTTCAAATTCAACTCGATTTTAAAATTTGTTTTCTTACTAAAGGGATTGTATTGGGTTGCGTAAAATAAAAACTCACATCAATAGTTTCACTGGTATTCTTAAATTGTTAGGGTGTCTTGCACTTCATTCACCAATGAATGATTTGGGATAGAAATGGGAAAAATTTGATGAATCCCTCGCTTTGCTAGCTCCAGGAAATGTTTAAAACTCCTAATATACCAGCAGCGAGTCACTCACTACAATGTTACAAATAGAAGCTCCATCACATGAAATGGTTCATTGAGTTGTGGTCATACAGGAACGAGGGATGCAGAGCGCCCTGGACGTCCAAATGAGGCAACAACTGAACAAAATGAAAGAGTTTGCGAGATAGACACAAAATGGTAAATATTTCCAATAAACGTATAAGAAAGCTATCTGGAAGTTGGGTTCCAAGATAGAATCGAGCAGTGTTTGATCATGTTCAAGGACAATCCAAGTAATGAATTGATAATTTCCACTAATAACGATCACTGGGCAGTATTATTCGTTATTTGATAGATTTCACAGTGAAAAAAAGAAAGTTAGCCCCCGTAAGGACAAGACAAGAAGAATCGATATGAAAGCAGTTCTTGGTTTAGCTATTAGAACAGTGCGTAACTGAAGGCGGGTAGCTAAGGACCGGGCTAACTAGCAAGGCATGTTGGTTGTAGCCCAGGTTCACCCCGAACTGCAACGTTTAAAAAACCTTGGATATAAAGATGGTAATTGCTATTACGCAGGTGGCTAGAAGTTAGGTGTTGACTTGACGGTTTCTTACGCATATAATGCTGATCCACATTACAAAATTTAGAATTAGAAAATTTCATGAGCGATCAGCACTTATGAGCAAGTAGTCGCGCCCCAGTCGTCAAACTTAATTCTTTCTTCTTTTCCATAAAACAATTTTTTTTTTTGTCTTTAGGAAGGTGGGAGATAAAACGAATGGAAAATAGTTTTAATTCAGTCGACCAGAAAGGGACAACCGATAAAAAGAGCTGAACAACCATAGGACACTGTCAAGTGTGTGTCTGTTGTTGTTCTTGTTATTGGTGGTGTACAGCCGCTGAGCAGCAGTAGCAGTAGCACTAGCGCAGCATTTTCTTAATTCCACCATCAGGGTGGTTGGTTAAGTATGTACGTACGTGCGGTGTGTGTTTCAACCCCGAATGTGGAATAATAAATGCAACAATCATCATGACGATGATGATGGTGATGTCTATCGATTTTCTTCATCATAGTGAACAAAAAAAGTAAAAAGAAATCGTGTAGCTAAATTTAGCGCAGCTTTGTATGGGGGCAAGCAGTAGCACCAACTGAATGGGGAGAGGAGAAAAAGGCGTTTTTCTTTCTTAAAACAACTCATTTTAGAATTGAATCAATTACATAAGGAAATCCAATCTAAAATGGTTCGTTTTAGATTATTAAAAAATAAATACCTACCTACTTGAGTTGCTTGAGGGTCCTACAATTTTGTTTGTTGTTTTCAACTTTTATTTGAAGGATGTGACCTATTTCCATGGTTTTTAGCTTCTACCTACACTTTGCCTCAATTTGCAAGACAAATATAAACCAAGTAGATAGGAAGAAGGCGATGTTGGAATCTAAATCAAACACATCTTCAACTTTAAAGCATTTTAATGATATTTATCTCTTAAGTAGTCAACTTGATGTTATAGCTTTTAAGAAGAAGCCATGTTAAATCCTTACAAGCTCATCAACTCTGCTTATCCTTCATCGTCCTCCAAATGCCAAATTGACAAACTATACGAAGTCAATCTCTTCTGGGTTATTGCGACGTCAAAAAGAAATGAGAAAGCAGATAAACAACTAAGGAAAGGTCACCTACAAGTTCGAAAAGTACCAACTCACTACTATCCCTATTGGTGAAGTGAAAAGACATTCATATAGACCTTATGGTGAAAGAACAGATAAACGCTGCTGAGCTCTTAAGATGGAATACGCATCTTAATAGGGGTACTGACAGAACAAACATATCGCCATCGGACCAGGAGTTGGTCAGATGTGGAAGAGGTAAAGATTGTATTTGTACTTTCTTTGCAACTGCCTCAACCTCCAAACCAAATTCTACAGTACAAACTGTAAATACCAAATACTACCTACAAGTAGACACACAGATGAAGATCTACATAAGTTAAACAGACCAAATCTTAATTTTGAGGCAGATCTCAGAAAAGACGAATGATTTTCAAGTCTATAGCCGCTTATAGTACTTTTGTTTCTGCCGGGGTGCTAGAACACCACCCTGTTAAGAAAATTTCCAAATCCCAAAGCACTCAGACTTCTTTTCGTTCCATTGCAATACATACCAGGAAGAAACTCAGATTTTATTCGTTTCTCTTTTTATTTTCGGCGGCTGTTGCTGCTCCCCGACCGGGCTCGAACCTGAACAGGTCAGGTCATAAGCAGCGAACACACTACCCAACATCATCGATACCGGCATACATATGTATGTCGATTTAGGTATGTTCAAATGTATAAATATGTGTCTAGAGAAGTGTTAAGTTAAATGTTGTCGCCTTCCACAAAGACAACACCATGGATGAATCCGCAATCATATTTCCTCCGGATCATTCCAAATGGGGACCTTGCCGAACTCGCATGAAAAATAAATATAAAAAATCGAGCTAATAGCCCGTACCACTATGTAAGTATGTATCACCATTGTTGGGCGCCATAGCTTTCTAATTTCTTCTAACAGTCTACAAAGATCACGAAACCACTTATGTGAATACATTAATATGCACCGTACACAATAAGGCTACAAAAAAATCATGTCACACAATGGGTTAGAAAAGAGAAATTACATAATAAATACGTCAAAAAGTGCAGCACCTGTTCTCAAAAAGTTCACTCCAGCTTCAATCAATTGTAGTGTCATGGAACAGACGTTGTGAAGCTTTATAGGTAACAAAGTCAAATCTTTATCGATAACTTTTTTTTTTTCATTGCAAAGGCTTTAAATGCAAGGCTAAGCACTCATCTATCTACCTCTATGTCAATGCATTACTTTATGCAAAGTTCTGTTTCCTTAGACATCTGCAAAAAGGACTTTATAGGTAGTTACCGTTTGTTCAAATATTTTCTCTGTCAAAGTGTTCGTTTTTTTTTTTTTTATATATATAAAAAAAATACCTGACCTAGGTCTTTCTTCTCAGCTCTCCAAAAACGCACCACCTGAGTAGATTCCCATATTTTCAACCAAAAAAAAAATATTCAAGCATCTGTTTTTATCATATTCCTTCTGTCAATTTCTTCTTTTATTCCTCGTTATTCTGTTTTTCGGTGTTTCTTTCATTTTTTTTTTTTTGTAGTCGTCTGCTGTCTGCCATGCCGGTGCTGTTGATGCCGGCAACAACAGTAGCGTGTTGTAGGATGGTTATCCATAGTCAAATGCCAGACAACACAACAAGTGAATGAAAGTGGAGGAAGTGATGATAAAGAGAGAGAAAAAAAAACATGTGTTTGTATTAAAACATATAGACATGGAGGTATAGGTAGTATAAACGATGTCATGCTGCACATTCCCAGCTGCAAAGGATATGGATATGTACTTAGTTTTCTTTTTTTTGTTCAGGGAATTGGGAAAGCAAAGACGATGAAACCAGGATGACAATGACAAGATGACCTTAGAAAAACAGTCCACGTTTGCAAATAGGGGAGCGATAGAAATAATTTTGACATATCAGAATCAGAGTTATGAAATAACAGTTCCCATACAGTTAGTACACCTAAACTGTCACATATTAAACTAATTATTACGCCATTTAATGGAAGACAGACATGCCAATTAAGTAATGACTGTACATAGAGGCCATGACATTTATATAACACAAAGAGAACATTTTCGCAGCATCACATTTAAACTCGACACCACTACAAAGATAATGGGAAAGACAAATAAAATATATGTAATCAAAATCAATTATAATGACTAAAATAAAAAACGCAGTAATATAATAAAACAATAAAACTATTCCGCGGAGGAGAAAGAGAAAACAAATACAGTCTCATAAACCAGTAAGAAGGGGATGTGTTCAGAAATGGAAAATGCAAATGTGAAAAAATAAAAAGAACGATGAACAACGCCGTTCGATTCCGATAGTAATATGTGTGCTTTGCGACGCGCATACACCAAAATTAATTAATGCGACTGCGATAGATACAAAAAAGAAAATAAAAATAAGCAGGCAGGCTGGCAAGCCAGGCACAGCACAGGCGAACGAACCAGAACATTGGAGAGCTTACACAAAAATAAGGGGCAGCTGCACGATGCGAGAAAATCTGACAGTTGTCCGTCGATTTGTCGTCCGTCGTCGGCTGGAGAGAAATCCAGTAAAAACATTTTTTTTTTGCACTTTTGAGTGGTGTACGTGGTGGTGTAGTGCGGCGCAATGTGAACGAAGCTTTAAAAAGCGTGTTCTTATTGCAAGTGAATAGAAAGAGATGGGAAATTGTTAGCAGTGCGCCATCAGGGGCACCCCCAAATTAGCACACACCGTGTAAATGAAGAATGGAAAAATGTTATGCTGTTGTTATGTATGTCTCATCATAAGCATAATCATAATCATGCGTGTGTGCATGAAAGAGACACAGGGATGAACTTCATTACCACGTTTGGTGGTGGATTTTAAACTTCCACCGACTGACTAGATACATAAGTACCTACTCTTTGGTTTGGTGTTGTTTTACAACAACGAAAAAAAAGACATGCACTGGTTTTTACTTTCTCCCCCGAACCATTAGATTGATGTTCAAAAATACTACCTTCTTGTAAAACTTATGTCAAAATGGATGAAAACTAGAGTACCCACATATATGTATGTAGATTTTGTGCAATTGAAAAGAAAAAATTATGGAGCCTCTCCCTTTTGCAACAATAATTTGCTAGTTATAATTACAATAGTGTTGAAATGACAGCGGCTTCTTAGGTGGTATTGACTATATCTACATACATAATGTATGACATTGTTTGGATGTAGAGTGGTATACACATATTTTTAACTTTTATTTGATTGTTTTGCATGTGCTACTCTTTATTGGTGCTCTCTTTTTAATTCAAATCTACACATACAAACGTATGCATACATATTATGTATCTATATAATTTCAGGTTGCCGGAGTCGGACGTTGTCGTTCGTTCATCGGCTCGCGATTTGAAACGTCACTCACATCTCACAGTGTAGCTGTAGACTTGTGTAGATAAAATAAACTACGAAACGTGAAGTAGAAACGAGAGCACGTTTATCGAAGAGCTATTACACAAAAACAGATAAAGAGAGACAAACCGAGTAAGAGTGAGAAAAATAATTTTTAAGCATGAAGGTAAAAAAAAGCACAATTTCGATAAGTAATGTTAGGTAGGTACAGATAGTCAGTGTCAGATACAATTTTTGTTTTCTTCTACTTTTTTGTGGGGTGTTCCATTGAACGATAAAATTTAATTTTCTGTATAAAACTAAACATTGAAACATTGATAAGTTGGCAGCGACAGCGAGTATAGTGTTTTTTAACTCATCGGGATCTGGCTCTTAAAAAAAAAAAACTTCACCTTTGTCTCTTAACAGATTTACGAAGTCACTCCAATTTTTTTTTTTTTTTTTTTGGATTAGAAAAAGAAACCGCAACGAATTTGTCTTTTCAGAAAACCTCGTTGACATCTCTGTTAAGCTTCACCAATTTCTGACTTCTTGTCAAAACTGTGGATTGCTTTATCGGTTGGGAGGGTGATGGGACTGTTTTTTGGGGTGCATCATGCAATTTTATTTATTGACTAAGTAGGTACATAAGTACATACAGTGTCACCTCAATAAAAGCAACTTATAGAAATTTGGGCAGTTGTTTTTATTGAGTTTGTTGCAATAATCGAGTTAAAAAATTATAGGTGCCAAATATGAGAAAAAAAGTTCAACACCTCAGAATAGTAAAAAAAAAAAACGTGTCTTGCACTGGTAAACAGACCAAAACTGATAATAATTCATATTAAGAATAGAAAAATTCAAATTTTAATTGTTTTTAAAAAATTGAGAAATTTATGATTGTGTCTTTTTGAATGCAGAATTCTTTTCCACAGCTGACTCTCGTAAGTTTTGCAGAGCTAAAATGTTACTCAGTGAAGCATCATTTTCTTCAGCCCATTGAAGGCAAACGTTTAGTGCTTGAATTGCAGCCCCTGCTTTAACTTTTGGCAGTAGGAATTCTTCAACTGCGTTTTCGTCATCACTTTCGATTTCTTCCGTTCCCGGATTACTGCAAATCGGTTCCAGATCGGTTGCATTTTCGGCAATCCAATCGTTTATGTCCTCGGAACAGTCAATAGGGGATAGCTAATACACAGTACACAGTTATGCGAACGATAACAGAGGAAAATGCACGAAAAACTACGCCTGTTATACAAAACGCATACATCATGTAACAAACATTTGTAAAAAAAGTACAACAAATAGCTGTAAAATAACTGCCCAGACCTGGCGAAAATAAACAAATAGCGAACGAAATAAGAGTTCATGAAACAATAGTTGCTTTTATCGAGTCACCTTTTTTTGAGGAGTTGCAATTACTGAGTCAATAATGGTAAGATTTAAGGTGTTGCTTTAATTGAGGAGTTGTATCGAGGGTTGCTTTTATTGAGGTCGCACTGTATATTGAAAAAAGCAAAACAATTACGGGGGACTGCTACACATCATTTACTTGACAAGCTGAAAGCAGACATTTTTCAAACAACCCTCGAGCATAATCAACTGAATTGCCCAAAGTTAGAGCTGGCTCGTAGTAGAAAATGGATTCAGTTGGTTCGAAGGCTGCGTTAATTACATCTTAAACGGGTAGAGGCTTAACTCTTTGCTAAATTCTCTAAGTGAAAGTCTGTAAAAGAGCCTATTCTTAAAGCTGAGGAATTGAAAGACTTTGCCTTTTAGGCACTCTTTCTGGAATGGCGTGTTATGTTTTTGCTCGACTGTACATAACGATGATGCACAGGCGGTGGTTGATGCAGCACAATCGGTTGTTTGGAACTTTTCACCAGTGTTTCTGATAGCCGATTCAGTTAGACAATCATGTTGAACGGAAATGTTCACGTAAATAACGAAACGTTTGTGGAATGGAAAGCTAATTTGGGTGATAAATTCGAAAAATTTAGTACACGTTGTGCGATTGTGACGTCTGTCAATTGACAGCAAAATTTATGTAAACGCTACCGATGGGTGCATTCGAAGTTCAAAGATCTATTGCCAATACTGGAAAAGTATTTACTTCCAAGATCGATCGAATCTTGATAATGAAAATTTAGTTTACACCCAAGGAACACTGATAACAAAACGCTTTATCGTTTCTATGATAATCCGTGATTTATTGTTTCCCCTTAGGTTAGTTAACAGTAATGAATTCTAGTTCAACACCAAAGAGGTAACTGAAAACAAGAGCCTCCACAGCCGCTGCCGCCGAACCTATTTCAACACTCTAGAGTCTAGAAAAACAGCAACAAATTGAACGATTTTCGAATATTGAATCGAAGTTAAACATTAGAGAATTAGAGATTAAGAACTCTCTCTCATAAACATATAGGCAGGCAAGCAAATATAGGTACCATGCAGGGATGATGATGAGAAAAGAATACTTGTAGGTACATAAAAAGAAGATGAAAAATACGACGATGGACGTCGAAGAAAACTGAGGAAAAATAAAAAATAAATTATAAAATACACCACACATCTGGAATGGAATCGGAATTGGATTACAATTACAGACAACACAACTGGCATACGCGAGCGTCTTCATGTGTACACCTCAATGTGTTGCCTCATGTAAAAGACACCAAAGAAGTATAGATAGAAGAAAAAAAAAAAAACTGTATATTTGACGACATGATTATAATAGTACAAGGTAAAGAAGAACAACAACAACAACATCAATTATTATGGTACATAAACGCTTGTGCAAAGAAAAATCTCGAAAGTATCTTTTACACCTTGTCTTCTGTTCCTCTTCTTTTCTAGATGTGTGCACTATAGAGGTAGGCATGTGTAGTGTAGGTACATATGTATATCTCTTTTTTAATATTTTACAAAACCCCAAAGCAGGCAGCAACCAAACGGAGAGTAAGAGAAAAAAAAAAAAAAATGCAATTAAACAAATACACGTACCTACTTGAGTTTGAGATTTAGAAAACGAAAAATAATTCGCAGCAATCGCGCACAGAAATGAAATTCTTTGCGCGATTATGAACGCAAAAGAGAGAAAGACAGACAAGCTCGATGCACGAAGAGAGATAGAGAGAGAACAAGAGATAGTGAGTGTAAAGCAAAACACAGCGAGAAATAAAAAAAGGTTCGTTAACCTCATTCCGCTATTAAATCTTTAGTGTTATTTGCTATTTTTCCACCTTTATTCTCCTGTATTTCTGTATTTTTCTTCTTTTTTGTATTAATTGCAGATGTGTAACACATAGAATAACTACATCTACGACTACCACACATCGTATGTGTTCTACTACCCACTAATCCATCGACCAAGAGGAGGCGACAGACATACCTAATAATGTATTTTCTTCAAAATGTTTAGTCCACTGACTAATGACATTTCACTATTTGCCAAACCATTGTTATATTGTCTTGACACGAATATGAGTGCTTGTGATACACAAATGTATCTGTAGGCCTACGTGGAGAGCAACAACTACTGTAGTTTTTATGAGCTTCTCATATCTATCTACTACCTAACTAATATATAATATGGGAGAGTGCAAGGGCTAACCAAAGTACAATAGTCGAATCATCATGTGTATGGGTTAGGTTTTATAATTTCTTCTTTAATTTTGTCGTTGTCGCGACAGCGAGGTGTTGACTAAATACACACAAGTTTGCTTATTTTTTTTTTCTATCATTTTCTGATAGTATTTGTTACACAAAAAAAATGGAGAAAGCTCTCACACAATCGATGTAATACTAATAACGGAGAGTTAAAAAAAAAAATTAATTTTTGTACGCATTAGTTTTGTTATTACAGTTTTGTTCAATTTTATGGGAACAATCAGAGAAATTTCAATTTGTTCGAATTATAAGAAAGCTCAACTACTTACATATTTCAATTTTCCTAATAAACATTTTTCTTGTGACTGAACAAAGTAGTATATCTACAAGTACAAGTTCGCTAGGCTCATCGTCCATCACCACAACGCAACCACTACCTACTCAACTACGATCAACAAGATTCCGGAATGACAATGGAAATAAAATAATCTTGATTCCAGTTTCCATCAGAGATCTAAAGCACTTGGTCCATTGCTTCGCCCACTTCTATTGACATCCCTCTTGGAAGTGACTTTCCTTAAGGTCCTCAGATTAATGGTTTACTATCACCTCTTTATTCCAACGCAATCTCTGTCCAGTCAGAAGAATCCAGTATATCTCAAAGGATGATTTCTGTTCGCTCCATTTTGGCTAAGCGTTCAATAGTCTTAGGCTAAGGCCACAATTCTGTTCTATTATTTTAGTGTGAGAAATCTGTTTTGCAGAAATTGGTTTCTTTCGTTTTGTAATTTTGCTACAAACTTTTTCCAGCAGCAAATCAAATGATTGTATTGACATACGTACATAGGTATTGCCTGCATGTTGTCAATGATTTGTATACAAATGGTGAAATTTGTCATAACTCGATCTTTTCCGCTTTATTCAATGAACACCAAATCTTTAAATTTTTTAAACTTAAGATAATGCTGTAAATGTTAAAACGACTTTCTTGTAAAACACTGCGGCGAGCAGCACTCGACAAGGACATTTTCACAACATATCGCTCAATAAATGACCTCTTGTGGTTTAAGCCTGCCACTCAGTACCTACGTTATATTTGACCTCTTCCAAATAGATCGATGTCGGTGAACAGCCTATAAAGCTCATTGGTCTATCTCTGTTTACTCTCACTGTCTATGCAAACAACTGATCCTTATCAACTCATGCCTTTGTAGCATGAAACAGGCCTAGGATGATCAAGGGCTTTAATAATTCAAGAGGGTTTTGCTACTCAATTGTCTTAATAGCGGTTGACAAAAACTATTCTTCGCTTGATTACAGGCCAGTGGATGCCTAGGTTAAGCAAATTTACTTTTTCTTTTTTGCCTCGTTGATGGTTAAACCCATCTTTGCCGCTTCTGCCTCAATATTCACACAAATTGTCTACTAACATCACGCTGCGTGTTTCCCATTATGTCACTATGGTAAACATATGCAACTGGTGTTGGCGTTTAGGTTCTTCTCAATTCTTTCAAGAACGACGTTAAAAAGATCCCATCCCTTTTTGACATCAAAAGCCTCAATGAGGTCTTTACTGATCTTGTTGCTGAGCGCGCATTCTTCATCATCATCCTGTTCAATAGGACGAGTTCGGTACGAATGACCTTGCACTATTAGGGGGAAAAAACCCCTTTTTGGAATTTTATCCTCGGCAAACCTAGGAAAGAACGTTTCGGATCATTGTCTTGCATTAATGTGAATCCAGGGCATATTAATCGCAAGCTCTTCTAATATTTGTCTGTACTTCTATTTGGTCGCCGTGGCTTAGTGTTAAGTGTGTTGAACTGCTAAGCGAGAGACACAAGTTCGATTCTCAAAAACCACCAAAAGTTTTTTCGCGGCACCACCTCTTGCAAGAGTATAATCTGTCATGAAAAGCTTCTCAATTCGCCGTTCGTAGTCGGCATTTTAAAACTGTAGGTCCCTTCCATTCGTGTGAAGAATATAACACGTTCAACATGAATGGTTGTGAGGAGTTAGGTCTTAGCTCTCTATGAGCTGTCGTGCTAAATATACATACATATCTCTCCTTATTCACGATTTCATCGTTACGGATGAGAAAAACCATTATTCAACCACTGCCATGCTCGATTGTTTTGACCACACAGCCAGGAAACATTTTTCCTTTAGCAGGCGGCCGAACGTTCTCTCCCTTTTTCCAAAACTTTAAATTTGGACTCATAAGTCTTCCAACCAGTTGGTTAATGTACAATCCTAGTGCTCTCTTCTCCAATCTAGTAGCTTGACTTTGTTTTGAAGTCTTTGCAAAGGTTTTCTACTGCTACTTGACCATGAAGACCTACGAGGTAAACACTTTTTTTTCGTAGTTACTGATTAGCTGCTTTGAGTGCAAACGGTTAAAATCTGCACAGATTTCTGGAGCTGTACATTGGGTTTTTTTTTTTCCTCCATGGCCGGGCAGTTACCCCGGCAGCTCAACTCCCAACCTGAAGGGCCAGTTCCATTATAGAAACCCCTAGGACGAGGGGTTAGATCGAAGCCAGTAACCGGTTCGGGGATGTGAGCGCTGCCGTTGGTCCATTAAGAGCTCATCTACCACCATCTCTTTTCCAAGATCCTCACTTAGCCTTGGAAATCCTTACCGACCTGAGCTCCAAATATGTTGGAGTAGCTCGGATAAGGTCTTATTTGTTTTGGTTGGGGATTTTTCTTCACCGTTGATTCCATCTGGGGAATTCATCTGCTGTTCCGCTTCTTTCTCTTAAAACTCTCTTTACCCGTTTTTAGATGTAATAATGTCAAATAGTTATTACCCGTAACAGGATTTTGTTCATTTGAGTCCTGCAAAGATAAATATACATAATTCTGGACGAAAAAAATGGTTTGTTCGAAAACTTATTGACGGATGCATGTTATCATCCAAATTGAATGGTTAATACTGCTTAATAATGGAATATTGGCCATTGTAGAGTCGGCACAAGCGTGTTATGCGTCTGCAGAGCTAAAGTCTCTAAATGGAATTGTTTGGACAATGTGCTTTTCACCCTTAGACAAATTTATCTTGTTTTTGTTTTGCAATTTAACTCATGCTCATACCTCATAATGCATTTACCTAATGAATGTTATTAAAACACACTCGAACATTAAGGGGGATATGGATTGCATTTTTAATAAAAAGTACCAATAGCATGCATTATTTGTCATGTCTTTGACAAAACATATCAACTATTATCGTGCTGGTTCAATTTATTGCGAACAACTTAAAAATGTTTAAATGTACATCAACTACCATCGTGATTATAAAAATTTAGATACGAAGTACCTACGTAGGTACATGCCTAAACGCATTTATATAACAACCGCCTGCTTTCGATTGAAAATTAACTAGTCAGTCACAGATAGAAAAGTTATTAAATAATAGGGTGTCAAATATCCCCCTTCTTCCTGTTAAATACCGGATTAGGGCGTCTGTACGTAGTACATGCGTCACACATTTTTGTTTAGGGGTAGAAAAAAAAACATATTAAACCTCTGGTCAAACACAGTCAAAGGGATTCAATTTAGTTTTAACACAGATTTCGACATTATGGTTATTGATCTTTTAGCGGAATATCCAATCAAAACTTGTTCGATTAAAATTATCATGAAGAGTATAGGTTAGGTACCTACACGACTACACCACCACTGAATGACAAAAAAAAAAAAGAGAAAACACACAGAAGGAGACAAGAAACCAAAACAACAACAACAAAAAATAGAAAGAAAATGAAATAGGAAACCAAAATCAATTTTTTCTGTAAAATATCAAATGTGTCATGTGGAATAGCCTGGCACACGACCGGATTATCAACTGCCAACCTAAAGAAAACTAGAAGACGCACAGTTCAATGGCAAACGGCATTATCGTTGCACAAAAAAGAATAAAAAAGAAAAGAAGACCAACCAACAACAGCACTTAGATTTATATCGAATTTTGAAATTGAAAAAAAAAACCTTGCAGTTAAATAACCCCTTTTTTTGTGGGCAACGCCGCGTTTTATAGTGTACATTAAAATTGTAATTATAAATGAGAGCGATGCGAGAAAAAAATAGAATAGAAAGAAACCCGAGAAGAGAGCATAAACACACAAATGAATAAATGTGAATTGAAAAAGCGTGTGTTATTCGACAAGTACACAACGGTGCGGTGTAGTGTAGTACACATGATTGTAGAAGAGAGCATCATCATCATCACATTAAGCAAGAGAGTGAATTTAAGTAGCTCTCCTGCTATTGTTGTTGTTGGTTTTATTCATGATTTCCCCCCTTCGTACATCATCACGACGATTTGACGAAGAAGGCACACCACACAACTAAACGATGAAGACGGTGATGGTGAAATTACGAAAATCATTTTCAGCCTATCCATTGTTGTAGAAAATTCAAATTTTTTCTCAAATTTAACGAATTACTTAAGCTGTAAGTAAGAGAATGAATAACTTTTACTTTTGGAATAAAAATTAAAAAAAAAAAATTGGTTACGATCTTAATAAAAATAATGTGTACATACCTTAAGGAATCTAATCACTGCCCTGCACAGAGTGCATATGAGAACTCGAATCAATCTGTCAGTGTCGCCATCTGTGATTGAATGCAAATGTCTGCAATATGACAATCGGTCACATAAAAGTTTAGTGTTTTTGTTTTAACAAATATTTGTTCACAAAACACTCCGGCAAACCCTAAATTGTACGATATGCCTAGCCTATTATCATTTGAGACAATTCTATGAATTCGTCTTTATGCTTTGTGTTCGTGATGATTTCTTTTTTTTTGCATACAAAAGCGCCAATATGCCGTGAATAGATGGATTTTTCATGTTGTCTTGTTCTTTATTGCAAATCGAAAGATACATACACATGCATAATTGTAATTACATTTTTTTCTTCTCCTTTTCATGTACTACACTGATGAAGCGCATAGAAAAGAGAAACGAAACGAAACGAGAAGAAAAGAATTAATTTAATTGTGTACATACAGATACAGCAGCCGCGTTTTTTTTTTTTTTTGTTTCTTCATTGCCACCACAAGCGGCATTTTTTGTTAAAATCCACACACAAACCGAACTAAATCACAAAAAAAGAGGGGACAAAAAAAAAAACCGAAAAATTAAGAAAAAAAAAATGAAATTAATTTTTATTGACGATGACCGGACAGACACAGAGCAAACCGATGTAGAAGAGTAACATTTACCACCATCTTTTCTTCGTGTTACAAAACTCTCTTGCCGTTGTCGTTGTCGTCGTCGCTCTCAAATTATATTCACCAATCCAACACTTGATTTGTTCTTCTTTCATTCCAACACCCATCTATCCAACACATAACCGCGACACTTCAATTTTTCTTCTTATTCTACTTTATTCTCTCAAATTTTTTTTTATTATTTCTTTTTCTTTTCGTCTTATTTTATCGTCGCATTTTCAATTTCTTGTAATTTCAATTAATTACACACCGAGAAGCGAAGACAGGATAAGGAAAAATAAAAAAAAATTAAAAATCCAACCCAATTGTCTGCCTTCTCTTTCTCACTCTTTTTATTTTTTTTAACTCGCCGTAATTTCCACCATCTTTTCGCAAAAGTCTTTAAAACTACTGAAGGGAGAAAAAAAAACTTTTTCTTTATGAAATTCAAAGAAAATTTATTACACTTTTCACATAAACTTTTATTTCATTTTATTTATGAATTTATATTCTATTTTATGAAAACACAAAAGCAACTAAATGCCAAACGTCGTTGAAAGATAAAAAAAAATTTGAACCCACTACTGCCAGACATCACACTTTTACATGGAAGAAAAAAAAAATTTATTGCATTCTTTCGGAAAACATTTTATGCAATTATTACGGAGAATTTTTAAGAAATTTTCTACACAAATTGATCAGAACCGGATAGGGAATTGATTTTTTGTAAAATTATTAATTAATTTTGAGTATTTATTACCGAAAATTGAAGTTTTACTTGACACTCAACAAAACGTACGCACCACATCAAAGACCTCCATTTTGTTTTTAACAATTTTTATGTAGGGAGCAAAAACCGAGAAAGATGTGAGGAATCAGAAAAAAAAAATACAATATACTCCAAGAAGTTTTTGGGAAAGAACGAAGAAGTGTGTAAAATGCGCGCACGAAAGAGAGAGATAATTGAAAAAGAGCGAAATGTTGTATTTCGCCGCGCTCACATGTGTACATGGCGGCGGTAAAATTGGTTATATTAGATAGTGGCGCCAGAAATATCTGCAGTGGTTGACAACGAAAGTAAATTATGGTAGCGGCTACATCCTTTGTTAATGTCAAATATATTAATTCTTAATTGATTGTTATAACTATCAGGCGTAACGATCTTAAATCAAATGGCTCGCTATCGCTACTTGGAAATCGAGGCAGGTAGAGTGATATATATGCGGCGAAAACCAATGTCCTAGCCCTTGTAAACTTGAATGCTCGATTGAATATTGCTTGACAAGAGATCGAGGTATGGTATGGTCTCGGCCGATAGTGTCACCAAAAGCAAAAGCTGCCTTCGGTATGCTATCCAAAATCTGGAAAGGTAATGTTTTCACAAATTAAACCTCAAGATTGCAATGTCTAACGTATCTTTTGGGAGTAGAGCTTATATTTTTTCTCTGACAAGCTTAATCTTAGCCTCTTCTTTCGCTTTCCTAAACACTGCTCAGTATTAGACCTCTCTGGTTCTAAGGTGCATGTGGGCTGGTACTAGTGCCTTACTTTACGTTCTTTCTTACGGATGTAGTAAGTTGTAAGTTTCAAGCCTCCGTAATTAGATATCTACAAAGTACACTGAACTAATACACACTCCAATAGTAAAGGAAGTGGCAGTGGTTCTAACACACTACGGTGAAAGTTGAATTCAGTTGCGCAAGGTAAAGCAATTCACTCACCCGATCAGGCAGACGAGTTGGTCTTAAATTTACAGGTTAAGAGGGAGGTAAAACGAATTGCGAAATTCCGCGAGGATTCACAGATCCAAAGCGGGAGAAGTTCACGTTCCGCTGGGTGCTGTGAAGGGAAATGTTTTTTTTTACACTTGCTAACATTGGCTAATGTCGGCTGGAACAGATTATACAGTTTTATATTCAGGAAGATAGTTCTTCTCAAGACAGACCAATAAAGGACTTGTGCAGATACCACCACGTATGAGGCGATCCCATGGGCTACTGGGATGTTTGTCAGCGGCCAAACATGGTAAATCTTTCAATACACATTTCTCAAGTTGTAATGATGGAAATGATCAATGTCCAGTTGTAGTCAAAGCCAGACTTCACACATGAGACAAGATTTAATTGAACGTGTTTTCTATATTGCACTAGTTGGATTTGAAAGTTTAAAACTCCTTCCATAGCATTATATGTACATGATTCCACAACCAGCATGAGCTGTGGTTTATAAAATGGTTTTTTCGGTTTGTCTTGATCAACAAATAAATACATTAGCCGGTTCTGAGCTACTGTCCATCTACACTGATCTGGCTCAAGGTTGGATGCTTTCCAGACAATAGCAGCGCTTGCCATGCCAAGAAATTAGCTCTGACCCGTGAAGACACAACGAATTTTCATCGAAACACTTAGTACAGTGTAGGACTCTGTTGAGTACCTTGTCACAGAGGATGAATCCCACCGATCAACCGCGTATCACCATCTATACAAGATTCACGATTTCAAGTCCTCTGTCAAAGCAGAAGTAACTCTGGTTTGTATTTCATAAAAAATTGACTGGGAAAGGTTTCGGTCATCATTCCTCCACTAAGACTTTCCTCCGATTATGTGAGATGGATAGATGAAAAAAAAAAGATAATCTAACATCGCAACGGTTATGATAATTTTTTCTTTTTATTTGGCTGTTCATCCATTTCATCGTCCTTATTTTCCTCTACTTCTTCCTCCGCTTCTTCATCTTCGTCTGAGGTATCTTCTCCTGATGATGACGATAAGCAGATGGGTCCAAATCCTTTCGCGAACATAATGGTTTTCCCCAATCGACGTGAATCTGAGAGCACATGTATTCATTTTATAAGAAAATCAGTTACACTCGGACAATCCATAAAATACAAACCTGCTCGAAGTATCAACTGGCGGCATGTGTTTCCAATTGAATTCTTTCCTTGATCCTCTGTGAGTCCAAATATTAGAGCTCTGTGAGATAAAACGAGAGTTGAACTTCAGACCTCCTAAGTCTTAAAATCACTTACAGATTACTAATATCGTATGGACCCCTCAATTCGAATGTATTTTTTGCACCACTTGATATGATAATGCTCTTTGATTTACCCTTGGAATGGTAGTTATGGGTTAATTTTATCACGTCCTTTCGGCAATTCGAATTCGTTATCACCGGAGAGTATTTAATTTCAAAGAATATGCCTCGCTTAACAGCGACTTGATAGTTTTTTCGGTTAACCAACAGTTTTCCACCTTCTGGATCAAATGTGACAATGTCGCCGTTGAATGTTGTACAACAGTGCTGGAAATAATACCACACATATAGTTTGGACTTTCGGGCGGGGAAATTATTGCTTTTGCCTCCCAATATTTAAGTTTACTTACAGTCAATGCAGTGTCTGTTTTTGGAAGTCCAGCGATAATGTTAAACTTCTTAATATTCATAGAATTCGTCTGAAAGGTAAAGTCTAAGCAGTGAATTAAGTGTATGTTGTCTTTTGTCTCACCATAGCGTGTGCTACGGAAACATCCACATAGATTATAGTTAGCCGGGTAAGAATTTTAATTTGCCTTTTGAATTCATCAAGAAAGCTTATGTCCGAAGGTGGTGGAAATATTTCAGAGCCTTTCTTAACTGCGTCCTTCTTAGAATGATCAAATATTTCCTCGACTGCTATCGTCTTATAGCCAACTACAACAAGTCTTATTGTGAAGTCATTTACATTAGTAATTCAACTACTTACGTTCAATGAGTTCCCTCACTATTGCCTTCATTACTTTTGGTTCTTGGAATGGAACGCAAAGATCATAGAAGCCTTTGGTTATATCCATAATTAAGAAATTTAACGTGGTTGAGGTGAAATATTAAAAAATGTTTTGAAAAAATTGTAAACAAACAAAATTCATCATTTGACGTTTGTGAGCATGTGCTTAAATAAATTGTCAAATGGGGCAGAAAAACGCTAAGGTAGAAACACAATACAAGGTGAGTTTGGAAAAAGTGGTATGAATATGGTAAAATTCGTTATGGTTTACAAAACAAAATATTTGATGCTCCCAACAGGACTTTATGGCACACACGGCAGAATTAGGAGATAACTGAGGAATTTAAAATAGATACCCACCTACTATTAACCGATTTTACGGCCGCTAATGAATGTATTTATAGAACAGCGCCAATTTCTGGTATCCCCGACAATGGAGAATGCTTGCGTTTCAACAAGGTCAAAAAGACTTCACCGAGACGTTCAATGTCACAAGCGGATTTCGACAAGGCGACGCGCTAGCATGTGTTTTCTTTAACATTATTCTTGAGAGAATGATAGGTTCTAATGCAGAACTCTAACGCTTACGCAGAATAACTCTTACCAGTCGCTGTTCCTTTGGGCTAAGATGGCAATTGAGTAGCGAAGCCCGCTAAAGCGACTCTATGTATATGACCTTGATCATTCTAGCCCTACTGCGGTGGCGCAGAGGCCATCGTCAATAATAAATGAAGTCGCCCTAGGTTTTTCGAAAGGAAAGCGCTTCGAGTGCTCTACGATCTCGTCTTTAAAGACGGTGAGTAGAGAAGATACAACGACGAACTGGATATGTTGTACACCGACATCGACCTAATCAGAGGAGTCCAAATACAACGACTAAGAGGACTGGGCCATAAAGGGCGGATGCACATTGGGGCTCTGGCCCGGAGTCTTCGAATTCAACCTAGAGGAACGGTGTAGTGGAGGATGAGCTCCTTGACGTGGCGCACACAAGTTGAAGGGGACGACAACCAACTTGGGTGCGGCTTTGTGGACACGAAAATACCTTGCCTCTAAAACGTCAACCAACTTGGCGTTCGAAACTGGTGGCAGCTAACTGACGATCAATCTGGAATGGATACACTTATTGGTAGATGTCCATATTGACCTCGGACTGTAGCGCCATCATAAGGAAGTAAGTGAAGAAATATACATGCCTCCAACTCAGGGTGGAGGACAATAGTTCGAAAAAGGTCCGTTTAATGCTTTGCTTTTTGTCCAATTTTTTCCTAAGTGGATGGTAGTTATCCGAAATTCTCTAAAAACAACAAAAGCTCAAATCTTTCAATCTTTTTACACTGATTTTCACTTTATTCCAATTGTTTATCTTAGGAAATAATATTTATCAGCTACTTGAAGTGACACAAGTTTTACTTTCCACATCCGGCTCACTTTCGTTGCCACTTTCACTAGGGTCTGAGTTTTCTATTTCTTGGTCCTGAGTATTGTAGGGTCCTTTGTTTCCAAACGTTTTAGCTCTTTCTCGACGAGTTTTTATCAAGCACTTATGGCCAGGACAATCGTAATTTTCTGTGTAACACTTTTCCCGACAGCATATTCGACACAACCGAAACTCGCACTTGATTCCCTTTGTAAACAAAAAAAAAAGTTAAACTCAGTCCTTACAAATTATCATACAGTCATACCACCGGATTTGTACACAAGTCACAGCTTTCCAAACTACGCTCGTGCCTCCCTTCTGGTTTGTTAGGACGACGATTTTTTCTTCTGAGTCGTTTCATTTTCTTTCGGGAAATTTGATTACCATCGTTGTCGTAGAAGTGCCGCTTAATGGTATTCGGATCATGAGCAATTCGAACTTTCTCTTCAATTGTTTTCTTGTGCTCTTCAGGTGGTGGGCGAATGTAAGGTTGACACAACCAAGGCGGTAGAGATAAATTGTACTACAAAAAGAAAAAAGGAAAAACGTAAAGAAAACATGGTTAATAACGAAAGAAAAAAACGTTACCCCTTCTTCTTTTGATGCTAAGCTTGGATCCATTTCTTCGTCGATATAGGTAAGCTCTCCTTTATGATAAGGTTCATATTTGTCCATAAGCATGGTGACAACATTTCGATACTCTGAAATTCCGCGTGAAACTGCCAGAGCTTCGCGGGCTTTCGCGTTTGGACGGAGGTTTAATCTGAAATAGTTAGATAGTGAGTTTGGAGTGGTCTTCTGAAGAAGAGGTACACTTTGATCAAAAGAAAGTCCATTGTGATACCACTGTGAAAGGGTTGAGAATCTCAATCTAGATTTTTAACATAAGAGTTTAGATTGGCTGTACTGCCAGTGTTAAGTTCATTTAGATGATTGAAGAGGTATTCGCCTCAGGACGAATGATTGTAGATTGTCAGATAGGGAGTTGAAGAACCTTCAAATGCTTCAATTGATTTTGCTAAAATAACTTTAACAATAGCTTAAGGGTTTGTGTACAAGCGGAGTACCCAGAAACCAAATTGGTTTGTGGAGTCGTTTATGGTTGATGAAGTTTTTAGTATCTGTCCGCAGGATATTTTCCCCGATGTTTCAGTCGGTATTCTGAATTTAAGTAAAAACTTCAATAAGAGTTCTCTGGAAATATGCTATTCAATGTTGTTAAAGACTAATTCCGTTGAAAAATTTAAACCAACAATGGATTGAATTTCTCATACCACAAAATCCCAGCAGAACTAAGGTCCTTTTATCAACTTACAAGTGATGAAACATTTTAAACAAATGCCCTCGGATGTAAGATATCGGACAGGGATATAATTCTACAAAGTTTAGGTATTCATTTGCCATGTCCCAGGTTGTCGGTGTGATTCCCATGAAAATTGCTGGATTGTGCAGATTGCCTTCGGCAGACATAACTCCATTAACATTCGTCTCCTCGATACACCTTGTAACGTCCTCCAATGAAAGGATATTCCCATTGGCAAACATGGGAATTTTAATATGCTCCCTGAACACATAGAAAGAACAGAAAAAACAGTAATTTTTATTTTTTATGTTGGTGAAGCAAAATCTCATTAAGGACACACGCAACCATAACTTACCTCACGTCCTTGATATAACTCCAATCGGCCACACCAGTCAGTGGTCCTTTTTGTTCTCGTGTTCTTCCATGTACAGTCAACAGCTGGCATCCTGCCGCTTCGAGCATTTGCGCGTATTTGATTGTCCTTTGTCTGTCATCGAAAACACGAATTTTGCATGTCACCGGGATGGACAGACTATCATGAAGAGTTTTAACTGGAAAGGATGATGGAATTTTTTTTTATATAAATTAGCTTTGGTCATGAGATTTAAAAGCTAAGTGTGAATCTAAAAGTGTCATTTGTCACGGCACTTAGCAGGTCATCGGGCGAGTCACTTTGGGTTGGTAGATATTGATGTCATTAGTTTCACAGCAGCTCCACCTAAAAAAAAAACCCCTGACTTACCTATGCCCTCAAGGAGATCCCATTCATCTTGGAGAAAAGCTCCATAATGTCCACGTTTCGCAATAGCTTGTGGACATCCAAGATTTATATCAATGGCATCACAATGCTCTTGTGCCAGTAGTGCAGCTTCCAGAATTGTTTTCGGCTCATTCCCACAGAACTGTGTCAAAGGATAACGAAATGAAAAAACAAAAAATTACATTAAATACAATTAAGCCAGTCGTGTGGATGTAATTAAGTTTTCGAAGTTATTCTCAGAGCAAACAACCCCTGGAGTTATTGAATGCAATTACGAGGAACATTCTTATAGAAGATGGTTCTGTTTTTTGTTTACGTCTATTTTATTTGCCATCGATTCAGGCGGACTCAAGAAGCTGATACTTTCAATCGAAACTCATTAATTACTGAGTCATGGGGATGGTACTGAGTAAGATTCAAGCAACCGTGACCTGGATATACCATTGGTAGATACTTCTTCTTAAGACTTAATTAAAACTCAAGTATTTTGGTGCCAATTTAAGTTTGTTTTCTGCGCTGAGATGGAAATTCAAGAAAAAGTTTTATAATTACCTGTATAATTAGTGGTCTATCCTCGGGACATGTTTGAAGAGCCTCCTTTCGGTATTTTGGATCTTTGGAAAACAGGTTACTGTGGAACATTGGTGAATAACATAAATGAGCACCATACTTTCTGCAAAGCATTCTCCAGGCGAGTTCACTTTGGTCTACCATGGGAGCTACCTTGGAAAAGTTAACGAGAATTAGGGGCCAACATAAATGGGAATACCATGAGAAACTTACAATATATCTTGGGGACTTAAGAACATTCTTGTAAAATTCCCATGCGGATGGTTTTTGTGACGAATTGGAGTTTATCTTTACTGGTTCCGAATTGTTGTTTTCCTGTACCATTGTTCTAAAAGATATAAAAAAGAGATAAAATACGCTTGAATGTATAAAGAAGATGTTTGTTAGAAGCCAAATGAAAGGCGTTATCAGCTTTTAACGATACAGTCGATCAGTATGTCTGTATGTGTTCAGAGTGGCATAACTCAGCAAAAGCGCTGAAAAGTTATGAACAAACAAGAAATCATCTCCTCTACTAAATTTAGCACTTTTACTAGCTACAGCTTCTTAGTAGTTAATATTAGTAAGGCTCTGCGACAGACGCATATGGCACTGCGACCTAAAAGATCTATTGCATCTGGAGTCAGATAGACAAGGAGATTTTCTATCTTCCTAATGAAGTTTAGGATATCTCCAGTCGAGGCATTACGAATGTCCTCCGGTGTTAGGAATTCTTTGTGGAGACAGCGTTTCCTGACCCTGCAGACAACCACGCACTCACATAGTACGTGTTCGGCTGATTCGTCTTCCTCTTAGCAGAGTCTGCATTCAGATTCCTGAACTATATTTAGTTTATGTAGGTGATATCTGAGGCTACAGTGACCGGTGAGGAAGCCGGCAAGTCTTCTTTTATGGTTGAGAATATTTTGAGTTGTTTTGTTCAGGGGTCGGATAGTCCTTTTAGCCTGTCTGAGTCCCTGATTGTTGTTCCAGTAGGATATGAGGTTTCGTTTTTCCCATCTGTCCAGACTCATTCTGAACTCGGAAGTAGGGATGCCACAAAAGGGTTCGGCACCTATGTACCTTTCTGAAGGTTAAGGTCACCTACCTCGGAGTAAATGCTAATTTGGAAATTAAACGAAGAAAGATTCTTATAAGCGTTACTTCGTCAGAGTTCAAAATGCTCAACTCAAAACAGGTTATTAATGCTTTGGTGTAAGTTCTATTCATTTGACATCTGATCCACAGTGCGGGAAGGACGAATTAGGGCTATGTCAAGAATTAGAAAGTTTAATAGTCGATAAAAGCATTGACCCAGAGAAATCACATGAAAAATCAAACTCTTATACTGAAGTTTCTGAATCTTTTATCGCACGTGTGAAATATCAAGAAACAGCTGGCGCTATAGCTCTGAAAGTATTTCAGGTACGACACACGTGTATATAAGATGTCTGTCTTTCAGGATGTTCTTAAAATAAAATTTGACAGAAAAACATCACCATTACACAATAAGATGAACGAAAACCCTCTTAACGTGCTCAATCATTGCGCTTCAAAACGCTTTCATCATTAATTCTCACGCCGCCGCCGCCCCTCGAATGAATGGTGTACTTGTACTTTTCCGTTTTTTTTTTATTAACCTTGGCGACAAAATTTAATTTTATTTCTCTTGCAATTTTTTTTTTTTTTGTCAACATGTTATCACATCTGATAAAAAAAGAAAAAAAGAAGGACAATACCATTTGTATAAGGAATATTACGCCACTAGGCATTCAACTTCATTCGTTGAGTTTTTGAAATGTTTTCTTCATAAAGTTGACATTGCTACGCGGTCGTACTCGTACATTTGCATAAGCTGCCAAAAAATGTTAATTTAATCCCGGTAAGGATTTTACTTCTCTCCCAACGTAGTTCTCACCCTTAACCATGTCGCATGTCGGTGGAAAAGGGAAAGAGACTGGAGAATAACATAAAATCTCAAGAATATACCAGCAACTCATGGAAATGGAAGCAGGCAGGCAATGGCATCTTACAGTTTCTTCTGTCGTTCAGTCATGTCATCTGCCACCAATCGGGGACAGAAAAACTGTGTTGGGGGAGGGAGAGAAGAAATCTTTGTCTTGACAACTTCTCAAGGACAATGTAAGTGCGGTGCCCTGCCATATTATGTGCTGTGTTGCGTAAAATTGATTCCATCCATGGGATAACGTTGAATGGAAGTGATTTCTGGTTGATAGGCACGAATTTAAAGTTTCTACTCCCCCCACCCCAATGTGTCTGTGCACTGTACAAGTATGTCTGTTATGGATGAAGGAACTTCAATTGATACTCCAATACAACGACAACAGAAGTAATTCTTATTACCAAATTGCCTGATATCCTCTTTTTGTTTCATGGTGTAGTAAACTTAATTGAATTATTGTGTCTGTAATTATACTGTTCCGGGGAATGCTTTACTATCACCAGTGAATGGATTGCGACCCTTTGGTGGGTGGAACATGTAAAGGATTGTGACCCGTTTCGCAACCCTTGGCAAAAACGAATTCAAATCGATATCAAGCATATTTTGCAAATTTGCCGGATATATCCAGCCATGTTCTACACTGAATTCCATTGTTTCGAGGTATTGAGTGGTTTTTCCTTTATATTTGTTGTTGTTTTACTTTCGGATTTGAAGGCTTAATGCAATAAGCATCGTATTGCATGATGGGCAATTTTCCGCTCGATTAAATGCAACAGGACGACCGATGGGGGAATCCAAAAAAAGGGACCAACGAGACCGTAGAGACAGTTTTGAGGTCGGTGACGCGGTTCGATAATTATAATACGGACTACACGAACTACACGCTAACAACGTCGTCATTTTGGGTTTTGGTTTTTTTTTTGTCTATGGGTCCAGTGTTAAAGGATTTCTTTGTGATTTATATAATTTTGATGCTAACAAGGATTACCGATTGTACTAATGCTGTATTTTCCGCTGGTAGACAAAGGATGTAACTGGAGCGGATATAATCATAGAGGAATTTATTTTAATTTCACTAATGAATGGGTGCAAGGGATGTCGACCTGTCAAGGGATTTTCTCTTCTATAAATAGATATATCAAATGAGTTGATGGGTGGCAGATACAGAAGATAAGTTGAACTCTGAAGTAAAGTATTTTTTAAAAAAGAAAACCACTTGTGTAGGAGGATATACATAAGTGTTAAAGGATGATGTTCATAAAATTCGGGACTTTATTTACACATTTATTTATAGATTTGGCATTATCCACATCCAACATAAGAAATTTTACGAGAACTGCTTAAAATGCAATGTGTTCACAAGAAATATTTTAGATACATTTTAACAGACAAAATAACAAAAACTCCCCCACATCCCATCTGCCAGGAGATACAAATTTTTATTATTCCTTATTCAGCAATAAATCGATTGAAATCGCATCTTAGCGTCAAGGTTCTTTGACATATATTGCTGTTAAGACGGATGTGAGTGTTATTAATGGACGAATGAGATACAGAGTATTCACCACCTGACCTCAGTATAAGAAAGGAATTTCAATACAATAGTTTTATTGGGTGATAGACGAGAAATAGGAAAAATGTTATATAAACTTTAATGTATCAGGTTGATTTATGAGATACGATTTCTCACAGTATTCTACATGTCCTTGTATCTCAATAGACAAAGGATGGTTGTTGTTTTGTGAAATAATAAGAAAAAAACAAAACCATAAAGCTTAACGTTTTTCATGTTGACCTGTTATTGAATATTTCTCTCACAACTTGCGCGTGGTGATATCTAGACTTTTGTTGGGAAATTATGAATGAAAGAAAAAGGGTTAACATTTTGGGTTGACTCCCAGCTGTTGTAGGTAGATACGTATCAAATTTAGAAAAACTATTTCTTAAATCTGAAATTCACATCGTAGACCTTGGGAGAAGGTACATTTGGGATAACTGCGAGAAATGAACAACTTGCAAGCCAGATCGAAAGAAGATCTTCACTTACAAGAAAGGAGACTCTCTCAACTGTACTAATTATAGAGACATCAGTCTCCTGAACTTCGCGTATAAGATCCTATCTGCCATATTCGAAAAAGTTGTGAAAAATAGGATGGTGAGCTTTTTGAGCAAAACTAAATTTTTCAGTTCTGTGCAATTTGGATTTCAAAAGGGTAGATCTACTGAAGAAGCTCTTTAACATTTTTGCTCTCAGATTTTTGCCAACTTGGATAAAAAAAAGTATTCAGCTGGCTTGTTTGTTGACATTACCAAAGCCTTCGATATGGTCAATCATGATATATTGTTAAATAAAATTGAAAATGCTGGTTTTCGAGGCTTTATTTGGGAATGGTTAAAATCTTACTTGAGTAATAGATAACAAAGAGTGAAAATTGATGATACGAGAAGTGAAATTAAATTCATTAATCTAGGAGTGCCTCAGGTATTCTGTTCTGGGACCAATACTCTTCTTGATTTATATCAATTCCTTGTTCAGACTGCCCTTTAAAGGATTACTGACAGCATTTGCGGATGATGTAGGTTTTGCTTATGGTTCAGACAGTGCTTTGAATCTTATTTCTGATATCAATTGGGATCTTCATTTATTAAGAATATGGTTTGCGGAGCACAAATTGGTCATAAGCTCAAAAACTAAAATAATGTTTTACAATTTGGTAGCGCAAAACAGTTTTGAGGCCGAGATCTTCTTTCATGCTAGTGACTGCCCAAGATTTGCGCTCGCACCCTGCACTTGCTATACAAATTTGTCATCTTGCACTTTTTATAGTTGTCAAAGCTGTAGTTTCCAAATTGAGATTGTTAATGAATTCAAATATTTGGGGCTTCTCATTGACTCAAAGATGACTTTTAAAAGCCACACAGAAAATTTGAGAAGTTATTTTCGTAGAACTCTCCGAAACTTCTATTTTCTACGCAAGATTTGCTCTACCCAATTGTTGCTAAAAATCTATTATGGAATCTTTCATTCTCGATTACAATTTGATTTGAAAATTCTTCCAGTCCGTCATTTATACTGTTACAAAGTGCTAAGAACTTTCTTTAATAAGTCAGGAAATCTCGATTTCAAACAAGTCTTCAATTACAGTTTACGTGGCAATTCTTTAAATCAAGTACCTGTACCCGTTTTTCGTACAACCGCGTTTCGTAACTTTTATAGTATTGTTTCTGATTCTATCAGAAGGATTACACATTATCCTCCGTTTGTAAAACATGTACAAAATTGGCTTTTTTGCTTTGATCTGAAAAGTATTGAATCTTTGTTTGATGTTCTGTTCTGATATTCTCGTGTATTGCTTCGTTTTCTTATATATTTTTTTTTTCAAATACCAACTTGTTAAAATGTCTTAATTCTTGCTTTTTATATGTAAGGTTTATTATCAGGGTCACCCCACCCATTTTTCTATTATTTTAAGTACTATTTTAAAAGTTTTGAAGTGGCATTATCTCTATTTTTTATTAAATACTTATGTCACTATTATTTCTCTTTTGTAATTATTGTACTTGGAATTTGTAATTGAGTTATAAGAAATAATAAATGAATAAACTAAACTTAACTAAACTAACTATTGTATGAGCACTTCAACTTCAATCAACAAACTGATTGCATAAGTGCGGTTTAGTCGAGGAAAGTAAACAGTGGATCAAATTATCACACTTTGACAGATCCTGGAGAAACCCCAAGAAGGCCAAATCGATGCACACCACTGTTTTATTGATTTTATGGCCGCCTATTAGACATTCCTTAGGCAATTTACCTTCCTAACAAATCACACTCTGTCCATAGCTTGTAGTTTAGATTTAAGTTCCACCCTCTTGACCATCTGTAACCCTTAGCATATAGTCTAGACTTAAGTTTTAACCATTTGTTTTGTATTATAGTTCGTAGTTTGAAGATTAGTTTTAAGTTTTACCATGTTACCCTTCGGGTTAAGCCTTAGAATTGGGATTTCAATTTGAAGATTTTTGTATTAAGCGAATAATAAATGTATAGAGACAAACTATACAGAGTCATGTCAAGGTTTGGTAACCCTGAGTGCCAAAAAGTGTTACAACTTTCATTTGGGATTCATTCAGCAAATTATTAATGGAATGTCGTATGCTTGAGCAACGTCTAGTTCTATTACAACCATACGAGCGTTATATTCAAAGAAAAGTCGAAAGATTTAATACAAATCATTCGCTCCATGATACATCAACATGGCGGAGATACTATTTTTAAGTGATACGAGCACACAAGGCTTATGACACTGTAATTGCCAAAAATAACCTTGACTGAGTTTATTATGCTTTAAACCTGACTGGTTGCAGTTCATCATCACGTTGAAATTGTCGGCCAAAGGCCACAAACTACTCGAATTATAGCATTCTGATGTCTAAAACTCCAACAAATAAGCAATAAGGTGTTTAAACTTCTTTTAGTCGTAATTTTATAATGGCAACAGTTTTGACAAATACCCGAGAACCTATGATCTGCAGAAGATGTATCTTTTGTAGATCTAAAAATGAATATGTATAAAACAGACTTAGCAACTTTGAATAGCGAAAAGTAAAAGTCTTACATTCAGTTCATTGCATTTTCGGATTGAAATAAACGTTCCTTGTTTTTTTAAAAATATTTTCACCGTCATTGCTTTCCTTTTATGCTGCCTTCAGATAAAAGTCTCAAAAGCAAATATGACTTTTCAATGAAATCGTAAGCACCCACATGTCTTATTGAACAATTTTTCTTTAAAAGAAAGTATAATCTGTGACAACCTTTCAATTTATTTTTACTTTCTTCGTAAATATTTTATTTATTCCAGTCACCTTCTGTGTAGGCAGACTAAAAATATACTTGATAAGAAAAAAAAAGTCCCTATTATAGACCAGACAATAGCAGTAGCACACTTTTGTCAACGAAGTTCCAGAGCGACAAGTACAATATACCGTCCAACAAGTAAAACTTTCAATTATAAGATTAATAATTAACTTTTAATAAAAGTAATAAACCCCAAACAATGTTATAGAAAGAAAAAAAATAATAACTGTATGATTGAAACTTTAATAGCACGTTTTTCATTGCGCATAAAAGCTACAAGACATATAAGTAGATACCGACTTAAAGAAAAAAGTGACAAATACAGAAAAAATAAAAATAAATCCGCATTAAAAACTAGAGCTTCAGATAGTTTTATGGTTTTTTTTTTTCTTTTACAGAGGTGAACGACACTCTTACTTTCTTCCAGTACTCGTACTCGTATGTGTAGATACGCAAGCATAAAAAAAAAAATTTCTCTGTATCTTCATTGAAAAATTAAAAAAAAGAAGATATTTATCCATTGTAAAATATTTTAAAAATAATTAATCATTTAAACAGTCTAACGACCATAAAATCACATTTCATAGATCATAAGCAACTTATAGATGCAAAAGTAGCGGATAAAGGCGTTGTGGGCCTGTTGGCGTGCAAAAATATCTTTAATAGAGATTCTTGAGTTTTTTTTTTTTGTTGGTTAATTATAACTTTATTTTCAGGCAACAAGCAAACATCTCACGGTTTGTGGAGCAAAGTTATTTAGCGCGGAAAGTAATGATTCTCATTATGCCGTTAATATTTTTCATGGCCATTGGATATCACGATCCAGTTGAGAAAAGTAGCAAAATGCATGTTAGCATCTTGAAAGTGACCCCGAAAAGTGTAAGCTTTATAATTGCTCTTAAAAGTAACCCATGAATAGTTTTTTAAAAGGTCAGTGTGAATGATAGAAAAGCTATTGGCGCACTGCTGATATGATTACAGATCTGATTTTAGTTGGAATGCAGTCTTTTATTTTAAGGAAATCAACGTAAAGCTAAAACCTAAGCCGCAGTGACGTTTTGCGTTATGGCATCAAACACCGTCTGAGGAATACAGATTCTTGCAAGATCAGAAAGTGAGGTAGGAAATATTGTCAGGCCTTTCATTACGATTCCAACTCTTAAAAGCCTACCAGCTGGCTTTAATATTTACAGAAAATTCAACTTTTCTAGACATCTCTCTCAACCTACCTCTGCTGAAACGAGTTCAAAATTCTTTAAGACAAATATTTTTCCGGACCCATTTAGTAGCTAGAGTTTTTAAAGATCTTAATTGAAACAGATCTGTAGGTGCCGACTGCAAATCTCCCTTTGTTATGAAGAGCTTTTCTCTATCCTAGTCAAACTTCTAGATAAACTTTTTTAACAATTCTATTTATATACCGACTCATAGCTTTAACGTCAATGCTTTGTAATGTCCTGTCGATTACCATCTTAAGGGTAATCTCGAAAGAAATTATCTTCTAGATGACCGTCAACATGGTTTAAGGCTAGAACATACCACAGGAGATCTAATGGTTTACCTATCTGTTCTCCAAGGCGAATTCAGTATACTCGCATTAGAAATCTAAAAGGATGTTGATGGAGTGTGGCATAGCGGCCACGTAAATAAGCTTCAAGGTGTTGTATTCTCAGAATGGATTCCGAAATTTTGGAGTTAATCTCATGGGCGCATTCCAAGAAAAGCCCTCGAAATGGCAGGGGACATACCTCCCAGGAAATAGTCAATCACTCATCTGCAAGCACGATCTTGAGGTTCCTCTGTGACCTCGACATTGCTTAGGATCACAACCTTTTTCATATCTTGGCACAAAAGATATTTTTAGTCTCAAACTGACCACCGAGCTTCTGAAGAACGCTAGAAAAACTAGGTAGTTCCGTGAGTTCTATCAAGATGTGGATGTTGTCAACAAATTTCAAAGACTGTATTCGCTTGGACACATCGAGCTACCTTAAAATACCAGATACTTAAGTTCGTCAGCGACGATCAAACCTTCTATTCAAGACCAAACATTCACTGTTGTCAGCAAGCTTGGCACGAGAACTAGAAGGAACATTAACCAAGTGTGTCCAACAAGGGGATTTCTGTTCTAAATCCTAAACGTCGGAATGATCGTTTATACGTAATAATGCTCATTTTTTCGTGACGAGTTACTCAATCACTGATGCCGTAATTCGACCCCTGCATTGACTACATTTCTGAATAATCATAGAGAAGTGCAGTGTGCACGGAGATAAAAGTTATCAGCATTTTGACAACAATCTTCTTTTAGGAAGCTAAAGACGACACCGAACTCTAGGAGAAAATTCGACTAGGAAAGGGTAAAACTGCGTTCGGCATGCTGTCAAAAATTTGGGTAAAATCCTTGAATCTATATACAAGTTAAAAGATGATAATTAATAGTCACTTGCAAACAGTAGTCGTTTATAAATAGATGTCTTAATACGATACCTATCTGAGAAGGGGACATGAACCAATAGGCAACATCGTACGATGAAGGAATTAACACAACTTACTGCGTGGTGAAAATTCCATTGCATAATGTGTTAGGCAGTGGGATCTTCTCCACCTTAACGAGCAAGTTTCTAAGCAATTTTGGTGTGAAGAGGGATGTAAGTAAACATTTAAAATGCTCTTCCACTGAAACATCCCTCATTTGAATATAAAACCTCTCATCTGAACCACAAAACAACGAGTGTGTCACTGACAACCAATAAAACCTGTGCCGTCAAATGCGATAAACCTGCTCAGTTATGAAATAATAAATATTTAGAATTCCATGAAACGCACATGTCTTTCCACATATGGATCTAGCTTGTTCTCACGTTGTACGTGAGGTGTGTGAGTTAAATCATATCCATGTCAATACCATATACTCGCCCCTTATTTAAAGAAAAAAAAGTATCGACAACAAAATTCCTCTCCTAATTTAAAAGGACATTTCAAAACCAACCTCTTCGTTCATACCTACTTAAATCCCAATTTCAATGGTGGCATCTTTAAAAAGGATCAAAAAAAAAAGAAGGAAAACCTCCCTTTTGAAACAACTGTCATTTCCCTTGGAAATTTCTTTGAAAGAGGCCTCCTACGCAAAATTGCCCTGTCCTTCGCAATATTATCCGTTTTGCTTGATATCCTGTTGAAGAACTTATAAATTAAGGCATCGCACGATTGGTCCTTATCCGAAGGGGAATACTAATTTCCTTCCTCAAAGATTACGCAACACACAATTTCTTGATGCAGGGATGGGCTGGAGGTAAACGGATAAATCTATTGAAACCTGGAAGTCTTCTTGATACTTGCGTCATAACTGGCGAGGCCGAAACACTTACGGTACGGTTAGCGGAAGAGATGATGATCCAATATTTTGTCATTTATGCTTTTCCTTTTTGGAAAATGTTATATCTGATAGCACTTCTCTTTCTCGCTTTCTCTCAGTTCTTCTATCCAGTACATACTTCGTTTATTTGTTTACTTATTTGCTTTGCGAATCTTGGCAGCTTTACCATTGGAAAATGTTTGCTCAAATGATACAAATGGTTGTGACGTAAGTAAGGGGAAAGGCACATAATCTCAAAGTGCTTCTGGTTAATATTTATTGTTTAGATTTTCACTCTTTAAATTTATTGATAGAATGGAATGCGATGCTTTTGAGGAAAGTGAAAATTTTATAGATTTTTTGGGTCCAGAAAATGTTTTCCTTTTATTTTTTGCACAAAAAAGAAAGTAATATATGTAATGCAATATAAAGTAATGTACATACCAAGGACATACGAATATTTATGTTTAAGGATGCCGAATTCATAACTGACATTATGTTACAGACTTTGTTTACTGAAGTTGTGTACACGAAACCGAAAATCATAAGAAGAAGAGTATTATTATCCTGACAGATGTCCATCTTTCAAGCAAATGTAGAAGGTTTTTCCATTAAGGCTTTTCATTTACAAAAGTTCACGACGTTTTTTGAACTGTCAAACGTAGAGTTGTGATATGTTGACACTTGACAGCTGTCAAGTACATAAATACTGCGACAAAACCGCGGTTTATCCTTTCCAAGACGATCGCAGCATGGTAACAAAACAAAGTTCAAAGTGATTCTATTCTAAGCGAGCAGTCTTATCAAACCTTTTGATTAGGTCCCTTCCATTCGCGTGACAAATACAATATAAAACGCACAATAGAGTAGGCCTTGGTTTTCTACGAGTAGTCTTACATATTTACATTAACAGAACTATTGCATTGAAACTCCAAAAACTTGTTGAAAGAGATCTCTCTTCATAACAAATTACAGTTTGGTGATGTTATTGGGCCAACAATGACATCGGATTGCACTGTACTGTCTCAGAGATGGAATTGCCTGGAACATTGCTATCCAAGGGCTTCCGACCCTTGAAAAGTCCCTGTCTGAGATGAAGTAGCCTCGTCTGGGCGTATTGTACCACCAAGTATTTTGTGAAAGGTTCTGATATGAGTATTTCAAAAGTCCTTCTTAACTTGACGACGATGGACTGCTTATCGATGGTGGGGCTTATCACAAAACTCGATACCTGTGCGCACCGTATGGCTATCATATGTATTGTCTTGAAGACTATAGCGCGATGGAGCACATTCTATGTTGACGTATAGCCATTGCGAGGATAGGACTGGGTATCAATGTCGCAAAAGTAGACTCAATTCGATCTTTCCCTTCTACGCTTCGTCAAGAATACAATGGCCATAGTGTAGTGGTTGCTACATCGCTTGTCATGCTGAAGGTTCCAGGTTCGAATCCCGATGTAACAAAAAAAAAAAGTCGTTCAATTGCGAAAAAAGCTGACGTCAACTCTACTGCCTCTACTCTACTCTTTGGTGACGCCGTGGCTTAGTGGTTAGTGCGTTGGACTGCTAAGCGAGAGACACAGGTTCGATTCTCAAAAACCACGAAAAGTTTTTCACGGCACCACCTCTTCGCAGGAATGACAAACCTGCAAGAGGAGAACAATCTGTCATGAAAAGCTTCTCAATTCGCCGTTCGGAGTCGGCACTAAACTGTAGGTCCCCTCCATTCGTGCGAAGAATATAACACGCACAACATGAATGGTTGTGAGAAGGCTAGGCCTTGGCTCTCCATGAGCTGCCGTGCCAAATATACATACATATACAACTCTACTGCATAGGCATAACACTGGCAGTAGGGTAGGCAATGACTTAAAAGTGTTGATCGTGTACTAATGCCATCGGGATGTTCGAAAGAAATACTGTGAATTATAAACAATGGCAACAGAACCAATAATTCTCCCCAGTCATTCTGGACACCACCCTCGGAGCAAAAAGACTGAAACCTAATACCACCTGAGTTTCAAAATCACTACACCAACACTAGTGCTGTGTGAATAGCATCATAAGGGTTTTCATAACCCCTTTAGCGCTAGTGAATAAAAAAAAAAAAAATGAACTTTTGCCTAGGCGCCCCTTTTTGGCAGAGAACTAGTATATTAGACCATTATTGTGTTTGAGTGCCATATAGTTGGCATAACCCTGACACAATCAGGGCCATTATGACCTTATCTACGGTGATGCTAACTGTCTATACTCTTTTTCATTCGAGAAAGCAATAAAAACAAAACAGTGTTCCTCCAAAATGTTAATTACACAACACTTCCTTCCGCTGTGTATCCCAAAAAAAAAATGCATTTTTATAGCATAAACCCCTTAAACCGAAAGGAGACAATCACTTTAAGAATTCAAAAAAGGCCAAAGACCAAAAGCGTCTATCCCAATACCGTCTTTTTATGCGCTCCCCCTACGTGCATCTTTCTATTGCACATTTCTCTGTACAGCCAAAAAAAAAAAGTCGATTATAATGAATGAGTTCCTCTGCCAGAAGTGTCTGTTCCCATTGCAGATAACTATTCTTCTTCCTTCTCAAGTGGACGAAACGATGCAGGGTAACTGAGTTGAAGTGAAGGAAGAATGGTCTATTCAAATGCTGCATAACAAATTTTCAAGTCCTTCTAACTCGTCGCCATTTGTTGTCTGCTTTAAGAAATGAATTGGGAGAACAAATGTGCATTGCAGAGTATCTATTCCATTCTCCGGATAAACACACACAAAACCAGTTGACTGACAGTATGGCTGCTGAGCACATCAACGACATACACATGTATGAATGTGCATCCTTCTCTCATCTCATTAAAATTAATTTGTTCCTTCGGAAACTTTTTAATTGCGAATGCAAGTGCGGTTCTCTATCCCGATTGTTGCGGATCTGTATATTGTTCTCCATTTTGTTTCATTTCCTGACCGATATCCGGGGACTTGATGCTTGCAAGTCTGTGTATGTATTGCTGTTATCGTTTTGTAATTTTAGAAATACATTGTACAGTAACGAGAAAAGTTTTACGTACAAGCTTCACATACGATTCTGAGTGTGTGTGGTGATGAGATTTCTGGTAGAAATTGGAGTTGCAAAAGTTTAATGATCCTTGAGGGTTACTATTTCGGGCATTCACTGCATCACAGACATGAATTGTTGATGCTCAACGGAGTAGAGTTCCATGTCCTTAGTTATTGTGAAACGGTATGTGACAGGTGGATGATGTATTTATGAATAATTTTCAGTTGGAATAGTATGACAATTCGTCTACAAAGTATTAAATGGCAGAATGTAGAATTTATTAAGCAGACAGTTGATGACGTTGTGGCAGTAAATATTCAATTTAAAGGTGATGACTTGGTTGGTTGGGTGGGGAAAATAAAAAAATAAGGAATTCACGTCAGATTACGAGAGATGGAGAAGGTATCTGATCAGATCAAACGGAAGAAGGTAGGTTTACAATGTTTCAGAAATTTGATTGATACTTGAGAGAAAGTCTTAACGACAGAAGCGTTCATCACCAATCTAATCACCAGAAATCCTTTATCGTTTCTCTACCTACGACAACAAATAGATACATAAACTCAGAGACCGCTGATTTGGCAGCGGATCCGGCTTTTTATTTCCTCCGATGCCTGCGTTTCGTCTAACCCAAGCCAGTGTTTGTTAGGTTATTTTGAATTTCACAATCATTTGATTTTTGAACACATTGCATTGCCATTGATGTCAAACGAGACACAAGTCCTCGAGACGCTTAGACAGTCGTAAGATTGTGTTGCGTCGGGATGTGCTTTCACATCTCCGTATCTGTCAAGCTCTGGATCTCAAAAATTCGGTTGCCGACAAATGTAGTCTAACTCGGATCCAAGCTTTTATGACGGTGGAATCTGACCCCGAGTGCCAATGTTGGCGTGACACATAAAAGACCTTGGCTGCATGTTGTAATAAGGAAGCTTGCACTGGCCCATCACTGTACTACCGCTTATAAATAATAGATACTAGACAAGCCCACCGAACGTGAGTACCTAATATATAAAAAGAAAAATACCCCTTTCTCTTGTTTGGGGTGTTTACATCGTCTCCGTCATTCTCACTGCGCCCTGCGTCATAAGTATTTATGAAAAAACACATCAACAAACCTAGTCCATAATGACGATTATATTTGAGGACAATAGACTATAGACCCATTAAACTTAAATCATTGGTCTAGGTGTGTCGCAATGATTGATGTCATACGTCATACAGATTAAAATAAAGAGTCAAATGTTTTCATAAAACCAATCTCTTACAAACCAATTACTTACAATGACAATCGTACTCTATTTTACGAGTACTCTGTTCTGAACGTTCCATTTCTATCCCATTCAACATACCCATAACGACTGTCAGTTTTCTACTCTGTTTTTTTTTACGACAATCGGTCTCTTTTATGTTCTTTTTCATACGTTAATGACAGTTCAGTGCCACACTCTGGTTTGACAAAAACGCAGTTAAATAAAGTTATAAAATTAAAATCTACGACTGTCTTAAATTGCGCAAACTCTCAGAGATGAAATCACCAAAGTTTTTACATTTCAGATCAAAAAGCAAAAAAACAGAAAACTTTTCAATATTTCCATTGCGCTGACTCTTGTAACACAGCGCCCTTAGAATAAGGAGTTTCACCCAAATAGCCAACGAACAGGAAGATTTTATTTCAATGTAGCACAGAGTGCGATGTCTCTCTCCCAATGGCGCCAAGCAATTTACTGTTGTCGACCATCATGCAATTCTATCTGACTAATATTAATAACGAAACAAAAAGCAAAATAGTTACGTATACGACCCCGGGTACACGCTGTCTGAGCCAATCTGTCGGAAAATTCAATAACGCCGATGAAAGCAAAAACATTTTTTTTTTTTTTTTTTAAATGAAACCTGGAAAACTGACTACAACTAGATACAATTCACCCTGACTTTGACCTCGTTTGCTTGGTCGGATGCTATAGAATATCGTCGTCGGCACAAGTGGTGCATAATCATACAGCATCGCTTATACACTTAACACTGCACTATGACGCAATATAGAAAACGACGCTTTGGAGGGAAATTGGAAAAAAAAAATACTTAAATCGATTTGTCACGATGTCATATAATAGATATCCGGATAGAGATACATACTAGATGCACTGCACTGAGAGAAGTGAGAAAAAGTACCCACAGGCGGCTGCATATTATGTGATAAGTGAGTTAACTACGTGGCAGGACCGTTTTTGTAACTCGAACTCCCTCATTCAATAAATCATGACAGACAAACTATGAGCCCAAAAGTCTGGCATGGTTAAAGCAGCTTTTCATGATTTATGTTTGAGAAATTAGGATTTAATGGACTGATAGGTAGGATATGACGAACTTTTTCGAACTTCCCATCAGTCCGCATGTAGGGCACAATTTTAATGATGATTAAGTTGGATTTTTCGAAACCTGTAATTTATTCAGTGTGAACGACATATCTACAAATAATTTCAGAGGGTACTTGAAGTTTGGAGGTTAAATTAAAGTCTCTGAGTAATGAGTTTGATTAAGATGTGCATCGAAAGCAGGTATAGTCTGCGGAAAGAAGCCATCTTGATGCAAATGAAACTTCATTCAGTACAGAGCACTTTCAAAGCGAGGTTCGGCTGTAGACTTCTTGACCTGATGCTTGATGTTAGTTCCTAGTTAAGTTTTGTATAAGGCAGGACTCGGTTTTGTGTGAACAATGCTTTGAAGAAGGTTCGTTACCTTTTGCCACAATCCGATGATACGTCCTGTATCCCTTTGTGTATTCAACTACCTGTACTAGACCTACTTGCCACCACGTATGAGCTTTTTTCCATACAAATTTTGAAGCTTACACTTACACAAACTTACACGAGTATGTATGTACTCCACGATACCTTTTGTTTCAATTCAAGGCTCAACACCTCATTAAAAGTCAAGGCCTAGCTTCTAGTGACCATTCGTGTTGTGCTAGTTATATTTTTCTTACAAGTAGAAGGGACCTGCAGTTTTCGTTGCCGACTCTGAACGGCTAGTTGATTACAAATTATGCTCTCGGACGAACCTCCATTGCCTGTCGAAAAAGTGGTACCGCGGTTCTGCTGGAATTTGAACCACTATCAGCTCGCTTACCAATCCAACACACTAACCACTGAGACACGGTGCTCACACAGAGCAGGTAATGAACCTTTTAATCTTATGGATATGCCATCTGACGCAATGGTTCCGGAATGAATACTACTGTGTAGATTTACGGTTGACTTTCCCTGTGCACAGGAGTAATTTTCACCACTTTCTGAGTCGGGTAAGGAATGTTGTCGAATTTTCATAGATGGCTCCAAGACCAGTGAAGGCTCAGGTGTTCGAGTCTTTGTAAAAAGCGACAACATTAGACTGCATTTTCCCCTAGGTATTTATGCATCTGTCTTCTAAGCGGAGATTTGTGCAATACTTATGGCTGCGAACTATATTGTGAAAAACCAGTGGAGGGGACGGAGTAGCTGCGTCTGTAGCGATAGTCAGGCTTCGCTTAAGGCCTTGCTCAATCCTCTTACTAGATCCAAAATAGTTTGAATTCGGTTGGAAGACTGAATTTGCTAAGACTTGTCTCAGACACAGCGGGATTACCGAAAATAAGGTCTCCGATAAGCTTGCCAGGCAAGGTTCAGAGGAGAACTTCTCCGGCCCTGAACCAACGTTAGGTTTGCCCGTATCTTCGGTTAGGGCTTCTGTCGATGGTTGAGTTTCAACTGTAGATGGCATGACTCTCCAGGATGCAGGCAGACTAAACAGATCCTTCCCGACGTCTGAAAGAAATCCGCGGCATTCTTGCTGTCTCTCAGTAGAAAAGACTGCAGACAACTTATTGGCGTTATTACGGAACATTTCTCCTTTGCCAAACATCTTAATGTGTTAGGTTTAAGTGACACCACTGTCTATGACGCTTGTGGAGAGGGCGACAACACTGAGGAAAATTTCCTATGTGATTGTCCTGCCTTTGCTCGTAGCAGGTGGTCGATTTTTGGGGCTGATGTGATGAGTGCTGGTAACCTATGCTCCTTATCACTGAAGCTCTTACTCGACTTTCTTCGAAAGATGAAGAAAACACAGTAAAAGGGTTGTACAATGGACCTGTTTTTGTGTGTAAGTGCTCCAGCGTGGTGTTCTAACACCTCGACAGAAAAAAAAAATGTATTGAACAAACATTTTGTGCGACAGTTCTCTTAAGAACATGTCGGCCATGGAAAGAGTTCTTCCTGCCCGATGGATGAAGAATAGCCTCTGAACTTTCTGTTAGCATCCACTCAAAATCCATCTTTGACTATCTGATGATACGCTGTCGTACAATTGTATGGAACGTGATAATTTCTTTTTTTTAAATCCTTTCTAAGCCTTCCAGACAAAACAATGCGACACCTACATAATGGTTGCGGAAACAATCAGCTTTATGCTATTGAATACTGAAGTACTACACTGGAGTGCAGAGAAAAAAGCGTTTACATTTTGAACTGAAAGTTGAATAGACACAAGGAGTTATCTCGAGATCGATAAACACTTATTGCAGCCAACTACGTTGTGAAATGTATCAAGTAATGCATACAAATACTAATTGAAATATCGGCACAAGTAAATGATTTGATCAAAACCTGCAATTTAAGTTGTTCCGCATAATTGCTACCAGGAGTTTACGTATACACACATATCTAATCGATTTTTGTATACCTATTTATGTTTCAACAGCACAACGACGTTAGGTAACAATTATTGGACAATTGTACGTTAATTGACAGTGCTTATGGCACTCACATTGGAAGCCTACTCAATAGAGAAAGCCTTTCTATCCGGCTGCATCAGTATGCGGATGAAATAACGTCGAAAACAAAATCGAACTCAAAAGAGCGATTATCCAAACCAATTAAATCTATGAAATTTACAAAAGCGCAGTCTGCTGTGTGCTGTGTTCCTGTTCCTTAAGTATTCGTAATGTACTTGTTGTTCGCTTGAACGTCTTAACCCCACCACATGCGCTTAAATTAGAAACTTCCATTTGAATTAATAATTCAGTGAATGCAACTGTGTCATGAAGGATTAAACATGTAAACCAAGCCAAGAGGGCTGCTATAAATCATCGAAACCTCATAATTTACATATCCTTCTGGCCTCAAGGTCAACACGTACAATACGTGGGTAAAGTGCGTGCACAAATTCCTTCAGTTGCATGATTCATATGCAAATTTTACTTCAAGAACTCAATTCAAGATGACGCTGAGCGGTAAAATTAACCTCTGACATTTTAAGTCATGTGTGGCGTTTCCTTTAAAGTTTTTAAATACCCTAGTTGTTGAGTGTTTATTTTTGTGAATTAAATTGGGTTAACTGTTGTATGGTGGCTTGCTAGTTTCAACCACTTCTACCTACATTGTATGTCATGCTTATGGTTTCGTCAGCAAAAGGGTAAACAAGGAATCATTACTTCCTGATTAAATAGTGTTTCGGAGTTATTTTAAAGAATTCATTGCAATTGCTTACACTACGACTTAAGTCTTTCTGATATAATAACAAGTGAACTGATTGACATTGAATTGGAACATATATTTTTAGAACTCTTTCAGATTTCTCCGCAGTTCTTTTCTAACTGCGATTCCTCATGATGATTGCTTGAAACACACCCTCCTAGCTTGAACCCATTTGCAGTCGAAAACATACACAATTTCTTCTGAAAGCCAGCGGTGGACTCATACAGAATATGAGCAGCTGTCTCTGGTTAGGTTGTCTTACTTACTTAAGGTGGCGCTACAGTCCGGGGTGGACCTGGGCCTCAACCAACAAGCGTCTCCAGGTTAGGTTGTCTACCTTTTCATTTGCTTGGATGTCTGCATTCTGTAACCTAAGCCAGTGTCAAGTCAATAACACATTTATTGAGTCTTTGAACTCATTGCCAGATCTCAACCTGCTCTATACGTCGGATCACAGATTGGTTGTCAAATGCGATTGATTACTCGCACATGACCATCATGCAAGTGGATTGGTCCAGACTGAAATGATAGGTTAGATCTAGACCCTTCGAAAGATGATATAAGCTGTTGCTCTACCATCTATCATGAAAGCATCTGCTTAGATATTTACGTCTCATAACCAGAAGCGAACCATCTTCGATAAGAGTGTTAAAGGGTTTTATGGTGCAAATCTAAACCCTAAA
The DNA here is from genome assembly GCA_951813785.1 of Criorhina ranunculi. Taxonomy (NCBI): domain Eukaryota; kingdom Metazoa; phylum Arthropoda; class Insecta; order Diptera; family Syrphidae; genus Criorhina; species Criorhina ranunculi. The sequence continues at coordinate 53,350,367 of OX638383.1, forward strand.
AGTTCAGAATAATGTCAAAGAGCAAAGAAGATGATTTGACTTCTTAGAAGTTTGAATGAAGATTGAAACAAGATAAGCTAAGATGGGATTCTATTTATATATGAGGCCATCAGCGCAAAAGTGGTGTAACCCACAATTTTTGTTGGTTGCTGTTCTGGTGTTACATACATTCCTTACATTACCAACTATCAATACAAAAGTGCTGGAAGCCACCTTTTGGTAATCAAAAGCAGATGGAGCTAAAAAAATCGTTTTTGCACAGAGCATAATATAACAAAGTAATAGAGCAAAAGTGGTGTAAGCCACTGTAATCACCTTTGACTTAATGAAAACCCTACCTACCCCTGTATTGAGTTCTGGAATAGTGTATTACAAGAGATAGCTTTGGACTTTTTGCTTTGGAATTCACAACAAGGGGATATATGATGCCTTAGTGTTTGTTTGGGACGAGTCTGATGCTTCGCGAGGACCCCAAGAAATCGGATCTTGTTTGCTTTATTTTTTTTTAAATTTTGTGACCACTAAAAAAGTAGTCATGTATTCTGACAAATGTAGGGGACAGAATAGAAGTATAAAGATGTCGTTGTTCTGTCAGTATCTCACCCGGACTTTACCATTGGTCAGTGGACATTCATATTAACCATGTGACCAAGATGTTGGTCTGATAGAAAAAAATTAAAAATTCTTCAAAGAAATATACGTTCCAGAAAACTGGCTCGAAGTAATTAAAACGGCTCGAAAAAGGCAATCATTCAAGATATTTTTCTCCGTGCAAGTGATTTTTTTTCTTCCAAATCGCTGGGAAAAAAATTTAACTAACAGAAAAATGTCGGTTAGTAACACCAAGGTGAAGTGGTTGAAAGTTCAGTGGCTAAGATTCCATAAAATCCATCAATTTTCAATTTTTTACAAGTATTCTAACAATGATGAAAGATGTCCTCTTTAACGAAGTCAGTGTTAAAAAAGGCAGTCAGTGACCATAACACAACTAGATGCATTGGAAAAACCAACCATAGCTGAAAAAAAGAAAAAGGACCTTCTTGAATTGTTGCACTTCATCCCGCCAGTTCATCACACTTTTTATAACAACCTGAATTGCTCCAACTGTGTCAGGGATGAGGTGTATTATGATGAGACAGATGATTAATAGCTCTTGTACTATGTATTTTGATTGATTTCTTAATAAACTTGTCCTAAAGTGGTGTAACTTGCTTATTTTTTTAAATTGGACCAAAATATCATAAATGCAGAAGTGTTAACTTAATAAATACAAAAATACACAGCTATTGTAAATTTGGAAGTTCTTTTTATAAATTAAAAATGAAACAATTAAAATAATGTTCACAAAAGAAATTAAATTCAAAACAATTTTTACCAAATTTAAAAACCCTATTTTCTCATATATATATATTTTTTTTTAAATTCACTAGCGCTAAAGGGGTAATGAAACTCAGGTGTTATAAGGTTTCAGTCTTTTGCTCCAAGGGTGGTGTCCAGAATGACTGGGGAGAATTATTGGTACTGTTGCCATTGCTTATAATTCACAGTATTTCTTTCGAACTTCCCGATGTCATTAGTACGATCTACACTTTCAAGCCATATGACTACCCTTCTGCCAGTGTTGTGCCTATGCAGTAGAGTAACTCCAACTTTTTTCGCAGTTGATCGACTTTTATTTAATTTTTTTTGACATCGGGATTCGAACATGGAACCTTCAGCGTGACAAGCGATGATACAACTACTACACCATGGCCACCCTTAATATGAAATTCTTCTGAGTCATTGCAAATTGTTTCCTTACAATTTAAGTTATCATCCTGATAGAGTCTTGCTTGTTCACGAGGACTGTTCGTTCATTCTTTGTAAGATGTATAATTTGTAATGCGCACAAACTAGATTTATTCGCTCGCTTCGATAGCTCCTACAAAAGTCTAAAAAGTTGTATCATACCAAATAATCTGGTGCTGCCTAAAGGAAATATGAAGTGCTAAGAGGATTTAAATTAATTACGTAAAGAGTTGAAAAAATCAAATGAAGAAGCCTAATCTACTCATGCTATAACAAAATCTAGTTTCTAATTCCACCCAACCTTATACTTAAATGAAATTTTTTATATCTTCTCACGTGATTCTTCTGCGGAAGAGTATAATACTTTGTTTACAAAAACCAAAGGAATTTCCCATTTAAGTATACTAATCTTAATCTTTTTAAAATTTAATTAGTTACTCACGTGCAGAACCATACAAATTTGATCTTAATCATTAATGACTTCAAAGTTTAATTGATTTCAAACCAGTTAGTAGACTGTTGGGTTGGTTTCTTTTTTTTAAACTTAATTACCATACGCAGTGGTAAGTTGGAAAAAAACAACTTAAGTACCATTTAGCAATTAGTTCAACTACATATGTCTGTATTTTGTGACGGTTTTTTTTTTTTGTGTAAAAGAGGCGGAGTGGTTTTGATATAAAGGCTAATTTAAGAATTTTTACCATTTGGTTGTATCATTAGACCAAGCTATTGCTGTTTTTTTTTTTTGTTCCTATTTGAATAAACAAGCTGAATTCTATAATTTTCTTAGTTGATTGCGGTGTCCTTAGTTAATGGTCGGGTCGAAAATATAAGATTGAAAATTGTAGACCAATGGCAAGAATAATCAGTGTTTTCTAAACTCTTTGAAGTTGTAGTTTGTGAATCATTGCGTTTTTATGTAACACCTTCAATTGTCCTTAACCAACAAGGATTTTCTTTACGCTGTTGCTTTTGTAATGGAACTAACTCAATCTTGCATCGATGCATTAACGAAGAAAAAACAAGAAGCGAAAAGTGTAAGACAGTTTCTTTTTATCAACATTCGAGCGCAGAAATACCCCTTTTGATTCAAAAAAGAGGATGAAGTTAAAAAATTAAGAGTTGCAAATTTGTCCTTGGCTCTATCCTTAGACCGCACTAGAAGCGCGTCAAATGAAAATAGGCACGATGTGTCATAAAACTGATTTTGAATGTCTAGAACTCTAGAAGATTGAAATTTAGTGTGCAGGTCCAACATGCGATTTAAGAAAAATTGTAACTTCCTAAAATATGGTCCAGGGTTTTACATGCTCTTCAAGCCTGAAGTCAATGCGAAGTTTTTTTTTTTATAATTCACTTCTGCTAAAGGGGCTATGAATACTCTTATGATGCTATTCAGATTCACACAGCACTAATCTTGGTGTAGTGATTTTTGAAACAAACTTTTGCTCCGAGGATTGTGTCCAGAAAGACTGGGGAGAATTATTTGTACTTGTTGCCATTGCTTATAATTCACAGTATTTCTTTCGAACATCCCGATCTCATGATAGCTACTCAGCACGACTAACACTTTCAACCCTACTGCCAGTGTTATGGTTATACAGTAAAGTTGTCGTCAGTCTTTTTCGAAAATGATCGCCTATTTTTTGTTTGACATCGAGAGTTGAACCTGGAACATTCAGCGAGACAAGCTATGATACAACCACTATATCATGGCCACCCCTTAATCAAGCTTTCTACAAAGATTTCTCATCTCGATCTTTAGGGACGGCTCTTAAAATACTCAGGGAGCGGTACTAACATTGTTTTTTTGAAGACCTCGACATTCACTACTTCTTCAGTCTTTCTCATTACTGTAGCGTCTTTCTAGCCGAAGTCACAGCTATACGTCAGGCCGCCATATACATAGCTGTAGATTGACTCAGTACATAGGTATATTGCGATTTAAATCAAAAGCTAGGTCTTTTATAACCAGTACAATTAAAATTTAGAACAGTGAAGGACTGCCGCGTATGTCTGAGCAGCAAAACGTCACATTCTATTGGATCTCAGGTCATTACGACATTCAAATTAACAACAAAATCATCCCATCAAACCATACACAGAAAAACTATTGTTGTAGCTTACATCTTCAACAGTTGTTAACCCTTATCTCATATGAATTACAAAACAGTTCTCAAACTCTAGACATCCATGGGCTTTTCGAACGTTTCGTTACACCCTCTCCATTTACCTTTTGTTTTATGTTCCTAAATAACAAATCGCATGACAATAATTAAAGTTACTAATGAATATGGAACGACAAAGTTGTATTTTTTTAATATAACCTCCCACGAGATGGTTTTTGTCTGAATGTTCTTCTTAACTTGTATTAAATTGAAATTTATCAACTCAAATTCCTTGTTCAAACTTATTTAATATCCATGTGACCCTGTGACATGTTTTTCCTTCATTTATAAAAAAAAAAAACTTAATCAAACATGCTTTCAATTCAGTATCCTTTTTGTTCAGCTTTGCTACACATACACACACATAACCTCTATAATGGTCCTGTTTCTATGCTCTTCCTTAAATAGGTCGTATTTTTACTTAAGCAAAAGATTCAACACAGTTTAGATAAAGCTATGACGGAAAAAAAATGGGAACACTATGATGAAAAAGTTCTATGATTGGAGAGCTGCTACAAAGACCAAGTCCTTTGGCTCTTCTAATTTTCCACTCTGTTGAAAGCAGCTGCCTCCGTCTTCTGCTCGTTAAATGAACATTAGTTGCATAAAATGCTGTCACTGTTATCCATCTTTTTGTCTGCTGAATGAGATTCTATTGCATTATGTGTGTTTGTGTGAGAGAAATCCTGCAATAGGAGGAGATTCTTTAGCTCAATGTGCATTTGGTTTTACAAGGACTAACTTGATGGGGTGTGTAAAATGAAATAGATATTGTAAACTGAAGTGCTTTAGGTCGATGCTTATGCCCAGATGGAACGATTGTTTTATAGATTAGGTTTGTATGGCGATAGCCAAAGGCTTTGAACGTCCTAGTGTGTAAAGTGGCATAAAAGTTTTAAAAAAACTTAGTCAGCGGTATACTAGATGCATGTGAGTATAGCATGTTGTGAAGGAATTATAAGTTAAGAGACTGGGGCTTTAACCATAGTTATGACTCTCAAGTTTTATAAAGAGCAGATACATCCAATATAGAAGTGAGAACTTAGAAGTCTTTAAATAAAATGACTTATGAGTGGTAGAATCGAGGACTTATAATCTGATCAAGTTGGTATGACTGTAGAGAAGTTTTGTGTACGATGAAAAACATTCAGAAGTATCGACGTGAAGAAATTCAGTGCCAATCATCCTTTGGAGCCACAAAAAGTAAATCCCGCTTCATATGTTCTCTTCGCATTTTAAGTTTTTTCCTTATTTGACACAGATAATCAGCTATAACTTCCAGCGACATCCGGTTTTGAGTACATTTTTTCTGGGTAACTGTCTTCCAGATACTCGTTGGAAAAAAAATTAATACTATCCTGCGTCTTCTAGCCACGTGTGCAGTAGCCAGATCACTATAGTTGGTCTTCAACAAGAAGAATTCCTAAAATCTCCTAAAACTTAGTCGGAAAGGAAGGATGAATCTCTTCAAGTGTCCATACAGAACATTGCGCAGTAGGAGTTCATGAAAACCGACCTGGACTACCCTCAAACGACTGCTGTAGAAGCTGCAGGAACAAAAAGGAAATAGTATTAATTTGACAAATGTTCAACGATGCTCCTGCCACCAGAATATTAAGTATTCTTGGTAGTAGTTTCTTTGATACGCTAGAGGACCTCTAAATCACCTATTTCAGGAAACTCCCATTCTAGGCTGTTTCCATATAAGCCATCTTTCTACGGGCTCCCTTGGGCCCGTCTGTACGGCGGATTGGAAGCTTTTTTCATGACAGATTATACTCCTGAGGGTTGTCATGCCTGCGAAGAGGTTGTGCCACGAAAAAAACGTTTGCAGGTTTTGATTTTGTGTCCTCTCGCTTAGCAGTCCAACGCACTTACCTCTAAGTCTAGGCGACCATCAGGATCTGCGCAACGAATGATTTTTCAGTCTTGAAACAGCACTAAAGTCAGCTGATTAACATCCAGTCTTTAGCCTTCACATACCATACTAGCAATGCTTTTGTATATCATTTTCAGGAGGCCATCTTATAACTCGGTGTGACAGCTATCTGCAAAAACAACCACCTGACCTGCTTGACGTAATTCAATTTGTACCGAGTTCCTTCAAACTTCTCAAATTATTTTTTAAGGAATTTTTCCCGTTAAAAGCAGGTTTAAACTGACCCTCTGGCTCATCCTACAGGTGAACACTTCATTTGCAATTGCTTTTTCTACTGTTGCTTTATTAAATGCTCTCTATTCTGCAATCCTTTTCAATGGAGACCAAAAGCAGAAAATGAAATTTGTTTCCTTTTGTCCTCCTTTTTTCCTTCGGAATGCAGCTCACTTTGAAGCCCCCAGGGCATTAATGTTTGTTGTGCCAGAGGTTGAAGTAGTGACTCTTTACCTAGTTCTTCTGTGCTTTTTGCTTCATCTTTTTTCTAATGCACAGTCAACCGTTCCGTGAAGAGAATAAAATGCGACACAGAGTAGCAAAGTACTTAGCCCATCATCCTTAGGGTGTGCAAGAAAAGTTGACGCAACGGAGAACACAATTGAATCGGTTAAGGATGTTTAAAAAGAAAAATTATAAAAACCTGACAAGCGCAACAAGAAAAATGACAATTAATTAGTGTCCATCATCTACGCTGAAAAATAGGCCAGACTGGGTAACAATTAGGAATGACACTAGTGTTTCCCTCACACTAGAAGAAACTAGGTCAGAGAATCAGCGAAAGGACTCGTTTAAGAGGGAATAGTTTTACAGTCGTGTCAATTGCAGACAGCCTACATAATACCCTTGGGAATTTACTTGTTTATTGAATTTTTTTCATTTGTGCACGAACTTGAACTCATTTTTTCGTTTTGCACATAAAAGGACTCGCCTAGGAACGTAAAAAAAAAAAAAAAAAAACGTCTGACTAGGATTTCGTGATAGGAATTCCGATTAAGGGTGTGAACAGGATTAATTACGCTTAAAAATTATGATCCAAGAATATTTTTTTTAGCGTTAAGGAATGGAAATGACCTCAACAAGAACTTTGACATAGATGGTCAAACCTAAATCAAATTTAGGAATATTTAATGGAGCACGCATTATATCGGTTTTTTTTTTTTTCTAATTTCTTATATTGCGGTGTCAGTTACGTAATAAATAAATTTAAGGTTCGTGGGTGGCTATATACATATGTCTGTAGGTGTAATTTTATGAATTATGTTAGGGTGTTGACAATTTAGCCCACATAAACATAAACCTAATTACCGTAATTTAAGGAATGAAATCGAGAAGACTTTGTTGATTATTTCATCACATAAGCGGTATGATTTTCTAAGAATACTCACAAACATATACATACGAGTATGTATAACTTTTTTGATACGTGAAGACCTCGAATTAAAGGTCAACATGTCTTAAATTAAATGGAATCACGAGGAGATAGAATGACAGCACGTAGAAGAGAGGTTAAAAGCCAATTTGGGTGTGTGTGTGGAAAAAAAAACGTCCAGTAATATGTTCTAACATACATACATGCGTTGTTTTTTTTAGTTTAATTGGAGCTTTATGTGAAATTAAAGGACTTTCGGGAATAGGTACTTAAATCAATCATCAATTAAGCTGCATTTGAGTGCCAATTCTAAGAATTCAAAATGAATCTCTTTCAATATTTAACGAAAGCAATAGATCTGCAAATCACGGACTTATTTTATTATAAAAGCTACGACCATAGCGGTTCTTAACCATAAATTGCTTTAATAAACTCTCAAGTGAACTGAAAGGTTTAACATTATGAAGTTTTAGCAGAAAGGAGGTATAATCTTATTATTAACGCGTTGGATCTCGGGTTTGCTGACATAAGCTTGAGATTTCACAAAACCCCATAAAAAGAAGTTGCACGATCATTCTGGCCCTCGAAGTATGAGAAATCGCTTTGATTTGCTGGAACCGTATGTCATCAAGGCCCATATAGAACTGGAATGTCTACGGAAAAAGTGCTACATCAATTTGCTCGCGTTGCAAAAGAGAAGCTAACCTACATTCGTTTGAATACTTGTGCGAGTGTGAGGTGCAAGATAGAACCAAGTTTTGACTTTGTGACACGAGAATCAATATGTCACTGGGAATGAAGTTTTCAAAATGACTTGACCCTGGATTGAATCAGAAGGCAAACAGGCATTGAAGAAAATAAAAAGGAGGGTAACCTGGCGAAACTGTACGATAATGTACTGCCCGGACTTTCCTCAAACTCAAAACCTGCACCAAACAGTGACGCTAATGTATCAAGGATTCTCTGTACTCCAGCAATTTAGTTTGTTCTTGAAGCCATTCAGTTGAAAGTGCTCCTCATGACTCAAGATGATTTTTCCGCAAAATCGTCGTTCCCCTTTTAGTTCTCTAGGACTCAACTAACGAACTGTCGGCACTAAGGATGTGGATAAGTATAAAGTTGCAAGTGTTTCATGAGAATTCGTCGCAAAGAAACTTGTTAAATTGTTGTGAACCATGTCGAATTTATATCCCCGGACTCTCTTCTTTCTCTGTGGTCACGTTTTCCACTGACAGGAGGAAAGGAATGAGTATAGGACTTCCTTATTCTCTAACTGAAGCAAGTTTTTTTTAAAATAAAATGTTCGTCCAACCAAAAACTGAAGAAGCTTTGTACAATTTCATCATATTTGCAAAATGCTTTCTAGTAATGAGGCTTTTATCCTTTATGGCGTTCCCTGGCTTGTAGTAGCAGCAACAGCAGATAACAAATGTAACACTTTGAGGACCACCAATCTTACGAAAATAAATTGACTCGCAATTTAAAGTGTGTGCTTCTATAATGGGACATCCTTTGTAAGACCCTTAATATTCCAGATTTGCCTGGCACGACTGATTGATGACGGTCCTACCCGCACAGAGAAGAAGACATGACGACGAATTGTACGGCCAATTCAGCGATATTGACCTACATACACAGTTTGAATACAATGACTAAGAGGACTGGAACATCAACGATTCGGCCAGAAGAACATCTGAGAAACGACGCAGTAGAGGAAGATTTCACATTCGGTGGCAAAACTCGAGCCCAAACTCTCCGTAATTAAATTTTCTCCATAATAACAATAAAGCATTTTATGCATGCAGAACAAGAAGTTGACACAAATTGCTACATAAAAGGATCAGTGCAATCATAAGCACTAACCCTAACCCTAAATCTAATTACATATCTTATACTAATAACAAATTTCAATTAATTTCTTCCAATAAAGACTGATACCTATGTCCAGCCAGCAAATTTCCTCTCACAATATCCACAATATAACCCTGCATGCTTGTATCGTGAAATAAATTCATTAGGCTTACCAAATAAGTTGATATTAATCAACCCCCAAACTGACCCACGTATAGTTGGCTTAAGACAATTTCTTCTCTATATCCTGTGAAGCAGAATAAATTAATTGTGAATTATTAAACAAGGAGGAGCTTTCAATTTGGGTCATCACAACAACCATACATGTATATCCGCACGAGTCCTGCATCAAGCAGTGATTCACTTGAGGAAAATATCAAAAATCGATAAGTGAAGGACATTGAAGATAATCTTAAGTTTATTCCTATAGATGTGAGGGGCGACACTTCTTTGTTTTTCAGTTGAACTATAGGTGTGTGAATTGCACACATAGAAAGGATTATTGAAGTCAATGATGGGGCAACAAGTTTTCACTTTACAGGAGTTTTATCAATTCAACTTACCGAGCTTGTTGCTAATGCTTTCTTTTTTCTGACAACATGTGGTGTCAGACAGAGTACCTATTGTAGTTTGTGGGAACTGCCAAGTGTTGTTGTTAAGATGGCAAAAGAGTACAAAGCAACCATATCATCGACGGGAATAATGTAGTCGTCATACAGGATATTGCGGTCTTGTTTGTATAAAAGGCAGAAGCAAACAAAAGCAATAAATTATTAATGCTAAAGAAAATAATAATTAAGGAAGAACCTCTTAAGAAACAATAAGTTGAAGAAGAAAATTAAACACACACGATGTTAATGTTAAAAAATACTTTATTTCAACAAAAAATAATATATTCTAAGAACTACAAATTTGTTTACAAAAATATGACAATTAAAAATTAATGTAAAAATTAGTTTTTTCTTTGTTTTAATTTCATTTAAAATTTACAAAACATTTCTTTTGCTTTAATGAATTATGCATTTTATTAATTTATTTTCATGTTGCCATAAACATTACATTAATTCATACGTATACTACATTTAATTATTATAAAACAATAATTTTGTTTCTATTTTTTCATTTTTATTTGCGGTAACAAGAATAAAACTTTATTACTTAATATAATAATTTTATTTTGTTTTGTTTAATATATTCATCACATTTAAATTTATTTATTTTCTTTTTTGTTAGCTAAAATGCAAAAAACTTAAGTACACATTTTTTTTTTGTTTGACTATTTGTTGCGCGTTACGTTGTAAAATAAATATTTCATTAAACCTAACTACATAGCTAAATGGATATTGTGTATAAATATATAAGTAAGTACATTAAGAATTACAATTAGCATTAGTATTACTGGCTTTACATTCATTTAACAAAGCAGCGCTGTCTAAAATGGAAAATTACACTAACAAATTTTAACACATTAATCGTTGATAGCTGCTATCCGTACCGCCAAAAATTTTAGTGCATATCATAAGTCCTTGAGTAAATAATAAAAATCCCTTAACCCTACCGAACTTTTTGTTGAAAAAGTTCATCGAACTATTGTAGCCTGACTGCATTATGGATTATTTCGTATACCTAATGCTTAGCTACATATTTCCTTGACAATGGCATTAGTATTTATTTCAGTGAAAAAGGTAAACAACCAGACATGAGGGTTCATAAGGGTAAAGGTATCAGACCGTCCTACGCTTCAATACCTTGCCGATATGGTGAAGGGGCGGATTGGTAATTGAATATGGTTATGTTTCTTTATTTGTGCACGTAAACTGATGAGTGTAACAGAGATGGTTTTGGTCTTTGTCGTCATAAGGAATTGGAAAAGTAATATTTTGGTAATAATTATTGGAATTCAAATAAATAAGCTTAACAGGTGACCATGACAACTTTTGCTAAATGTCATGGGAACGTTAAGAAGAAAAACATTGGTACGAGTTGCCGACAAGTCACTACCTGGACATTTTGTGTACGTTGTTTCTTTTCGAATTGTATTGCTTTGTTATAGGGTACTTTGTGTTGAATGTATATTTTGTAACACACAAAGATGTACAGAAGTTAAGCTTTTAAACTATCGCTACTACGTTTTTTTTTTGTCAGGGTTCAATCATTGAGGTTTTCTAAACCAGGAAAGGGCGGGTAAGACTTGTCGAAAAGCCTCCTTTCATACATTTTTGGTAATGAATGGCTAGAAACTTGAACTTTAAATCCAATGGTGAACAAATATACAGATTTTGTGCTTTGTTTTCAAGACAAGTTTAGTGCGTATCGAAGGAACAAAAAGAAGGGTCTATGAAACGATGGTGAGTGCATTCAGCAGGTGACAGAAAATACAAACAAACAAGTACTGCAGCGCAAAAAAAAGAAGAAAATTCTGCATAAAAATAAGAAGGCCTACACGTCCAAGAGTCTAGCGAGCACAAAAACAGGCGGAATTTATACAAGAAAGCCAAGCAACTGGTAGCGCGATTTAAATACGCAATGTAGGCTTTTCGAAGATCGAATGGAGGAGAGAATTTAACCGAGAACTGTCAGCTGTATCAGTACGTGGATGTAGTCTTAAAAGTTGAAAAACGACGACTATGGGGATCTTTGAATTCCAGCACTTAAAGTTCAAGACGACAATAAAGACCGAAACTAAGCAAAAGCGGATGGCAAAGCATTGGCTTGTAAACCTGCTCGGAAGTCATAAATAAGTCAATAAGCGTGTTGAAGGAACTCTTTAATGTGAGCATAAAAAAGGTTCAGACATAAATTAGATTTGAAAAGTTGGTGGCAGTGAGGAAGGAAAAAGTTTGAATGAAGCTTAGCCTTCCTCACTCGTATTGAAAAGATTGGGAAGAATCGATCGAAGATGAGCTTATTGGTTAAACTAATGACCAATTCCTTGCGCGGTTATTATTCTACGGGAAGCCCTTTTCATCTTAAAGCCACCAGAACACCAGCAAGACTTCGCCATTTTTCTATTCTCTTTATCCTGACAACGAGTACTGGCATGTGGATCTCAGTGCTTGCGATTATTTTAGCTTGGTAAATAGTTAATGGATTGTAACACAAGCACAACCAATTTTAAAGCAAAATTACTTGTAATATACAAGGACAATAACCTTAGTTTCATGACAACCTTTACAAGTTTACGGTCCAACATAAATATTTATGACTTTGTAGGAAAATTGCGTGACCAGACGATAAATTAGCGAACTCATTTCGTAGAAATTACCACGGTTTGAGCTAATTTTCCCACTTCAACAAATTTAGTTTACACATGCAAGTTAAATTTATATTTATTGTCCTTTGTTGCAGAAGACGTGTGTATGCCTCTGGCATAAACAAAAGCAACAAATGTTCTTGAAGTTACGGAAAGTTCAGCAATTTTATCAACTTACTACATCACTCCTGAATTTCACTTAAAAAAAGGACTTGAATCCCCTTTACTTAGTCACTATGGTAGAACACTTAAGTAACGAAAGATTTATTCACCGGTGATGGGATTATTTGATATTTGTCCCTATTTTGCGACACCAGTTCATGGAAACAAATCGTCAACCAAACCACTACAAAATTCGACTACTACATCCCAGTAGAACAGTGCCGAAGGAGCTTGCTACTTACATAGATGATCAGTCTACACGATCACAGAGACATAGAGGAACAAGAGCAACCCTTCACAACAATAACATTGTTAGTTACCGTCCCGTCCATTAGAACAAGCAAGCTAGCTGTTTTTGTTTGTGGAAGGATCGTCCAGCAACTACATTCGTGATAAAAGAAGGGAAACTTCCAACTTAAATCGAATGCACCCTCATTTTCATTCAATTTAAGATCGACAAAGAGTCCTTTGGCTATGATCATCATAGTCGACGATCAGGTGAAGCGATTGGTGATGACATCGTTAAAAAAAATTATGATATTCACAACCACATAAACAATCAGTCGACTCCAAAACAGTTGGCGGAGGTACTACTTAACATCTTAACTGAAAGAGTATTTCGGATCTTCCATGATCAAGCTAAGTTGCCTCTGGCTTCCCAGAATGCTGACGAACGAAAATAAGCGATAACGACTGGCGGCTGCGAATGAATTTCTCGACACATGCAAGACCGATCTGAAAGATTGTGGCCTCCCTTTTCTTGGATGCTGAAGAAATATAACTGATTGATAATATACAAGACTAAAACAGTATTAAGGGCCTCCAAATGCCGGTCTACTTAAAAAATGTCCCTCCAACATATTTCAGAAAATACATCGACTCATTCGGCGTGGTGTGCTCTCACAAGTTACAAGTCACATTTTGCATTGACCGCACTGAAGGATTGTAGCTTGCAAGTACCCACTCACCAACCGCAGTCTTCAGATCTGTCCGAAAGCGATTAATTTATGTTTACGAACCTGAAGAACAAGCTTTAAGGGCAAGCGAATGTAGTCCAATGCAGGGTCTATGCCGCTATTTCCAAGTGAAAAGATTCAAACTGAGCTTACTAAACTATCAAAGCATTGAAGTCACTTTCACTTTTATGTCGACACTTTTCTAATTCCTTACGTATGTACTACATGGTCTGCTTATGGTAGATCCAGGATCAAAGAGTTCCTGAACAAAACTCATCGTCTACATTTTTCCGATTAGTCTGGGCCAATGAGCATATAAGGACAAAGCACCCAAGCTAGGTATTAAGAAGTAAATTCTCGCCAACTTCCTAAGTCTGTTCATAAACTAGACTCTCAAATCTAACACAACAGGTTTGAGAGGTTGTTTTGGTGTGTCCTAACAATTTTGAAATGTTTCTTAAAACGAAATTTGTGAGTAGATAAGAATGATGAGGTTCCGAGGAACTCAATAGAAAGATGAAACCAACTTCTCATTGAATTTGACACAGGTTACTTGTTAAGCTGTTGGATCTTCCTGGGGCAGTGCCAAGGACATCACATATTCAACAAATGTTTGTACAAGTTCTAGACCATCCTATGGGTCCACCCGCCCAACGGTGGACAATGTGATGAATTCCATAAAATTCCACTCAGCCATTTTGAGTACCTATTAGTGAGCTACCGAATCACTACCATTAGACAAATGGACCGCACCTTAAACGTTCATAAAATATGTACTCCACCTTATAGTTTTTCACCATTCTCTCTTCAATTAGGAAGAGTGTTTCCTTTTCCACGATATTTATCATTAATTCTTTTCGTTTGCAAAGTATTCCAAACGTGCTTTGATATTTTTGAAGGACACCATGCATCGCCACCTGGCTCTTCAATTGTTGCCTCCAAGGAATTTAATTAATTAATTTGTTTAATTTTTGGAAAATTATGTTTATCAAATAAGTCGATATGGTTGATTGTTGGTTAAACTTAATTTTATTAATGGAATGGATTAAGGTGATAAATATCTAAGAGTTGCGTGACATAAGTTGGTGAGAGGTTTGTCCCCATTAACTTTTCGACTACGACTTAGTCACAGGGAGAGCAATGTTAGCGAACGTGCTAACATTTTAATCTTTTTTCTTTTTATGAGAAATTGACTCACACTGTGTTGACCTTAACCTATTGTACTTAAACTTTGTAGTTAAAGTGCGTGTATACATATGGAAAAGTGGTTGCCAAGTGGAGTAGAGATTTCTTCGTGCTTTTAGCAATTTGTCGCATAATTAAGGGGAGAAGATAATTTATTCCAGGAAATTGGTATTTCAAACGAAGTTGATCAAAATTGTGTGAAACCACAAGAGCCACATAGAGAGCTGTTGGATCCTTTTGTACTTCACACGAGTATGTTGTGTTCGGTTTGTTTCAATATGTACACCGCAAGCACGGGTGTTGTGGTTACTTTAAAAATTTAACAGAAATATAAGTTTAATTTTGTGAAGTTAAATTTACCACAAATAAATTTGGAGAAAGGTTTTAAAAATACAAGTTTGGAAACAGATATGTGTTCGTTCCTTGTTTATTAATAGTTGTCGTCGTTCTTTGGTTAAGTTAGACTACTAAGCTTAGGTGCTGGAACATGCCTACAAGTTTTTCGCGGTATCATCCTGGCGATAGAGGCGAAAAAGCACCTAAGGTTAGTATGAGGGTGCTACAGATGCCAGATGCAATGAGCTTTAAGAAGCAGTACAAATAACGTTGACAATGAATACAGGCGGGACACCACAGGGTTCAGTTTTGAGACCTTTACTTATAGAACATCATGTATTATAGCATCTTTGACCACTTATTACCCTAATCTTTGTCTCGAAATGATAGGTGTGCCTTTGACCTGCAAACAGAGCTTGCAGAAACACTAATGCCTGGCAATATAGGTTAGGTTAAATTCGGTTCTTTGTCTCTCCTCAAATTTACCTAATGCCAGTGGTCTAGTTTAAGGGTAGTCATACACCCTTTTTCACGCACTTGTTATAAAAAAAAAGTGATGGGAGTATTGTGCCGCCTCACTCGGATCTCCATGGATCTATTGCGTTCTCCATTGTGGGAACATCACTGTGTGAAATGAAGACGTTGAATTGAATAGTCGATCATCTACCGTTCGCCTCCCTAAACTACTTCGAATCCAAAGCCTCAAGGATTTCGTGACGTGGTTGACAGTCCGCTGGAGTCGTTGATGTTTACGTGTAGACCTGTTTTTTGTTCTACCAAGGCTTACGCAGTCCCTGTAGCTATATGTACAGCCCCGGCAGATGTAGGTAGTACTATACCGGATTCCACCTTTATTTTTGACGTGCGGCATAATGGGAGTGCGCACCATCTCTCATCGGCAAGTTATCATGTTTGAGTACGTCTTTGCAGGTCAGAACTGAGTAATGGACCATTGTTTCGTTTAGTTTTGATCTTATTCTTACAAGCTTGCTTGCTTCTGCAATAAGTATCGTGAAATAGGTGCCATTCTATACAAAGTATAAGTGAAGAGAGTGGAGTAAACCAGAGGAGGGACAAAGACAGAAGCATCATGCCTATTGGCAATTGTTTACAGTCTTCTTTTTATAAGGGTAAACCTATAACGCTATGACAGAGTCTCGATATATTTGCAAATGCCTGTTGATATTTTCCTTGAATAGTTAAAGGTTGAACGTTTCTGAGAACATGTGTCCTGGGATTGAAGTCCTCGTCCTTTTTTAACCTAAGAGCTAACACTTTGTCCTACATCGTCTACAATCTTCCTTTTTTTTTGGTTCCTTGGAAATAATTAGTTCTGATTCTCCTGAGGCAACCAATCACGCTTAAGTTTTTTACGAGGTCAACCTACTTTAACGACTGTAATTTCAATTAACAAGTCCTACAAGAAAAATAAAGCCTAAGATTTAAGTTCCTTAAAAACAGAAGCTCTTAAATGAAAACGGATGAAAAACGGATGTACGTTAAAATTGTTATGAACAATAAGTATCACAATACAGATAGACAGATAGAGTTTCAAATGAAAAAAAAAGATGATTACTTCCAAACAAACACTATACGAAATCCAAAATCCACCATCAGCAAAAGAAGATCTACAAAACAATGGCCCCCAGTTTCTCAGAAACATAAATATCTCGCGCCATCTTCACCGAATAAACAAGAATACATTCCTTTGTATTCATGTTCATGACAATCGCAATCTACACCCGTGTTACAATAGTAGGATTCACTCAGTCGATGGAATCATTTCACCGGAAGTAAAGATAAATTAAGGTGCACGGATTTCCGGTGAAAAGCAACAAAACGATGTTGAACAATCCAACAAGTAGATATACAAGTTATTATTATCTTGTATTCATCTTGAGAAAAAATAAAAAATACTGAAAAGCTTTCGTAAAAATTGCAAAGAATACATTTACTAACACTACAAATGAATGCAAATAGCGTTTCCTTTTACTTATATTTATTTTATATTCAAGCTTTCAAGAGAATCCTCGACTCGTCCTCGACTAATTTAAACGCCAAAAATTTGTCCGTCAAGTGACTTTTTGAATGTTGCTCTGGAAGATTAAGCTAACGTCTTCTAAGTCATCTATCAACAGGACTGATTCTGAAGACGATAAGAAGAAAAATATCGGTCTCCCATCTACCCTGAGAGGGAGTCGCAGTCTAAGTCCCGTCAATGAAAAACTCTTGCAATCCATATACAGTGAAAACAGGACTTTAAAAAGCTAATTGTACTGATCTAGCTCATGTGTCCTTAAGATATTTTTTTTAAATGCAGTTTATCCTTAAGTCAACTTTCAGATGTTCTGTCAAATACAGAAATTCCTTCTTTTACCGTACAACAAGAATGCGAAATGATCTGCGATACATAGCTCTGTGTTTCCTCTTCAAAGCCTTTAAAACCAAAGTACATTGGTATCTCCTTCGTCTCCCCTCCTATTTCCCTAATGCCCGTGCTCTCGTTTAAGCGTATTCAAAAGTTTTATGTATAGATAGGAAATTTGGTGTCTAGCGGTTAAGATCGCTGAGTGAGAACCAAACAGATGGAAACAGAAATCTCAGAAGATCCTCTAGCTCAAATGTTCTTCTTCGTCGTGAGTTACATACATCGATCTGCTGCGTGTAAGTACCAATGGCACAGTGCCGAATAAAGAAGCTAGCAAAATCTTGCATCTCTAGGACTCAGTCTCATCAGAGAAATCGCCTTCTTTTTATCGGGGAATGGTTCAAGCATTCCTTCGCACTACTAAGCACGTTTCCAAATATATCCAGCGGGCTTCATCATCATCAATTTCAAAATATGTAAGTACTGCTGAACAGGACATTAACTCCATTCAAACAATATTTTTTCAGTTGAATTTCTCTTTAGTAAATTGGACATCATAGTGGGCAGATGCACGAGTGAAAAGATGGATTCCTCTTAAATCGACTTGCTTCCCACGCTGCTTCCAACACTAAAATTTACTCCAAATGGCAGATTTAAAAATAGAAAAGGGCAGAAAATATGTAACTACATCACTTTAAAGTTACCTGCTTGTGCTACTAAATATTTAGAGTGTAAATAAAAATCATAGCACTCTCATGAAATGGAAGTGAAATTGTTTTTTCTTCATTTTTTGGAACGAAAAAGTCAACAGTTTTACACATGCACCGTAGGTCAAACGAAAAACCTACAAAAATAAAATCTCAAAGAATTTTCCAGGAAAAGTATACTTGAAGGCTTTGCTTTAAATTTCCCCATTTCACCATGAGAAACTTCATTAATTATTCAGTTCACAAGCAGAGTGTATTTTTAGTTTTTTTATTTTATTTTTATTTATTTTTTTAACACACCCTTAAAAAATTGGCCAACCGTAGGTATGAATTAACAATCGATGTAAGCAAATTCTTAGGAACTGACGACGGTACGGAATCGTTGCTTTTAGTAATTTGTATTTGTTATTTATTTTTGTATCCTTAGTGCTAATGCCGTTATTTTTTTTTTTTTTAATAAACAACAGTCTAGTAATTGCACACAATGATTTATTTTATTTTATTTTTATTTATTTTATTTATTTTTTTTTTTTTTCTTTGTCATGACAAACTTTATAATTTTAATTTTATTTTTTTTTTTCGTTTTAAAATAAGTCTTATGAACAAGCTTAATGACTACGTTTACAAAAATGTATTTTCTCTTTTTCTTTACGTAAAAAATAAAAATTCAGCTATAAATAACAATTTTTATGTATTTTTTGTTTGTTTATTAAAATGCACTGTCCTTTGCCCTTCATTAAGAATTTTATTTGGTCATTATAGTAAGTCAAGAAAACAAAAAAAAATATGTAAAAGAATATAAGTAATTATTTTTAACAGCTTTGTAAGTTTTATCATTATGTCTCATCTTTTAAGATTAGGACGGGTGGTTTGAAAAAATTAAGAACGATCATGTCTATTTGTTTGCTTATATCAGTTCTAACAACGAATAGATTTTAATTTTTGTTTTTAAAATTAGTGCGCGCTAAAGGGATTATGACTACCCTTAAACTAGAGCACGGGCATTAGGCAAATTAGAGGAGACACGAAGGAGGTACCGATGCACGTTGGTTTTAAATGCTTGTGGGTTGAAGTGATGAGGGAACACAGAGCTGTGTAGATCATTCCACATTCGAGTGGTACGGCTAAAGAAAGAATCTCCATATTTGACAGTACGTCCGAAAGTGGGCTTGAGGGTAAACTGATGTGCATTCGAAGCATGACGAGTATTGCGGGTAAAATGTTGCAGGGGCGGAATACAGCTGGCTATTTCGCTGGAGCACTTTTTGTAGAAGAATCAATAAAACAGTGAGAGACAGGAAACATTTCTTCGGTGTTCAAGCGAGTCGATTGACTTTGCAATGTTCCTGTCACCTATAAGTTTGATCGCGCGTTTTTGAATTCTATCTAGAATGTGCAGGGCGGTTTTTGGTGCACCAGACCAGATGTGAGCGTTGTACTCTAGCTTCGGGTGAATAAATGCCTTATAGATTGAAGCCAGATCAGAAGGGGTAAAGTATTTTTTGCATCGTTTGAGGAAACCTATAGACATTTCGCAACATTTTTGGCGACATCAAATATATGGTCATTCCAACGAAGATCGTTGTTAACACACATACCGAGGACGGAAAATGTTTCGGTTTCGGCGATACAGGTTCCATTCATGGATAATGGTTCTAGGTTTCGGTTTCGCTTGAGAAACAGTAGGGAGCATTGAGTTTTGAAAGCATTGAATTCCACTCTATTTGAAGAACCCCATTTAAATATGCTGCCAAGGTCGGAATTTAATGAGTTTAACATTTGTTGCCACTCCTCTGCTACGTCCGAAGAGCAGGGACGTGAGTTAGGGAACGAATATGAAAAACTGAGAGTACTGTCATCGACGAAGGAATGAATTGAATAAGAAGTTGCAGACAAGAGATCATTTATAAAAATGCGAAAGAGAGTCGGAGACAAAACGGAGCCTTGGGGGACACCAGCATTTATATGGTGGATTGCAGAGTTTACTTGACAATAAACCCCTTTTTTATAAATAATGGACAAGTTGTAGGCATAAAATGATTTTCTTTGCCTGAAAAGTAGTGGAAGTGTTAAGCTTTGCAGCCCCTGTCTGAGGTTTAAGAAATGGTTTTCCTTATGCAACGAAGAACCACGCAAAGGGATAGGTCTGGAGATACACTTTCAAAAAACATCAAATACATAGTTTAGACAGAAAAAAAAAATTATAAACACGGTGTGCTCTAGTAATAAAGAGTGCAATTGGGCAGACCGTGGCAAATTTACGAACAGAATAGAAGCGACAAGGAAAAGGTTGTCTACTCCAACTCAGTTTCTATACGTTGGACGGCATTGTTATGAGACAGGAGGCATCAACTAGTTGAGCGCAACTGAGTTACGAGTTGGATACATCTACTACCAAAAATCAAAAGGCTGCCAAGAGAAGTAGTGAAGGATGTTACGTTCAGACATTTGGATGGGATGGCCATTGAGCTACTAAGAAAGAAGATAGTCTTAGGAACTGATTAAGTTAGATTTCACTATTAATTAGGCAATCGTGTTCCTGTCTTCCAAGTGGAGACTAATGGTATCATAAGAATGGAAAGGAAAAGGTGGAAGAATACGAGTATCTAGTAGACTGCACATAACGCATTGTTTTATGCTTTGACCACTTCCTCTAAATTCCTTCAGAGAGTTTTTGCTTTTTTTCTTTAGGCTGGGTCCCAAGTAACATTGAAACCTGGGGAATTGATTAATAGATCAAGCTCAGAGAAATACCTCTCAGAATCGGGTTTTCCTGGCTAACGATTGAGTCTCTTACAAGCACAATTGTATGTGACATGTCTCTCCAGGATGTAGGATCTTAACGAAACACTTCACCTCTGCCAAGCATCTCAATGTGCCAGGCTTTAAAAGAGCAGCCCTTGAAATATATTTGCTGTCTGCGCGTTTAAAACTTATCAAGAAAGGCACCAATTTTGACGCAATTTTTTGTAAACGGATGTTGTTTCTACTGAGAAGGTTAGATAAGGTAGGAGTGGCAGGCCGCAGGTTGCAACCTCACTAAGACCTGATAATTTCCTTTGTGTTACCACATGGATCTGTATTTCACCGGAAATACTACCCGCAGAACCAGCCGGAGCTTATTATGAAGCGCTGGAGGCTAACTATGTTTATATCAGCCAGTTCACTAAGGTTGTGAAAGAAGCTGGCTCCTTAGTATACTCTTCTTTGAGCTGAGAGGGCCGGACATGTACAAAGAAGGTGGAGAATCGACTCCTCCTCCTCGCTTCTGCAGAAGTCGTTGTCAAGGAGGCCCAGCCTATGGGCGTGTTTGCCAATGGTGCAGTGTCCCGTTATGGCACCGACTAGCGTGCTTATTAGCTATCTTTTCCGTCTGATGCGACAGTGAGAACGTACTGAGTAAGTTTTAAGACAAATTATCGTGGTAAAATACCTTGAAACACCTTAGATTTGGACTTAAGTGAAACAGCTACACCAACAAGACTTCAATTTTACAAGTGTTATCCTGTCGATTCCCATCAATTAATAGTCTGTCCTTGGCCTTCAAAACTGAATATGTGTCATATAAACATAAGAATGATTCAGCACCCGTATTTGTGCGTAGCAAAAATAGTCACCATGACCTTAAACGAAATCGATTATGTAGTAGAATTCCCCATAGAACCGAAAAAAAAAACACTGGTTCACACTATCTGTACTTGAGGCAGGAGTAAATACCTGTCAATCATTTTTCTCCTCCAG
Source organism: Criorhina ranunculi (assembly GCA_951813785.1). Lineage (NCBI taxonomy): Eukaryota > Metazoa > Arthropoda > Insecta > Diptera > Syrphidae > Criorhina > Criorhina ranunculi. The sequence goes on from OX638383.1 coordinate 53,372,187, forward strand.
CGACACCTGGATTGCTTTCATTCTCAGAAATACAATAAAAAAATAAACTCAGAATGTTAGTAGATGAAAAAATTATTCAAAGAACTTAGTGACACAACACAGCAAAAAGAAAATCTCTTTTCAGTGGTGTAAGTCAAATCTTATATAGGTATAAGTACACACATTTTGTTAATTATATTTTTCATGAAGACAAGAATCATTTTACATTATTAATGACAAGGCAAAAAAAAAAAATAAGGTATACCATTAAATTCTTATAGAATATTTTGAATGCAGAAGGTAACCGGTGACAGATGTCAAGTGAAGATAAGCAAACAAATATGTTTCCCTACCGTTTTCTCTTCTCTTATGGGTCGTCTTTCCTTAAATAGATGGAAAGTGTGTAGAGTAATGGTGTTTTTCTTATCAAATTTAATGAATTTAAGAAATGTAAAAGTATTTTTCTTTTGTTTGAGATACAACGGAAGAAGGTAAGTAGTTTTTGTAAATGAGAAAGTGAGAGTTAAGTGGAAATATAAAGTTTTACTTCATCAACTAACGGCAAAAGTAGTGAAGCCACTTCTGACACCAATGAACGATTAGATAAGATTAAAAAGGATGCCTTATGCTGATGGGGTGAGTACTTTTCAGGGCATAGTCCCACAAAAGAAGAAATCGTTTTGGCGATAAAATCGTTAAAAATTGGCAAAGTCTGCTGGTATAGATGAAATCCGACCAGAAATGCTTAATTCTTTAGGTAAAGAGGAAGTGCAATTACTCCTGCATGTCATTAAAGCGACCCAGGAATACGGTGTAGCACCTAACGACTGGCAAACTAGGGTGATTGTTTCAGTAACAGGCGTGTTGTCGAGCCGATGTTAAGAAACAACTTTCATTCGTCATTTTTATTAGTATATATTATTAAGATGTGAATTCTTTTCTACTTAATTATTTTAATTGTAACCGAGCCTAATGCGCAGTGATTACAACCCTGGCCTCATCCTTATGAGATTATACATTTGTCTCTTTCTCTCGTTTCCAAATTTTGTGTCCACAACGTGCGCGACAAAGTGTCATTTGGTGATCACGTAGTCGGCCGTTTGAATGCACAATAATATTTTCTGCAAATACTGGAAACAGGTTCGTTTTGTATTACAATATCTTAAATGTATAAAGAGAATTATAAGTTATTGTTTTCTATAGGTTTAAGGGTTGTAGTCGCCGCACATTGTTGGATTAATAGAGCAAGGTTGTTAGGGTTGTAAGTAGTCTTTCAAACATGTGAAATCATAAGTGTAACTTTTCTTTTGTTTTAGAAAATAAAATTCAATTAAACGAATGTTTATTCCCCGTATCCTTGCTTCCATCATTGGCGAAACAACACAATTTTATTTTAACCTTGGTGCATCCAATCGGACTTTCCTTTTGTGTAAAACAGCCAGAACCACCATTTTGTTCGTTGCGTTCTGTGGGCTGCATTTGGAGGTTAGTTCCCGCACGTGTTCCCGATTTGTGAGTTGTTGGATTCCCACCGATTTAAACAGTTACCATGGTGAACAGCTGTAATTCCAAGAATTGTCGCAAGGCTGACGACGATGAAATGGTGGCTTGTGAACGGTGTAGGAGATGGTGGCACTATGATTGTGCGAAGTTTGACCCCAATCAATACGAGTCCACCACTCCTTGGTTCTGCGAGGATGAGGGCTGCGAACCTCATGAGGATGGCGCAAGGAATTCTGCACAGTTAGGAGGCAGTGCTCAGCCCACCACTGCAGGGCATATCGTTGAGGAAATCTCAGTGGACCTGCTCATCGAAGCGGCGTCGGTAGCGCAAGCAACGTTAGTGCAAAGGGACACTGAACTTGTAGCTCTCCGTAGAGAAATGGAAGAGTTAAAGTTGCAGTTGTCCAAAGCTTCAAAGGTTCCTGTTTCCGAGTTGAAAGACCCAGTGTTATTAGAGTCGAAATCAGTTGAAGCCATGGAAAGACTTAAGCTGTTTAAAAGAATTCAGGGAAAGCATCACTCGCTGTTGGACAACATAGATCATCAAGAGCATTCGACCCCACACCGTGACGTCCCATTCACATCATCACCACAGAAGGAGTCCTCCTTTCGTGACGCAGATATGGCCAATTTATTGACGATTTTAAACCGGAGTAATGTGCAAGAGTTGCCCTCCTTTTCAGGGGCTGACAAACGGGAGTGGCCGTATTTCGAGGAAGTCTTTAGATCTACCACCATCGAAGGTCGATACAGCGGGAAAGAAAACGTTTCGCGGCTGCGCAAGGCGCTACAAGGTGAAGCATATCAACTAGTAAGCGATCGTCTTAAGTACTCCACAGATGCGGATGCTATCGTCGAGTCCCTGCGAGCGGTATTTGGTAGGCATGACGTATTGGTTCATGACCTCACTGCCGAATTGCTAAACCTGCCTCGACTTTCTTCGAAGAGCGACCCAAAGCTACGCTTATGGGCTGTGAAGCTTAACGGATTTGTGGCCGATATCAAGTCGCTAAGAAGGGACGAAGACCTTAACAACGGGTATGTTCTAACGTGTCTCGTCGGCAAGTTGGGTGCTGGTCTATACCAGGACTGGTCAAATCGTAAGGCATTGAACCCACGCGCCAACTTTGCCGAGTTCGCCAAGTTTTTGACGGAAAAGGTTATTGAACTTCCTCCTGAGCTACTAAAGAATGCAGATCCGATTGAAGGAAGGAAGTTTGTTAAATCTCCGAAGGCGTTAGGTCGAGTGCTCACCCACAAACCAGTGTCATCAAGTAATTCCCCAGTTGCCTGTGCAAGGTGTGGTCGAAAGCACCCTCTGTATCAGTGCTCGGAGTTTAAGGACTTGTCAGCAGAACAAAGGTTACAGTTCGTTAAAGACAGAGGTATGTGTTTTTCCTGTCTAGACCCGGCAAAGCACAACTGGAGAGCGTGCCGACAAAGGTCAACATGTGGCATCCTAAGCTGTTCAGGACGACATCACCCGCTTTTACACCAGTCAGCTGCAAACAATAGCTCCGAGGTAAACAGTTCAGCAAGTTCCTTCGTGCCAGCTCAGCATGTTCATTCGTCGCATGTGAGGACAAATTCCGATATTCTCTTCAAGATCGCACCGATTCGCATTTATGGCAATAAGGATAAGTATGTTGATACTTATGCCTTCCTGGACGACGGTTCGTCGCTGTCGATGGTGGAAAAAGACCTGTTTGACGAACTCGGTCTCACTGGTAGTTCTGAGGACTTGATTCTTCAGTGGACCAAGGGAGTTTCGAGACATGAGGATTCTATTCGTTCTTCCTTGGCAGTTTCGGGGATCCACAATCGCAAACGATATCATTTGAAAAACGTCTACACCGTCAAGAATCTAGAGCTGCCCAGTCAATCAATTGATGCTGCTGACTTGAAGCGTTCATACCCTCACCTGCGAGGACTTCCTCTATCGGATCTGGTGGAGGCCAAGCCAAAAATCCTGGTTGGCCTTGATCAAGCTAAGTTTCTATGGGGTCGTGGTCAACGACATGGGAAAGACGAAGAGCCATGTGCCATCAAGACGCTCTTAGGATGGGTAGTTTATGGCAAATCTGCTCCTACATACAACATTTCGTGCCTCAACCAACCAGCTAAACCATCGATGCATTTTCTCTTTCATGATGCAATTAAATCCGAATCCGATCTTCATGAGCTCGTGAAGCACTATTTTTCTACGGAGAATTTCGGAGTTAAGGCCCCCAGTAGTTCTTTGGTAGGCCCGGAGGAAGCTCGAGCAATCGATGTCATGCAGCGTACGCTAAGGCGAGTCGGTAGTCATTACGAAATTGGCTTACTGTGGAACAGTGACGGAGTCGTCCTACCGGATAGCTTTCCGATGGCTCTGAATAGGCTAAAGGGGCTTGAAAAATCCTTAAGAAATAAACCCCATTTACTCGAGTGGAAGAACAATCACATGAAAGAGCTTATATCAAAGGGCTATGCCAGAATAGCGTCTGCTGCAGAGCTGGAGAAGTCGTGGCCTCGGGTTTGGTATGCACCCACCTTTGTAGTCGAGAATCCTAACAAGTTATCGCCGAAGCCGAGGGATGTTGCTGATGTTGCCGCTAAAGTCAGGGGAGTCTCGCTCAACTCTTTCCTTTTAAAGGGTCCAGATAATCTTGTTCCGCTCCATGCAGGCATCTTCAAGTTTCGGGAGCGCGCTATTGCAGTCAACGGGGATGTGAAAGAAATGTTCCACAGGATTCGTATTAAAGAGGAAGACCAACAGTGCCAAAGAATCTTATGGAGGGATGGTGATAGCAGTCGAAAGCCAACCGTGTATATCATGGAGGGCATGATGTTTGGTCCAAGATGCTCCCCCACCTGCGCCCAATTCGTCAAGAATCATCATGCGGAGAAGTTCCGTTTAGAGTGTCCAGAAGCCGTTGACGGTTTGACGCAGCGCACGTACGTGGACGACTATTTTAATAGCCACAATACGGTGGAAGAGGCTATATCTGTCACCAACGACGCGATTCGTATCTGCAAATCCATGAACTTTGACCTGGTAGGTGTCCAATCGAACAGCCAAGTTGTTCTTCGGAATACCTCAGAGAACAACGTAAACGTTAAGCTGGTAAGCATAGATCCGAATAATTGTGACACTATCGTCAGCAAGATTTTGGATATGTTCTGGCTGCCCTCTTCGGACCAGTTTACTTACAAGTTATCGAGCAACGAGACCCTAGAAAGGATGCTAAGACCTGATGCGTTAATCACCAAGAGGGAGATGCTTAAGATGGTCATGAAGATTTTCGACCCGCTCGGTCTCATATCCTTCTACATCATTCGAGGCCGCATCATCCTCCAAGAAGTGTGGCGCGAAGGGTCGGATTGGGATGAACCAGTAGCTGAACCGTTAAAGATCCCGTGGCTAATTTTCATCAAAGAACTGCGAAACATCGAGAAGCTTAAGATCCCTCGCCGATACCTCTCTTGGAACCCAGATGACTCAGAGGTGAGTTTAGTAGTTTTCGTCAATGCGTCAGAACAGGCGTTCGCTGCAGTGGCGTATTTGCGATTCGAACTAAATAACAAGGTGGAGGTAGTTCTTGTGATGGCTAAGGCCAAGGTCGCCCCGGTGAAGAAGTTGTCGGTACCGAGGTTGGAGCTGCAGGCTGCAGTGCTTGGTGTGCGATTAGCAGACACTGTTAAGAGGTCCCATTCAATTCAAGTTCATAACTGCCTGTATCTTTCGGACTCGAACACGGTGTTATCCTGGATAAACTCTTCCAAGTTCAAGTTTCCACCTTTCGTCGCCTGTAGAGTTGGAGAAATATTGGATTCGACCAAGCCAGGCCAATGGTATCATGTGAAGACCAAAGATAACGTCGCCGACGATGCTACCAGGTGGATGGACCCCACAGTTGGTGATACGAATGCGAGATGGTTTAAGGGTCCTGAGTTCATCAGAACGCCAATTAATTCTTGGCCTGTAACACCAGGGAAAAGGGCTAGCGGTTTGGTGATGCTCGAGGATCTAGAGCCAATCAAAATTTGTTTGCATAGTAAGCGGAGCCTAGCATCTTACAGCATTTATGAGGAGCTCAAGCCAAGGTTCCGGGCCAGATGGTCGTCTTCAGTTCGAGTCGTTGCCTTTCTACTTCGTTTCAAAGACATCTTGAAGAAGAGACTTGTTGAGAAGTGCACTTTCGTCACCCCATTCGAGTTCATCGGAGCTGAAAATTGGTTATTCAGAAAAATACAGGCTGATGCTTTTCCTGCAGATGTAGCTACACTCATGGCGCGTAAGGAAGTCGACTCTTCGAGCAAGATCATCAATTTTTCACCGTTCCTAGACGAAGAAGGTACGTTAAGAATGAGCACAAGGGCTCAAAGAGCGTTTGTCTCCTATGCGGCCCGAAACCCAGCTATCCTGCCAAAAAGTCACCCTTTGGTAGACCTGTTCATCAGTCACCATCATGAGAAGAACCTGCACATGGGAACGGCCTCGGTCATCTCAGACATCAGAGAACGCGCTTGGGTCATCAGTATTCGCGTCGCGGTGGCAAGGGTTAGTTCGAGGTGCAATAAGTGTAAACTTCGGAAGGCCAAACCAGTGATGCCGATGATGGGCCAGCTGCCTGATGCCCGGTTATCCTTTCATCAAAGGCCATTTACTCACGTTGGAGTGGATTGCTTCGGTCCGATGCTAGCTAAATTGGGAAGAGGTACCGTTAAGCGCTACGGCATGATATTCACTTGCTTAACGTTTAGAGCAGTGCAAATCGAGCTGCTGAATGATCTAAGCTTGGATCAGTGCACTATGGCCATCCGTCGTTTCGTCATTAACCGTGTTGTAACGCGCTATTTTTATAGTGACAACGGTCTCAACTTCGTCGGATCGAAAAATCAACTGGAAAAGGACGTGAGGGAAATGGAGATAGCCTTAGGTGAACATGCGTCAAGGTACGAGGGAATTCTTTGGAGGTTTATACCAGCTTACTCGCCCTGGATGGGTGGTGCTTGGGAGCGGCTGATTCAATCTATAAAGCGCAGCATGGATTTCATCCTTAAAGGTATCACCCCCCGAGAAGATCTTCTACGCAACGCTCTACTGGAGGCCCAAGGTCAAATAAACATGCGCCCTCTTACGCATGTTCCTGTGGATCCAGAAGACCCGAAGCCACTAACTCCGAACTCAATGCTATTCGGTGAAGATGCTCGAGATGTAACCGCTCCGGGATTGTCTTGTGAGAAGGACTCGTGTAACAAGCTATACAGTCGTCGGGCACAACATTTGACGTCTCAGTTCATCAAGCGTTGGTATGCTGAATACCTTCCAGAGATCACCCGAAGGAGCAAGTGGCATAAGTACACCAAGCCTGTCGAAGAGGGCAACCTGGTTCTTATCATAGAGCCTAACGAGTTTCGTTCATCATGGCAGTTGGGACGAGTATCCAAAGTCTACCCTGGACCTGATGGGGTAATAAGAACGGCAGATGTCCTAGTCGCAAATAGTTCTATAAAGAAAAGAAGATCGGTTGGACGGCTCGCTGTTCTCGATGTGTCTTCATCTTAGTTTCAGACGGGCTCCGGGATGTTGTCGAGCCGATGTTAAGAAACAACTTTCATTCGTCATTTTTATTAGTATATATTATTAAGATGTGAATTCTTTTCTACTTAATTATTTTAATTGTAACCGAGCCTAATGCGCAGTGATTACAACCCTGGCCTCATCCTTATGAGATTATACATTTGTCTCTTTCTCTCGTTTCCAAATTTTGTGTCCACAACGTGCGCGACAAAGTGTCATTTGGTGATCACGTAGTCGGCCGTTTGGATGCACAATAATATTTTCTGCAAATACTGGAAACAGGTTCGTTTTGTATTACAATATCTTAAATGTATAAAGAGAATTATAAGTTATTGTTTTCTATAGGTTTAAGGGTTGTAGTCGCCGCACATTGTTGGATTAATAGAGCAAGGTTGTTAGGGTTGTAAGTAGTCTTTCAAACATGTGAAATCATAAGTGTAACTTTTCTTTTGTTTTAGAAAATAAAATTCAATTAAACGAATGTTTATTCCCCGTATCCTTGCTTCCATCATTGGCGAAACAACAAGGCGTATATCTATTTTAAATCTACCTGAAAAAGTCTTCCTTGGTGCTAGAAATGCGTTCCAGAGTTGTGGCTGAGCCTAGGCTAGACGATGAGCAATGCGGCTTTCGTCGTGGCCTGTTACTCATTCTCAGAATGGTGTTTGAGAATGCCTGGGAGTATACCAAACCTATGTATAGCTGTTTTTGTGGATTTGAATAAGGCAAACGAGCGGGCCTTCAAATTCTTTGAAGTCGTCTGTAATGAGGTGTTTGATTCGATTTCAAAAGGCCTGTGGAGTGCCAATGAAATAGCTAGAGAAGTATAAGTCCTTCGAAGTCTTGAATGATGGAAAGAGCAATGAAGAGTTATCTTCTAGGATTTATTAGGTTGGATCAATTGTGAAAGAGCATGATCGATCTGTTTAAAAGAAGGTCGAGCTTAGTGTTGAAACTGTGTTATTGGTCTTTAACTTGATATTTGTTCCAACTATCACTCATTAAATCTCGGTAGTGACTGAAAGAATAGGATCACGCATACAAACTGGTGTAATAAGATTTCTTGCTGGAATAACTCACAGGGATCGAGTGAGAAATACCAGAATACTTACGGTGGTGGACAAAAAAATAAATACAGTTTACTTTTCCACATATTTTTGTAATTTTGTTGTCTTTACCCTTTATTGAATTTTCCGCCATTTTGTGGAAAGAAGGTAGGGAGTGAATAGAAAACGTACATGTAGGAAACAAGAAGGATCATATACCGTTATTCAAACAAATTCGTCAAATGTCATTTTGTGTCATTTGTTGTTTGGACAAAAAAATAAATACACATACTGAATGTGAAGTGTTTTTGGTGAAAACTAGGTTTGAAGCTTATTATAAAGCAGCCAGAAAGAAAAAAAATGTATATTGCTGCTAAAAGATAGTTAAAATTAAGTGTTTCTGATCATCTATACTTGTTTTTATACAAAGAAATGTGACGTAACAGATATTTTTCGGATTAGAGGAGAGAGTTAATAAGAAATACGAAAAGTCAGGGGTATTCTTACCAGGATATAGCAAGAATTATTGGTTGTTATCTGGGAATGTTGCAAAATGCATTTAAAGCCAAACCATCGCAGGAAAACAGAGTACGCAATCGAAAAACAACCAACAAAATGGGCCGTTCAAGCGTAGTAGACGCAAAAAAAATACCTGTTTATTTCTTCCAAACAAATTTTAAAAGAAAGAAACCTCAAGATTAGTGCAAGGACTATCAGGAGACGACTAGTTGAGGCCAAGCTCCCATCTAGATCACCCAGAAAGGTTCCACTGCTCATCAAATAAAAACATTAGGCAGAGAAAAAATTTTCGCTTCTGAGCATAAAACTTGGTCCGGCGAGCAGGGCATCCAAAAGTGCCGAAATACCTATACTTTGGAGCGATGAGTGCAAGTTCAACTTGTTTGGATCAGATGGCAAGCACAATGTGAGACGTCCCCCCAACAAAAAATTCAATCGAAGATGCACTAAAAAGACCGTCAAACATGGTGATGATAATATTATGGTATGGACATGTTTCTCTTGGTATAGTGTTGGCCCAATATACCCTATAGATGGAATTATGACGAAGGAAACATATAGAGACATTCTCGAGACCATAATGTTACCACATGCCGAGGATGAAACGCCGTTGGTGTGGACGTTTCAGCAATATAATGATCCAAAGCACACCGCCAAAATGTCAAAGGAATGGTTGGAGTTGCTCTTCTGAAGTGGCCTGCGCAATCGCCGGACCTAAGTATTACCTTTGGAAGCAAGTCAAAGACAAAGTTGAGACCACAAACCTTAAAAACAAAAAAGAATTTTGTCAGTCAGTGCGAATGGCGTGGGCATCAATCTCTTTGGAGGCATGCCAGAAACTTGTTGGTTCCATGCCTAAAAGAATCGCCCAAATCATTAAAACTAAAGGCTAAGCAACTAAGTACTAACGTCCTTAACAAAATATTTTATCTCTTCTGGGCCCATCTGAGGACCTTTCCTGATGAGAAGAGAATCGAAAAGTAAGGCAAGTTCACCTGAGCATACAATCTTCTACCGGCAAAAAAGTCATTTAGAAAGTTACGTTTAAAGTAGCTATCAGTACAGTCGTACATCAAATTGAATGTTGTTGCCTAATCACCACTTCTGACACCGCCTGTTGATTACACAAATTTCCCTGTAAAAAGTAGTAAGTTTGTTCGACTTTCTTTAAATTTATTCTGGTCGATACTAGAAATTCTTTTAGCTGATTTAAAGCGTTGCCATAGAATTAGACCTTCCAATATGGATCAAATCTTTATTCACTTCTGACACTTATTTATTGATCTTACAATCTCAATTTTAACAACAAGTGAGTATAACTCAAGACTTAAAACCCTAATAAGTTTCTTTTCTCTTTTATTTCGCAAAAACAAAGGGTCTACAATCCGAGGGTCAATTGATATGATTATAAAACAAAGTATTTCCAGAAATGGGTTTTTTTGTTATAATCTCAGATTATTTTTTATTCATAACTTTTCCGAATACAATGTGTATGACATTGAAATCCCTTTATCGATCGTTGAAATCAACCCTGATTTGTAGAAAGCCATTTACGTATATGGTTTCTACTGTCAGTACGAGACTTATGAGAGCTTTTAACATTCAATAGAATGTACTAGCACTTTGAGAGTTGATTTTTGCTATTTAGTTTGCTTGTATTTTTAAATGGTCAAGTGAGTGAATGTGCATATCGTACATCAGCAGGGGAATAAAAATAAAGATAATTAAGTAAATGCGCTTATTAGGATCTGAAAACAATTTTGTTTGTTTATTTTCTACGACGTTGAATAATATTTAAACGTCCTGGTGGATAAGATTTTAATTTACTCTGCGTATTAAAAGACAGAAATGGCAAGGACATGAGCATTGGATGTCGGCAAGTCTAGTAATACTTTTCTTAGCCGGCTGAAGCACCAAGCAATTCGTTCTTTTATTTGTCCTATCTTACCTTAGTGTAGTTGCTTAGGATAGCTGTTGCAATCGCAGAGTTTTGAGATTTTGTGTAGCTCTTTATGGTCTGAACGTGTTAATTAAGTCTTCACCCCAAGCCCTAACTAGTGCATTAAATCTGTAATTTTCCTTCTTCTTTCCTGCGGTTTTTACAGTAGTGGCTTAAGAATAACTCGAGTCAAGTCTGCGTGAGCTCCAATTGCGAAGTGTCCTGTGAGGGAACTTGAAACGATTTGTACTTCCTTCTGGGTAAGTTTTGAAAGATTGGCTTATGGCTACTGCTCATGTTTCCCGATGAGATCATCTTGTATTAGCCCTGAGCATATGGTACGTTCTTACAAAAAGATAGTTTGCAAGTTCGTCTTTTTATTTCCCAATATATTTCTGTGTTTTTGTACCAAGTAGATGGTCACCATGGTGACACTTGAAATATTGTTGAGTTTAGAGTGTCCACAAAGCTTTATAGACTTGGATTTTATCGTTCCTAATTGCAGAGCCTTGATTGCTGCCTAATTGTTAACGTATGTGTATGATATTTATTCTAGTAAGTTAAAATAATACTTCGGCTTTAAAATACAGTCAGCGTCTGCCTCCGATTCTCAAGGATCGGTAAATGACTCGGGATACCATTCCGTTCCAACATCCATTTTGAATGCTTGACTGTTAGGGATGAATTGGAATAAAATTTACTCCACCAGACTTCAGGACTTAAAAACTGCTGACAACCCACAGGATGACACAAATATCTGTTAGGTATTTACCTTAGCTCTAACAAGGTGGTTGCAAATACTGAACATATCGTATTTCAGAACCTCGATCTATCGTGCATTGTCTGAATTCTAAACAAGAAGTCGGATATTTAGCGTGTTTTCGTCAGTCTTTTCAAATGCAGACATCACGGGTCTATAATTGAAAGCCTTATGGTTGTGCAGCGACATTTATAAGACTCTTCTAAAACCCAGATGGAAAAACTTGGCTTCCTTGCTGATTTCATGAATTCTTGTTAAAGCTTCCCTTCTCACTAACCCATCCATTCACTTTATTTAGTAATTTTAAGGGTAGTCCTTAAAGGTGAAGGTTAAAAAAATATATCAATTGATTTACTAATTCGATGGTAGTTACTGTATAAACAAACAAAAGTTAATGACTGATAAGGAGGATACAAATCGGCTTAATCGGATAAATTAACAAAAAGGGGTGACACTTTAAAACCCTTAGAAAGCTACTCGTCAATGTAAACAGATATAGCTTTGATCCCATCGAACGGAATACGTTATTTTAAAGCCAAATTTTTTAAGGACGGACATTTTAACAACCAATAACTAGCACCGCGTTTTACCTGAATGACCAAATAAAATTCTCGACAAAACTTTAACTACCCCTGTCGTCTGAACCAATGTGTTCCAAACTAAAGCACCTATTATCACACTCACACTGTCTACGTTGCACTGCTACTGTCACTGTCGCTGTTCAATGATCCATTGGATGCCTTCAGTTCTGTACTGCATAAGCTTTTCGCTACTCCGGGTGAACATGATGCAGTCATACCGTGACGACATGGTTGCGGTGATGTTGGATTTGAAAAGCCCGATTCGTGAATCGGCGATAAAGTTGGCGAACGCGTTCGTAAAAAGTGCTTCCTTCGTTGTCGCCGATAGGCGGAATTTAATGCCGGTAGCCGTTGGGAATTGGGAGGAATGTGCGAGAAGCCAAGTGTTTCTGCAAGTTCCTCTAAGTCTGTGGGATTTGGCATCTTTCGTCGCGCTGGAGGTGGTGCAGAGGGCATTGTCAGTCCATTACTTCCACTGAAGGTGTAACTCTCCTCGTCTCGGATAACCGAAGTTGGCAAAATGGTTTCAATCGACTGGACACTGCTGTGATCACTCGACGGTGAACTGCTGCTCTCATACATCGGAGGGTAGGGTATTGGCCGGATTTGATTTTGTTTTGCTGCTGGAACTGGGTGATGAGGCTGGTGTGCAGCATTCGCCATGGTATCGTTGTGGCGACAGCGCGGTCGCCTATATCTGTTTATCATTCGCATCATGTGCCGGAACCGAGCTATAGGCCATGGGCGATGCAAGCGTGGCCTCTGGGCTGGCTTATAGTTGGCACCATTCGTCTTTATGAAATGTACTGGGATTTGGGTGGGATTTGTTTTGTCCACCATTATACCGTTGCCGTGTTGCTCGACATCGGGACCGCTGACGCCCATGGAAATTGTTGAAATTATGTCATTCGGCACATCAGGACTGTCAGGTACACTTGAACAGCAGTTCCATTTTCGACGCCAGCGATGGTGTTTCGAGATGGTCTTTACGTTCTCAGTCTTGAGAGGAGTCTTTATGCGGAATGTGCAGAAGGTGCACTGTTCACTGAAGTGCAAGAAGGAGCGCGTAGTGGCAGAGGCTTCGATTTCACTAACCATTGTTGCTTTGCTTGCGGCTGCACTGAGTTTCCTTCGTCGCTGGGCGAATTCCGAACAACAGTGGAATGATCTGGTTTTACACTTTTCCACCGCTTCGATATCGCCACCAGGTGTTAGGGATGCTGCAGTTGTGGCAGCAGTGGTAGCTACATCGGCCTCAAGCATCGAACACATGTAATAAGTCTTCATGGCAGTCTGATGATATTCGCGGGAATTCTCACAGCAGTGCAATGTTGTCGGACGGTCTTCAGATTTGGCTTGAAAGAGGCGAAAATCCTCTGGAAAACTGTTCGGATGGCGAAGGCTCGAACAGAAATACACTTGATTGCAAGTGTCCTTGGACGGATCGGGACTGTTGCCCTCCGGACTGCTGTTGCTTGTATAGCTCCCGTTCTTTGGCAATGTGGAGAGAGCTTGTTGCTGCTGCTGCTGTTGGCGATGATTGCGGATGTACTCATAGGTGGTGAGACCAAGGAATGAGATGTAGATGTGGAAAAAGCAAAGATGTAGTAGCAGGCCGGCTGTGATTGCGGCCAGCACACCAAGGAATCCGATAAAAACCAAGAAAATGGTGTCACTGAATCCGATGCCATTGGCGGCTCCTGCCTCGACGACCTCCTTCACCAGACTTGACGGCGTAGTCGTCTCATTCATACCAAGAGCTGTTGCATTTTCGATGCTCTGATTAACGAAGAGCAGGGTATCATTCCAGAGAGTGACATTTTGAGGACCCAAAGTTACTTCTTCCAGAGTGGTCTCATTAAAAGGACCCTGCACCACCGCCTTCGAGATGTCCACCTCTGTTTCCATGTACCAAAAACTCAACCATTGTGGATTCAAATGATACAGAATGATCTGGGCCATAGCGGCAGCCACGATGACCAGCGTCGCTACAACCGCCGACACGACACACATTAGGAACGCTACATAGTTTCTCGAGCCAATGCAATGATTCAACCACTTACAGTGATGGTCGAACTTGCCAACGCACTTATTGCACACCGAACAGTGCTTGGTCCGCTGACTGGTAGTTCGTATGTTACACAAATGACACCGGCCGTTCTCGATGACATGCGAATGTTTTGCACGATCAAATTCGGGCACAATCCGATCGTTACGATGAAGACGGCGAAGCTCCCGATCCGCTGGATCTATTAAAAGCGCTGCCAAATGCGAAGCTATATGCACGATATACAACCCCGATACAAGACCATATAGAGGACCTTGCAGCTCACTTGTAAACGATGGAATCAGCACCCAAAACGAGGCGACTCCAAATAGGATCAAAACAAACCAACCGAACACCTGCAACGGATGCAGTGGTAGCTGTAAACCGTTTAAACGACGTCCCTTACGATGTTGCACTTCAGTGACATTATCCTGAAAGGATATACACTTTGAAACAAAACATTTAACAGCTGATACTCTGCTTTCCTTGTCGTCATCATTGGAATCGGAGTTTTCAAAATCATCATCATCATCATCAGCGACATCATCGTCATCGTCTTCCTTGTAGTTGGCGTTTGTGTGCGTAAGTGCGAAATGCACTATATGTGCCTTCGGAGTTATGCTCCTATCGGTGGTTGTTTCTATTGACGTTTGTTTGCTTAGACTATGTCCGTTGCTACCATTCGTTTCGATTCGATTCGATGCGTTTGTATGCTCTGGGAGCATGTTATAGCGATTTTTTCAAGAAGACGGAAACACTCAGGGGAAGGTGCATAAACAAACGGCATTCCATGAAAGTTATTTTCGATTTTTCCTTTTAATTTGAAAGAAAATCAGAAACAGTTATTTCTGGTAGAAAACTTGGTTTTCATTTCACACATTCACTCAACGATGGGATGTTACACTAATATCGTAAAGTAAAATTATTTAAAATTTCCAAAAAAAAGAAATATTGTTCACTATTCGCTTGGATATTAAGATTTTCGTATTTTGAATTGTTTTATTGCAATATCGTAAATATCGTTTTTACGATATTACCACGATCAACTTTAAAATTCGATGGAAAACACGGAGTTAATATTAGGATGGAATATTTCAAGCAATCGACTTATATCGTAAATATCGTAACACACTGATTTTTAATTTAATTACAGTTTTAAACTTATTTTATCATTAGCAAGGACTTTATTTTATATCGTAATATTTTAACAACAAGATCGTCGTAACATATCGTCTCTAACGCACAAGACTTCAAAAATTAAGATATTTTTTTCAAAATTGATGGATAGTGTTGCTTTGTCAATTTATTAACCACTAAGTCGTCTTCATAACACTGAAAGGGTCAAAGGATACCACTTCTGTGTATTTGTTTAAAAAATCACTTCAAACTCCTTAAGGAATATTCTTTTGGTTTCACAAAAAATTATCCCTTTGAGACTATTGCCAAATTTTGCTCCTGTTTTTTTTGCTGCTATTGAGTTACTTTTCAGGGTGTGTTGGGTGTTTTTCTTCGTCGTCTTTATGTAACAATTGTTGATGATAAAAAAAAAGAATACAACAGCGATAGCAGACAGGGATAAAAGAAAGCAACAAAAAAAAAGAAAGGGCAACTACATCCCTTTTACAACTTCTCCTTCAATTCATTGAAAAGAAAAGAGTTTCCGATTCCGTGGTTAAAAACTAGTGCTACAACAATAACGACGAGAGGAACATTGAATGCACGTTAATTGACAAAAAAAAAACAACCGCTTCTATTGTTCGAAAGGGTTGATTTCGACGGATTCACAACGACGACAATACGAAAGAAGTAACATACGATATTCACAATTGGATTGGTGTTGTTATGGAATTTATTTTTTTTTTTTCTTTTTCTTGAATTCACTTGTTATATCTCACATTTGAATTAACTACAAATGGGGAATTTTTGTTTTTCACTACAACACAAAAAAATAAAAGAACGAAATATTTTTACGGTTTCTAACCATCACGGACGGGGAATTAACTACAACTGTTTGGAGTTAGTTTGCCTCTGCAGTGACTGCTCAAAGTTTTCACGTTTTAGGTTTTGAAAAAAAAAAAAAAACGTATCGCTCTCTCATTTCGTCGTTTGAGTTTTCAGGTGGAATATCTGTCTATCTGAGTGGGAATGAAAAGCTTGTGAGAAGGTGGAAAGCTTTTATCATTCGATACGTTTTTTTTTTTTTGCAATTTTGTTAGGGTAGTAAGTTTCAGCAGTTTAGATGGGAATAGATACAGATATTTCTTCTTTTTTTTTTGTTAGACTAGGTAAATTCGTTTATTATTAAATAATTACACACTCACCTTGGGATGATCTCACAGCAATTAGGGGATATATATCTGCAAACACGATATTAATTCGTCAAGTGTTGAAGTTTCGTAAGAAGTTAAGATGGACAGCGTTTAGCCTGAAATAGAAACAGAATTGTAGATGGATGCAAAAAAAAAGGAAAAAGATACACTTAGTAAGTTTTACCCCAAATATAATATTGAAATGTTGAAAACAAAAACATGTGGCTTTCAGTAATGTGCAATCTAAATAAAATCCTATCTCTAGAAACTCCCACTCATGTGCCCAAGTGGTGTATCCCGAAAGGGGTAAGTACCTCAATAGGAATTGAAATCAAATTGGATTTCACCCTTTTTAAAATACAACCACTACCAAAAGTGAGGGAAAAGTGTTCCACTTCAGCAGTGAAAGAGGTTGTTTATATGAAATTAGGTCGACCTACTTTAAGCTTATAAGGCAAAGAAAGTATGCCCGACGACTGGAGTATCAGCTTTTTATAAAGGGGGATCCTATGTTTCGCAAGAACTACAGAGGCACATTTCTACTTAATGTCACATATAAGATTCTGTTCAACGTACTGCGTGAACGTTTTCCGTGCCTTTACACAGCACTAATCGGCATGTACAAGTGTGGCTTCCAAACCGGCAAATTGACTATAGATTACCACCAAGATGAAGTTAATGATTCATTCTTTCACATTAAAGTCGTATATGACAGCATTCATAGATTGGAGCTCTAGAAAACTCTCGAGAAAACTGATCCAGCAGTGCCGCATAACCCTGAAAATATGCGGTGTACCGTGGAATTTGCAAAACACTTTCATCGCACCATCTTAGCGAGTGATCTTCAATTGAAGATCTACAGTGCTCCCCGGATAGCTGCCATGCGAGTATTTCTGATTTATTTAGGCACTTAAGAGGGGTAGTAACCTATCCGTGCCCGCTTACATTTCTGACAAGTTTTGAAGCCTCAAATTTTTGGTTAGCAATGTGGGTAACGTAAGTAAGCGAGGGAGTACATATCTGGGTATTACTGCATCTACTCACTGGGGTAGGAGATATTGGTGTTGGGAACATGGGTAGAAAAAGAAAACTAAAATGTATAGTGATCGGGAATTCCATTTTATCACCGATTCCTTTTTGCCTGAACTATGTTAGATTTGGTAATGCTGCTGATCCCAGGATATTTTGTCTTAACCTCGTTGTTAAAGGGCAGTGGCAGAGGAAGTGTTTCATGTGTTCCTTCTCCTTCTTCCAACATTTGATATTTGTCTCTGTCAGTACGAGTCTATTAAGATTGATTTGTCATGTGTTCCACTCGAGCCAATGTTGTTATTATGGTTTCCTACATAGACATCGAATTTTTAATGGCGAATAGATGTCGATAAACCTGATCTTACCAGTTGTGCTGTATGAATCAGAATATTAGACGATAAGAAGCAAAACAGAGTTGGTGCTGGATTCTTTTAAAGGAAACATATTTCTTCGGATAGTTGGTCTTGTTTAGGAGACGGGTGAAATGAGGAGGCGATATCACGAATTGTATGAGCTGTACCAAAATAGTTCGCTGTTCGTTGACGCCTACAAATCGTATTTGTTTCACAAATTTTAAGAGAACTTCACATAAATAAGCCATAATCGTCTAAGTCAAAGAATCCACGAAGGATTTCATAAAAATTATTCCGTACATGATACAACAACAACAACTCGACATATGTGCGTTACCGTCAATGACGTACTTTACAGAACGATGATAATTGATTTTTTTTTTAAACTTTAATAAAATGGACCTTAAGGACAGTTGGTTCCAACAAGATGACGATTTGTGACACCAGTGTCCGAAACAATGTTGCGAAGGGTATGTTTATAACCTAATCTTTTCAAGTAAATTTGTAACTTTAGAATTGACCACAAGCCACATAGGTCTATGGTAAGTAGTCAGTGAACACATTGCCAAAACATGCATTTTTACAGCCACCAATGATTTACCAAAGTCCTGCACTACACTTTATTTTTTGTGTATGTTAACTTTGCTTTCTAGAAAGTTCTTAAAACAATGAACACTTTTCCATGACTCTTCGAAACTTTTATCCGTACGAAGATGTTAAGACTTGAGGCGTTCAGCGCTAAAAACGACCTGTGGCCCGTTTTCCAAAAAATTGAACTGACTTCTTTAGTTTAGTTAAAATGACTCAATTAATTTCATAAAAATATTTAAATACATTATATTATTGTTATCTTAAGTCTATTGGTTCGGCTAAGGCCATATACACTATATACATATATATATAAAAAAAACGGCTTAGTCGCCTCATTTGTACTCTACATTTCCTCAAAGAAACTTAAAAACAAAAAAAACTACTTAACCCTCTAATGCATGCATTTATTTGCTCGGGTCTCGATAAAAATGCCCATAACTACCTACCGCCTCAAGGCGGGCATATGCATTAGAGGGTTAAACGCACTTTGTCCAAGGAGACAAACATTTTAAAAACCCCTACTTCCTTATCATTATAATATAATCAGCAAATAAATCCACCTTTTCCACCCTAAAAAAAAGAAAAAAACCCTTATACACCAACAGAAATCTCTTAGTGTAAACAAAGTAAATTATCACACATCCAAAGGTACTTTCGTTGAATAATTAATACAGCACAACCTGACGACAGACACACTTTTGCCATTTGTATCGGATTGACTGTTAAAACTACTTTCCAACCCTAATCACGAAGGGTTGAAAAAAAACTCCCAACTATAATATGTATGTCACATGGAAAGGGGGACAAATCCACTTGTAGTACCTACACTACAGTCAGTTGTAAAGTTTAAAGTAGAAAAAAACAACTTATCACGTCCCTGTGCGTTATCGAGTGCACACACTCGATAACATAGGATTACTCATAAAGATATTTTTCCACCCTACTTTCCTCTTCTTTGTGGTTTCAATAGAAAACACCAAAGTTCGTGTTTTAAAATGTTTCTAACCTTCAACTGTGTGCGGGTTAAAGGTTTGTTTTTGTGTTTTGTTGTTATTTTATTATTTTCGAAGCTTCGACGTGCATTACGGTTTCTATACTATTTGTGGGGGGAGGGGGGCTTTGGAAGCCCATCCACTTTTGGCAAACCAAACGACAACAAATATCTAACAAAACAAATTCATTTTTCCACGAAGGAGATGTAGAGGGTTGTTGTTGTCAACAAAAGCGGAACGGGTGACGTAGATAAGAAAAAAATGAAACTAAAAATAAAAATAATAAACTAACTTTGCGCATGTCCTAGTAAGCTCCCATTTTTCTATTTTCGAGAAAGAGAGAGAGAGAGAGCAGTAGTAAATCGGATGTTTCATTGTTTACGCTCCATTGAAAGGATTTTGAGTACTTTTTTTTTTGCAAAGCTTTCTTACAAACAACAACTACCCACTAACAGTAGTCTCTTTAGACTTTATGAGCTGAGATTGAGAGTACATACATCCTTTTTTATTTTTTCTCTTTAATATTTGTTTGAAGCTTGTTTGACTTGTAAGTGGGTGCTTCACAATACCACCAGTGTAATCGAATAATTAACTTTTGGTTAATTTAGCGAAAGAAATTGGTATAAGTCATAAATTTATGTTCACTTCTTTGGTTATTGGTAAATGCAACCAAGGATAACAACAAAGAAGTGATATGTTACAGATTGGGACCAATTGAGATAACCGACCCCCTGGTTTAGGGTACTTTATGGTTTCTTTTGAACTTTTCGTATTGAACCCTTGGGGGTGTTTTTTTTCCTTTAATGTGTTTTATTGAGATGTGCGAATGATGTGATTGGAATTTGCAAAAAAAAATAGAAAAAAACAAAAAGGCAAACGAAAATGGGATTCGGTAGGATTAGGTACGTGAAAATACTTTGAGGAGTTTGGGCTTTAGTAATGGTTTAGAAATCTTTAAGGATCAGCAAGTAAATTCTTTTTGTTTTGTTTTAGTTTGGTGTGGAACTTTTAATGTCCAAGTATTTAGGGATAATAAATGACGTTGAAGTTTTGTAAAATTTAAATAGACAAGGATTTTATGGATGCAATAATTGTACTTGTTTTTATGAACCGATTGGGTTTGGTTTCTGAGAACGTTGCAAATAAAACGCTTTTCCTTTTAACTTGTGTGTGTGTATACCTTTTCCAGCTCTCCAGACCAAGCACTTTGGTATTCACGATAGCTTGGTTCTTTAAACGAGAGTTCATTCTCCCTTGTCGTTTCGAACCAAGGGACTGTGATTCGAAGATTCTCTTAACTGAAGCAGTATTGTCCATTCGCTTGATGTTGCTGAGCCCGAGTAATCGACTTGTTTTGACCAAATATTTGACGAACAATTATTCTCTGGAAAGTGTTTCATATCTGCTCTGCTTTCTTGCTCATCGTCCAGCTATTGCCGAACTGGTAGAATCAGATCCAGTTTTAAAGAGCATACATTTTGTTAAGTTTCACTAATCCGAAGTAGCAACGGTTTCTCAGGTTAAGTCTTCGTCGAATCTCACTAGGGTGTCATTCGTGGAGTTGATCTTTATTCCGAGGTAGGTAAACTGCTTAACTACTTCAAAGTTACTGTTGTCAGTAGTGATGTTTTTTAATACGTGATTGACAGATGCTTCTTTGTTTTTTAACAACATGTACTTAGTTCTATCCCCAACTCCTTTCGACTGTTCTTTGATTGCTGTAAGATCCTCTATGAAGGCACGTTGGAAACAACCAATGATGTCGATGTCATCTGCTTATCCCAGCAACTGGACGAATTTATTGAAGATAGTGTCTTCCGTGTTAACATCTATTCTGTACAATATGAGGGCTGTTCGATAAGTCAGTGACTTTGATGCAAGATGGCGCTCGGATCGCATAGATTGTTTTCTGACATCTTTGTTTCTTTCTCAGTACAGACAAAAAAAATCAAATATATCTGTCAAACATTAAGCTTTTTAGAGTGATGGAAAGAACTTTGGTTTGTGAGATTTGGCCAAAATGGAAAAAAGTGAGTTTCGTGTTTTAATAAAGCACTACTTTTTGCGCGGTACAACCATTAAAGAGACTGAAGACAGACTTGAAAAATATTATGGAGACTCTGCTCCTTCGTATGGAATGGTACATAAGTGGTTCACTGAATTTCGTTGCGATCGTACGACCACAAAAAACGCTGAGCGCCCAGAACGTCCAAATGACGTCACAACGGACGAAATGGTCAACAAAATCCACGATATTGTTTTGGATGATCGCCGGGTCAAGGTTAGTGAGATAGCTAAGATTGTAGCAATTTCAAATGATACCGTCATTCGAATCCTGCATAACCATTTGGGCATGAAAAAATTATCGGCAAGATGGGTGCCGCGTTTGCCAACGGTGGACCAAAAACGGATTCGGGTGAAGATTTCAAAACAGATTTGGAACTCTTCAGGCGCAATTCAAGTAAATTGTTACGGCGTTTCGTAACAACTGATGAATCCTGGATACACCACAATCAAAACAGTGGACTCCTGCAAGCGAACGTGCTCCAAAAAAGGCAAAAACGGTTCCGTCGGCCGAAAAAGTCATGACAACGGTTTTCTGGGATTCTCACGGCGTAATCTTCATTGACTTTTTGGAAAAGGGTAAAACGATCACCGGACAGCACTATGCCAATTTATTAGATAAATTTCGTGCTGAATTGATGGAAAAACGGCCCTATTTGAAGAAGAAAAAAGTGCTGTTTCATCAGGATAATGCACCGGCTCATTCGTCCGCAGAAGCAATAGCAAAATTGGCTGAATTGCGATATGAACTGCTTCCTCATCCACCCTTTTCTTCAGATTTGGCTCCGTGCGATGATTCCTATTTTACCAGTGTCAGGTGGCCCAGTTTTGCCAGGATACCATATTCAACTATCGTTCTGTAGAGCTCAAGACTATGAATACTATCATATGAAATTCGTTTTCAGGTTTTACCTTAGTGTAATGATTTGGTCTATCATCGATCTGCCACATTAGTGTGCTGCAGACGGTCACAAAGTACGTTGAATATGATCTTATATGCGAGCAGAGATATAGGCTCATTCTACAATTCCTTCGGAACTCGGGATGGTTCAAGGAGGCCAATTGATAATATAATATGTTCATTTATTTTAGGCACCCCACACCACATCAGAGTGCACAATGGATCCGTTGAGATCCGAGTGAGGCTGTACTTAAGTACATCCACCCCTACAACCTAACCTAACCTAGGATAAATCAATTAAGGCATCAGAGTCGGCGCGGCGGTAAATGTTATTCTTCTTCGAAACTGGGTCGTTTCCAACTGTTTGTTGGCGACGGGTGCACAGCGGAGAGTGTCTCTTTGCTCTTTATAGTCTATGTCTGCTCCAGGTGGATAAAGGCATCCAACACCCAGACTAAGCACAAATCGAATGCCTTACTCATCGTTTAAAATTGTAGACCAGTCGCATTTGGATAAAAATGATCTCTGTAACACATGATTATATTTTCCAAAAAAATTAGGGTCTTCAATATTTAACTGCACCTCTCCATTCACAGATTGTTTCATGGTCATTCTGTAGCAATTTTTGTGCTGAGTTTTGTATGAGTAACACCAATTTCTTGTGAATAATATGCAGTGTTCTGGAACTAACACATCCATGCACCATAGCACTATAGCGTCTAAATAAAGAACATCGAACTCAACAATCTAAATATCTATAGAAGTCAAGTCGTATACTTTCAAAAATTTTAATTTATTACGGACGGTTCTGAGCTAAGCTTTTAGTAGTTTTTTTTTTTTTTTTTTTTTCCGATGCCAGAATAAAACAAATTAAAAATGCTATCAACAAATCGAGAAAAACATTCGGTACTGCTGAGCTGTCCACGTCACCAGGAGTTTAGTGAAGCAACTGCAGTTGAACGTCCGGTAGCCGTTCCAATAAACGCACTGCCAGGATGGGATACAATTCCTCTACATTCGAAGCTTCCCATGCTCAAATGTCCCGACAATCAAGTAATTTTTTCCAAAAACAAAATTGGTAGAACCGTAAGTTAGAGAACGATTCTTTTGGGAAAGAGTTTTTTTAAAAAAAAATCCCCAATCTGTACAGTTAGAGGTAAAACAGCAGGAGTTTGATACGGTTTGCTTGGGGGCAAAAATGAACTATAATCCTTTGTATGATAAGCATTTGAGCAGGTTTTACGCAAACGAAAAAATCTTAAAAGTAAGTAAGAGTATGTCCCTCTTAACCTTCGGATTGTATTTTATTTTTTTCGTTTAGCGTCTTCGAGAAAATGGTGAGATAACTCAAGACAATGATGTGATTTGCAATTTGAAAGAGTTTAACGAATATCGATTACCCTTACAAGAGATGTACATCGCTCTTATAAGCATCGAGAGAAAAAGGTTAAACGAGGAAAAACGGGATAGACAATTAATAGCCCATGCTGAGAAGATTGCGGCAAAAGCGAGGAAAACCATGAAGCAAAGTACCATGATTGAGACGGGTGCCGATCTTGTGCTCAAAAATAAAGCCGAACTAACTAAACAGCGTCTCAGGTGGAATCAAGCTCTTCAAGCCAAGTCCCAACGGAAGATGCAACAAATTGAAACTATGAATCAAATTCGGGCAGTGGTGCTACATCAAAAGAAAGACATGCATCAGCTCAAGATCAAACATCGTTTAGATGTCGGTCTAGATTTTCAGAGAAAACGTCTTATAGCACTTAAGAAGCACTTACGATTCAAATCGGAGAGAATGAAGCAACATATGAAGCTTTTTGAAGAGTCCGTTCAGAGCACGGCTAAGGAAAAGGCCATGCTGTCCTGGGAAGCGCACCTCAAAAGTAGAGCAATCAAACATCAGCGTGTTAAAGCGATTGTCAAAGAACATAATATCGCAGTGAAGGAGTGGATTAAGGTAAGTTCAAAATTCAATTTTTTTATTTTATAGGTTAGCCATTGATTTCAAATACCATGGGATTCATTAAGACTTACGGATACAGCAACATTCTGATTACAAGCAAGGCTTTAATTACTCTCGGCTTCCCAACCAGAATGAACTGGATACGGCGTAGTGGAAAAAGACTTCGACACATTAGTTTATACCGAGAGCTCCAAGATAGACTGCGGAGTCGATGCGTGAATTTAGTCGGAAATGCTGAATGTAGCAAAGTCTTACCGTCTCCCTGACGCATGCCAGGTTCTAGGCTATAGTGAAATAGAAGACAACGAGCAAGCTGACAAATTGGCCAGACCATGATCTAATTGAAATCTCAAACAGCCATTTCTATCTGTCACCCACATGCACCTCGCATGACTTTATAAACAACTTATCAACTGCTCGCTTTTAAAGAAGAGGAGATAGTATACCACCTTGTGGTCTTCCAACAAAGTGCAAAGGTGTCCTACACATTTGTGCAGTTTTTTTTGGTGAAGATATACATCACTTGTATGAGCGGATCTGCTTGAGGAAGTCTTGGCACAGAACGGTCGTTAAAAAAGTACAAAGGGTCAGCAGCACAAGCACCACATTTACTATGCGCACCTGCCCAACTGCAACCTAGAAAGCTCTTCTTAACCTTCCTCCTTATTCACGACAGTTAAGTGGTTGGCTGCCATAAAACTTCTTGTTTCGTTCAACTTCAAATCGGGTGATATGGTTGGACATCTAAAGATCCCCAAAGCAAGACTGATTCTTTCAAAGCCACCTTTTTTCCTTACGGACTTTCTGTCCCATAGGATTAATTTCACAAGCCCTTTTAAATCGCAAATTTCTTCAGATGCTTTATATGGACCAACGATGATCTAAGCACAAGTAGTTCCCAGAACTTCAAGCTAGCAGTCTCCTTTGGCTGTTCTACTTCTCTTTTCTTTTAGGCAGAGATGTGTATAATGGGCTAAAAAATGCATAAGGTGTAACCTCCATTGAAAACAGATTGCCATTTTTACCGACAGCTAGACGGCGATAAATACTTTGAGCTCTTATTTTTAGACTCAACGATAGTCTTGAGCTCAAACACCTTCAACCAATTGGCTGTTAACAAACCAAATTCCATCCATTGGGTTCCTGGACACAAGAGCATTGGAGGCAAAAAGGATGCCGATGAACTCGTTAGAAAAAGAGCCCAATCGACGTTTATAGGACCAATTCCTTCAACTAATGAGAACATTAAGGAAAGATATCAAAATGGAACTCAACTATAAGACTTTGATAATCCGAAATGTTAATTAACCCAGGAAATTCTTGCACTAAGCAAGCCTGATGCTGAGCTCTTAACAGACTTTCTCACTGGATCTATTGGATATAAGTCCCATGGATATGTGCCGACTGCGGAGCACATCTTGAGTGAATGTGCCGGCATAGGTCGAAGCAGGAAAAAACACCATCTCCCCAGAAATACCTCAATGAGCTTATTCTTGTACAAGATCTAAACATTTTCCAGTTTTATGAAAATGTTGCTCGGCACAAAAGATCTTTTATTTCCAAATGCTTTTTGGATCACCATCAATGTCATGAACTCTGTGGGATGGCGTTAGGTTAAACTGGAACGTCCGTGGACTTGCTTTGAATTGTTTACATGTCCTAGTGATCATTTTGTCTCTTAGTAAGCCTAATACTAATCGAGTTGACTCAACCTTTTTATGTCAATCGATAGATTCTCTATAACCACTACCCGGTGTATTATAGTTCCAGAGTTTACATTCAATTTTCAGGAACACATGGAAAAATATAAAAGAAAATGGGAAGCAATTCAAGCGGATATCGAGAAGCAGAGCACGCGTCGTCATATCAAAGTACGACCTAAGCACAAACGTATAGTAAGAAAGATTCGGCGATCGCTAGAAAAGGTACTTCAGTCGTTAGTTGTATTCAAGCACAAAATAATAACCAACTCCTTTTCATTTTAGTCTGACGATGATAACTTAAAACATTTAACTTGTCGCGATATCTATGACGCCCTACACACAGCTATTGATCTAGAGAGCGATGAATCGAGACAACGATACGATAATGAGGACTACATCTACAAAGCGGCAAGGTTCATCCTAGAGGATATTTTAGCGAAATTCAAAAAGGATCTTAGCGGTATAGAATGCATCACATATGATCTAGAGAACCGTGTTCGAAATGTATTCCATGAAGTGAAGCAGTACGTCATCAAGGTGGGTCAGGTGTCCCTTTGTAATGCTCTCTTATGCACAGCTTTGGATATATTTCAGAGAGCAACTCAAATTATCATTACTGGAGTGGGTATCTCTAATCAGGACCGTGCAAAAACTGAAGAAAAACGTTTTAGTATTCCATCATCAAGGACTAAAAGATATTCACTACTACGATTCGTTTCGTTTAGTAGTTTTTCAGCGCTCATTGGAAATGCCAGTTATTCTTTGGCTAATGGAGTGATCAAAATGACCGCTGAAAGGCAACCAACACCTCCAGTAAGTAAAGTTAGAAAGTTCTGTGACCAAAAATCAATCGACCTTAAAGTAGTTTCAGCTGATTTTCATCATAAGGTGTTTATTACTTAATTACGAAAAGCACTATATAGTGCTTGCTCAGTGGGAGCTATAGCCAGACTGTGCTTAAGGCCTTGTTCAATCCTCTTACTAGATCCAAAATACTTCGAGAATGTAGGACTAGTTTGAATTCGGTCAGAACACTAAATTTGTTAAATCTTGTCTGGGTTCCAGGACACAGTGAGGTTACGGGAAATCAGATCTTCGATGAGCCTGCCAGGTAAAGCTCAGAGGAGAACTTCTCTGGGTCAAAACTTAGGTTTAGTTTGCCCAATTGTAAGTGGCATGAATCTCCAGGATATGTAAGAATTTGCCAAACATCTGAACGTGTTAGACTTATGTGACATCACTTTCAGCAACGCTTGTGGAGGTAGCAACCATACCATGGAACACTTTCTATGTAATTGTTTATACTAGCAAGAGACTACTCACAGTGACTTGACTAAATATAGACAAACGACTAGTAGATTTAGTTTCGCACTTTCAAAAATGAGGTAATAGAGATCACTTTGAGCAGCCAACACCCTTGGGGATAATCCCAGCTTTGACAGTGAATGTGACCTACAAGTACTAGAGTATAAAACAAAACCAGTACGTCTAGAGATCTGTGAGAAGCCCACACGATCTTTCAACTCAAAGATGTCGAAGAAAGCGCATACTTTAGAGCAGCACTTTCAACATATCGGAGAAGAGCTGTCACATAGACTGTTGACCCCGCATGACAATACCGTTTCCGCTACTTGGATAGAGCTAGACTCGATTATTTATTCTTGTTTTCTCAATTACTATTTTTACTTCACAGGCATGACATACCTGCAATAGTATCTGTCATGAAAAAGCTTCTCAATCAACCGCTCGGAGCCGGCAGTTAAACTGTAGGTCCCTTCCATTCGTGCGAAAAATATAACACGCACAAAAAAAAAGGCTCTCTATTAGCTGTTACGCCAAATATTTGTATTGTTAGTTCCCCAATCATTTAATCAACATTTGTTTTTCATTTTTAGGGTTCTTTGACATCTGTCTTGATGGAGCCTGATAACGAGAACGATGTCGTCCTCACAAAACATCCTACTCTTTGTCATTTGGAACGGGATGAGCAAATCTTTATCGAACACTTGTTTATCAAGTTCAAAAGACAACTGACAGTGGGTGTAGGCCGACAAGTGCTTGCTGCAATTGAATGTCACCGAAGGGGAAAAATCCTAGATGTTCGAAGGGAACTTCAAGGTTTGTGCTGATTTCTGACGATTGATCTACTGGCGTTTATTATAAAAATTATATTTCAGAAATTGACAGGGAATTCCTAGTGAAAATAATGACACGGTCTATTCTAAGCTATGCCGTCAACTGTTGCAACTTTCACTCGAATATTCTATTGTGCCAGCATGCTCTGGCCGCAGATATCATATTGATGTTGCAGAAAGGCCCATTAAAGCCTGCACGCGATCCCAGGAATATTGTGCAACCACATTCGAGATGTACTTGCGCGTTGGCTCCACCGTTTGCAAGATACTGCAGAGATTTCTAATAATTTATCCGATGGATAGTCTACTTGAATTGATTACATATGTACTTACGGTTTAACTAGAAATCTGGGATATACATGCTTTGAAACACTCACAAAATCACAAATGTGTAAAAATTGAACAAACCATAACAAAAAAAAAAAAATTATGACGTATATAAATGTCAACGAGGTTGACGTTTTCCTTTCTTGTTTTCTTCTTACTGGGCACGTGAAATTTAAGAAAGAAGTATAAGACTAAAAATTCGGTTAAGCTGTAAACACATGCAAAATAATAAATATATAAATGAAATCGTACTTTGAGTTGCAAATACTTATTTCTAGTAATTATGATTTAAAATACGTTTCAACTGGGAGCGCCAAAATAAATATACAAAATGTCGCCTGATTTATAGAAATGTAGTTAATTATGGTTTTAGAGAAAATAAAGGAGCAGCTAGACAATACCCTCGATGCCAAACGAGCAAGTTTTCAATTGTAGATCGTTCTCCTTCGAAGTCACTAACACCATGTAGTTCATTACTGAATAGTGCAACGAATTCACAAAAAATGCGCTATGTTGAGGAATTCTATGTATTGTTACATCTTACCGAATATGTTCCAAATTTTAGTCACCACCTTTCTCTGTTGCGCCATGCTTCCTAAGTGATTTGAAAATTCTCCTTACCGGAGGGCTGGTGTGTAACCGCTCTACAAGTCTCAACCATCTTAGTCGGTGTATCTGGAGTATGGACTCTTCGATGTCAGTGAACAGCCCATACGATTGGTCGTTATATCTCCTTTTCCAGTTACCATGTCTGCACACAGGACTAAAGATCATCCGAAGGATTTTTCTTTAAAAACAATTCAGAGCGATGCAATTTATTATTGAAAAAGCCCATAGGGAAGACGCGTCATAGAGCAGGGACTGGGATGATAATGGTCTTGGTGTATAGAGCCACTTTAGTTGCTTGCGAGAGGGCTTCACTACTCAATTGCCTTCTTAGCTCAAAAAACAGCAATTGACTGTCAGCGAGTTTGGAAGGGATGCCAAAACAAGACAGCTGTGTATACCTCGACTTTTTAATGCTCCCAGATGCGGCCTTAAAATCGATAGAGAAGAAGTGGGTATCGATTTAAAAAACGATTGGTTAGTTTTTCCTGAGGATCGAACCATTGACAGCTTGCTTAGCAGTCTAATGCACTAATCAATAAGCCACGGAGATCACTATCTCGCTTTTACAACTCGAACTCTGGAAGCACCACCTTAGTCCGGAACGCGCAGAGTTTCAAATAACTCCCCCTAACTTCGAATTATAGAAGTTTGTCTGCAGCACAAAAAGTAATGACTACGACTGAAAATAGACAATAAAATGTAATGCACCCAAGGGGGGTTTCGAATCCCAGCTCTTTGGTCTAAAAAACAGAAGAATGACAGAACTTCTGGATTTTATAATGCAAAACATCAATAGACAAAGGTGTACAAGTAAAAACCAACTATAAAGGTACATCCAACGATCAAACAAATGACAAACGACAATAAAATGAAAAACAATTTACTTAGAGATTTACAAAAGAGATGTGTTATTGGTTTTTCTTTGTTCTTTTGATTCTTGAGACATGAACTTAAAATACTTGTTTTTTGTTTAATTTGATTTTCTTGCACAAACAGTTTCGTCTTCAATTTGTTTTTAATTCTTCACTTAATTGTAAATGATCCACGAAGAGATTTTAATTATATATTTCTCTTAAATAAAAACTAAAGTGTACATACAATAATACATACAGTAACTATGTGTTTGTTGTATACATATATAAAAACAATAATATATATCGAAAAAGGTGATTTTTATTTTATTTGATTTTTTTCTCTTTGCACACACGAAAGTACATACACATTGCTAAGACAAAAACATGTAAAGCATTTTTTTTTTCGTTTTTTTGATTTTAAATTTACACATAAAATTGATGTACATATGTTTTGTCAATTATCTGTGGGTGCACATAGATTACTTAAATACTTGTTAATTTGTTCATCTTAAAATACCAAAAGAGCCTGAAATTTGGAAATGATTTTTCAAATTGTTTATAAGGTTTTTCACAATGCGGTACATATCTATGTAAACTGTGTATTTGCTTGTAATATTACTTAATTAAATATAAATAAATAAGCATGTTTCCAGCAAGTTTATATCATTCATTCTATGTATTGCACAAATATATCTCTTTTTTGAGTGGGTTAATGAATGATACTCACAAAACGTTGGTGCATTGTTAATGGTCTAAAATAAAACTAAAGACAAATACATTTTGCAAATAATTTAACAACGATTGGGAGGAGTTTTATAAATAAACACGGAGATTACGGGACGAGGTACAAAATTAAACACGCACATTTGTTTGATCTTTAATTTTTTGTTTCTTGAAGGATTTCCTTTCTTTTTTTTACAATAGATGGTGTTTTACTTTTTTTTTAAGTACAAATCAAAAATACCAGTGAATTGAGTATGAAGAGAAGACACTTATTATCGACAGCATTCTTATATTGTGTAAAGGTCAGATGGCATTCAGAGGAAGCTCAAGAATGAGGAACATTTTCACTCATTCTTCTTTATTTCTTAATTTATCTACATTAAAACTAATTTGGGTTTATTTGAAAAGACTAAAGTACCTTTTAAGATTTTGAAAGGAATGGTAGACCTATACACGGTATAAGAATGCTACTGATGATATAAGGCTTTGCAGAAATGTAAAGCTAATATCAAATGCAATTCAGCTTCCAACACGTTTCTACTGGCCCCTTAGCAGGGGGCCACTTGTGGCACTCACTTCTGATGCATATTTTTCACTTCGACAGCAGTTGTGTTTAAGGCGTTCGTTGTTCATCACTCTTGGAATAACTGACTGAACTTTCAAGCCGAAAATTATCCAAAACATAGTCAATCGAAGGTTTTAAAAAAATAACAATAAGAAAAGAACGATTCGGAAGAGAAAAAAATATCTATAGCCCGCAAAGACAGAGCAGCCTTCTTCAAACCGGTTCCGCATTTGCATTGGTCCAAAGATATGTTCAGGAAACTTAAATGGCACACTATCAAATTGTATATTGACAGATCGTACACGTTTCAGCAAACCCTAGGAATTTTTCTTCGTATCTTTAAACAAGACGTTTATGCGATCAAAAAATGCGCTAGACTGATGCTGAAGACAGTTTCAAACAAAGCTCTACTGGATAGAAAATGAAGTAACAAGTAAAGTGTAGGAAACCTGGTTCATGGAACTGAAACCGTTTTGTTGAGTGGTCATGAAGTTGCAAATGAATTAGCAAGAAAAAAAAAAAATACACGAAGCGTTCAGAAAGGTAAATGCTTAACTCTCTTACGTGAGACATGCTAGAGAACTTTTTGGGAATTATCAGCAAAAGATTTGTGAGATCTGTATCGGCAAAATTGACGATGTACTTAGTAATGAGAAGACTTTGGTCGTTTCTGATTCTCTGGGGTCGCTATTAATGTAGATCTAGTCAAGTTATCTCGCAACCATTTAAAGAAACAAAGTCTTTTCGGCAGCTGTTTTTTTTTTATATATACATACGTATAAAATAAGCTCACTTAAGGGTTTATGACTACTCCTAAACTAGAACACAGGCAATAGGAAAATTGAAGCACCCAGTGCATTAACCAAATAACTCCACTTTTTGAACTTTTTGAATAACTCCAGGAGATGGCTTATTCTTGCTCCGTTTTGAAAACAGTGATAACTCCAAAAGCGAGTTTCCTTATCCAAGAGTCAACGTAGATGTCTTTTTTGTACACCGAAGGACGCAGGATTTTTTATTTTTTTTTGTATTTCTGCATTAAAAAACATATTTCGCAAAAAGTTAAGTTATCTGGTTGTTGCACTGGGTGCTTCAATTAGAGGAGAGCTGTGCGAGTCCCGTGCACTGGCTAATAGGATTCTGCAGCTACTTCTTCGATATTTAGTAACTTCTAAGATTTCCTAGGAATTCTATCCCCATCCAAGTGATTCTAACCCAGCAGTTTTCTGTTCTTAATTCTTGGGACAACAATTTGTAGGTCTGTTGGCCTGCGTAAGGAACGAATTTAAAAAAAAACTCAGGGAGGCATTGCCAGAATCACGGCGATAGGAACGGGGCGTTCGCCAATTGGAGACCATGCAGTCGAACTAGGTATACTAGAATTCGGAAAAAACTATTTTTTCATTTCCTCTGGATTTGGCACTATCTAGTGAATGAGGACTTCAATGACATCTTGGGGAGAAAAAAAACACTATCTAATACGTAGATCTCGTGAGTCATGGTATCAAAATGGGGAATGTTAGTTCTAATTGGGTTATTATGAGCTATAACTTCCACCACCATGACCATAGTAATGGTCATAACGATTCAGATTAGTGATAAGCCTTATCGAATTGCTACAAGCCTTCAAATGTAATTCGACAAAAATTGACCACAAGCTGTCTTTGCTAAACTTCTTTTGGGAGTTGAAAAATCTAAGCGTTGTCAGTGAATTTTTGTTTACTGGCAGAATTATTCATTAAAGGGAAACGAGAGAAACTGCTCGGAAAAGTGTTAACACTTAACAGATAAGAAACTTAAAACCTAATATTCACCTTTACATCTCTGCAAAAGCCTTCTTCATTACAATATTCCCTTTGGACTTAGAAATTTCATGTGCTAACTGTACTAAAAGAAAATAAAACAATACAGATGTTCTTATCTTTACAACTAGTCGGTTTCCTTAAATATATTATAATACATTAAATACTTCGGATATAATGAGTAAAAACAGAACAAAAAAAAAAGAAAAGTTATTTACAAAAGAAAAATGCAAAAAATAATATAGAAATACAGTAGACTTATGAGACCGCCCGCTCATAATCTGCTTAGTCATTTTAGAGAATATTCCTGACAAAAGCCTTGGGATATATATATCATTACTACTTTACCTACTTCGTACTAGTACAATATTAGAATAAAAATATAGAAAATAAATTACAATATGCACCTAGAAAACTTCCTGAATGAAAACGAAGGAGTTAGCAATTTGATTTTGGAATCCCCAGTTAGTAAATCAGTTCAGAACAGTTTTGTTTGGATAGCTTACACATCATGACTTAGTAGTGGAGCATCATATTTTCTTGTATTGAAGTTCGTACACGGCATCAGCCAACAGGCTGGATGACCGCGTCCAAATACATCAGCTAATAGATTTAGCTTACGACGATTCGGTCGATAGGTGCCCTTTTGTTGTACAGCTTCTACAGCAGTCTCATCGTACAGTATCGCATGCATTTGATCGACCATAATGGCAAGGACAAATAGGCCAAAGAGTGCCGATTCCAAAAGTAATATTACGCTGTGTAGCCTGTTGATGATAAAAGAAATATAAGAAAATATTATTTTATGAAAAAATATATTCTTCTGTTTCGTTGGTAAATGCATTTCACTTACGTACTAACTTGAAGGATTTTGAAAAGCGTAAGGCAAGTCGATATGCATCTGGCAGTGGTTGACCTTTAAGGCAGAATTTGGATCTTCTATTACTTTCGCTTTAAAAACACTTTCAACCTTGTGACAGATCTAGGACGAACACAGCGGACTATCAGTAGTGTTTTCGCGAGTTTAAAATTAGAAGCGGCTATGATGGGTCACAATTGACCGCTATAATTAGTGGACTCTTAAGAACAACGAGCAAAGATTGTGTAAAACCCTGATCATTCCAGTCCTGCTTTATGGCACATCGACCTAGCCAGACAAATTCAAATTTATCAGATGAGATTGTTGGGACATGTAGAATGAATGGACATCAACGTTGCGGTCGGGAGTGTCTTGAAATCTAACCTTAAAGGACAACGCAGTAAAAGAAAGTCAACACCGCTGTAGTCGCCGTAGCTTATTAGATCGCTCTTTGGACTGCTTAATGCGCGGACATACTTTTGAATTCCACCACCAGCCTCCGAGAGTAAGTTTGTCATAAAAGAGCTTCTCAATCCGCCGTTCGGAGTCAGCAAATTAAACTGTTGGTTCCTTAAATTCGTGCAAAAACAACATGAACTGTGGGAGAAGCAAGGCCATGTCTCTCTATAAGCTGTCGCACTAAATATTTATATTTTTTGTATAGGTAACCCACTCTCAAATTACTTCCTGAACATTGCTGAGAAGGCAACAGAGTAGAAATGCGTTACTGCGAAAAACAGAGGAAATTCTACGTCTTCATAAGACCCTAATCATAAACCCTATCGAAGACGGCTGAAGATATGCTTTAACGTTTCGTTTGATGATAACCTCAACTAACTATTTAGTGGAGGCAGCTAGCCAAACCTTCGAAGTAATTTAAAAGGTCATCTGCTTCAGAGGAAAGGCAATAATATCTCGAAAACCGTTACTATGGAGAATAATGTTCGTGCTGTATAGATCGAGATTAATTTAAATTCTACTACAAACTGATGGATGGAAACCAAGTTCCCATTGTTCTGGATAAGTCGGACGATCAAACTATACTCTGAATGTGAGGACTTAGATATCAGACAAGGCCAGCGAAACCCCATTAAGTAATTAATTCCCTTCCCAACTACAATACAACGCATTTATTGCAATTTTCGTTTAACGACACTTGCGGCACACCCAAAGGACCTAAAAAATCAATAAAACTAACAAACAAAACAAGTGATAAATACTTCATACATCGCCGTTTGGATATCATGCCTATTTCCCAGCTTTTAATTTACTGAACAAAAGAATAATGCCTCCCAACAATAAACCGCTTAAAAATACGAAAACCAAGTGACGTAAGTAAGTGAAATGCATAAGACAGTATGTATTAAAATATGTAATCAGTAAATAAAACATCTTATGGAACTAAATATCGAAAGCTGGAGACAAAAATTTCTATGGGAAATTAAACCTGCACTCTTTTTTAATGCATCGCTCGCCAGCTTAACTCTGAATGATGACGCTTCACGTTTAAAAAATTCACAAAACAACTTAAATGTATTTTTAGAAATGTATACAAACATGACTTTAGAAAAGTGGTTTAACCTCTTTTCAACGAGAACTCAAATATTTGTTAAATAAATTAACGTAATTTGATTAAGCAAATTAAATTCTACAATGTTTACTTATGATACGCATCTGGATTGTATGTTCCCTAACCTGGAAACTTAAGATAACATACTTACATCCTTGTTTGAGACTCCACAACATTGGCATTGCATTCCGCGCATGGATATATCCACGATCCAAGCACCAAAGCAACCGAGTATAATGATAATATTCCCACATAGACTAGAAATTGCAAAAAGAACTTTTGATTACGTTCACCAACACAATTGTTGATCCATGGGCAGTGATGGTCCATTCGTCGAATGCATCGTTTACAGATGCGACAGTGATGAGCTCGCGGTGGACGATATGTTTCACATCGCGTGCATACAGTCCATTCGCCATGATCGTGACCGGTACCATTTTTTTGATTTGCATGCAAATCGGAAAAATCCAACCGATTCAATGGGAGCGGTACCGTTCCCGGATCAGAAAGTACCGCCTTTAGGTGTGACATACCCAAGAGGAAGACCACTGTGTTAAATAGAACAACATGTAGTGGTGCCCAAATGCTAAGGAAGATATTTGATTTTTATTTTTTTTTTGTAACTTTTATGTACATTATTAATTAAAAGGACTTGTACCTTGTTTGCATTGTTTGAAGGATAATCCATCGCATGACAACATAATCGGCGTAAAAAACAGCCAAATACGTCACCAATAAACAAACAATACCGCACGGATCACGCACGAATGTCATAGTGTTTTGTTATCGAATGAATTTTGATTTTTATTAAATTTATCTTGTGTGGAAAATTAATAGAAATTCATGAAAACATTGATTGGCCAGTCGACATTTTCATGGAAAAAAAATTGTATTCTTGTTTTCCATGCCAGTGACGTTTTAAATGTCATTAGTGTTTAATTAAATGAAAGGAGAAATTTTGCAAAGGGGGTTGTGCAAACAAATCGATGGCAAGTGGAATAAATTGGAGTGGAATATGTTGTCGTGGAATTCAACAATGGAATTATGTACTTTGAAAATTTTAAAATCGGGTTTTATAAAAAAAATTTAACATCTGCGTGTAAAATACCCATGATAAATGATTATTTCGTCGATGTTGCTTTTATAATTGTTTATAATGTGATGGGGAAAACGAAATAAACCAAGAAAAAACTCAAACTGCTCTTTGGGAAGCCTTGTGTAGACGGCAAAATAACAAAAGTAAAAGCTTCTTTACGTTGCTTCTTTGGTATCATCTCCGGATTTTACGAGGGTCTGTCTTATATCTAACAGCCTTTAATCCCCTTCGATTCAGGACACGCGGTTGCAACTTGCAAGTTCGTAAGGCAAATCGACCTGATATCTTGTACAGCTTGGTTCTTGAAGCGGAGGTTCGTTCACCTCGAAATCGTGCCGAGTATTGTCGTTCATTCACTTGATGCTATAACTCATTGTGGACCTGGGCATCAAATAACATGCGTCTTATCTATATCTAAGCAAATGTGATGGTAAATCAACCCAAGAATTTTTTTCTTAAAACAATCGAGAGCAAGTTCATCCATTTTTCTTTACCATAAAGCATGTTTGGGTTAAAGTGTAGGGCGACGTTCTGTCCGAGACATTTATATTGGAACATGCCTTCGTTGACCTTAAAACCCAACGTCGACACTTCTATTTAAATACTTACAAGCATGCTACTGACATCACTCTACGATTATGTCAATATCGTCTCCACAAATGTTGTCATACTCAGTATCAGAACCGATAAAAAAAAGTGGGATCAACTTAGAAGCTAATATTGTGGAACTTCTCTGGGATTTTTGTGAGAAGCTTGACCTTTTATGAGCTGATACGGGGAAGATTGAATATTATAATTTTTTTTAAATTTCCATGTAATCATATCCTTAACCATTTTATTCCATTCCATTCATTCTCAGTGACAGTGCGCATTCCATTTTTCCCTGCAACATTTCTTTTACTAAACTGACAGCTCGATTTCGTTTCGTTTTCATTAGTCACTTTTTTTTTTGTAATTTATCTCTCATCAAAGTTTTTGTCGTCGAAGTTTTCTTTCTAATTTCAAGAGAAAATTTATAATAATACAAGAGGAAAAAACGAATATTCCTTATAATCTGAACATCTATTTTAGCCACCAATTGATCTAAATTACATGAAAATCGATTGAAAAACGTCAAAGAAAATGGGTCTCTTCGGACAGTCGACACCGTTTGATGCTGACATTGGTAAGTTTCACAAAGAAAAAAAAAAAAGAAAAAATAGAAAAAAAAAAACTACGACGTCCGCCTTTCGCCTTTCGCCAAAGAAAATTTTAATTTTCCATCTCAGACGACAAAAGAAAGGCAACCAGCTGCAGCCGTATAAGAAAAACAATGTGGGGTGGCTCACCTCCATCAATTACTTGGATCCAATGGGCTCGCCATTTGTCTATCAATTAGCGGTGGGAAAAAAAAAAAGTTTATCGATTTTCTTTTCGTTTTAAATTTATGCATAACAAAATGTTTTATGTTTGACCATTGGTTAGTCATGCCACGCAGAGGAATATATGTATAATTCAATTAAAAAAAATAATAATATGTATGTAATTGCTTTCGCATGATAATGAAAGAAAAAAAAAATGAAAATAGTGTCTTCCCTTGGGGATGAGATGTGAATTGCAATGTTCAAAGATCGCGTGACTCATTTTTATCCACGACTGTTTGCTGCGATTCGAACATTGAAGGGTAGTGTTATCAGTTTCTGACGTCGTAATCTAAATTCGTAAATCCAGTAGCAGCAGCTGAACGCCTTTTATTATAAGTCATTCCTCTGCTTTTGTTAAAATCACAACGAAGGTAGTAAATTTGTGATATGGTGGTCTTTTGTTTAAGCTAGAACGCAAGAACACTGATAAAGCTTGATTTGATTTCATAGATGTTCTCTTTAACGCACATACGGAGGGCGCACAGATATTGAGTTTCTTTAAATTCGACCGTTCGTGTGTCAGAGCCAAATTAAAAATGTAGACAGGCGATAACTCACGAGCGCGTGTGGTCCATAACTTCACACTGGATAGCGCATACCTACTTATGAGCAACTCATGTGAGTGCGTTTCCTTACCTTGGTTCGATGTCTTCCGTTTAACATACTTCATTAGCAGGAGAGCGAGCCGATGCATGTAGTTAATGCGAGCAATGTAACTGATTCATAGATTGAATACTTTCTTCTTTTTAAGAGCAAAGAAAACATGTCGTCGAGGTACATTTTAAGCGTTTTGCGGTGAAGAAGCACTTTTCTGGAGAAGACCTCACCTCATTCTGCAGAGAGCCACACATCTATTTGTAAATCATGTGCTTTACGGTCGCGACCTCTAAGCAGAGTCATCATTCTCATTTATTTTATTCAGAGGATATATGTGGTGGCAATGACTGGAGAGGTTTTTTATGTTTACTGTTAAAAGCTCGTGACTTTTGTAACCTCTTCTGTTGTCTCACCTTTGTTTGAAATTGCATCGGACTGAACACTTTAATACCAAAAAAAAACTGTGATCCTACGAGCTTGGGCATGAATCACTTTCTTGTCATTTCATCGGCAATGTAATTTCTTTCAATACCTTGGTGTCACGCGGCACACTGTGACTTGATTTTAGCGTCCCTGGACAATGCTTATAAGATTTGTGACAGCAGGGAGTAAAGGTTACGGAGGAATGTTCTTCGCTGATGGATTTTCTACCTCAAAGTGGAGATGTGTTCCTTTAAACTATGGTGGGTCAATCACATGAAATATGCTCGGAAATCTCTTGATCTTCTACAAAAAGTTGACACACTTCAGAGGAAACTTTGACGTCCTATTTATTAATGATTCCTTCAAACCATTCAATTACAGAGAAGGCAACCAGTGAGAAAAACACAAACGAGGACTGGACCCTAATATTAGATGTGTGTGACAAGGTCACATCGAATCCAAGAAATGCCAAAGAATGTTTAAAGGCCATCATGAAACGTATGGGACATGCTGACCCGCATGTTGTTATCCAAGCGGTTACATTGCTGGATGCTTGCTCTAATAATTGTGGCAAACCGTTTCATTTGGAGGTCGCTTCAAGAG
Organism: Criorhina ranunculi; assembly: GCA_951813785.1. Classification (NCBI taxonomy): domain Eukaryota; kingdom Metazoa; phylum Arthropoda; class Insecta; order Diptera; family Syrphidae; genus Criorhina; species Criorhina ranunculi. The sequence continues at coordinate 53,411,604 of OX638383.1, forward strand.
AATTTGAAAATGAATTCAGACGTTTGCTGACCAAGGCACAACCACAAGTTTCATTGGTATTTATACAACAATCGTTTAGTGTTTGCCGTTTTTTTTTTAAATAAATTCTTTATTGTTTTAGAAAATGCGACAACTCATAAAGAATTGGGCAGAGAATGACTTCAAAGCTGACCCTCAATTGAATCTAATTCCATCACTATATCAGAAGTTAAAAAGCGAAGGATTTGATTTTTCCGAGACGGCACAGAAAGCACCCAAATCTGCGTCCACTATTGCGGCGTTGAAAGATCCAAATGTTGTTAGCAGCCAGCAGGAGGAAGAAGATATTGCCAAGGCGATTGAACTTTCCTTAAAGGAATCAAAGAGTAGTCCCAAGAAGCTGGCTTCAGCTGCTACTGCGGCAACATATGTAAGTATATAAGAAAACTTTATACATATATATAAGTATTTACTTGGTCGTGTAGTGTCTCGATTGTAACACTTCCCGAGCAGCATTCTTCAGTTCTTAAAGTAACTGTGGTACTGCTAGTAAAGGAATTTCTTCTTATTGCCACTCTAGACATTGTGTCACTTCCTTTTTCAACTCACAGAGTTACAATTCCTCATTTCTCACCGCTTATTCCTCTCGTTGTTCTTGTTGCATTATATCTGTGTTGACTTCGTTTGCAGTCTCCCAGGCTACGCTGGTCGTCAGCATTAATGTAATTAGACTTCTTGGGATATTGGTGGCCATTCCATTCTGTGGTGAAGCGTTCTATCTCCGAAGTAGTAGTAGCCTAACTCATTCCGACTGATCGGGAACTTCTGATCTCTTAATACTGCATCAATACTTTTGCTTTTGTTTTCGTATGGTTACCTCAGAGTGTCGTTTTTTTGATAGTTTCTGCCTTTCTGGCTTACAAATGTACACCGTCCTTTCTTTCCTACCTTTAATTACATTTTTAAAAAATTACTCCACTCTTTCTTTCGTAACAGCCATCACTTTATCCATCATTCACTGGCTCATCCGGTTCCCTTGGGAGCATAACATCTGGCACATCGGCATCCTCCCAAACAGAGCCAAGAAAAGTACGAGCGCTTTATGACTTCGAAGCTGCGGAAGAAAACGAACTCACATTTGTCGCTGGAGAGATAATACATGTTCTCGACGACAGTGATCCCAATTGGTGGAAAGGCTACAATCAACGCGGAGAAGGTCTCTTTCCATCGAATTTTGTAACGGCTGACCTGAGCGTTGAACCCGAACTTCTCGATATTAACCAGAAATCCAAAAAGACCGTACAATTCGAAGACGAAACGAACACCAAAAATGAAGATCAAAAGACTGAGGAGAGCAACTATGTCGCGGAAATTGATGAACCGAAAGTCGATCGTTTGTTGCATTTGTTGCATGAAGCTAATCCGGAGGACTCATCTCAAGATACTGAAGAAATGCTGCGCCTTGAACAGGAGGTACATCAAATGGGTCCTTTGATTGACGCTGAATTAGAACGTGTCGATCGTAAGCATGCTCAGCTGACCCAGCTGTCTAGTGATTTAGTTGACGCGATTAATTTGTATCATACGCTAATGCGTGATGATCGAGCGTCATTTCCATCTGGATTCATGCCACCGATGGGCTATAATCCACAACAGATGTATGGACCTGGTCCATATCCACCTTTTATGCCACCACAACAGAACTATCATCTTCCTCAACAGTATCCCCCGATGAGTATGCCGTCAATGCAGCAACCCAGCACTCAGCCTCCATCAAGTGTTCCGGGACACATGCCAGCTGTAAGCAATACCGCTCCAGTTGCTACTGGTGTCAGCCAAATGATATACAGTCCACATATGCAGCACGCGACTCAATCAGCCCAACAGCAACAAATGATTCCGGTCCAGTTCCAAAATGGTCGCTTGAATTCACCTCAACAAAACGGACAAGCAACACCCCCCCAAGTTGCGGTCAATAACAATCCCCAACCCAATCAACAACCCTATACTACACCACAGCATCAACAGCCACAACAAACAACCCAGAACTATCCCCAACAACCATTACCGACTCAACCCCAACAAACAATGGCACCGCATCCAATGATGCAGCAACAGCAGCAACATCTCCAACACACACTACCCACCAGTGGTCCACATGCAAGTCCAGTGCCAGCACAAGTTCCCGGTCAATACCTCTCTCAACAGGCGTTTCTAATGCGCCAGTACCCCATGCGACACGACACTACCGGCTATGCTGCACCGCTCGGGTCGACAGCACCAATCGGTGCACCTCCACTCGACATGATGTGCAATCAGCAGGCACCAGGCGGTCTAATAACACCGGCAATGGCTCAGCAAATGGCAATCAATCAACCTGTGACGCAGAACTTCCTCGTGCAGAACGAGGCGAAGACTAACATTCCTGTATTCCAGCAGCAGCGGTAAAACTGCCCAGCGCGCTGGTAAAGCTACTTTATTTTTTATTTTTGCCTAATGGTATAACACTATTAAACACATATAAATAAATATTATATATTGTACGCAGATATTTGCATATATCGGGATGAAAACAAGAAACCACACAAAAACCGCTTGCAGACGAGATTCACATTTATTCTTTTTATGTTTCATTCTACAATAAGATTAAACTAAACGAAAATACAACATATATTTACAGAACCGAAGAGTGTAAATCCTCTGTTACGTCGTGTTGTCCTTTGCGCTAGTCTGCAATTGAGTTTTTCTTTTATTCCCTGTTATTGTTTGTCGTCTGTGTATTTGTTTAGATTATGGCCTATGTATATTTTTGTCAATAAAAAAAAAAAAAAAAAACCAAAACTGCGAAAGGAAATTTAGTTCAATTGGTTGTTTATTTGTTTGGATTGTGTGATTATGATAGCCCCACGTGAGGCAAGATATTGCTTATGGTTTTTCCAAAGAGATTACGAAGACTTCCCTATGACCTCGGTGATGTGGATTGTGCTCTTGAAAAATCTTTCAGTTTGCTAATGGGAAATTGCTTTGTTCTTGTGTTATTCTGTGAAAATATGAAATGGGCAGACGACAAATAAATGTTGGTTATGTGTCGGGAGTGTTGATATTTACTGAAATGCTTAGCCATGGTGAGTTTTGTCAGATTTTGGAACTGATAGTTTGCAATAGTCGGGTCTAAGGTCTTTTGTCTGCTTCATGACAACAGTAATTATCTTGACCAATGTCTTTGTTGCACAAAATACACAGAACTAAAAAACAAAAAACCTTTTGAAACCGTTGAACTTGTAAATTGTTGCTTTTACCTTAAGTTACGCTTTCTTATGTTGAGTGACAAGTTTTTATACATAAATAGCGAATAAGCTTTCTGGACATTGAGCCTATTTGCCACTTTATCTTTACAAAATATAAAACAAAGCGAGAAAGATGGTGTGCTTTTATAAATTGCATTCAAGGATTTTGTTCTAAAACTTAAGCAGAAAGAGGTCTCCGCTGATACTGCATTAAGTTTATTACAAGTATCTCGATCGGTTCAGGATAAGGTTTAGTGGAGAGTTTTTAAATAGAGATCAGGAACTGCAATTGTGTCATCGCTTGGTGAGGTCCATAACTTTTTTAAACAACTGCTTGTCAGAAAGGAGTATTTCCTTTCGGATACATAAATGAGATGGACATTCAGTAATAGTGTGGAGAGCCGTCACCACTCTCTGGGTAGATCCTCCAAAGGCAGTATGTTGAGAGGTTTGAAGTAACTTCACTAGATATTTTAGTTTGAATCTTAAGCTCTGTAACTGTCGCTTGGCCAGCATAAAACGAAGTGTACACCAATCGAAAAAAAAAAAATGGTACCACTCCCTTTAACTGCTGCCATCAATAGGTGCGTTTTTTTGCAAGCGTATATACGCTTAAATTATAAGTGCACAAAAAAACGATCATCGGCGCTTAATAATTCATCTTAAAAAACTTGGCAGCACAGATGACATTTATGACATTTGTGACAGTCAGCTGTTAAAAAATTGAAAATAATTGGAATTGAACATAATTTGGATAAAATACAAATAAGAATGGAAAATACAGAGAATACGCACACCTAATAAATGTGTATTTTTGTTTTTCTTGAACCTATGTGTATATGTTTGTTCATACAACAATTAAAATTTTCCATTTTTTGTTCTCAGCCGTTTAATTTTTTGCCAGACTCATATAAAAGTTTTGACATTTTTCAATTTGTTGTTTTTTTTTGTTTCAACTGTCAAATAAAATGAATTTATGGATGAATTTTATGACGTTTCTTAGCAAATCATCGATAACAAATAGAAAATAAGGGTTGGAAGCATTGTTTTTATCCGCGCCTATTTCACAAGCGGCGATAATTATCCCCGTCTAATGAGACGGATATAGGTTTTGTTGTTAGTGTATTTTACATGCAAATTGAAAATTAAGCGTATATACGCTTGCAAAAAAACGCACCTAATGACGTTTCAAAATATCGAAATTCAAACATCATGCATGGGTAAGGCGTTGTCATCAAGGAAGACATTGGATAGAGTGAACACATTTTGTCTTTGCCTCCAGAGATGGTGCTTTAAGCCTCTTCAGTCAGCTTGATTGTCAAGCCTGTGCCTTGAGTCTTTCTTTCAGTTAACTGTGCATCCTACATTAGAAGATTTTTTTAATTGAAGCTTTAATGCTCGATCTACATGCCCCAGCTATGTTTATCCTATTTTAACCCTTCAAATTAAGTTGATGTTGTGATACAGGAAAATCGTTTTGGGAAAATACACGATACGCTTCATGAAAGCTTAAGGCCTTTAGGTCTTTACTAGATTTAGTTGGGACCACATTCTTCGAGTAAGTGGATATGAGCTTCGACCAATAAATCATTTCAGTCAGCTTTATCTTTTCGTAACTACCTTCAGTTTCCCATAAAAAATTGGTTGAGGTCCATTTTCTATAGTGTGTGCCACCATAGGTGACGCCATCTCGTAGTTTTGCTTGCATTCGAAGATTATTTAAAAAAAAAAGTGCGCTGAGCTTGATGTCAAGCTGATTTACAAGCGTGTGGCGAAAAAATGACACGATTTACAGTGCACTGAGACGTTGAATTTTATATAATGAAAGCAGAATATGTCATTTAAGAAAGTTCTAACCTTTTCGTTAGGTGTTTTGTTTTGTTCTTATTCTTTTTGTACACGAATTAAACGAATTTTCATTAAAAATTTACATACAATAGATAAACAATAATAATTTTACTAACGTTCACTTTAATGTTGCTATAATCTCGATTCTATCAATCTAAAATGTTGTTCTTTGTTTAAGCAGTTAAATTTGTTAAGAACTAAATGATAAATGATAAAAAGCGTATGAAAGGCGTATGAAAAAAAATTATTTAATAATATTAAGAAATTATGTATTAAAAAAAATTAGTGAAAGTTAATTAAAAGAAACAATTATACATTTCAATATGTCTACGATTATTTGTATACACTCATAAATGATATTAATAAACAAAATTTAAAAAATTAAATTGTATTTATCATTTTGATGGAAGCAGTGGATCAGTAAGTAGTGGATCATTGACTTTTACAAATGTTTGTGCAGTCCCGGCGCTGCTTTTTTCTGTCGGGGTGTTGGAACACCACGCTGGAGCACTCAGATGCAAAAACAGGTCCATTGTACTACCAGCAGGTAAAACCCTTTTATTGTGTTTTCTTCGTCTTTCTAAGAAAGAAGAGTAAGAGCTTAAGTTACCAGCATTCATCACATCAGTCCCAAAAATCTGCCACCTGATACGAGCAAAGGCAGTACAATCATATAGGAAATGTTCAGCAGTGTCGTCGCCCTCTCCACAAGCGTCACAGACAGTGGTGTCACTTAAACCTAACACGTTTAGATGTTTGGTAAAGGAGAAATGTCCCGTAATAACGCCAATAAGTTGTCTGCAGTCTTTTCTGCTGAGAGACAGCAAGAATGCCGCAGATTTCTTACAGACGTCGGGAAGAATCTGTTTAGTCTGCCTGCATCCTAGAGAGTCATGCCATCTACAGTTGTGTCTGCTAGAAACCCAACCATCGATAGAAGGCCTTACCGAAGATACGGGCAAACCTAACGTGAGTTCAGGGCCGAAGAAGCTCTCCTCTGAGCCTTGCCTGGCAAGCTCATCGGAGACCTCATTGCCGGTAATCCCGCTGTGTGCAGCGACCCTTACAAATCCTTAAAAAATTCAGTCTTCCAACCAAATTCAAACTAGACCTCATTCCCGAACTATTTTGGATCTAGTAAGAGGATTGAGCAAGGCCTTAAGCGAAGCCTGACTGTCGCTACAGACGCAGATACTTCGTCCTCTCCACAGGTTTTTCACAATATAGTTCGCAACCATAAGTATTGCAAAAATCTCCGCTTGAAAGACAGATGCATAAATACCCAGGGGAAAGTGCAGTCTTATGTTGTCGCTTTCCACAAAGACTCCAGCACCTGAGCGCTGAGTGGTTAAAACGTTGGACTCCTCAGAGGCATTGATGATACAATCAGCATCATTAATTGTTAAGATGAAAATCATCGGTCATCGGTCACGTTATAAACCACAAAGCCTTTTTACATGCTTATAGACAAGCATGCAACAAGGCTTGGCGTCCATTCAAACAATTTCTGCGAGAGCTGCATGGACGAAGAGGAGGAAGAAACTATTCCCCACCTTCTTTGCAACTGCCCAGCTCTCTCCCGTAAAAGGAGACTTCATTAAGGGGAATTGTACCTTAACGACATAGGCGATCTGATAAACACAGATATCAGAAACCTCCTTCGCTTCATTAAAAGCCCCAATTGGTTTAATGAGTAGGCATGGAGATCTCTTCAGATCCATGTAGTATCACAATGGACCTATCACTGGTTTTAGTGTGCTAACCTAACCTAAACCACAAAGGAAAACCAAGGGTCTTAAGATTTAGGACAATTATTCTGTGCGAGATTTTGTCGAAGACTTTACTAAAATTCGGTGGTAACAACCTCAACTTCTTTGCCATACTCCAGTGTGCATAGTGTTCGAGATACGAATTTTGTTAGGTTAGTGGTTGTTGATCTACCCTTAGGAAAATCGTGTTGGTTGGTATAAAATAAAGAAAAGCAATATTATAAACAATGCTATCAAGGGAGTTTATACTTATTCCATAAAGCTGTATAGGTCAGTTAATTTAAAACCAAGCATCTAAGGGATGTAAATTTGGCACATTCAAGTCCAGTGAAGCATAATAAGGGCTTTCATTCCAAATCTTTATACTTTGGATCTTCTCAGTCATATCGTTTGGAGGTCTCTACATACCTTTACTATACGAAGTTTGATTTGACATACAAAGGGTGCCACACAAATGTTAAATCATCAGTAGATGTCACTGAAGATTAGAGCCTTTTCAATTTCAGAAAACATTTTACACTTCAAAATCATAAAAACTAACTTTTACACAGCTTTCATTAGAAAATGAATAATATTCCAGAAACCTATCTCAAAAGTTCATAAAAATGAAAAATTAAATGTCCTTTCAATGGACATATCCAATGGCCAGTACCCATATCATTGTACTTCAATTTATTTTACCACGTCCGCCCCTAAAGGGTTCACTCATCTTGTCTCTGATTGACTTTAAAACCCTTCCGATTGATGTTGACTTTGTAATAGACCCCAAGATGCCTACACAATGAGAAGGATTCGTAAAAATGCTACCAGTCCTTTGTATTGTCCATTATACAATGTGGACAAATGCACTTTATACAACGGTGTCCTACGGCAATTGATTGTCATGGCAGAAATGATGCTTTTCCGGAAAGCCTTTTGTCCCTTCTATAGAAAAGTTGAACGAGAATATTAGTCCTGCAAACAAGAAAATCCTTTCTGGTCAAATGCAGGACATAGCATTTGTAACTAATTCCAAAACAATGTACTTACACTACATATGCATACTTCATTAATTTCGAACAAATTGCATTATTTACGGGCATGAGACCGTTTGTCCTGAGCCCAAAAATAGTCGTACATAGAAGTCAAGCACCGAACTTTGATATCGAATGTCATCATCTACACTCGAAGGCCATTGTCGTCCAGATTGTCGAATGTCAAAGGAAGAATATCACAAATGGAACATGAAGCCCTTTTACGACATAAATTAAGCACAAGTAAAATGGCCACATCGGTTTGCGTGGGCTTGGTGGATGGCTGACTCCAATCTCAATCTCAATCTCTTTGGATTGAATAACCACTTAGCCGAAAGTCGAATGATTGAGTGCATTCGATTTTACACTTAATTGAATCGTGTCAATGGCCAGGATGAAGGAACGACCTTTGACTACCAGCTACCAGCTATTGAATTACATAAATGAATGAATTATTTGAGGTTACATATATTCTTTCTTTTTTTTTGGTCACATAAGCTGTGTCGTATACTTTTGTTGCCAAAAATGGACTCGACTTGTGGGGAGAGGTATGAGTGTGGACGATTGAACATTTTAGGTTTTAGGTGTGGAATTCGTTTGGTCACTTCGATTGGGGGGGGGGGACCAAGCGAACTTAAGAAACAGTTCTGCGTTATTTACACTTGATTGATGAATGTGTGTAATTTGAGTTGGGTGCTTTTGAAAGCACTTTTGGCAGCGGTATTTTATTTTTATGGTTGCCATGGGTATTGTGACATGTGCATAGCTCTTCCGGGCAATGTGTATGTATGTATGTTGGTTTTAAAAGCATCCTTCGTAATTGTAGAAGTCTCAAAGGAGCTGGCAGAACAAGCAAGGACACATGGTCTGTGGTCAGAGCACATACACTATGTTGTGGGGAGTTTCCATTTTCGGGAACTTTTAATTGAATAAAATGGAATTTATGTCATTACTCTTCCTAAGTTATGACCAACGGGAGCAAGGGATGTTGTCAGATTTTCCGGTAAATGTCAGATTTACAGAGAAGAGAGTTTTTTGTTGCGGCTAAATTTTTAATAATTTTGAGTTACAACATTGAACAGAGTTCTGGTTTTTGGTTTTCGAATTTTTTTAATAAAAGTGAATTTAGTGTAGTGACCAACAGGATCTTATTAAAGTGTATCCTTATAACAAGTTTTTTGTAATATCATATTCACACTACAGCTTGAAGAAAGAATTGGAAGCCTGATTCGGATTTTGCTTTACATTTCCCGGCAAAAGTTGCATTTGGTTTAAGAAAGTCATTGTTATGTGAAGAAACGAACGACTTTTTTTTTTTTAGCTTTTTCGTGGCATTTTATGCTGAGTTGTGTACTAAGGTGGAGGTAGTTAAGGACTTTGTCTACGTAGGCTCCGCTATCAATTCAAACATCGACACCAGCTGTGCTAAGATCAAACGAAGAATAACCCTTGCCAATCGCTGCTTCTTTGGGCTAAGAAGGCAATTGACTAGCAAAGCCCTCTTTCGAATAACAAAAGTAACCCTATATAAGACCTTAATAATCCCAGTCCTACACTACAGCACAGAGGCTTGAAATTTATCAAAAATGAATGAGGGTGCTCTTGGCTGCTTCGATAGGAAAATTCTTCAGGTGATTTTTGGTCCCGTCTGCATAGACGGTGAGTGAGATACAACGACGAACTATACGAGCTGTAGAGCGATATCGATTTAGCCAGAAGAGTGAAGGTCCAACGACTGACGTGGTTGGGTTATGTAGAGCAGATGGACACTAATGCTCCGGTCCGACAAATCTTCGAATCCGCCCCCGAGGGACAGCGCAGTAGAGGAAGACAGCGACTAAGGTGGCGCACGCAAGTTGAAGGGAACCTCAACCAACTTAGCGTGCGAAACTGGAGGCAGCTAGGTTAAGATCGAGCTGGCTGAAGGCCAGGTCCACCCCGGACTGTAGCACCACCCTAAATTAATAAGTAAGTGTATTGAGGTGAGTCACTTACTCATACCCTTCCATTGGGATCTGATACCCTTTACTGTTCTTAATTGTATGTACTGTCCTTACTATGTGATTCGTTTTCTCTGTAGTTGATACGCTTCATGAGAAGTCTTCATTTAGTAGATCATCGTAGTATTCATTCCATCGATTCCTAATAGAGAGGGATGATCACCACATCCGTATGGTCGTCATGAATAAAATCAAAATATACCTGCTTAACAATGACTAACGCGTGTTGAGACTTTGGTAAACAGTTTAATATTTAAGTAGCATTCACGTGTAAACTCAACGCGAAAAGTTTATTTTTGCTCATCAAATTAAACGGAGTCAACAAACATCTTAATCTACTAAATAATTACACAATTAACTTACTAATTACGAACGAAATTAATTTCGCACAATAACAAATAAATATATAATAAAGTTGGTTGGAAAAACAAAACAAAAGAATAAATGGAAGCCGAAGCTGTGGTGGTTCAAATGATAGAAAACTTTGTTTTGTGTAAATATTCTTTTGTTTCGAATATTCGCTAATTACATGTACAAACAAAAACCTATTTCAGTACAGCGATTTCATTTATAAGCGAATCGCAGCGTGAAATTGACTGGAGTTTAAAGTGATTATACTTGACAGGACTCTTGAAAAATGTGAAAACTAGGTACTTTACGTTTCCTGAAAATGGTGTGATTATTTGTGGTCGTCTGATATAAATATATGTAAATATAAATTCCTGCAACCATCTCTCCTAAACTCAACGGTATAAGACTTTCTCCAATGAGGCCAGATTCCTTGGTGTCATTTTCGATAGGAAGCTAAGCTGGAAACCCACTATCACTGATCGAGTCAAAAAAGCTTTGGTAGCCCTTAACACCTGCAAGAGAACCATTGGTCGGGTTACACGCCCAAAGTTACCTTTTGGCTCTATACGCTCATAGTCAGACCCATACTCCTTAATGGAGCTTAAGTATGGTGGACTGCATTCGATAAAAGCTCGTGTCTTAGCATAATAACCAAGGTTTAAGGGTTGGCTTGCCTCTACATCACGGGGGCCCTAAGATCAACCCCCTCAGCTGCGCTAGAGACCATCTTGAACCTCACACCTCTGGACTCCTTAGCTAAGCAAGTTGCGGCAAACGCAGCAGCCCGTCTGAAAGCAACTTCGCTCTGGAATCAATCTCGTATCTTACACAGATTCCACAACCTGCCAATCAAATTTGATAGAACTCTCCCGTTCAACTCCTTTGAAAGGGCATTTAAGGTCACAATTCCCCACACGGGAGAGTTGGCATAGATTCTTAAAATCCTTTAATAAACAGATTCACATCTATACAGACGGCTCTAAAACCAATGAAGGTGTGGGCTGCGGCTTACACTCACACAAACTTAACATTAACCAGGCTTTTCGCCTCCCTGATCACTGTAGTGTTTTCTAAGCGGAAATAATGGCGATAAAGGAAGCTTTATTATGGCTGAGATGGAACATTGTATCTTCCAAGGATATCTGTATCTTCAGCGACAGCCAAGCAGCTTTGAAATCCCTATCAAATGTCACTTACAACTCATTGACGGTCCTCGACTGCCAATCGTCTCTTAGAGAGATGACTGAACAGTTTAATATTCACCTATGTTGGGTGCCTGGACATACTGACATCCCTGGTAACTGCAGGGATTATCTCTCATACCAAAGGCCTGGGTATACTTTACAGTACAGTGAAACTAATTATCACACAAAATATAACTAGAGAAATTAACTCCAGGTGGAAAGGCTGTCATATATGTCATCCCACCAGACTTATATGGCCTAATATTGACGACAATAAGTCAAGGGAGATCATCACCCTCAACAAAACACAAATCCGCACCATTATTGGTGTCATTACAGGCCACTGCCTACTAAGACAATACGCCAGGAGACTAGGAGCTCTATACAATGATTTCTGTAGAAGCTATAGGGATGAGGAGGAGGAGGAAAGCACCACCCACCTTCTCTGCCATTGTCCAGCGCTCTCCCACAGCAGAAGAAGATTTCTTGGGCATTATCACTTCAATGACAATAGTGACCTAAGTCAAATCGCACTAAGGAAGATCCTCTCATTCATCAATAACTCCAAACGGTTTTACGGGTAGAATTCTTCTTCAGGGAATTCTATAGGCAGCACAATGGGCTCTGAGCCTACGTGAGTCCCATGGGACGCCTATCTACCTAACCTAACCTAACATGCCGAAGTCTGGAAATTTGGACGATTGTAGGCTTTCCTGTGGCATTCCGTATGAATAGGGGTCGATAAGATTGCTGATGAAAGGATTCAGGCAATCACACAATATGACAGATAAGATCTTGTTCGCGATTCGGAGAAGACTGGTGCGTTCACTGAGCTCTTTTGCAATATTTTGCTAGGCCGTTGGGTCTTTCTCTGTTTGCCAGCATGTCATTCAGATGATTCCTAAAGTCTGAAAGCTTTATTTTTTCCTGCTCGTTGGCCTGTTCGTTTGTTGGCTGTTTGACAAAAAACACTACAGTAAATAGGAAGATTACTCCGCATATCGTTCTGTAGTCGTTTCTTATTCGTTACAGCGAAGGGCGTAATGCCTCTATAGCTTCAACTTGGTCAAAAAAGATACGTGTACAACAATAAAGGTAGCTCCATCTCGAAGGGTCTTCTTAATTCCTCATGGGTAGCCTAAGGGACCACGCAGAAAAGGATGTCCTCATATTCGATCAATCAACTCGGCGTATCTAACTGAAGACAGCTGACTGGAGAAGTTTGTTAGTTGGGGCTCTGGTTTCACCTCGAACTGCAGCGTCACATAACAAAGTAAACTCACCCTTCAGCGTCCTTCAGGGCTATTCAGGCATTCTTAAGTTAACCAATCTAATCCTCTCTTTAAGTGTTAAAAAGTTCACATATGAACACATTCATTCTTAAGGAATAGAACCCCAAAGATCCTCCGTCCTTCATCAAATAGTCATTACAGCAGAAAACGTACAACAAATGAGAACAGCCACAATACACAAACAGTTCTAATTATTTCATTTAATTAAATTGTTGTCCACAAAAAAAAAAAAAACCAACACAAGTAAATTAATGAAAACTTTCCAGTCCCGATTGTTCCTTCATCCCAATCCCAATCCTAATTCCAAAACAGAAAACAAAATAAAAATCGTCCACAACCACTTTGTGGGCAGGATGGTGTCTCCATCGCCATCTTCTTTCTTAAAATGAAACAAAACTCAACCTCAAAATGTTATTCGGATAACCCTTAGTAGTCACGAAATAGTTGTGGATACACTCAAACAATAAATTGAAAGGGACACACAGTAAAACCAACAAAAGCAAGTGTTGAAATAATTGCAAAAAGGACTCAAACTTAAAGTTATAGGACAAAGATACATACTCTGTGTTTGAACAGTCCTGTTTAAATCGTTCCTGTTTACTTGTGCAGGGAGGGTGTAAAACGACATTGACACATAGAAAAACCCTATTAATTAAAACCAACTGTTAGATTGTTTTCGTCCTTGACCACCATCAGAACCGGGCACACACTGTCTGACTCTCACATGCGAACATCAATTTCCTGTGTTCAACAGAAAGACCATTTGAAATATTTTGAAATACAATTTATTTTGGCCAAAACCCCTTTTTTTCCGAAATGTGTTGGATGGTGGGCTCTTGTTTTTCTCACTCATCCACACACAAACACGCGTGCTTCTCATGAAAAGGAATATAAATTGTTTGTTCATTTCGATTGATTGTTAGAATATTGCCTTTGGTCCTGTACACGCAGCAGCCCATATGTAAACAAAATCATTTGTCAATTCGTCTCAATAAATTACGAGTCCTTCCGTAACATATTTTTAGAATTTCCTTGCTGGCATTCTGCCCTCGTTTTCGTCGATAGTCAATTGGTTTCTCAAGTAGGCTTAAAGGGATGAGGAATTAAAATTGTTGATTGACGGACGTTTAACCTGGAGAAGGTCAAGTACGTGTTAGTTTGATCACAATCAGAAGCAGACTATTGAGAATGTTTGTGTGGTGGCTTTTGTATTGAGTTTTATAGCGCCTTCTAAATCGGTTTCAACTTCTTTCAAAGGAAAACCGTAAAGCGTTCAAGTAAAAGGGGGGCAAAGAAAACGAAGCCTTTTATGGCGGTATATGAGCAGTTTTATTTTTATTTTATTGAAGTTCATCCTTCGTTGCCTTGGTTTGAGTTTGTTTAACCTCAATTCTGTTGACTTCAAGTTGCTATCGATTTCAGACGGACAAACAATGGTAGTGCGAGATTGGATTTAAAATGAAAAAATCCTGCACTTATCGAGAAGCCTTTGAGTTTGAAGGAATGTATACAATGGTGGTGTCCTATTTTTTGGTTGCTGATGAATTTTTGATTTGAGACTTAAATAAACACTGTCTTAGTGGAACGCAGCCTAAGAATAGATGCATATCGACAGGTCTTATGTAAAAAAAAAAATTCATTTACTAACCGTCCGATCGGAGGTCCGTCATCCAGAACAGATGTGATTTAAGTGGGTTAGAGTAATTTTGAAAAGGAGTTCGAATAGGACTAACATACTTACTTGCTTACTTAGATGGCACTACAGTTCGGGGTGAATCCTTAATCAACTAGCTTCTTCAAATGTATTAAGGATTCACCCCGAACTGTAGTGCCATCTAAGTAAGCAAGTAAGTATGGGCGCAATTGGAGGCAGTTAGTTGTGGACCGAGGATGAATCCTTACTTAGATGGCACTACAGTTCGGGGTGAATCCTTAATCAACTAGCTTCTTCAAATGGGTGAATACATTTAAGTAAGGATTCACCCTCGGTCCACAACTAACTGCCTCCAATTGCGCCCATGATGTTAGTTTTGAGTGCTCTTTTACCTCTGCATGTCACCTTAGGCGGGATCTTTCTTTGCTGCATTGTATCTCTAGGTTCGATTTATAGACTCTGCGGGCTGGACTGTTGGTCACCATTTGCTCTACATGTCACAGCCATTTTAAACTTCTACTAAGCAGTGACTAGATCGATGTTGCTGTACAGCTAGTAGTTCGTAGTTGAATTCCCCGTTCTGAACATTTCGCAAAGAATTTTTCGCCCTAAACGACCAAGGTAGATAGAAAGAGTCCATTCATCATCACCTTAGAGTGTGACTGGGATCATGAGTATCTTATTTATAGTCTGTCAGGTGTTATTTTTGATTGTAAGATAAATTGCAAGATAATGTCGTTGATCGAATAAAAAAAAAAAAACCATACGTTGCTTTCTACTGTTGCAAGCATGCTTTCAGAAAGACTTAAGCTATTCTAACGTATGGTTCAATTGTATAGAAGAGTCTGGAGAAGAAATTCTATCTTTTAAGCTTTTTCGAAAGTCGCGTGATGAAGACCTCTGCAATAGGTAGTATTTCTTCGAAATCCACATAAAAACTACGCACGACCATGCTTCCATTCTGTGAGGGACACAATCGGCGTTGCCTAAAAATACATCGGCAGAAGTCGCAGGAATGAGAAGGAAGTTTCATCTGACCATCATCTGCTCTGTGAATATCTCGCGCTAGCTAATTTTAGACTTCGGATTTTTGGCAGTCTCTTTGATGAACTAAGGGACCTGTTAAGGTGGCGCTACAGTCCTGGATGGATCTGGGCTTCAACCAATAAGCGTCTCCAACTAGCTGCCTCCAGTCACCTGAGTCGCGGTCTTCCTCTACTGTGCTTAGGGACCTGAGTAATGTTTAGTTGAGAAACCTTCAGAGGTTCACGTTCTAATCTGGGTAACTATTAATTATGAGCACAATGAACTCAACCAGTTGTTTACGTGATTCGACGAATCATTTCACAGAGTATTGCTCGACCTAACCACGAAGATATCACTTTAAGTGTCCTTCTTTAACATACGGATGTATGTAGGTACTTTTGTACCAACATATGTACATATATAAAAATCAACCCAAGCCTCTTCTAGTTCATTTATCGACTTAAAAATATTATATATTAAATATTAAATTATATTAAATATTAGGAGCACTGAGTTTTTTGAAATAATGCCAACATTTTTGAATCTTTGTAGAGAGTCAATAAAGTTTTTACTTTCGAAAACTCTTTGATCTGTAATCTTTAACAAACACTCTGGTGCGACAGGACTATCCTTACAGTTTAACATTTAGATTCCAACTTCATACTGCATGTGAGGCATTTAATTACAAATAACGAACAAAATTTGTTTGGCAACGTACTTTTGTCATAAATTCTACTTTACATTGCAATTACTTTCACCGAGAAAGAGAAAGTAGGACGATGTAGGACAAGGATTTTTTTTTGTTAAACCTAAACAACCCAAATATGGAGATTTCATTATATCCATACACATGTCAGTAGCTATGAGTACATATTCACAAGTAGTTAATATTAGTTTTTAACTGTGTCACATCAAGAACGATGCCTTGAATTTCTGTATCCACCACTGCACTTGTGATAATAAACCATATGACATCCATTCGAATCAATATACATACATAAGTAATTCGTAGGTTTTGGGTTTAGTAATAAATTAAAATAATATCCTTTCAACGAATTATTGGTTTTATTGTTTCGATACACAAACAGAAGTATTAATTTAAAGTTGGGAAAAGCCGCTGTTCAGAGGTACGTTAGTTGGCTCTTTCCGCTTCTCTGGAAGCTGGTAGTTGATGAGCTATTCTAAATTATGGAAGGGGAAGGTTGCAGGGCAATTGACTATGCAGATATTGTCGGATAAACACTTTAATAAGCAAAGAGATCACTTTCAGAATGCCCTCTCTAAGTTCTTCAGATGGACCCAAAGAAATGCACTCTAGGAGTTAACACAACATTCCTTATTTTGACACTTTGAAATTGTATTGTACAAGTCTTGCACTCGATGGTCTTATTGTAAGGAAGTCATCACAGCTCTATTTAACTATACGAAAGAATTAATGCTAAGTAGGTGGGGACTACAGTTACTAAACATATAATGGCACTTTGTATCCATCATCAGGATAATATGGACGTCTGGTGGAAGGATTTGGATAGAGTCAACCACTTCAATTATCGCGGCCTCCATATGTATCAGTGGAGCTCTCAGAACCAGTCCAATAGCAGATCTAAATTTGCTGTTCCCCCTGCTACCAATAGAAATCGTGCGTTCGTGCAAGTACTTTTCCGTGCGTCCTGTCTAGACATTCTACACTCCACCATTCTCATTGATCTAGAATTCCTCCCTCTAGACATCGGCTATACTCTTACTAGACACCATCGAAACTACCATCCTCTCCAAACTTGAATGGAAGGGCGACTTCGGGTAACAACAGGGGTCTATATGTCTCTACACAGATGTCTCGAAGACAGAATTGGGAGTGGGTAGGGGTTTCTTTCCAAGGGTCTAAACATAAACTCATTCTTCCTTCTGGACAACTACTGTAGGGAAGATTATAGCAATTAAGAAGGCCTTAGCGTGGTTGATGTTCAATGTAATATCAGCGCGGGATTCCACAAATTTTGAAATTCTGACAGTTGAAATTCTGACACAAAGGCATTTCAAGTAACAGTATGGCCGACGAACTTGTCAGGCATGGCACAACTCTTTCGATTCTATTGAAAAAGCGAAATATAGGCATGCTTTTCGCTTCACGTACGTTGCTACTTAACCAATCACAGGTTAGCAGACGGAATCACTTGCCTCATTGCTAAATAGAGTTGACGTTATCTATATCACAAATGATCCAATTGTTTAATCAGACAGTTAAGGCTGCTTATTAGCACTACAGTAGGTGCCATCACAGGAGATTACACGGCAAGGCCTCCTCTCAAATAATTTTTGAAGAAACTGGATAGATGAGGAGGAAAACGAAACGATTATCCACCATCTCGGTAGGAAGAGTCAGCTTTTTTTTTTGAAAATCTTGGTGAGCTGGCCGACATGAACATAGATAACCTCCAGCGCTTCATAATAAGTTCCGGCTAGTTCTGCGGGTAGTTTTGTGGGACCAGATACATGTGATAACACAATAGACTGATATACATATATTGGACCACGTGTGGCTGCATTTAACGCAGTTTGCCAAGCCAAACTTAATCTTTCATCATGGATACTAATGAACAATATTAAACAAAAAGTGAATTAAAACAAAAGACAAATAAACTGGTAATTGATTTGTTTTCATTTCATGTCAACCGAAAACCAAACTTAGGTTTTATATAATAACCTCGAGGCATTACCACAATTTACCTATTTTTAATTAAATGTTTTTTTTTCCTATTTTTACGGTCCATTTTATACTAAATCTGGGAAAAAGACAGAAAAAAAGAAATAGAATTCAATGAAATTAAATAAAATCAAATTAATAAAAGGACAACCATCCCTGTTGACTTTCGTTGTTCAAGTTTTAAATTTTCTGTTTTTTTGTTTTTTTTATTTTAATTTGTTTTCATTTTAATGAATTGAGTGAAAATGAATGCCAAAGGGCAGAACACAACACGTAATTGGTGATAATTAATAATATTTAGGGTTTTCATAATTTTTTTTTGGGGTAAGCTATAGCGAATTGGACGTATAATTAGTTTGTTTTTTAGCTAAAAGCTTTAATCCAATGAAATTAGTCCCTTTGTATTGAATGGGGATTAAAATGGAAATTGACAATTTATCACAACTTCAGTGGAAAATAACTTTTCATCAATTTGATGTATTGTTCTAATTAAGTGAGAAATCTGTTCATTTAAATACTGACGGAGTTGTCGTATTTAGAGGTTAGAAAGTCAATTTGGTTTGAAAAAATACGAAAAAGTGGGTTGGTAACGAGTCAACCGGCAACAATATGCCGGAAATTAATATGCATTCTATTTGGCTTTGAAGTCGATTAAGAAGGGTGAGAAGTTTACTGGCGCTCACAGTGCCTGAAACTTTTCGTCATTAACCTGATTGACCCTTATTAGTGTGGTTTTAGGCTAGGAAAGTCCATAATCGACCAAATTTGTACAGTTTGGCAGACACCAGCATGTTCAGAGACATCGACTTCAGAAGACTCCACATAACCACTCCACTCACATAGTCAAGCAGAAGAAGGAATCGAGAGAATTAGCTGGAAATGCGTTGCAGAACTCCTCAGAAAATGGGAGGTGGAGCTTCAAACATGATGGAAACTCACGCCCGCCTTCAGATATGCAGCCTGGATGCTTCAGCACCCACGAATATGGCACGAGGCAGACCCCAAAAAATGTTTTTTTCCCACCGACCACGAACCTGGTAAGAAAGCATTTTTTGTATCGCCTTTCCTTTACTTTTCTTTGCTAGATAGGTAGAATGGAGCTTCAAACTCGATGGAAACTCACTCCCGCCCTCGGAAATGCAGCCTGGGTGCTTCAGCAGCGTCGAATATGGGACGAGGCAGACCCCTTTACTTTTCTTTTCTAGATAGGTAGAATGGAGCTTCAAACTCGATGAAAACTCACTCCCGCTACCAGATATAAAGCCTGTGTGCTCCAGCAGCGTCGAATGTGACACGAAGCAGATCCCAAGAAATACTTTTTTCCCACCGACCCCAGATCCGCTCGGAAAGCATGAATTCTTTGTATCGTCTTTCAATTACTTTTCTTTGCTAGATGGATAGAATGGTATTGTTGACGCCCTGTGCTCCACGAGGTGTGAAATAAGCTTATCAATCAATCAGAGTGCGGTGGGAGATTATTAGGTAACGACAACTTATAAAGCCGATGATGATTTGAAGGGTTTTTTTTAACAAGTTCCAAGTTACAAGTTCAGTAAAAGCTTGCATTTCTTAAAAAGAGAATATGAGGTCTTAATTTGGTAAAACTCGGTCCTGAAGTGGCTTGCCAAACTCTTTTAATTTCATCAGAGACAGATCCTTGCTGTAGCTTTTGAGATTTCATTTACTGAATTCACTGAAAGGCTGTCGACCAGTAAAATAATTGCCTGCACCAGTTTTCGTAAGCTAAATGACCAGGCTTTTCCTAGCATGTTTAATTCAGCTTTGACTTTATCGCGGCAAAATCAAGGGTTTTATTGACTGTCACTGTCAGAAAAGATGAAGATAATCTTGCTGCTGGTATCAAAGTGCAAGATTGTTTTACCAATTTGGTCGATATCCAGGATATAAAGAAGCACTCGTGACTGATAACTGGCTGACAAGTGAAAAAGAACAAGTAGACTTTTGAAAATGTATGTTAGCACAACCACCTTAAAGACAAACCAAAATAAATGACTCAATGTCTAATTTAAATCGAAAGAAACCTGGAAGACTGAATCTTCCCTTATACTTATTGTCTGAAGCAGTCTTAAAGCCTCCGATACAATTTCAAGGATATCTGTTGAAGGTAAATTTGCTGACCTAGATATCGAAATTTCCCTTTCTAAAGAAGATTAGCATTCAGTCTTGAAAAACCTTCCCATTAATTCTGTTGATCAAAAGAAACTATCAGGTGATAGCAGGTGTATGTTTAAAAGGATTTTTATTGCTTTCTAATCCGGTCCAATGCACGACATTAAAGAATTCAATTACACTCCTTAATCAACCTTTTTTTTTCTTCTTCTCTTAAAGTCCCCCACGCACACATGTCCCTGGGGCCATTGAAGCCCATCCAACCTCTTTTCTATACTTTCAACTGGATTTTATTTCAACACGTTTTGCCTTCCACACATTTCCTAAAGGCACACAAACAAAGTTTCGCCTTACACAAGATGGATTAATTGGTTTTCGATCGCAGCCTCAAAGGCCCTAGATTACACAAAAGCGTTTATGCAACAGACGATGTTGTTACATAAGAAGGAACAATAAAAGGGAGAACTAACATCCACTTGGAACAAAGGCAAAGGAAAGTTCACCACCATTAAGAATTACTTGAAACGTTGTCCTGCATGAAAGGAGCCTCTATGGCATGGAGCACCACCTTTCAACAACGGATTATAAGCATTTGCGGTGAACTTCAGATGCTTAATCATGCTGGGGGCAACAAAAATTAGCAGGACCCGATTATCTCCAGGATTTGTTGTTACGAGTACCGTTGTTGGGCCATGTGTGCTGTCTCCCATGTGTGCTGTTTGTGGGTATTTATTGTTTATTAAACGTAGACACCTAAGAAGAGGTGAACGTATTTATGGAAATTGGACAGGATTTCAACAAGATGGCCCTAGCCCAACCCATTAAAACATATTAAGTAACTTTTACAGACAGAGGCTTGATGTCTTTTTCTTTTCCTAACTCAACTAACGACCAATTTAAGTTATTACCACCGAACCCATAAAACTTTAATATTCCAATCAAAGTTTCGTAATAAATCAGTTTGTGCTGAGGAAAAGTCTAGCAGGCGATGTTAACAGCTCGTCAAGGGATCCGGTCGTACATCATCGCCTCCAATTGTCCTGGGGACGGCAATTACATACTCATTACATCGCTAATATTTGCTCCGATGAGCTTGAAATAAATTCTCAGCTATCTATTGTTTTATGTGGCATGTGGGTGGGTTAATGTTTCCCAAGTTTGCACTCTCTGTCCGCATAATTAATATTCAAAGACTGTTGGAGAGTTTGTAAGGAACAGTTTGGAAATGTGCGGTACGCGCACATTATTTGAAAATGAGTTTCGAAGAGAAGAAACTCTAGTTTCCTTCGAAGAATCCTTGCCGACATTTTGTCAGTTCTATTCCTTTTAATGAACCATTGGCAGAATGTCAAATTGCTGGTACTACCTAGATTCACTGCAGTAATTATGGCCTCGGGATGTGTTAAAGTTTTCCGAGAACTTTTGAGTAGAGGGCTCTGAAAAATTTGGAAATTGCTTTTGGAATTGCATTGAGGAAGTGGAAAGTTGAATGGAGTAAGTGTTGGGTTGGTGAGGACTCTCTTCATCTTTCTTCTATTTTCAAAGATTAATATTGTAACGAAGTCGAGAAAGGACTTCCAACTACTATGAATTTTACGGGATTCCCGGATGTCGGCTGTGTTCTGAAACTTAGATGGTGTATGCAGTAAAGCTTCAACTTTTGGAAATTCAAATATTCCCTGGACACAACACCCTTTAATGTCGTTTTGTCCTCAAATATCTAAGGACAGTTGAAAGTTTTGGATAGTTAGGGAGTGTATTGGGAGAGAAAGATCCGAGAGATATGAGATATATAAAAGCAAAGAGCTTGGAAGGTTGATAGATGTGAAAAGAAACGATCAATAGCTGGCAACTAGGTCAGAAAGCCTTTGGCTAAATTTAATTAATTTTGAGTACTACATGCTCATAGCACTCTGAGTTGGAAGACTTGTTTTCTTAACTTTTCAACTCGGTCAATGGTCAGAAGTGAGTGGTCGATCATTATTCGGTTCAGTTTTGACCCTATTCTTTCCAGTTCATCGACCGGGTTCCAACTTTAATTCAGAGCTTAAGCTTATCGCGACACCTCTTTACTATTTAGTTTTGATTTTAGAGCTCTGGATGAGATGGCTTTTGATTGAGGCTTGCCAATATTTCTCAACGGAACGGTTAATGAAGATAGTTGTCTTAAGGACACAGTTCTGGCTGAAACTTGCCCATTGGAATATGCTGTCATGGTTTGCAAGTTTTGTTGACCGGGCAAAGGTAGGTTATTTTTAATTAAATTTTTTGGCTTCAAACTTTCTTTTGACGGGAAGAGGGTCCGAAAGTTTAGGTCCAAGTCAGGGTATCACTAATTGTTTTCAACTTCATCCATCGAGTGATACTCCAGTTGTATTTGACCGTTCTTCCGGAAATTGAATGCTTGTGTGGCCATTAAAACCCATTTCTTTAGTATACAGCTCGAGCGAAATGAGTGAAAGTACAGGGTGCCCCACCTTTTATGTCGGTATGTGAATATTGAATAACTTTAAAAAAAAACCATTTTAATTAAATTGGTCCTTTACAATCTATTTGGATTAGTTTTTGAATACAACATCAATCAAGTAGCCGCCTCTATTAACCAAAGCAAAATATGCATTTTTTGCTGCGTTTTCCATCACTTTTTCGAGCATCTCGGGCGGTATAGCGATGATTTCGGCACGCATGTTTACCTTGAGCTCGTCAATGGTTAAGTCCAGAGGCGTCGAATCTGGAGATCTGGATAACCAGTCAATGTCGCCATTTTTTGACAGCACACGTCCAGGGAATTTTTGGTTGCAGAAACTGCATTGTTTGATTTTCAGTGTGACATGGCGTACCGTCTTGTTGAAACCAATAACTGCCCAGACCTTTTTCACACATTTGTGGGCAGACATAATGAGCCAACATCCACCGATATCGATTCCCATTGACTGTTTCGCCTTCTCTGAAGAAAATTGGCCCAATGATGGTTTTGACACAAACGCCGGCTCAAACAGCCACTTTTTGGTCAGACAATGGTGTTTCATGGATCTCGTGCGGCAATTTTGCTTGTTAACGGCGCCAGAGAGCGTTAAATTGGGCTCGTCGGTCATCAAAATTTGCTTCCAAAAATCAGGTTCAGTTTCAACCATTCGAGCGACTGTTTGGCTGTATTCCAAGCCATCTGTCGGCAATATTCTTTGAGTCAATTGCACTTTATTCGGAAGCAAGTGCAAATCATTCTTCAAAATGCACCGTAAGGAGGTGCCACTGTCGCCAAAATTCGGAGCGCGGTGACGATACGACACATATGGGTTCTCGGCAACACTCTCTCTTACCGCTTCAACCAATTCATTGGAACGTCTTGGGCGTTAATGAACGGCATGTCGACGATCTCCCAGTGTCCCGTGCTCAACATAATACGACACCAAACGACGAATAGTGTTATCAGACGGTGCTTGTTGCGCACGATATTTTCGACAATATGCACGTTGAGTTAACACAACTGAATGACAATTTTCAATGTACAGCGTCACTATTGCGGCGCGTTGTTTCGGTGTACTGAATTGACGTTTCAAAAACATGTCTACTCAAGTCAATCGGTTGATAAATGTCAAAGTTATTCAATGTTTCCATACCGACATAAAAGATGGCGCGCCCTGTACATATGTAGTTACCGGGCCCCAAATATGTTTGTATATAGTGTCCCAACCAATTATCACCCTGACCCAGTAAGGGAGTGAATAACTCTTAACCCTAGACTACTCAGACTAACTCAAACTAAATTCAAAGTCTGAGAAAAAAAAATGACTTAACTTAAATTGGCTGATACTTCAGAAACAATTCAGGTTTCTTGAGACCAACTTTACATTCGTCCTTGAGACCTCAATCAACGTCACTTTTTTGTATGAAGAAATCTCAACCCATTCGCTTAAAGCAAAATTATAATATATAAATACTATCAGCCAACAATAAAAAAAAAACAAAGAAAATCCTTAGGCAATTTAGATTTTTCGGTCATAAAATTTAAGCACAAAATTCCATGGGTTATGGCAAAGGCATGAACGCTAACGCTTATCGCAGCCAATTCAAATGCGATTCCATTTTGTATAAGAAATTGTCGCCTATTGTCAACGTCGGTGCTAACAGAATATACAAAAAAAAAAAATGAACGGCAAGGGGGCCAAAATATATTATTCAAGCCAATTTCTACTTTTTTTTTTTTTTCAATGCCAACAACCGCAAGATACAAAATCTCTAAAACCATGGATCGGGATTTCGGTGGAGGAGTACCCGTCAGTTTCGTTTATCCCATCTTTTGCTGCGCTGTTAAAATACCCTATTTCATGGTGTAGCGCATCATTTGGTTTTATTGATACTATTTGGGCGCGGAACCGGGAATTTATGGCCAAAAGAAACACTGCCAAGTTGGGATTGATGTTTACACTAAGTGTCAAAACGTAAACCGCACACCAGAAGGGTGTAGAGTTTTGCCCGAAGGTTATCCGAGCTTAAAATTAAGATGTTATGAAATGGGTTGGACAGACAATGATTTATTACAAAATTATCGGAGATGTATGGCCGATTTGAAAATTTATAGGTTATCCATTGACGGGGGTAGCGAATAGATACATGCTGAATCATATACACGTGTCGTATAATTCAATAACTGCCGGCGGGTGATCCTCTATGTGATAAAATCAGTTTCACCCTCCAAAAGCATATAAAAATATACAAATTCTACTGGAACTCTTGATGAAGTGTTCTTTAATTTTTTTTTTTTTGTACTCAACTTTTGTGGACCTTCATCCGTACTCTTGTAAAGTTGTTTGAAGGCAAGTTGAAAAATTGTGATATAAGATACATTTCTCTTCCAAGTTACTTGTGTCAAAAATGCAACGATAAATCTTTAGGATATGCACATGAAAACTCTATAATGATGGTTGTACCAACGATGATGATAGTGATGATGAAGTTGTATCTTACCTTTACTTTGATAAATGAGTTCACTGTAGCTGCCAAAGGAAGAAAACATTCCAGACACATGTGTATGAAGGTATGTATGTGAAACTTAATTTATGATGTGAAAAGATTTCTTCATCACAGTTAAACAGTTTAGAATTACAGATAAATTGAAAACTGATTTGACAATCCTTCATAGACTTGTAAAACATCGACGATAAGCATGCATTCAGACAATCAGCGTTGTAAGAATGGCTCCGACAGCAACTCCCGAAACTATACAGGGTGCGCCATCTTTTATGTCGGTATGTAAACTTTCAATAACTTTGACATTTATCAACCGATTGACTGAGTAGACATGTTTTTGAAACGTCAGTTCAGTAACTGAAGCGCTTCAATTGAATCATTCAGTCCCGGATGACACACCACTATTCAGTACACCGAAGCAACGCGCCGAAATAGTGACGCTGTACATTGAAAATAGCCATTCAGTTGTGTTAAATCAACGTGCATATTGTCGAAAACAAGCACCGTCTGACAACACTATTCGTCGTTTGGTGTCGTATTATGTTGAGCACGGGACAGTGGGAGATCGTCGACATGCCGTTCATCAACGCCCAAGGCGTTCCAATGAACTGATTGAAGCGGTAAGAGAGAGTGTTGCCGAGAACCTATATGTGTCATATCGTCACCGCGCTCAGCATTTTGGCGACAGTGGAACCTCCTTGCGACGCATTTTGAAAGATGATTTGCACTTGTTTCCGTATAAAGTGCAATTGACTCTCAGAATATTGTCGACAGACCGTCACGTGGCTTGGAATACGGCCAAACAGTCGCTCGAATAGTTGACACTGAATCTAATTCACACGAGATCCATGAAACACCATTGCATGACCAAAAAGTGACTGTTTGGGTCGGCGTTTCCGCCAAAACCAGATTTCTGCAACGAAAATTCCCTGGACGTGTGCTGTCAAAAAATGGCGACATTGACTGGCCACCCAGCTCTCCAGATTTGACCCCTCCGGACTTATTTTTGTGGAGTGACTTGAAAAGCAAAGTGTACGCCAGCAAGCCTCAGACCATTGACGAGCTTAAGGCAAACATTCGTGCCGAAATCATCGCTATACCGCCCTAGATGCTCGAAAAAGTGATGAAAAATCCAACAAAAAAAGGCACATTTTGCTTTGGTCAATAGAGGCGGCCACTTGATTGATGTTGTATTCAAAAACTATTCCAAATAGATTGTAAAGGACCAAATTGAATAAAATGGTTATTCAATATTCACATACCGACATAAAAGATGGGGCACCCTGTGCATGTATAGATCTCCTATTTAATCTGACTTGTAGATGCAAGGGTTAGTAATAATAAGTAAATGATTTTCCGCAGGTACTTACAAATGGATTGAAGAACGGAAACAAAGTCGGTACCACATAAGTTCAAGCCAAAGAACATAGTAAACACAGCAAAGCCTTATAAAGAATTGCGCAAGGAGCTGACCAATTGCAACAGATTAGCCCAATACCAAGCGAAGAGGTCAACTTGGTTTGGGGAGAGAGAATCAGCTTATAAGAAGAGGGTACACCTCTTAAGCGTTGCTTCTGTTGCTATTGCTGAAATCAAACAAAGTTTCAAATCTCTAAGGCATCCAAGTTAAGGTTTGCAAAGCCTTGTACAGTATCGCTAAGTTGACTCCACGCATTCCTTAAATAATATTCAAATTGGGAAATCGATCAGAATGGAATAGAAGAATATAAACACACATATAAACACACCCAAAGTAATTTCCCTTTTTTGAGCTGTTTTTGTTTTACAAATTTACGAGGATTAAAACAAGCTCCAGTTTACCCTCCAATATGTAGCGGTTCTATAATCACAATCTATAATCTTACATTCTCCGTGACACAATAAACAAACAAACAGCCAGGTATCCAGGTAAGGTATCGTTATTTAACAGCCCAGCATTGTACATAAAACCATAAACCCCTTCTCTACTACAGCCAGTTGCCAATTTATCGAATCATATACGATTCTATAGCAAATAACCACAAACAAATGACCAGGAGACTCCTCCAAAAGGGGATAAATATAAAGTTTCCACTAACTGCACAAGTTGGCATAACTACACAGTTAAAAACACCAAATCCCATTAAAAAGTGAGTGTATGTGCGAAGACCTTGGGCACCTCGTTTCCACCCCATAACGATTAGTTGTTCTACCCTAAAATCTCTTTGAAAACATCACAAACTATTTACAAAACTTTTATTTCATCCCCTCTGCATTCATAGTTAATCCTCTGTTATGAGTTAGTTTCCCTGTCAAAGGGAATTCAACACTAAAGTTCCCAACTTCTGTTTAGGTTTGCCTTTATAAAAGCCCCCACAGTTAACATTTATGCACTAATTGTTAGTTTTTTCGCACAAAAAAAAAAAAAGAAAAAAAAAACATTTTAAAGGCTTCCTAAATTCCGAGTACCTGACCTACTTTAGTTGGCCCAAAAACTATTCCATTCAAAGCTGTCAATATTTTATAGGGCAACTAGTGAAACTTGTTTGCATTCGTTATGAAATAACGCATCCCTTTTTCCGTCCACATCCAATCAACTTTTATTGAAATCGACAAAGTTAACAAGCAACCGGGTTCAATGGGACATCTATGCACTCTCAGTCAGGATGGGTTGTCATTTCAAGAGCTATTGGGGGGAACAAATCGAATTGAGTATTTTATGAAGCATTCCATTGCAAGTGATGTGCTAAAAGTGTTTGTTGCCTTTTCATTCAAAAATCAAAAATTCATTCAAAATTTTGTTTGTTTTCCGATTTATTGGCCGGAAAATGTGAGTCCTTTTTTGCTGAACATTTTGGGAGAAATATAAATGCTAAAGGATTTTATGATTAAAATTGACTTGAAGGAATGTGTAGCGCTTTTTTTTTTGTTTTATAAAACATTCATGGAATCTGTATATGAAATTTTTGATTAAGCTTTAGAGGATTTTTTTTTTTTGAATTTTAAGCGGCAAAGTAGCTGAATTGAAATTTATCGGGAAATTTTTATAGGAGCGTGCATTTCTATGTAATGGCTCAAATACGTGTTTTATTTCGAACGCATGCGTCTTAAAACTTCAACACCGCTCGCTACTGACGCCTACTCATGAGTTCTGTTCTCTGAAATTCCAAATCGTGACAATTTCCGTGGTATTTGTTCTTTCATCGTGACCTGAAATAGCTTTCAGCATGTCTCGTGGTAATGACCTTGTGCTAGGATTAAGTGCATAACGAAAATTGTAACACGCTAGTGTGTCTTTACTGCAAAGGAATGCAACGATAGATTCTTGTCTTCACTCACCTCACTTTTTTTTTTCTGTCGGGGTGTTGGAACACCACGCTGGAGTACTCAGACACAAAAACAGGTCCATTGTACTACCAGCAGGTACAACCCTTTTACTGTGTTTTCTTCGTCTTTCTAAGAAAGGTCGAGTAAGAGCTTCAGTGATAAGGAGCTTAGGTTACCAGCCCCACAAATCTACCACCTGATACGAGCAAAGGTAGGACAATCACATAGGAAATGTTCAGCAGTGCCGTCGCCCTCTCCACAAACGCCACAGACAGTGGTGCCACTTAAACCTAACACATTGAGATGTTTGGCAAAGGAGAAATGTCAATAAGTTGTCTGCAGTCTTTTCTGCTGAGAGACAGCAAGAATGCCGCTGATTTCTTACAGACTTCGGGAAGGATCCGTTTAGTCCGCCTGCATCCTGGAGAGTCATGCCATCTATAGTTGTGTTTGCTACCATCGATAGAAGCCCTCACCGAAGATACGTGCAAACCTAACGTGGGTTCAGGGCCGCAAAAGTTCTCCTCTGAACCTTGTCTCATTTCGGGTTCACTCACCTCACACTGATGCATTAAGTGTCAGGTATATGCTTTTCGGTTTTCGTTACCCGTTATTGTATTGATACTCTGTTTAGTGGGTGCTCTCGTTACTGTATTTAATAAGTGTTTCACTTTTCGTGACGCAACCATTTACATCATCGTGACAAAAGAAGTTTCAAGGGAAGTTCAACAAAGCTGCTGGTGGCAATAGTCTAGCTGCTGAGCTATTTAAAGCAGTGGGAAATGACGAATGAAGGAGACCCTCTTAGCTGTATCTACAATAGAGGTATACACAAGTCTCCTCAAGGTGGCTGATAAGATCCTATTCGTTGCATTTTGTGAGCGCTTAAAGCTTTTGGTCCATCACTGTGATCAGTACCAGACTTTGGCAGATTCTGGAAGAAGTCCAAGTGGTCGGACAGAATATCACAATGGACAGCTATAACTTTGAGGTAGTTAACGACTTTGTCTACCTTAGCTCTGCTATCAATTGTGATCATCTTATCAGAAATCAAACGAAGAATAACTCTCGTCGATTGCTGCTGATTAGTAAGGCCCTTTCCCAAACAACTGAGGAGATTCAATAAAATACCCATGTCATCCCAGTCGTTCTCTATGGATGAGGATGTCCTTGGTCAAGTTGAGCGAAGTCTTTTTCTTTAAATATTGAGTTTCGTTTGCATTGACGGGCTTTGGAAGAGAAAATTCAACGACGAACTTAAGACCTACACATTGACATTGACCTTGTCAAAATAATTACGTCGCTAGAGATGGCTAGGACATGTAGACATGCAAATAGATTTCAACGCTTGTAGAGGAAAACTGCGCGTTTTCCTTCTTGGTTTAGGTCCAGGTTGACCATACACTGATGCACCAAGTAAGTAGGTAAGCTCAACTGTTTTCAAAATCATTTTCCCCTTCCTCCCATTGAGCTTAGTCTCATAGGGATGCTTTAAAACCCAAGCAACTTTCAATTCGTCAGGTATCCAACAAATTTGTTGTCTGGGGCGACCAAGTATGCATTGAAGTGTAACTACAAAGGAGCTTCAGACACAAGTCATAAGTTCTTATGAAATACTGTAGTCATTTTCACAGTAAATAAAACTGGATATGACTTACAGATATAGTGACCTTTTAAGCTACCTCTGTTGGATATAAAAATGATTCTCTCTTTCGAAGAAAAAAAAAAATTCCATTTCACATCATGACGAATGGCAATGTTATACCAAATGGCATTCAATGATTCTGCACAAATTTCAAAATAACTCCTAGAGATTGTCCAAGAAACGAGACATAAATACAACGACAGAGCTGGGATAACCCACTCCACAGGAGATCAATGAAAGATGACAAACTGTGCAAGGATTGAGAATGGCAGGGAGAGAGAGAGAGTGCCTGTGGCACATTTATATGCGACTCATTTCCGGCCTCCTATGTGAATGCTGAATGTCACTTCCAGGTATTCTTGGCATTTTTCCTTTATTGCCATAGCAATCCAAGGATTACCATTTTTTTGTTCCATTTGAACCATCCAAGGATTCCTACGCCCATTCAATGGGTAATAAGAACAGCAACAACTACTACAATTTGAGTGCCAATAATCAGAAGTGGAAGATGTGATAGTATTCACGGACATTTAAGGATAAAAAAAAAAATAGAAGGATAAGTAGAAGGGAAATCAAACGAAAGAAAAAAAAAAAAAAAAATGAAAAGGAAGCTCAAATCAAAACAGAAAGATAAATTCGATAAATTCGTTTGCACTTTCACGGTAGACAGTGGCACCGAGGCATTAAGGAGGCATTTTTGAATCGCAAATGGAATAACGGATACTAAGGGATGTAAAATGCTTGGTTCCATTCATCCCAATGGACGATGACCTAGATTTTAGTCTAAATCAAAGTGTGTAATAGGAATGTAATCTTGATGTCTGCGAGGAGAGCGAAGGTGGTTCCTCTCGAATCGATACGGTTGTTTTCGTCGTTCTCTTGAACAACATATCTTGGATTAAGTTTGTTTACTGTGTTGTGCTTTAAGGACGAGATGATTATCCTTTTGTCAAGTTTTGTTTTGGGAAATTCGATACAATAATAAAGCCTACGAATGGAATTGCCTTTGTTTGGCTACATTGAACACTTACAGAAGTGTGCGTGGTAGGATAAGTGGTAAGGATTTAAGATGTTCGCAGTGAAGGGTCGTGTTGGCAATGTAATACGATTTCTTCCTTTAATTTTGATCATTTCTGATTGAGGGATTAGTAAGTCCTTTATATTGATTGAGCTTAGCACTGGGTTCATAGGTTATCGACCAACAGAATGTCAGACATTCACAGACAATATCTAGATTCCAGTATCCTTAGCAGGGCCAAATTGGTCCGTTTTTCTACATGTCTTAGCCATTTCAGACGACGATCTCTATCCATTTTTGCCGGATTCTTGTCATTTTACAGCTCGTGACAACCAAAGTTATCTCATCACCTATCCAGTATTTGATCCACTTTCGAGAAAGTCTGCGATGAAGACGGTCCTAAACGAATTTCAGTTGTTTGTGAGAGTTCTTTGTTGTCCTATTGTCCAAAGAGGTAATGATTAACAAGAGTATCTCTCCTGGATACAATGAAATTAACACGACAAGTGTGCGATGTCTGAGCACGACAAAAGTGGAAGAGTCTTCGTCACGATGTTTGTAGTGATCCCTGGAGACTAGGTTATAAGGTAGTTCTAAGCAAGATGCGAATGCAAGCATATCGTAGATACACTCTCTCTTTAACATCTGGTTAGAGAGAAGGACGTCTTCCCCGAACAACAAGAGGATGTCTTACTGTTCAACGAAGAAGATCTTATTACTATCTCAGGAATAGTAAAAGAATAAAACTCGTGTTTGTTTGTCCTTGCTTCTGCGCCAATTTTCCTGCCTAAGCACGTTCTAGGTTGACGGGCCTTGCCCTTAACAATACAATATGGGACACAAATCTTGCGGCACAAAGCTGGCAGGAACAGAACCAACTCCAAGGGATTTCCATTATGAGCGATGACGACCGATTGAGCTTTTTTCTGTTCGATCAATTTGGTGACGGTGTTGGTTGCAGATCAGACGAAAGTTGGTTTCTTCTTGCGCTGAACTTCCTTACCCTTGCTCTTGGCCTCTGACACGAGCTGCAAGCTTTATGAAAAACTAAACAGCCCCTGGATTAGATCATATACCAGCAAAATTCTTGGAAATGATGGGTAAAACCAACCTTCGACTACTACTCAACATGTACTATACAATGGCTGTCTAGAGGAAGGAGTTTTCCATAGGGGTTAGGAAGCGGCAACGACTGGTGCTAATAACCAAAATAAAAGAAAACTTCGGTACGCTGACAGGCCTCTAGGAACCACAGAAAAACTTTAAGGGAGGATGCTAAGCAACACGGATTTAGAGAAGGACAACTGTAGGAGTACCTACTAGAGAAGGTGGTTAGGACCTTTAATGAGGCCCAGCGTATCAGCCTATACTCTTAACTTAAGAAACGCTTTCAACTCTGCCAAGTGGAATGATATGCTGAACGCCTTGAAAATCATTTTTAGTGGACCACAATACATCCTACGAATGGTGAAAGGTGGCAGTGAAAACGGAGAGCTAATGTGTGGCTAAAGGCTGGCACTGTGCAGGGCTATATTTTAGGACACGATTTGTGGAATTCCTGAATATACGTATCTAGTTTCTAACACTGCAGTGACTACCGCACGAGGCTCCAAAGACACTCAAAGATGGGTTATAATATCAC
Organism: Criorhina ranunculi; assembly: GCA_951813785.1. Taxonomy (NCBI): domain Eukaryota; kingdom Metazoa; phylum Arthropoda; class Insecta; order Diptera; family Syrphidae; genus Criorhina; species Criorhina ranunculi. The sequence continues at coordinate 53,444,423 of OX638383.1, forward strand.
TAGGCGCGTTTAATCCTGGACGCAGGACCATGAAGAAGCAACAGAGAGGGTGAAAATAGTTATAGAGTAACAGGTAGGTCTGGGGATAATAACTACTTAAGATGCGATGCATTGGTTAGAGTAAGGCTGGACACTTGTCAGGAAGTTCGAGATTGAGATCCCGAAAAGTAATTCCTGGGATACCGGAGATCCGATGCTGAAAATAAAAATACTAGTGTGGTATACTGATGGTTCAAAGATGAACTCCGGTGTTGGTGTCGGTGTCTATGGCCCTAACCACAAAATCTCAAGGCACTTGTTATGTGTCCTAGTGTATTTCCGGCTGAATTATATGCCATTGACACCTGCGCCAACATCATTCTCGATTCCGGCATCAAGGGAGTAACCCTCAATATATTCACTGATAGTCAAACAGCGTTCAAAGCACTGGATTTCCTTTACTGTAACTCAAAAGCTGTTTAAGGCAGCTCAAGCGGAATAAAGTCAAGCTCTGGTGGATTCCAGAGAACAGAGGCATTGAAGGCAATGAAATTGCAGATCAACTTTCCACGAAAGGTTTTTCAGAAAGGTATATAGGTGCTGAACCCTTCTGTGGCATCCCTACTTCAGCGTTCAGAATGAGTCTGGACAGCTGGGAAAAACGGAACCTCTGATCCTACTGGAATAACATTCAGGGATTTAGACAGGCTAAAAGAGCCATTCGACCCCTGAACAAAACCACTAAGAATATTCTCTATCATAAAAGAGACGATATCAGAAGGCTCGCCGGCTTCTTCACCGGTCATTGTAGCCTCAGATATCACTTACATAAACTAAATATAGTTCAGGAATCTGAATGCCGATTTTGCTTAGAGGAAGACGAATCAGCGGAACACGTACTATGGCTGTATGCAGAGTCAGGAAGTACCTTCTCCACAAAAAATTCCTAACACCGGAGGACCTTCGTAATGCCTCGACTGAAGATATCCTCAACTTTATTAGGAAGATAGAGGATCTCCTTGTCTAACTGGCTCCAGGCACAATAGATCTCTCAGGTCGCAGTGCCATATGCGTCAGTCGCAGAGCTTTATATAATAAAAAAATAAATAAAAAAGGCTGGACACACAGCTCACGTATTGGCAGCCGAAAACGCTGTAAAGATCAATACAGCGTTGAGCAGACTAATGGCAAACCTAGGAGAATCAAAGGCAAGTAGGCGACAGCTTCTTATGATAGTCACACACTTGTCCCTTCTGTATGACTGGGAGAACTTTTTGAAACTCTTTCTGCCTCATCTGGATGGAAGAGTATCCGATCTCATTTCATTAGGAACAGATGAATTTGGTGAGGATACCTAAAAGTAGGCATTGTTCCATACAGCCCTGTCTTAGACTAAAGAAGTGCTATTCCGTACACGGGAATAAACTTAAAAGAGAACAAATTTTTCCTGGAAAAGTCTTTTGTTACAAGCAATATCCATTTGTTAAGTCTACAGAGAGTCAATTCTAAAAAAAATTCTTAGAAACCAAACGAAGTCATGTGATTTTAGCAAACTTCAGAAGAGGTTTTAAGGATTTAGTTTTGTTTTTTTAACTCAAGGCTACTCAAAATCATAATAATTTGTTTTTATACATAACAATGATTGGACTGACGGTAGGTACTCGAAGAGTAGAAAAAGCATCCTACAGGCACTCTTAGTAAGGATCATCATCAGCAGAAGAGAATAAACACTTAACTTAGACAATTGCGCACTCGAAGTGATTTATGCTTAGTCTTCGACAGGGGCTGATTGTTGACTTTGGTTACTGTGCCCATGGCATCATAATCATAATCCATTTATACAATACAAAGTAATAATGTCTAAGAATAGATTGGATTTACAAGTTTAACAATTATGATGCCAAGTTGGTTGGTTTCCGTTTTCACTTGCGCGTGCTACTTGAATTGAGGTCCTCCTGAATCAAAGGATCTACAGCACTTAGTTGTTGATAGATATTTATCTAGAGAGGGAAAGAAGAGCGTACCTATATTTGACTTTAAGTTAAGGTTACTGGAGCCTCAGCAGTAGAGAAGTCTGATCTTGAACCCCAGTATGGCGTAAAAGAGTAGGAAGTACAGCGAAGTGTAAGGCGTGATAAGTGTAGCCACAATGCTTTAGCAAAGCTTACAATGCAGCAAATAGATGTGTGACAGTCTAACAGCTAAGAGATGTATGCTGTCTCATGAATCTACATGGTTTCCTTTCTATGTCGTATGAGGACCAACTCAAAAGATTGCGAGAGCATTCCCCCACTGTGCTGAATCCCTAAGATGACAGTGTGATGATCGCAAGCTCAAATGAGTCTTCCGATGGAACAAATTTACGAATAAGCTTCCAGCAACAGGAAGATTGCAACAGTGAACAGAGCCCTCAAGAAAACAAAGCTGTGGCCATTTATGGGTATGAAATAAACAAAGCTGTCACTTTAAGAGCCTCAAAAACCTGGCAAATATGGAAATTTAAGACTCATTAGATGCTGGAATAAGCTCTGGAGGTAGAATTGGACGATTTCTAGATTCTCTTGTATCAAAATGAGTCTTTCTTTGTTCTGAAGTTTATGGCAGTAATCTGATCAAAGTTTGAGTAACTTTTTCCGCAGTAAAAATTTGACTCTTCCAAACACTCTAACAGTTCATTCTGAATTGAAGATTACTCAAACCTTAAAGGGTTGAACATAGTGTTCAAACGAACATCCAAGGAAACCGGAATTTGATGAAACATCCAACAAGCCCAACACAATGCTAACCCCATCATTCATCAAATTTTTTGAGCACTTTATTATTCAGCAAACCCAAAAGATGAAGGTAAATCCTGCTCCATCCACCTCAAATCCATTTCTATTCGTTCCTTCCTGATCAAAAGCATGCCATCAACTTTAATTAAATGTCTCGAATTACTTCCAGTATTTCATCTACAGGTACAGAGGACTACAACAAATCACTGCGCTTAACAATGCGTTATTTCGAAAATTATTACAAAAACGTATAAAAGGATTTTTCTCTATCCTTCGACTACGCAGCACAAGGAGTCGCAAAGCAACCCGACTTCATCAAAGCAACAACAAGGACCTATTAATCCTTTTTCTCGTTTTGTGCAGCCATTCGTAAACCGATTCGTTTATTGTCCGTCATTCAAAGAGAGGTCCTTCGTTGGCTACAATATCCGTAATCTGAACCAAAGATACGAATTGTTAAGCAATTATTAAGTGTGAAGTAAAGAAAATGACGACACTCATACCCCTCTTGTCACTCGCTCACCTCATCTCGAAGTAACCCTCTATTACTGTGATAAAGCGCCTCTTGGGTGGAAATTAATTACGTGAACTTATCATAATGCAGATACTTTGCCATTACCAAGTTGGATGCCAGCCTTTAGTTAATACTTCCGACAAAAGTTCACTCAAGTTTTGGGTTATCAGGACGACGAGAAATTTTCTTCACTTCATGAGCATTAAGAGCCGCAAAAATTTTGGTGTACGCAACTTTCAAGGAGCAGGAAGGATTTTCCACCAATTTGAGCATTTTTTTTCCTTTTTTTTCCAGGCTCTCCACCCTTATGAGCGGTGAATTACATTCTTTAAGCAGACAGGATAAGTCATCCGGCGGCGGGGGTAGGCATCGTCGTCGTCGTTGATGGAGTAGCTATTCCCAGTTGGAAGTATATTAAGGTTGTTAGATTGCAAAATGTTATCCTTGGAACGCGATTTCTTTGAGAAAACTTGCGAAGGCGGTGATGGCTTGGCTGCTTCTTTCGTTTTTAAGGGTGAGCGTACATATTCGACGTAAGTAACTACAGGAGTTGACAGGGAAAAATAGTTTTTGTTTTGTTAGTCTTTAGCTTAGAAGAGGGGGGAAAAAAAACGGAGAGTTTTCATCGGATTAGACTGTAGGTTATCCTTTTCTGTAGTTTATTTCATCGTGTCGTAATGAAAGGACTGAACGTGAGTACAACAAAATGCAAGGGATTATGACGATTGTTACATGAGTATTAGTGAGAATCCGTGTTGTGTCTCAACGTGACAGTAATCGGCAATTACTTTATCACTTAATCTCGTTTTAAGTGGCATAAGTCAGTTTGATGGGAGTAATTTCATTGTACTTCTGTCTTTACTCAGGTCCTTCATTAAGTTTTAATGGAACTTGACATGAAAACATGAGTTTTTTATTTCATTATCTTTCCTTGCAATGGATGTTGAAACTGTGTACTTCAATCTTACCTGAATGCCGTTTCGGTGGATGGCAATATATTCGAATGAAGTCTCCTTTTTATGTCACGATTCCATTGTCTTTTAACAAATATTGAGACACATCTCTGCTAAGCATTTACAAAATCCTGTTCAGTGTATTGTGTCAACGTTTTAACCCATTTTGCATCACGCTTATAGGGAAGTTCACACTTAGACACACACTGAGGGTAGCAGTCATCGTTCGGAACTCTATAAGGCGACGCGTTATGTGGTTTCCTCAATTTCGTCCTAGAACACTGAGTGTGAAGAATGAAAGGAATCACCTTTAATAAGTCAATCCAACTGCTGAGAAGATATTAAGAAATATCGAAAGAAGTTTTTTTTTAAAAGATCAATGAAGCCAAAGAGGGGGCTATGTCAGTTTGGCTGGACTATGCAGCGCAGTCAGACTCAGAGAATCTGAGTCCTGGACTGGATTCATTCTGGATTCGTTACCAAATGGCATGGTCACGTTTCCAACCAATTACATCACACCCAGACTAAACTTCCATGTAGGATTTTCTACCAGCGTTCAGTGGAAGAAAAACGAAGTTGTGAAGAACTTCGACATGGTCATCTACACCGACGGATCAAAGATGGACTGTGGTATGGGGGCCAGTGTTTACTCGGAATCACTGAAAATATCAATATCATACCGCTTTTCATATTTTGCCAGCATTTTCCAGGCAGAGCTACTGGCAATTCGAGAGGCTTGTACGCAGCTCGGGCGCGACATAATGCACAAATAAAACATTGCTATTCTTGTGGATAGCGAAGCCGCTATCAAAGCCATTGACTTGGTTTCCATATCCTCCGGAGAGCCGAAACGAGCTTGCCCGCTTGAGAGAACGTTTCAGAGTCACACTGCTCTGGGTTCCAGGGCACAGTGACATAGAAGGGAACGAGCGCGCAGACGAACTGGCCAGGCAGGGCTCAGCCCTACAGGTCTCACTCGCGGCAAGGACGAATCCACTCACACTTCCTACAGAAGGCAAAACTCCAATGGAGGGGGTTAACCAACTGTGCCATATCAAGAAAGATATGGCCGACCTACGATAAGAGCAGATCAAGAGACCTAATTAACAGATCTCGTTCAGACATCACCAGAAACCAGAATCACACAGATAGTCACTGGGCATTGGCCAATCAGAGTCCATGCGGCCAAACTAAGTAATCATTACAACCCCCACTGCCGCAGTTGCAGGAATGAAAATGAGAAAGAAACTCTCTCGCATTTCCTCTGCAAATGTCCGGCGCTCGCAAGAACCAGACTGTGCGCAATGAACCAACCATTTTTTTATGACTATAAGGACATCTCGGGTAAAGGGATAAAGGATCTAATCCTCCTTCTTAACACCACAGGCTGGATCTGGGCACCGACTGTTCACACACATCAACACACATCATCAACCAGGACACGCGAGTCGTGGTAACAAAAAGGCACACTTGACGAACCGCCACCTCTACCTTGGCTGGATTTTACACTCTTAACCTGAGACTCTCGGGGGATCTCATACCGTTTCGGCTTCAAGTTTTCCTGATGCTGCAGCTAGCTAGTCACAGCAAAATAACCCCATATTGCATTACCGGGTATAAAAGCATTGATGGCGATAATATTGCCAATGATCTGGTTAGACATGGCTCATTTCCCTTCTGTAGTTTATCCAATTGTCATACATAGCCGAAGCTTAACTCATGGGAGCACCAAGAGAAGCTTTTAAAATGAAACTCAACAAAGAGACTTTGATAAGCTAAAAAATTCACCAACGCCTGAAACAATAGGAGAAATCAAGGCGTATGTCCCATGGATATGTATCGACTGTGCTTGGAAACTGCAGAGCATGTCTTGTGCGAATGTCTTAACATAGCTCAAAGCTGAAAACAAAAACACATGAGTCTTATCTCCGCAACAGGATTTCATAGGAGACGTCTGAGCAAATACCTACACCACATGAACCTTGTAACAGATTCAAGCTGTAGACCCTGCCTTGAGAGTGAAGAGACCTCTGTACACATCTTAATGGAAAGCTCAGCTTTCTTCCAACTTAGAAAGAGAATTCTCAGCAACGAAGTCATCCCTACGGAACAACTCGCTGCCATTCACCCAGAGAAGGTCCTCTGGGGTGAAATAATTCACCCAAGAACACTAGGGAAGACACAATAGGATTCTCTAGAAACCGCAGTACCAAGGGCTGTGAACAACCCTCCCGATACTATAATAATAATTAAAATATCTCCGCAGCAGCTGTTCACCATTCATCTGATCTTACTTGGCATCACTAACATTTCCAGTTCTACGAAAACTTTTCGGATGCATACAGTCTGTAAAAGCGGTTTTTCCATATTCTCAACACCAACTGTGATTTTTCTTCAAAGTTTCCTTCTTCATCACTTCAGGTTTCTGTATACGTCCCTATGTACATTCGTCCTAAAGTAGAACCTCTAAACATTGTCAAACACGTGTGTCTCTTTTTTCTTATTCCAAGGTTCTATCCACCTATTTAGCTAGCAGGTCCCGCGTGGATCTCTCATCCTATTTTGCAGCTCAGTTTTATATCTCTCTTCCTGTGCTGCACGCACTTGTCGGCATTTTTGGTCCAGCCGAACCTTACTAAATACATCTGGAAAAATGACACTTTCAAACATGGCCACAATCATCCATAGTCCATTTTGAAAAATCTTTAAGTGTTGTCCACATTTTTCGGTTGTAGATATTCCTACTCGTACTTTTCAAATGAAAACTTTCGATTACTAACAATTTCTTGCCCTAAGCTAGGGTTAAAAGGTTTCCTTCTAAGTACTAAAAAGTGTTTACTCACTTTGTTTAAAATATATCTTACGGCTCCATTCACCTTCCACTAATGAGGATGGATATTTTTAATAACCAATTTATTTATTACACTCTCCATTTAGATATAAAAATTAAAACTCTCATTATCCTACATCTGGATCATAGTCTTAAGCTGTCCAACCCTCATTAAGTTACAAAATAATTAATTCTTAAAAAAAAAAAACAAAGAGAAAAAAATCTCCTTAAGGACATCCGCTTAGTATAGGTCTTCCATGCAAACAAATTTAATATATTCATTCCCTTTCAACAAAAGATACATTTTTCATAACACAAAATTAAACACTTAAGCATCCGGAATCTTCCAAAAATCTCCCTAATACGAGTCCCATTTTGGATGAAAATATAAAATAAACCATAGAAAGGAGAAAAAAAAGACAAAATTGAGATGAAAATCCTAAAGCCCACTCGCACGTAAACCGAACTATTGTTCCGCTTCAAGGATATCTTTCTGGTTTTGTCATATCTTATTTGCCACTGTTGTTGGGTTTCTGTTTATTTTTTTTTTTGAGTGAACAAATTTTACATTGGAAAGGCCGATGGACAGGAACAAAGGTGCTGTTTATAAATGTGGATGATTTTTCATAATGATTCCACAGGATATATTTTATTCTCTTTCAAGAAATTATTTCTTATTACACCTCGGCAAGGCAAGATTCATCGGGGTTTTCCGGTAAAAAAAAAAAAACCAACAGAAGATCAAGTGTTTATGGCATCGCGTGTTGTGTCATAAATCAACGAATGATTTATTTAAATTGTTCTGTTGATTGTGTACTTTAATTTTAAATACTAACGCGGGACTTAGACCTGAAAACTACATAATTTATGTATTCACCTGGATTGTTTGGAAATTATCCTACGAAAAAAAAAACGGCATGGAATGGTGAAGGATGTCCGTGATACCGGTACCGGTACTGGAATAATCATCAACTAACGGCTAATGAATGAGTAATTAACGAGTGAATAATCAATCATGAACACATCCGTGGTCCTCGTTAATATTCACAGTTAAATGAATCTCAAATTTACAGAATTGTATAGATCATTTATGACTAGGTCTTTTGTAGCCTTTTTTTTAAATTTAAAGGCCGGTGTAACGATTTACGATAGGGCTTTTATGGAGACCCTAATTAAATCTGCCTGTGAGGATGTAGGTGTTGAGTTTTAGGTGTAGCAAAATAATTACTCTTTTTTTGTTTTTTTGAGGGTTCATGTGGAGGCTGAGTTTGATGGTACTGTATCCGGTTTTATGTGGTGTTTTTGTAGACCTTTTCAATTTTAAAGAGAAAATATGACCCTTGGTGATTCTAACAAAGTGCACAAAGGCACAAAGGAGGCACCCTCTTTTCAATCCCATACATTTAAACTTTTATTGGATGGAGATGGAGTTTTCGTGAGCGGCTTAAAGTTTTAATGTAAGTTAAGTAAAGTTTAGGCCGGAAATATAGTTTTCGATCCAATTGTGAGGAAATGAAATGAAATAAAGTCTAGAACAGACTTAAAGCTTAAAGAAGATAGAATGGAAGGTAAGGTGACGATGTGCTTGGGATGAATGTTCGCAGATTACACGTGTTTGTAGTTTGACTATGTTTCTGGTAACCTATAAAGGCATTTGACAAGTGACTGGAGCAAAGCTTTACTTACTTACTTACTTACTTACTTATCAGGCCAGTCACCCTTGGAGGGTCCGAGCCTGAACTAATGCCGCTTTCCATCCTTCGCGGTCCCGGGCACGCTGCTTCCAGTTTATTAGACCAAGGTTTCTGGCGGCCGCGATTGCTTGATCTTTAAACAAGAGGTTCGGTGATTCTTTTCTTCGTGAACCAGGTGGCTGAGATTCAAAGATCCTCTTGGCTAGAGCATTCTCGTCCATTCGCTCGATAAGACCGAGCCAGTGCAGTCGGCCGATTTTTTCCTTCCGGACTACATCCATATCTTTGTACAGCTCGTAGAGTTTCTAGTTATATCTTCTCCTCCATTCGCTCTCCTCGCGGAGTGAACCAAATATTCGACGCGACGTAGAATTTTTCTTTTGAAGGATCACAAGATCTGCTCCGCTGTCTTACTTATCGTCCAGCATTCAGCTCCATAAAGCAGGACTGGCAAGATCAGGGATTTGTAGAGCATGATTTTGGACCTTCGAGTTAGGAGTTTGGACCCTAGTTGTTTGGTCAAACCGAAGTAGCAACGGTTGCCTAAGGTTATCCTTCGTCGAATCTTCACTGGGGTGTCATTTGTGGAGCATGTACTTTGTTTTATCCGCAATCATCATGCATGAGACCAACTAGTTTGGCTTGTTGCCGTCAAAGCCTCAATAATGGCACGCTGGGAACGGGCGATGATGTCGATATCGTCTGCGTATCCCAGCAGCTGGATGAATTTGTTAAATAAAGTACCTTCTGTGTTTACGCCGGCCTTTCGCACTATTTGCTCCAGCACAAGATTAAAGAAGACACACGACAGCGCGTCTCCTTGCCGAAATCCGGTGCATGTTTGGAATAATTCGGAGGTTCTGTTCCCAAACTGCACGGTGCGTGTTCTCTAGCGTAGCGCGACACAACTGGATCAGTTTTCTCAGGATCCCGAATTCGATCATCGCGTTATATAGTGATGAATGCTGTCGTATGCGGCTTTGAAGTCGATGACAAGATGGTATGTATCGTCTTGGAACTCGTTGGTCTTTTCCAGGATTTGCCGCAGTATTAAGATTTGGTCTATGCCGGGCCGGAAGCCACACTGATAGCTGCCGATGAGTGTGGTGCAAAACGTCTTGAGTCGTTCACACAGTACACTGGACAGGATCTTCTACGTTACATTAAGCAGGGATATGCCTCGGTAGTTATTATAAGACATAGGATCGCCTTTCTTGAAGATGGGGCATATAGAGCTGATAGTCCAGTCGTTGGGTATGCTTTCGTCCTCCCATACTTTACAGATGATCTGGTGCATACTCCCTACCAAAACATCGCTAGCTCTGAAGAGCTCTGACGGTAAACCGTCCGAGCCCGCGGCCTTGTTGTTCTTCAGCTTTTTAGTGGCTGTGCCGACTTCCTCTAGGCTAGGTGGGAGAACTACTTCATCGACTGAAGTTGAGTTTTCTTCATATTCTATCACTCTCCTTGCGGGTCGGTGACAAGATTACCCTCACTGTTTCGAAGGGCCTGAGTTTCTGATCTGTAGCCTGCAGCCAGGCTTTTACCTTTTCGATAAAAGCTTCGTATTTTCTTATTCCTCCTGTTTTCTTCGATACCCTTGAGGTGGGAGACTGCTAAGGTTCTTGTCTTTTTTTGCAGTGTCTATTTCTCTTCCCTTCTTTTGGCTTTGTACTCGTCCCATGTTGCCCGGGTTGTTATTTGCAACGACTTCTTATATGCTTCATCTGTTGTCTGCTTCTTCTGCATGAACTCTTCATCATACCACGGATTACTTGTCGGAGGTGCTTTACTATGCTGCATATATTCAAACAGAACTGCGTCTAGCGACAAGCGGAACGAAGCTTGTTTATAGGCAGCCATCTGTTGCTTAAAACTACTTGGCCTAGATATCTAAGGGCGCTCAAGTTAATTTTCCGGCATTTCCTGCCGTCTTCTCACGGGCACTTTTAATATCACAAAAGTCTTCACTTCTCAAACTAGGCCCCTAAACTCTTTGCGGAGAATGTTCGTTGTCCCAGCGCTTCCTTGCCATTGTGAAAGCGTTAAACCTTTAACAATGAAGGATCAATTGAATAGACAGAGGATATAATGCCTTAACTGAACAATGCAACAATTAAATTCCTCTAAACCTCATACGAAAGTGCTTTTAAGCTTATCTAACAAGATGTTTCAATGTGTAAGCCTTGTCGATTGTTGGAGCATTTTCACTGACTCCAAAGGCGATTATCTTACATCGTGACAGCTTACAACATTAAAATATAAGCTGCCGAAGTCCTCGTATCCCTGTATAGGAAATTTGCAAGGATACAGCATTGCCGTCATAGTTATCATTGCATTATTGATTTTTAGTCAAAGCTGTCATGTACATTCCTGTACACAGCTTATAGTGGTAAAATTTGATTCCGTAAATTGTTTTGGGTTAATTGTCTGATGCTGGTGTGGTCAAAGAGTAGGACAAGTCATTGCAGAAACCGAATTAGCTTTACCTTTGGTTCAAATTCCTCCTACGATGTCGCCGCAGTAAATTTTGTGGTTTTGCGAAGCACCTGTCGTGGAATGATAATGTGCATAATCTACCACATGATTATGAATCTTCCACAAGCAATTTGTGACAATGCAAGGATATTGAAGGCAAATTATCTAAATAATGTTAAAATCCAGAAGAGGTAGTACAAGACACGGTTATGCAACTAACCAAACATATTCGCTTTGTACAAATACCAACCGCACGTGAGGTTGGTATGACATTAATTGCGCGTGGTTTTGTGACGGAATGAAGCATTGTTTAGTGATAGTGCCACTTGGAAACTAATGAAAAGGCCGTCACTTGTTTCACTTCACATTTTTGAAGGACATTGATCACGTTTATTTTAGAACACTGTTTCGATGCTGTCTTCCATCGGATACGCAACATCCTGGATTCATCACAGCAAGAGATGATATTACTGCTCAGACTTAATGTTATTGCCCCGCGTATCCCGTCTAGAGCGGAATGAAAGAACAGGGATGTGATGAAAGATTTAGACACATTGACGTTAATAGACGGCTTGCAGATGGGGCTACCTTAAAGATATCGATGACCTACACAGATTGTTTTTTTTCAGGCAACATTGTCATCAATCCCCGAGGCCAGCCATGCTCTCAGCATCGATTCAATACCCAAAAGCAACAGAGCTATTTGCAATGACATCCAGCGCCTTGAAGGCCTGGCCTGAACAATCCCATCTTCTGAACTGAACCCTCTATCGTCGGAGTCTGGGTTCCAGGTCAAAAGAACATAGATATACTCGAGAAAATTGATGAAATAGCCGGCCAAGTGATCGCCGTGGCTTAGTGCGTTGGACTGTTAAGCGAGAGACACAGGTTCGATTCTCAAAAACCACCAAAAGTTTTTTCACGGCACCACCTCTTCGCAGGAATGACAAACCTGCAAGAGTACAATCTGTCATGAAAAGCTTCTCAATTCGCCGTTTGGAGTCGGCACTAAACTGTAGGTCCCTTCCATTCGTGCGAAGAATATAACACGCACAACATGAATGGTTGTGAGAAGCTAGGCCTTTGCTCTCCATGAGCTGCCGTGCCAAATATACATACATACAGCCGGCCAAGTATTGGTCGTTGACACCTTTAGTCGATGCAGGCTAGACAGCTGAGGAAGATATGGCAACCTCTTCAGCAGAACTCACACGAACATTGCATGAATCGTCACAACTTATGCAGAGGTCATTAGAGAGTAGGAATCCATGCGGTTAAGCTTGGGTTTCCATTTAAAACTCTCTGCCGCTGTTGTGAGAACATGAATGCGAAAGATATCCTTGTTCATCTTCCTTTGTAGTTGCACTAGCTTGGGTATAAGAAGGCACGAGGCAAATTCTTCTAACAACCTTAAGGAATTCTGAGATTCCAAAGGCTGGATTAGAGGCCAAAAACCATCCCTGCGTCATTCGGCGCAGTCATATACTACAGGAGGCCTTGCTTGTATAGTGTTTCCTTGTTCTGGTTCTCTTAGCTCGAGGATTTGGTGAGATGTTATCCTGAAATCAAATGCGTTCAACTTGGTACCCTTATTAACTGAAGCAGATTCGGCATAGGTTAGAGCACATTGTCTTGTCATGCCTCATTTAAAAATCGCTGTAAGACGCCTCCACAAAAATGACTACGAGACTGTAGCGACATATTCCCAGCAGCAGTGTTGTCCCTTAGTGAGGACAAATTTTCTGCTTCCTGTCTGGCTGTAGCTTCGAAGATTGATGAAGTAGTCCTACTGTCAGTGGCTTCTTTACAACCGCCAAGATATTTACAGGCTTTCCTAGGGGTTGAATGTTTTGCAGAGACATCACTCTAATATTTTTGGAAATGATAATCCCAAGAGTAGTCATGAAAGGAAGTCATCCACAGCAGAGCCTGATACTCTGCAAGAAGCTTGGATTACACTTAGTGACTATTATCTAAGTTCTTACGCAAGAAGTCAGGTAGACTTGGTATGATTAACCTTAGAATTCTTGTGTGATTAATAATTGTCTTTTGAAATGTATCTACAGCGCAGGACACTTATAAAAGAAAGGACATGAGTCACAAACTAAAGAATTCGAATAAAAGTCTGCTCCAATTTTGGTCGTTTTCACTGAGGCTTCCGATCAGCCTTTCCCTTAAGTCCCTGTTTTAATAAGTAAACGTTTGCTTACCAAATTTAATGTACTTACATTTTTTGTCCAATAAAATGAACTGCCTAACATTAGAATTCACGGTAAATGGATCAAGGCACTGCCATGCCATAAGGAAGGCAAACACATTTTACAACCAATACTAGTAGAAAGGGCAAAATTCTAAAACCCCCCCACATCCCAGTGACATTATTTACTTTTTTTTAGCCTCAAAGTTTTGCTATGAAAGCTCGATTAACCCCACACCAGTCTATGTATCCTGGCATTCATCCGAGACTTGCTATATAAGAATTTGGAGCTTAGGGGGTCGGTTAGAAAAACACACAAAAGAATCACAACAGTAGTTGGGGTCTCTTTGTCATATCGCGCTACCCCGAACCACATGTTCAATCATTATAGTATCAAGCCATAGAAAATATTTGCCCTCCATTATGACACACAGGAAGCATTATTTCTGCGACAGAATGTCCCCTTTAAACCATGTTGACTGCCAGGAAAAAAAAAAAATTGTCCGCCCACCCAAATGGCTAACCGGGGAGCATATCAAAATTAGTTTTAAAAAATTTTTTTTGTTCGTCCTTTTGTAGGGACGGGTTTCAAATTGTTTCTCCTGTTCAGTTTTTTTTTGTGTGTTCTCTTTGCTATTTTCTAGTCCGGCCTTGTGTGTTCCATTCATAGTGGCAGTTTAGAGATGAACCATTCCCGGGACCAGTATAATCATAATAATAACAATAGTGGTGTAGTGGAAGTGGCCGTAGTAAAGGATTGATGAAGCGAGCATAATGGCTACAAAAAGCATAAATAATTTGAGCGTAAAAGAGGAAAAAAATAAAAGTATGATGAAAATTTGTAGGGATGGACGGACCTTTTTTTTTTTTTTTGTTATTTGAGTGGGATGATGGAGTCCTTTTCCATTTTGTCTGTGTAAAATCTAGACAAGTTCTTGCCTTCGTCATTTTGGTAATTTGTGCTAAAGCATTGTTCGTTTTATCCTTTGATTTTGTTTTTTCGGTGAAAAAGTGTCCTTCAGGTTTGGGTTGATTGTTAAATCGATTTTGTTATGACAAAAGGAGAGCCTCGATTTTAAAAGAGGTATCTGTACATCTGTGAAGCGAAAAAGTTTTTTGAGATTTGATAATGTGGGTGGAGATCGAGGTCCTTATGCAGCATTCAAATGGGACTTTGTATATCGTGTGTGTTATTTAGAAGTACGAGCGTGATCGCCTCATTAATTGACGAACATAAGGGTTGTTGTAGTAAATTTTCAATTTTATGTGCAACTTTTTGTTTAATATTTAAGATGCTTTAAACTTTTGTTTAAATTTGACAGGTGTGCTGTAATATTTGGTAAGCTATTGGGCACTTTTGGGGTGGATCATGGTTGTTGTGATTGTTTAAGTCACATTCCTGTTCATAAATCATTCCTTGAGTCTTGTTAAATTTCACATGGAGTGAAAGCCTTATGGCTTATTGTCTGGAGGTCCAAAGAAAATCACAATTTAAGGAAAATTGATTTATTTGTGTTGTGTAATTCAAAAATCTAGATGTATTCTAAACGAGCATTGAATCTCTTCCTTAAAAATTTAAACTGCATTTTTGGGAAGCTTGTCTACATGGTACATGTCATGATATCATCGTAAAATTCTAGCAAGGTAGGTAGGTAGAAGTGGTTGAATCTGGTGAACCAGCCAGAGACACAAATAGCGCGGATGCTCCGTTTTGATACCACAACTCACGTGACCTGGATGTTGGTGGGCGTAACTAGGATTGTGGTTTTCAAATCCATCCTGTGGAGTTAAGAAAATTAATAATATTGCAGAATTTGATGTTAGAGATCTCAGATAGATCTTTGAAGAAGGGTTTTCCGAGTATGCGCTGCCTAGCTCTGGCTAGTGCTGATGCGGTAATAGAGCTGAGGCTAAGTATCTTGCAGGCTTCTCTAATCGCTAGTACCTCCGCCTGGAAGACACTGGAAGAGTCTGGGAGGCGATACGATTTGGAAGCGTTTAGTTCCACTGAGAAGACACCTGCTCCAACGTCACACTCCATCTTGGAGCCGTCGGTGAAGATCGATACTTGGTAGTTTGACTGAGGTAGATTGTTGTTCCATTCCGACCTTTCGGGAAAGTGAACTCGAATCTTATTATTGAATTTGATTGTGGCAGTCATGTAATCAGTTATGATCGCAGCCAGATCTCTAGGTAGCAGGTCAAGAGCCTTTCTATGGCCATAGGGTCTGGGGGACCAAAGCCCAGATTATCTGAGTCTGATAGCACTGCACGAGACGATGTATTTGATGTGCAAGTCCAGGGGCATGATATGGAGGAGCTCGAACGAATCGCTCCTGTGGTTCCAATACTAGCTGTTCGTTGGACTCTACTAAGTTTTGTGATGTTGTAGGCATTACTTGTGGCCCAAACGCTTAGCTTAATCAGAGCCCTCTCTGTGATTTCACTAATCACTGAGGGGAACATCCCTGATACTAAAATAACCACGTCGTCCGCATACGCGACTGCCTTGATTCCAATGTTGTCGAACTCCGTCAAGATATTGTTAATGACGAGGAGCCATAGAAGAGGTGAGATAACTCCACCCTGCGGAGTACCTCTATCTACGGATTTGGTTATAAGACTGTTCCCCAATTGTGACTGAATAATCCTGGTTTTTAGTATGGATATAATCCAGTTCCTGACAGAAACCTCTGTGCCAAGCTTGGTAAGATACAAGCTTGGTACAATTCTAGCAAACTATTTCGGAAATAATTATCGGAAATGGTTGGGGTTGGGGTTGTAAGTACGTATATAAGCTGTTCAAGTTTGATGTTAAAGAAACCACATGACTGCGATTCACTTTTATAAATTCTTGGACTTTTTGTGTTTTTTCAGGATCTGTCTGCGAAAGAATTAGAAAAATGTCTCCATAATAGTCTCTCCAATCTTTGCTTCCAAAAGTTGAAAACCGGTGAAATGGCCAATGTGAAAAGTTGGACCAACACCGTAAGATTTTCAGAAATTTGTCCTAATCCTAGAGACCAGTTGACTGCAATTAATGGCATATAACCCTTCCCTGGTGAAACCAACTATTGCTTCAATTTTATGGTTTAATACTTCTCGTTGTTTCCAGTAAGATCGACCATTTTGCTTGCTTGATTGTTTCAAAAACGACCGCAGTTGGTTGACAGATTTTCTAGATTTTAAGATCCAAGTATGAGAACATTTTCGTTCACCCTGGTGCATTTATATGACATATGTGGCAGCACTCTGTTACATCAAAACACTTAATTAAATCAATTAACCAAATCACAATCTAATTGAATATTTCATTTAGCAGTCCTACCAATCGCGAACCACAAAACAGATGTCGAATTATGTTGGTGTATCAGTTTCGACAGGTGATAGGGTTAATTTCCAATTCGATTGGTCGCTTTAATTAAAAATGCCAATTATCGTAATTAAATCCGTTAAATTGAAACAAGTTCATCGAACCCCAACGACCCAACCAATTTAATGATTAATTAGCTACACAAGCTTCAAATTGGAAAACATTCAAACTTGATTCGCGATTTATATCGTGCTAATTGACTTTCGGCATCGTTCTGCAATGCGAGGGCGCGATGCCACTAATTAATAACTTCCATAGTCTTACTGCCCCGCGGTTACAATCCATGGTTGTATCTGGATCCCCATCGAATGTTCGTCTGCTGCCAGTCTCTCTTACAATTATGGGCTCTCAAATGAGCAATTTAAAAATCACTCGCTTGAATGGAGAATTTCGTTGGGCGAAAGGAAAATGTACTGGTTGGCAGGACAGTACGAGTAGTTGCAGACAGAAGAGAAGCAACAACAGTCCGGGGATGAGGGATGAAACCTTGATTTGTTGAAATTTCAATTTGCCAGGACCTGAATGCTGATGGTGCTGCGCTGAGAGGTATCCGACGATGTAGGAGCAACGAGGCAGTAGACGTAACAATCAAAATACAATTCTTTGAAACGATGCAGCCTAGAGTTGAATAAGGTTGTTGCAGATACAAAAAGAAAATGGCAAATGAAAAGCAAGGATACAGTATCTGGCAACAGATTGTAAGAGAGTTTCTTTTCATTTCGATTTTTCTCTATAGGGTTGGGTTGGTAGTTTTGCAGGGGCTTTTAAGAACCGATCAAAACGACGATTTGTTGCTACGTAATAGAGAGCAGTGCTGAACAAGGCCATCGATTTTAGCCCAAGGATTAAAGTGGGCATGTGTCCTGTTTGTAGACATTAAGGATGCTATTTTTCGTTTTTTTTTCCATCGTTCTTTCGTTTCAATTTGGTTAACTTACACATCATGCTGCGGTATGATGAAGAAGGAGAAAGACAGGATGTTTATTTATTTTTATTTTTTCTTTCGTTTTTGCTTGGATTAGTGTGTGTGCAAAGAAATTGTATTATTGAGAAAAGTGTACTTAAGTTGGAGTTAAATTTAATGGACAAAGGATGAAAAGGAGTTGGTACTTATTGAAACGATTTGCACATGCTTTATAGATGGATGATGGAGTATAAGAAGTTTAATTGCAGTGAAATAAGGCAGAAAATAGAAATCGATTTCTATCTTTTCACTATAATGATGAAGATGATGGTCGTGGTAAGGAGGACTGAAGAAGTATTTCAGAGGACGATCCATGGAAATTCGGCAAAAGTTCAATATTTAGGTATACACTTTAAGCCCAGCTTTTGAATAAGAAGCAATTTGAAGGCTCAAAGGTCGATGATATGTGTAGATACAGTTCCAAGGACTGCAAGGTGTGGACTTGCAGTTTTTTTTTTCTGTCGGGGTGTTGGAACACCACACTGGAGCACTCAGACACAAAAACAGGTCCATTGTACTACCAGCAGGTACAACCCTTTTACTGTGTTTTCTTCATTTTTTAAGGAAGTTGAGTAAGAGGTTCAGTGATAAGGAGCTTAGGTTACCAGCACTCATCACATCAGCCCCAAAAATCTGCCATCTGATACGAGCAAAGGCAGGACAATCACATAGGAAATGTTCAGTAGTGTCGTCGTCCTCTCCACAAGCATCACAGACAGTGGTGTCACTTAAACCTTACACATTGAGATGTTTGGCAAAGGAGAAATGTCCCGGTATAACGCCAATAAGTTGTCTGCAGTCTTTTCTGCTGAGAGACAGCAAGAATGCCACGGATTTCTTACAGACTTCGGGAAGGATCTGTTTAGTCTGCCTGCATCCTGGAGAGTTATGCCATCTACAGTTGTGTGTGCTAGAAATCCAACCATCGATAGAAGACCTAACCGAAGATACGGTCAAACCTAACGTGGGTTCAGGGCCGGAGAAGTTCTCCTCTGAACCTTGCCTGGAATTTTCCCTTGAAGTGTACATAAACAACAAGTTGTTGGCGATTGATGGATGTCTTCAGCGTGTCTCTGCAGTTTTATTTATCGATCAGCTCAGCACATTAAAAAATGTTATATACTGCAGTGCCAGTCAGTTTTGAGGAATTCAAGCGCTAGACTGCTTAGTCATACGTTTAAAACAACTTGACTTTGTATTCAGTTGATTCTAAAAACGGTCAGTCCAGAGTGGAATAGAGGGGTGAGATAACAAAAGATTTCGAAATTTTCTCGGATATGTTGAAGATATGTCATATTGGATTCTACCAGGACCTTTAAGTATGGAAGTTTGCATATACTTTGTGTGCCTTAATGAATTTCTTATCTAATACCAAGCCCCAGATTCGAATACTATGTCGTGAACACTATCATTAACTAATGATCCTTTTACACTCCTAGAATTGAACTAACCCCATCATTGTGGGAAGATATAAGTGGTACAAGCCATTGGACAGACCAGAAAACGATGATACGTTGAGCTCAAGCTTTAGTGTCATAAAGTGGGATTGGTTTTTACGCAGAGTCTCCTTTGTTGTTCAATATAGAGTCTGACTACTCGGTTGCCTTCTCAGACCAAAAAAAGAAACCGCGATTATTGGAGTCATTTTTCGTCTAATTTCTCATGAGATGTTGTTGTCATGTTCACCGTGGGATTCTGTCTGATTCTTCGAAGTTGAGTCTCCTTTCTTATTGACACCAAATACATGGCTTTGTCTTCATTCGCAGCTAGTTGCAAATACACCAGTAACAGGTCACTGATGATGTTGCACAGACCTTTGTCAGATGACTCTAGTTTTGGCCTGTGAGTTTCACTTAAGTGTCATCCTGTCTTGATCCTTTTTTGACGTCAAATGTCTCGGTGAAGTCGTTACCGGTCTTGATGGAGCAGTCAGCATTCTTCATCACCATCCTGCATGAACAGATCAGTTTCGTAGGGTATGTAGGTAGTAGTGGCTGAAACTGGTAAGTCTGCCAGAGATACAAGTAGCGCGGATGCGCCGTTTTGATACCACAACTCACGTGACCTGGATCAGTTTCGTAGGGATGCCAAAACTAGACATGGCTCTGTATAGTTTGTCTCTATAAATGTTGTCATAGGTGGCCTTAAAATCGGTCAAGAGTTTGTGGGTATCGATTGGGTGTCTTCTCCAAGATCTTTGAACATTTTGTGGATTGAGGTCTTTCCTGTTTTAAAATCACGCTGATGAAAGGCTTCGCGATGCTGATGAGACTGATTGCTTTAGAGTTGACTCAGTTGATATGATATCCTTTCTTGGGGATTAGACGAACGATGCTTAGATTCCATTCCATCTGTAAATTAATATCGATAATATCTATCCTTGGATCCCATGCGAATATATTTTTAAACACAAACGACAGCATTTTATTAAGAAGTCAATTTTTCAAGCGTTGGAATCAATCTATTTTAAAGCGAAACTTTCATCCATTCTTCCGCTATAGAAAATAAATTTAAAGGAACACATGTGTTATTTTAAAGAGAAGTTCATTTGGGTTGCATTAGTTAAGAATTTATAAGGAATTCTATCTGTATTCTGTCCATTATCTTTATTAAAACTGAATTTAAATGAGACTAGCTTTACTTCTTGTGTTCATATACTCAGTTGGAGTTCAACATCAATCCATGTATGTATGTGAGTAATCTTAAAGCATGTTGAATATTTTGAAATATTCGACAAGGACTGAATACCATTTCTAAAATTCAAAGTTGATATATCTGTGTTCATTTGAAAGTTTAAATTTCACAAGTATTCATCCGATATACGGAAGAAGAACCTTCTGTGGAATGAATTTTTAAACTGACGTTAAATTTCACTTGCAGTTCTGTAAATCTTCTTCTTTGCCATTCGTTTGTAATTAGTCCTTTAACCCAGTACTTATGGGCATTGGATTTCTTCCTGAGTAGAGTACAAGTACTTATTTTCTCAGCATGCGTACATCTTTGTTAAATCACCTTTTTGCCGATCCAGGGGGTATTACGTTGATGTGGTTTCCACAACCATCCAATACACACTTCCGATTTTACCTACAATTAAAAAAATAAACCACAATTTTCGATTACGAATTTACAATAATATTAAAGATTCTACAACCGCAATTTGTGATTACTTAAATTTTAATAAAAATTAAATATCAGACAACAAGCGAAGCACTCTATGAGTGTACAACTCTCGTCGGTTTGTGTATTAATTCAAAATTTATTTATGTAATAACACTTAATTCACATTCAGAAAATCAGAAACGTTCTCGAACAACACAATCAAGATTGTTAAACATGCAAAATGCAAATAATCCGACCCATCTTGGGGATGGAATTCATGTAACAGCTCCCTTGCAAAACTAATAGTAATAATTAAAGTTATTAAAACGAAAACACTGGAATCTGGATTTGGTATCTCGTTGAGAATTATGCAGCTAACGTTTGCACCTGGATGCCAAGTTAAACTACGTGCTATTGTTTGAATGCAAAGTGCATTATTCAAATTACTTTCATCTGTTAGCATTCCAGAGCAATTCCCTATCGGATGGAATAATTGAAGAAATAATAAATTCAATTAATTTTGTATGAATGAATTAAAATGATTTCGTGAGTCCGAAAATGTTGCGAATTTTGATTTACTTGCTAAGTAATTGCAAGCTTAAGGTGGTGATGGATAACGAAAATGAAATTTTACATTCTGATGGTTTACTTTATAAATTTGTAACATACAACTTGAGAGCAACATAACTACGAGGACTTATGTAAGTGGTTGGTATTTGAGACTGCAGCGTTCAGCCTCAAATGGGTCTTGAACCATTCGCTACGATTATTATTGTTATGGCGTCGGGAGGATTGTTCACAAACTTTGACACAGCAGTTTCTAGCGAATCCTATTGTGTCTTTCGTTTCGTTTCTTAGATGAATTGTTTTACCTCAGAGGATGTCAGGATGTTAAGGAACTTCTGTGGGTGGATGGCTCCGTCGTCGAGAATTCTCTTTCTAAGTTGAAAAAGAGCTAGGCATTCCGTCAAGATGTGTAGAGAGGTCTCTTCAATCTCAAGACTTGAATCTGTTACCAGGTTCATGCAATGAAGGTGTTTTTTTAGACGGCAGTGTCCGCTGAGAAATCCAATTAGTGCTCTGAGGTTGCTCCTATCGAGGTTCGCAATGATATTCGATTTTCTTTGTGACGGTAGCAGTTTTGAACATGCTTGCCCTGGTGTGTTGAGCCAGACTTCTCTAGATTCTTGCATGCAAAGACCCTTTGCGTGTCTTGCGAGGAGTGATTTACTTACCCCACAGAAGGGTTCGGGTCCAATGAATTCTGTTGACGCGCCGTCATCTGCCAGTGAGTCAGTAAATTCACTTTGTGCAGGAATCCAGTGAAGGATGTCCATGTTGTTTCTAGCTAGGTGCATGATTTCATTGCGGGTTTCTAGGACTAGTTTGGATTCGATGACAGGCAAGTCGGGCACTTTTAGGGCAGCTTGACTGTCTGAGAAGATAAATATGATTTTCCCCATGATGTGATTGAGTCTCACACATTGATTGATGGCAAAGACTTCTGCTTGGAATATGGACGCGAATTCACCAAAGCTGACTAAGAAGTTTTGCGCATGATGATTCCCCAAAGATTTCGGAACCAGTAACTATTTCCATTTTGGATACGTCCATATACCACACGAGATCAGAAGGTGATGGTTGAGGTTTGTGGTTCTCTCAGTCTTCCCTTGACTGGATAACTATACGGGTAGCATGTCGTCTGGAGGCATGTTGAAGATCGTGTCTTGGTCCAGTGTTTCAAGCAGGGATAAATGTCCTCCTCTATAGGACTTTGGGTCGAACTTGCTTGAGTGAAAAAGTCGGTGGATGTCTAATTTGGCTTCCATTCGAATGAAATTTTGTAGTGGTGGTAAACCCAAGATGCAGTTGGAGTTGTACGTCCTGACATGCAGGTTTCGGCTAGGTGTTGGACCCGTTCTAATTTCGCAACTGTGGAAGCTTCGTTAGTTTTTGTCCACCAGATCATCGGTCTGACGATCAATTTATAAAGCCAGAGTATCATCTTGGGTTATACTCCCCAGTTTTTCCCGCAGATTCGGTGACAAGTCCATAATCTGTGGGTTCACTTCCATAGGCAGAGGAGAGGTGAAAGACATGATCGATTTGTGAGCCACGAATAAAGAAGATGGAAAAGCATAACAAAACACAGACAAGCCAAATTGGCGAATAAAATGTTTGCCAACTTCACCAAGGTGGAAGTTCTAAGGATGACGCGAGCGATTTTTAAACGGACACGGAAATTTTAGTTAATATCTCAAGAAGATGGGTTTTCTAGAAAAAGATACCTGCAGGCTGTATCTTGAGGATGAAGGGGACTGAGGATCACTAGTATGGTAACACGGAATGACTAAAGAGCACAATCGCACTAAATTTTAAAAGAATTCAAAGAATAGTACATGCCTTCTAAGACCGGTTCTGTCGAATGGCCTAACCGTGCCTCTCCATCTTTTACCTCTTGATCTACACATTAAATACATCGTGGAATTACTTATTCTGAAATATTGAGCTACTTAAGGCTTTAACAAACTAGGTATACAGACACACTTAGATCAAAGGAAGTTCTTCCTACTTGCAGACTTATTGAGCTAGTCGGAGCTTCTGACAAAGCGAAGAATGCTACTGATATCAATGTCCGCGAGATTGCTCAAATCGTCGAAGAAAAGAGCTCCTAGTTGGAGGAGTCTGCTTTAAGATAGGGCTTGACCGGTACAAGAAATCATAGGAATTGATGCCTAGTCTATAGGACAGTGCCCTGTGAGGACACCGATGATGGAGCTGATTTGCAATAGTAGCATGGTAGGAGTCTAAGATCTAATAGGCTCTACCGCACGAATTTTGGTCAGAATAGCTGTGTGAAATCTTTTTTTTTTTTTACTTGCTCTGATCGCATTCTTTAAGAAGCTACTCCGTACCATAATAAATCTCTGATGGAGCTATTCGTGATTACTGCGATCCCCGGAGAGCTGATAAGATCACCTTGCACTCTACCAATAAACCGGTGGCTGATGAGCATTTTCTGCCTCTCGATGGATCGATCTATTACAGGATCATAACATTCCTTGGATAAGATAGTCTACCCTATCAGGAGCTGTAAAGTATGGAATTTTTCTGCAATTGTTTCCTTGGTGCTCTTTCGAATCCTTTAGGGTTCGGCCGTAGCTTGTACTTGATCACCTCATAATCGCTGTGCGTACATTGGGAGCTTACTTTGCATGTAGCTTCTCGTACTCAGGTAATATTGGCAGCTGATCCTCTTCCATTTCTGCTGAAGACTTGTTCCCTTCCAGAATTGATAAGAACGATGTCAAACGATACAAATGCCTCAAGGAAGTTGTTTTCTTTGGCGTTCGTACTGCATGAACTCCATAATGACAGGGTTTCTTCCTCTTGCAGTGCTTGTGATGTTGTCAACCAGACTTTCGAACTCTTGTTGTGTGATGCTTGGAGGTGCGTAACAACTGAGGAAGTGAACGTCGCGATCTTCTTGAACGGTCATTATCTGTGATGCAAAGGGATGTATGGAAACGAGACAGTTGATGAGCTGGCAAGGGAAGGACCTTCAATAGACCCAGACCAAGCTGATACCACAACTAAAATTTCACTCTGTAACCTCAAACAGGAGATTGGGAGCAAAATTCAAAAGACTGCAAATGATAGATGGAATGCGCTCAGTTCCTGTGTTATAACTAGGAAACTATGGCCATTCTACGATGAACAGAAAACCGTTATATCTTCTCTAATAGGTATCATCACCGGGCATAATATGCTTAACTACCATGCAGAAAGACTGGGATTGAACACGGATGACCTATGCGGGGGATGTGGCGACGAAGAAGTAGATGAGTACACTCCACACTTTCTTTGCCACTGTCCAACGCTCTGCCAAATGAGATTCAAAACCCAAGGAAGACACTTCTTTCAGGACCTAGAAGAACTGTCCAACAAGTCTGTGGTCGATATACACAGATTTATCCTCGCCTAGGACTGGCTCGATAGAACATAGACTTATGGTTCCTAGTAAGGGGGGTTGAATCCCCTGGGGTACCACAATGGGTCTTCATTGAACTAAGTGTGGCGGAGATAGGACTTCCTTTCCCGTCAACCCTACTACCTAACCTAACCTAACCTATCTGTGATGCCGCCTGTTCATATGCCCTCGGATGCTAAGTATTGTAACATCCGTATCATATTTTTGGCCCAATCTGGGTAAAAAGACAAAAAGGTGTCCTTAGACAAAGGTGAGCGGGACTTTATAGCCGTTTAGTAAATACTCTTAGTACATATTAAATTTGAGCCAGGACAGGGCTCAAGAAGACACAAACAAATGCTTTGAAGAAGATGACTAAGATGACAGTGAACTCGATTTCACAACCTCCTAGTTACCTCTTTCCAAAGCAGTGCCCCAATGAATCCCATTGCTAACTTAGCTTCACATATGAATCTATATTATCATCGATTATCATTAAGAAAATATCCACTTGTGTAATACCAGCACAATATATTAGAGATTTATTTTTAATTAAGTAAATGCCACCGTCTAACCCCCAAACAATTACCCCAGGCATACGTCTTCGAAGGAGTAACACACTCCTCAGCACTTGTCACCGTATTCTTATCACTTGGGGTACACGCTTCGATTGAGATCCAGAAGACACAAACCCCCACTCATCTTCTGTTAATTTCTTGTGAAATTGCGTAGGAGTACGGAACCTGGTGATACTGTGATGTATTCTAGACACACACACGCGTCATCAACCAAGAATAATGAAGTCGTCCCATAACCTATCCCATTCCATTTCACTTTTTGAGAAAGACAAACACCACACCATCTGCACCTGAGAATATCTCGAACTTTTTTCTTCTATGAATTGATGGCGAATATTTACACACGAGGCAGCCAGGAATACTCAATTGAATGTATTTATTCTGCTTCTCTAAGCGTAATTATCCTGCCGATTAGGTATTTGCATATTTAATGAAAGAGATCGAGGAGAGTCGAAGGAGCTCGAACAGTACCGGTAAGTAAATAGAAAAAGTCCTGCCGCTGCAAATGGTGGTGGTTGTAGATTTTAATGAGTGAGCAAATTGATTTTTGCTTCTGTTGCTGATGCAGAATTCTGTGTGAGTGTGTGTGTGCAATTTCAAATCCTGGTGCACTATTGCAGGATAATTGGCGGTTAGTATTATTAATTTAGTGATTCGATTGTTACGACTAAACAGAGTTTGTATTTGAATGAGAATAGCTGATGGCTCTGGGGCCAGGATTAAGGCTATTTATTGAAAAGCAATGATAAACATTGAATTGACGTTGTGTGCGTGGGTGGTAAAATAGTGTTGTAATAACCTCATTATGAGATTTAAGTTTTGTGAAATTTTCCTAACCGATGGGGGCGTTAGGTAATTTGCAGATATATCAAGGCAAGCCTACACTGTTTACGTTGAGTTCAAATTCATGGATTTGGCGTTGATCCTTTTCCTTAATTAGTAGCTGACGCTATAATTTGCTGAAGGCATTATGAGGCTTTGTGTTGAAATGGCATGGCAAACAAATCAAAATTAATTTGAAGTTCAAGCAAAAAACGGAGTAGCACTCGTCGGTGGTATAGAACTAAATGCTGAATTCGAAAGGGGTGCCCGTTTTGCTTGGCATCTATTCAGTTTGTTCCTTTGAAAAGGAGATATCTTAATATCCGTGGTATGATGGGGGTCAAGGTAACTTTTAGGGTTGTTTAGCTAGGTAAATGGTGGGAACTTTATTCTGTTATGACGTGCTAACATGCCGTACACTTAAAGGCGATTTAATTAGTTTGGAGTGGTCGTCTAGGAAAGAAGTACACTTAGCCGTGAGTCTATTGTGATATCTCTGTGGTGCCATGACATAAGGCCAAATTCTAGCATTTGACATTACGACACTTTCAAAAAGCGACATAAGGCCAAACTTTTTTGAGACATCACACCAAATGAATATTACAGCAAAAACCTGTTGCTCGTCGCCGATTATGGACATCAAAGGACCGGCCAGGTTTCACTTACGAAAGCGACATTTTGCCAAATGCTAAAATTCGGTCTAATGTCACTTTCGGCACAATGTCACGGCACCATCTCTGTAAGTGCTAGGGTAAGAAACCCAAATTCACCCCTGAAACCAGTTTAGATCCCCCATACTGGCAGTATTCAGAGAATTTACGTTGTGGAAGAGGTTTCGGTCTATGTTGGATTTTCTGATGGGACACGTGCAGCGAAAGTGTCTTCGTTCCTGCAGCTCCTGCTGTAATAGAGAAATTCCAATCGTTAGGCATATCTAGGTTGGATACAGTGCCCTGTAATGACATTAATTAGCTTTGAGGGGCAGTCTCGATAAACGATTTCGATCTCTTAGGATCGAGAATAGGGTATATAAGTCTGGATGTTACTATCTATGGTTAGCTTATAGCACAGCATTGGTGTGTATCAAAGGACATAGACGTTTTGATATAGTCAAGATTCCTACTGTCTAGACAGCCTTGTCTGGTAAGTTTGTCAGTCTTTTAGATAAATGAAATGTCGTCATTACTTAGGATCCAATATTGTGTTGTTGAGGGAAAATTCACAAGTACGTCTGGCCCTACTCTTGCCGTTTTGATGAACTTCCCCTTTTCGATATAAAGGGGTGTACACTCAGAGCTATCATCTATTTGAAAACAAGCGGTTTTTGGCACAATTCGCACTGGAGTTTCGACCTTGCGCCACGATTATCGAATGACCACTGTGTAAATTTAAAGTCGATTTTCCAAGATTTTCGATTCAGGATTGGCTATGGCCTGAACCTAACAAGGAATTCAGTCTTATTTTTACGGGGTCTGGCGATGAGATAATTCGTAGAAGCGACAACACAAGCCTCATTGTGCAAACATGCATATAAATTCCAAGCTTGTAGAACAGGCTAGAGTCAGGCTATGTCTTAAGCCTTTAACCACTTCCGAAATAGTTCGAGAATGCTAAACCTTTCTAAATTTGGTCGGCTGGCTGAACTAACTATATTTTGTTTGGATCTCAGGTTGCAAAGGTATAACACTAAATGAGATTTCTTATAAGCTTGCTAGACATGGTTCAGAAGAGAATTTAAAAGACCTGAACCCTCGTTCTACGAAAGTCGAAAAAAAATTCAGTATTCTACCTACATTGGTGCTAGACAATAGAGCACTGTTTGAGTCTGAGTGCTTCGGTCGAGTGTGCTATGACGGGAGTATGGAGATAGAGAAAGTGACCATTTCTACTATGTCCAGGATCGGGAAGGAAAATCTTAATGATGCTTTTCGAGTTGTCTAGCAACAATCGAAACAGATAGAGCTTAATGTCTGCCAACATGAACACAGTCCCGGAATGGATATACCTGCTTTCGAGTATGAATTTTAAGACACTGTTGATCTTCACCTTGGTCTAGTAAACTGGATGCAGCGTGCCCGGGACCACGAAGGATGAAAAGCGGCATTATATAGTTCAGGCTCAGACCCTCCAAGGATCGCTGGTCTGATAAGAAAGTAAGTAAATTGATCGTCACATCTACGAGACAGACATCGTTTTACATCGGATCTTTGAGCTGCAGTTTACTTCCATGGGTGCGGCCATGTGTATCACAATACTGGGCTGTGTATGATTTCTATATTTCGACTTGAGTTTTTGAAGAGTAGAGGTTGATATTGTGTTGACTTTTAAAAATGTTCAACTTCAATCCCATGTACATTTGCCAGAACCTTTCAACTCTTTTTTGTTTTTTAACACAGATTTGATAAATCTCATGTCAATTGGGATCAAAACGAGCTTATCAAAAGTTACGAGTATACTGCTCGGAGGTTTCCAGACGCGGTGAGACGAGCCCCTCTTCCGTTGGCAATGCGTCACGGTCCTGACATCTCACATGATGAACAACATTTGTTAATCCCTTGGCTATAAAGTGGTGTCACTGGTTTTTGAAAGTAGACGATAGCTTCGGAACTGCAATACCAAATTGTATGCCCTGATTGGGGGGATATCGTCTAATGTCGAAGCAAATTTAAAAAAACAATCAAAGGTGTCAATACAGCCCCAATAGCACTGGATGAACATCACCAAAGTCAAAATAATCCCCGCATTGATTGATGTTAAAGCATCCATTAAATTATGAACCACATAATTGAGGATTGAGGCACTCTTCAATGCTCTCACAATCACCCTATCTAGATATTAACGTCCAAGCACTTCAAAATCAAATGCATCGTTGAACTTATACACTAAATAAATAATATAAACGTCAAAAGATTCCAATAAATCAATCTTATCGTTGTCATAGATTTCCGTATTCAATTGTCACCCATATCCTACATGTGGATATGTCTATGTATGTACCAGAGAACACATAAACAAATAAAACGTATCCGGTTAGCGGCCGTTCAAACCCACCAAACAACGATGGTATTTCAACAGCTCATGCTGCGGATGAGTAAGCAATTTGAATAACATACCCCTAATCTTTCAGCCCCCAATATCGGGGTGTATATCGTCACCATAGTATAAATCCATCATCCTCTTATAATTGGCAAAATAAAAGCCGAACTGACAAAACCGTGGGCGGCTGCTGAGACAGACATACATACACACGCACTAATACAAAAAAAGAAGAAGCAGTTCCATCCAACAAGGATACAAAGGAGCAATGGTAAAACATTTTCAAATCTGATTATACACTAGCAGTATCGAAGTCGGAAATGAAATTAATGTAAAAACTCTAACCATTTGCAGGATATCCCTAAAAAAATAAATAAATATTTTATAAGGATACACTAACACGCAAAACAGGGGGAGCAAAAACAAAAATGCAAATCCAATGACGAATCATGATATCCTGAAATGATTTATTGGTGTATGTATTCCGATAAAGGTCGGGGAGAGTCAATCGTTCTTTTTTTTTTCGTCCTTTTTTTATGCCTCTAACTGATTTTAGGGCGTTAACTCCCCAACTCTGGATGAATTTCAAATTTGGTCTCGTAATCAGTTTTAAATTTAATAATTTTATTTAACTTTTTTATTTATGAATTTTGTTGTTAAGGTGGATACATAATTTTTTATTTTTATTTTTATGAACTCCACCACCACAAAGGGTATCCTTAATGGGTTAAAATTTGATTTGCCTGTATATATTGGGCTGAATGAATTCGAAAAAAGAGGTTATTTGGATGGATTTTAATTTCCGGGATGTGGTTTTAGTTTTTTTTTTTTTTTTTTTTTTGTGACCTTATGGCACTGCAGTTGGTATTATGTTAATGGATGACAGAAAGGATAAAGAAAAAAAAAAAAACGAATATGTATGCTAATGAGTTGGCAAGTGTTCATGGACATTTGTGGTGAATTTTTCATTTTTCATCACTTGTTTATTGAAAACAGAACGAGGTCAGCAGGACATTTATTTCGTAACGTATTCGTACAAGGGATATATATATTTTTAATATTAATGTGATTAAATTTATGCATGACATCAGAGTTAATTTGATTACTAATCTGATTAGGTGGTTAGAAGTCGTTAGATTGACTTTACCTGAGCTAACTTTGGGCTTTGTGTAATATGGAGCCAACTAGTTGTTGCCCATGTGAACATTTTTTGAAGTGGAAACATTTTTTGGGGAAAGAAACGTGTTTTTATTGCTTTCTTTCAAGTAATCACTGCAACTTAATGATAGGAGTCCTGTCTTTGCTGAGATTTAAAACTTAACTTACTTACTTAAGGTGGCGCTACAGTGCGGGGTGGACCTGGGCCTCAACCAACAAGCGTCTCCAACCAGCTCGATCCTTAGCTAGCTGCCTCCAGTCTCGCACGCTAAGTTGGTTGAGGTCCCCTTCAACTTGTGTGCGCCACCTCAGGGGCGGATACGAAGATTTTTCGGACCGGAGCATTGGTGTCCATCCGCTCTACATGACCCAGCCACCTCAGTCGTTGGACCTTCACTCTTCTGGCTAAGTCGATGTCGCTGTACAGCCGTACAGTTCGTCGTTGTATTTCCTCCTCCACTCACCGTCTATGCGGACGGGACCGAAAATCACTCGAAGAATTTTCCTCTCGAAGCAGCCAAGAGCACCCTCATCCATTTTTGATAAAGTCCATGCCTCCGGCTGTAGAGCAGGACTGAGATTATTAAGGTCTTATATAGGGTCACTTTTGTTGTTCGAGAGAGGGCTTTGTTAGTCAATTGCCTTCTTAGCCCAAAGAAGCAGCGATTGGCAAGGGTTATTTTTCGTCTCAGCGCTGGTGTCGTTGTCTGAATTGATAGCGGAGCCTAGGTAGACAAAGTCATTAACTACCTCAAAGTTATATCTGTCTAGGGAGACGTTCTGTCCGAGACGTCGGTGTTGAGTTTCCTTTCTTGTTGACAGCATAAACTTGGTCTTGCCCTCATTTGCCGTTAAACCCATTTTTGTCGCTTCTATCTCAATACTCGCGGAAGGGCCACTGACATCACGCTGCTTTTTACGTTACGTTTCTAGTTACGAAGCAACAATAAGTCTCGGATACGGACGGATTTAAAAACCTAACCCAGCTTGTAAATCAGCGCCCAGGTATACCTGGCAATGATAGTAATATCTTCAACTCCGTGGATTCGTTCCTTACCTCCCAATCAGCTTAATACCCAATTGATGTATTTACGTCTCAAGGTGGATTAGACCACAATGTCACATCAATTAACTTTTCATACTCCGACCAAACAGTTGAAGAACGAACTTCTGAAAGAAAAGTCTGGCAATACGATAAAACCAATTGCTGTTGCCGATGTGATATCTGACATCATTCTCCTTAGTATGAGCTCCTTTATTCCTAACCAAATGAAGAGCCTTAAATCGAAGGAACAAGCTTAATTTAGGCAATCAGGAAGAAAGATTTATGTTAGTTTTTAGTACTAAAGGGGTCTCCAATAGGGAAGGGTAGACGTTAAAATTGAATAAAACAAGTTGTGTATGAGATATCAACGAATGTTTTATTTTGTTTGAAAGGCCTATCAATGCCATTATGAGTGGAACTTAACATCGTTCAGATAGTTTCGCTGGGTGGGGCGCATCCGAGAGGTCAAATTTTCGACGACTTATTCGCATAGACCTGCGCCTTAAGGAAACCCCACAAGAAAACGTCTAACGGGGTCAAATTGGTAGCCAGTTCCCGTCGCCTCTGCGTGAGATAACCATGCCCTCAAATCGCTTGTGCAGAATGTCCATTGTGGCATGTAGCGCCGTCTTGTTGGAACCATATGTCGTTCACATCAATATCATCCAATCTGGGCCAAAAGAAATTGGTTGTCACTAATCGGTAGCGCTCTTCGTTGATGATGATGGCAATGTCATCGTCGTTGTTGAAGCCGCCGACCCACAATCGACATCAAACAGTTACTTTCTGCCTCTTGGCAATGTAGGCCCAAGTTCCGACGCAAAATTCGCCAAGTTGATGTCTGCAAAAGGCCGAGTTCTTGTGCGCGTCGCGGAATTGACTGACTTGGGCTCTCCTGCACACTCTCACGGACAGAGGTGATGTTTTCGGCAGATCTTGCTTTTCGTTGACGTATGGGCGTTGGCTGATTGTTCACTGAACCAATCCACTCGAATTTGGCCGCCAAACGTTGGATGGTAGACTGGAAAGAACGACCATTTAAATCGTAAAAAGGGCGCGAGGCTCGCATCGTTGCCACAAAAGAACACCCATTTTGAAGTTTTATGAAGTAGCTTGCCATGGTGATTTGTCTTTAGTGTCAGAAAAATAAAAAAACGGGAAAATTACAAAAGGTAAAACAACAAAGCCGCCATGAACTGACAAAATCTACCCGTCCCTATTGCAAAATCCTACTAATATTATAAAAGTGAAAGGATGTTCGTTTGTTTGTTTGTTCCTCTGTAACACGAAAACTACGGAACCAATCAACTTTAAATTTTGCACACAGAGTGGCTGTACCTCGGGTCATTGTATAGGCTACTTTTTATACAAATTATAGGTGGCCGAAGCCGCGGATGTAAGCTAGTCCTTCATTAAGCCAAACTTCCTAAGGAAAACCGAATAAAGTTTAAACAACCCAGAAATGACTGCAATGTCCCTTGAAGTAACTAATACGTCATTGTTTCAAGGGAAACAACAAATTCTGGTTATTTGTGTCTCATCATCGATTACAACGTCAGCTTCTTAGATGAGACCAATCTACTGTTGCACACTTTACACCCAGATTGACGCTTTCAAATTGTGTTCTGTCCCCGCTTGTACTCGAAAGCATCGAATGCTTCGCACTTGTACAGTTGGAGTAGTTAAAGGTCTCTACATTCACAAATATGCTGGTCCAGACGGTATTCCACCCACAGTCCTGATGTGGTCTTCCTCCACGATAGCAAAACCACCGCCTAAGCTTTCATCTATCCTACTCCTCTGGTCTATTTCCGAGGAGGTACGTTATGGAAAACTGCATTTGCCCAGTCTGTCCTCATTCTCATTCCAACAACCGATCTATTGGACTTATGTCACTTCTTTTCAAATCGCTGATAAATCACCAGCTTATTAAATGATTAAAAAATCTGCTAGTCTCACCGAGAAGTGGAATGAATCTCTACATCACTTTGGTGAAAGCAAGATTAAAAACCGTCTTTCAGGCTGTTCAGTTCAAGTTGTTTTGGACGATTTCAAGTCCGCAACTCGCCACATGAATCCCAGGGCTTTGTTTAGAGCCCGACTCTCTTGTCTGAAACACCATTCCATCCTTTTGTTGACGTCTGATGTTGACAATCATTGCGTTCTCACAACACACCACAGCATTTTATCAAAACGACATCTCTAAAGTTATCGACCCTCCCAGGCCATGCTCACACAATTCTTTTCTTAAATTCCATCGTTTACATTTCTGCTTTCGGTGTACAAATTCTTGTTCACTTTCATTAGTCCCACTTCACTGGTTTAACTGAAAATTCAATTTATTCATAAGACCACCCGAATGGACACTTATCAGATTCACAAGGTAGGCGCACTCCAACCATTAAGGGGATGAATCCCACAAAATCTTGAAAATCGAAAAAATGTGAACGAAATACAAAAATGAATCTATTCGCAGGCGCTATCCCCTGCCATGACCTACATCATCCCCGTCTACACTCACCACCATCAAGCGGCGCTATCATCATCGTTAAGCTGCAACAGTTTGCCTTTGGGACATTAGAAGGCGCAACGGCATAAATCCACTTCCAACAGAGTGGAGCACGAGTTGTCACTGTCACTTGCTGTACAGTGAACAGTGTGCAGAGGTGGACCTTACAACTTGAATTCGAATTCCTTGAAGCTTGGTCAATGTGGAGGTTCCCAAGTGAAAAGAAAATAACAAGAACAAGAGCAAGAATAATGATAACGAAAATAGATGCAAAAGAAAATATCGAATGGCATTTTTCCGTCTATCTCGAGGACGAAAGGATTATTTATAGCCTCTGGCTAGCTCTATTCGCATCCACACATTAAGCCGATGTCCTGTTGGTAGTTCATTTCTTCCATCTTAACGCTTATTCCTATTTAATGATTAACTTTGTCTGTGTCCTGGGTATAGATATAAATCCTTGTGCAGACACTGAAACTGGTACATCAGGTTGTGCTGATCATGATGGTGCTTCATCATCAGCAGCCCACCATCATCATTATCTGACTGGGAATTGTATACGTTCCCTCATTTGCTTCTGCCGCTGTTCCATAGTAAAATTTCGTATCCTTTGGTCAGTTGAGGGAATTCATTTCATCACTGGGATTCTCTGTATAGGATTGCCAGAGAATCAGAGAAGCAATTAGATGCAGGAGGGAGATGAAGAGATTTTAATTAAATTAACAACGATTCTTTGGATGAGGTTTCAACGATGGATGTCCTTCTTTCGTTCTCTACGGTTTCGTCGCCTACGTAACTAGTGTCGTTGCTATTGTCTGTTCTAAGAGACCCATCAAGACAGAAAGCAATTAATTGAAGGACAACAAATAAAGGGAGCGAGGAACTTTAATTTAATAAAAACATTTCAATAAATATAATAATTTAATTGAACGCCACACTGATGAGGGGGGAGGGTCCTTGTGTTCTCTTCGATGGAGGGGTGGCAAAAAAAAAAGAAAAGTTTTTATATCTGTGTAAAGGAGGTGAACGAAGGGTGCTTTAGAAATTCCTGAGAAATAATTGGGAATTTATGTTACATTCCTGTGAGTCCTGTATCCTCCCATAAAATTGTTAATTTATTATCCCGAGTTCATTCAACTCGATTTCAATGTGAAATTATGATGTCAGAGGATTGGATTACAACCACGTGGGTGTGGTTTGCCAGAAGGGTTTTTTCCAAATTGATTTATCCGTGAAGACTGTTGAAATTTAGGGCTGTGGTTTTGCGTACTTGCAACTAAGTACTCCATCAAGGCATATCCGCAATAAAGAGAGCTACGGGCTAGTGCGAGTGTGATTCATTTCATGAATAGGCTTTGTGTGCGTATGATTTTTTGAAAATTATTTCCTTTAGTGAACGTGAAAGGGATTAGCTGAGGTTTTTTTTAGGATGTCTTATTGGGTCTGCTTATATTCCCAGTAACGATATTCATTCTCAGCCAAATCAAATGCAGCAGGAAACACTGCTGGGCTTTTGCTCTGCGAAATTCAAAAGGACGCAGGCATCATCTATGTAAGAAAATAACCAAACAAATAATCAAAACTACCTAATCACAACCCTGCCTATGGAAATCTCCGGGTGTATACTTATACATACTTTTCCCCTTTATTATCCAACTTGATCAAATGTAAAAGCATTTATTTTCTTCTTAAGACGAGGTCGTCCTCTACTGCCTTGTCACTTCGGAAGACTCTGCGTTCTGAAGCGTTCTATATGTCATAGCCATCCTTATGTCCCTGCAAAGCGGGTGTCAAAGCAAATGGGACCAAATATCTTTCGCTCGAAACCACTAAGGAATTTCTTCATACGCCTTCGATAGAGTCTTTTCTTAAGCGTTATAGAGTAGAACTGAGATAATAAGGGCGTTATACAGAGCCTTCTAAATTGTTCGGGATGCGATCTTACTATTCAGTTGCCTTCATATCCAAAGGAAACAAATGTTGTTGTCAGAAGTAATAGCATGGACAAGGTTGACAAAGTCCCTTACTACCTCCAAGTAATAGCAATCAACTATGACGTTCTGTCCGACTCGTCCATTTTCCTGCTGTCAGCAAATATTTGATTTTATTCTTGTTGACTGCCTTCTGGGTTAATACTCGTGGCAGCTTGCTTCATCTCTTATTGGCAAGCTTTCAAAAGTCGAAGTGTATATTGCGTACTCCTGCGGGGGTGATTAGGTGATCAATCTCTGTTCTTGCCAGTTCGTGGGGCTTTTCATTGCCATCGATACATGGCCCGGGATCCAACACAGTGAGTCTCTGTGCCTCGAGCTTAGGACTTGAAACCTATTACGACACCTCTTTACTAG
The DNA here is from genome assembly GCA_951813785.1 of Criorhina ranunculi. Taxonomy (NCBI): domain Eukaryota; kingdom Metazoa; phylum Arthropoda; class Insecta; order Diptera; family Syrphidae; genus Criorhina; species Criorhina ranunculi. The sequence goes on from OX638383.1 coordinate 53,480,744, forward strand.
TTTTGATCGCGGTTTTGCCATTGATTTGTAGGTATGTCAATACTTCTTCTTTGAATAGATTCCGGAGTCTAGCCCTTCGTCCATTTGGAAGCAACTTTCTTCATTCTAACTTTTACTTGATGGAAAGACTATTGAAAAACTGAAATCATCATCATCATTCATCACCCATCTATCGATTCTTGTGTGACTTATTTGGCCTTTCTTCCACTCTTTTTTTCATGGTTCGTCATGTTCTTTCATGAATGTTTATCTTCAAGTGAGTGGGCGGTTAGTATGCAACGAATTGGAAAAGTGTTCCATTAAGTATAGGGAGTTCAACTACCTTAGTCTGTTAAATGACTTTCAGTTTCACTTTATACTAGACTCCTTCAGTAATTAGGAAAGCTGAGACTCTTATAAGAAGCATATGAAATCAAACACTACTTGTATGTCCATCGGTACAGTCTATACAACCCATTTAAAGTCGTTACAATTCCCATCCCAAATTGTACAACCTTTCTTTTATTTATTCCATTCAACAGAAGAAAAACTGGAATATTTATCGAGAACTCAATAAAAACGGATTAAAAATAAAGGCATTTATGTAAACACTGTCAAAACAGCAATATTTCGCTTCCTACCACCACCGCCGTAGGGCACCGGAAGTAGCCTCATTCTCAAACGATGAACCTTTACTTGCTTAATATCGTGAAACTTTTCCTATTTACCTCTAGTTACCGGAAAAAAACTTCTTCCTTCAAGCAATTTATTTTTTTTTTTATTTTATTCATTCTCTTTCTTCTTTAACCGGAACACAGCTTAAGAACCTTTGTCCAGGAAGATCCTTCAATGGATGAAAATGTTTTAATCTTTTCCTGTCGTTTCTTTTCACGCACCTCTTCTAGACTTCATCCCTAATGTAGTCTACTGTCTTGTCAATATTTTGTCTCCCTTTCCATGAATAACTTGCAAAAAAGCAATGAAAGAAGGAAACCATAACAAAAGTGAGGATAAGAGAAAGAGGAGAACGAAAAAAAAAAAAATTAAATAACCATCACCGGCCGACACGTTGCTCAGTAAAAATGGTCGAGGAAGGAATATATACAAAGAACAAGATGTAAATATCCTAAAGGGATCCTTTGCTTCATCGTTATGAAAAGGATTGTTTCACATTTTCGGCTGTAGTACCTTCACGAACCTATTATCCCTGTCGAGAGGTACAGTTTTACGATTAAAACGATTCTCTGTCTTACCATCGCGCACTATCCTTGCCAACGCACCTTTTTATACAAACGGTAGGGATATTCTGTTTTCTGCTTTCTGTTAACTCTGTTTCTCGTTACTTTGGCATCGAAGACCATGTACCATTGTACATCCTGTGAACGAACGACGACGAAGAAGACCCTTGGGATGATGTAAGCTGACAACATATTTTCCTTGTTATAAATAATTCATTTTAGGGTAAATAGGCGACTGGTGGTGCTGTGCTATGCTACATTGATGGCAGCCATATTGTGACACTAAACTATTTGGGCTCGCATTGGGGGTGCCCATACTAAGTCGCTCAAACCATTCACTTCACACACATATCCATATTTAAATGTCCTTAATTAATGAAAGGTTCAATCATGTAAACAATAGACCAGATTTTGTTGTGTCCTATATCGGGAGTGTGTGAGGAATTCCTATGAAATTGATGATTATAGAAGTATAGCACAACAGGAAGTTCCCTATACGTCAGGGTCTGATATTTAAAGACGATTCGTCGACCGAAATTCCTTAAAAAAAGCAAAAAGTCATAAAACGATTTTTTGAATTTTCTTTGAAAATTATGAGGACACGTTTTAGTGGGGGTTCCACAGCGCCGTCGGTTTTTTTTTTTTATCTCTTTTCGTTAAGTTGTAACGACGGCGGGGGGTAATTTGAGGGAATATCTACGACAACGAGTGATTCACCTACTCCCATACATATTCCTTGTGAAGAATTTGGTTTGTGTAGGACTTTAATTGAAAGTGTGCTGGACAGTGCCCTATTGCGGATACTTCTGGGAAATTCATTTTTCAATTTATAAATTAATAGTAAATATTTATTCTGCGTACATTTAAGAAAACTAATTATTATTTTTAATATTCTTGTGGTGATGATGGTTGAAGTCTGTTAATTTGTAAGGCCTTTGGGGCAGACAGCGACTCGGTTTTCTTCAAATGGTCGAATTGTCAATCAAATTGAACACGTGCTTAATGATGTCCGGCATGCATCAAACGTTGTCGATGTGAGCACATTAAGGGGGCAAATGTCGACTATGAGCACTTTTTGGTTGAGGTTCTTTTTAGAGCTCGACTTTCGAACGAAAAGAAGCTACGACATTCCCTAAAAATAAGATACTACCTTTATAATGAACGTCTAAGGATGTCTGGAGTAGCCAGAGACTACAGAGAGCGACTGAGCAAAAAAGTGAATACAGTGTCCGCATCAACATGTCGAAACAGCACTGGGCTACCAGCCACCTTTGGAAAAAAACCTCGTGGTATGATGTTGATTTTCAGTCCCATCTGCATAGATGGTGAGTGGAGGAGGAAACACAACGACATCGACTTAGCCAGAAGAGTGAATGTCCAATTACTGAGGTGACTGGGTCTAGTAGAGAGGATGGATACCAATGCTCCGATCCGAAAAATCTTCAAATCCGCCCCCGAGGGATAGCGCAGTAGAGGAAGACCGCAACTCAGGTGGCGCACGCAAGTTGAAGGGGAACTCAACCAAGTTAGCGTGCGAAACTGGAGGCAGCCAGCTAAAGATCGAGCTGGCTGGAGACGCTTGTTGGTTGAGGCCCAGGTCCACCCCGGAAGATGATGTTTAGTTGGTGCAAATGAAAAAGACAGAAGGGGCGGAAAAGAAGACAGTAAAAGATGGACCTTCTCAGCTTAAGAAAACCGAAGAGTCTCACTTAGGAACCGCATGCGAAAGTTGTATAACAAAGTCAAGGCTGCTGGCTTCAATCCCCGAACGCAGGATCTTCGTAATAGTGAAGGTAACCTAGTCAGCAACTCACAGTGAATAGGAAACGTTTTAAAGAAGCATTTTCAGCAGCTTCTGAATGAGGATCAATCAGAGGAAAAGATTGGACAAGAAGCCTTAATTCAGATTTGAAAAGGTTGAGGTAGCTGTAAATAGACTAGAGAGTAGTGTGTAAAGTCGTCGAGCTATTCAAATACGGAGGCGGTGTTTTGATATGTAGATCATCAACTCATCTTTTAAAAGGCGATCCTATGTATACATGTTTGAATCGTAAGAACTACAGAGGCATATCCCTGCTCAGTGTCACATCTGTATAAGAGTCTGTTCATCGAACTGTGTGAATGTGTTAAGCCGTTTGCATCACACGAATCGCCATGTACTAGTAGAAGGGAGGATGGTAAAAATGTTTGACAAGGTTTTTCTCAAGGTACAGGAAGACAGCAGCATTCTTGACAGGTCGCATCGAATACTGTTCTCTGTGAGATTTCTGGAATCTCGTTTACGTGAGATGGTGAGAAGATCAACTCGTGTTTGTGCGACAATATCTGCGTAGTAAAAGATGGATTTCTGGAGTAGTTAAGAGGACTCTTGGAATTCGGATATACCTTGTGCAGAGGAACTTGGCGGCGAAATTCAAACCTTATTTGCCCTCGAACAGCATAGAATAGGAACGCGAAACCTATTTCATTAGATGGCATCATAGACTTAGAGCAGACGATTCTTAAATCGTGTTTTGATTTGAAGGACGTTTTCACATATCCAGTCCCAAAGTTGTGAATGTTGAACCTTATTTTTCAACTACAAATATTGAAATTCCAGATAAGGGTTTACCACCTCTCAACTCACGAACATCAGTCAAACCAGTGGTCGTTGTGTTCAATATTTTGAAGGATTTGTTGTATAGTAAAGGATTGCTGTTAACAGCTCCAACACTGTTGACAGACCTTTTTAAAATAAGTTTGCTAGTTTTGGAGCCCAGTTAAGCACTGATAATTAGTTCGGGACTCGTTTACGAAGTCTCCAAAATCTTGTAAATAAACAACACAAACTTGATTCCAATGAAAAAATCAAGGATAATCTTTGGTCAAATTACAGAGGATTATCGTGCCTTCAGAGGGGCCTGTATGTGAATGCAAATGCCGATACTTTTACCACACACGAATTTTTTGTTTGAAAGAGAGTCGACACTCTTCCAAATGAGTATTTGGTTTCATTACTGAGAGACCAAGCAGTTCTATTTCCATTTGAGAGGTTTTACATTATAGTCCCTTTCTTCTTAACCTTTCATCATAGCATGCTTCCTAACATATTTTTGAATCGTAGGACTTACTAGTACTAATTCTTACAAACAGCAAAACCAGAAGTCAGAAAATCTCAAGGAAGCATCAAGTTAATGAAGCCGATATATATGCATCAAGTGACACCCAAAAGTCCATTATTATGTGCATTTTAAGGACGAAAAAATTGTATTTTCTTTAATTAATTCATTATATAAACCATTTTCACCGTAGTTGAATAAAAATTAGAATAAATCCTCACGCCCTAACAAGCTCCTTTAGTTCAATTTAAACCAATCTTGTTTCGTTAATGCCTCATTGATAACTTCCCTCCTTCGCAACCACTTAGGACCACCCAATACCAGGACGCCAATGGCACACCATCTCTCACTAACCAAACACTGTGCATAGCAAAAGTCCACCATTTGAATACAAAGCAGAAAATTCACCAAAGTGTGTCCTTGTTCGCCGCCGCACGATGCGGAGGAGAAAAATAAACACAACACTCAATTTAATGAAAGTTCTCAAACTATCACTCGGAATTAAGTCCATTCTACTCTGCGTGGGTACTCTCTGGCTTACGACTTAGACAACGTGTACAATTAAAATATTCCCAAGCATCCTTACACCGTTGAAATTCTTAAAGAAGAATTCATTAGCAAGGACTTTGCTTGCAAATAGACTTAGCTTTAGCTTCTGTAAAAAATATTTGCATACGTTGAATATCCATGCCAGTGTTCAGAAGTAAAGATCCCGCCCAAAGTCGATGGCAAGTTAATGAATTTATCCTTTAAAAGTCGCTTCGATTGTGTATTTTGTTTCTTTCTTACGCTCGCTTCGTCCTTTAAACAAATTTCCCCGTGGACACGGTATACCAAGTTATTTTACAACTCAAAGGACTGTCGTGTCTCGTGTGTGTTCATGTCAAAGTCTTTAGGAAAATCAAAGGTGCATTACTTTGGCTGAGTAATAACCTAACGGTGAGCATCAAAATCTTTCCCCCACTCAAAACTGCCACAAAAGAACAGAAAGAGGAGAAGGCAAAAATAATTTTTCAGAAGTCTGTCAAAGGTATGCTTTGGAAAACCATTTTCAAGTTTATCTCCAAGGACTTGCTGCACAGATTGGTTCAGAAAATTCCACAAAATCACACACAAAAAAACGAAGACAGATACTCAGAAGTTGATGATGGTAGGTAACCTATAGTTGTGTGTGCACATTTCCATCTTCCTGTGGCAAGGACATTACTTCAACGGCGAATAGTGCATCTCCATCAAAGGTAACTTACCATATGGAAAATTTCAATTTACGAGAAGGAAGTAACTGACTTGGAATCAAGTCCCCAAACATGTAAGGATCGAACAGAAAAAAAAAACCTCTTTTGACAAATTTGAGGACGATTTCGTTTTGTCGGTTATCACCCCATCTATGGCATGATAATTATGTAGAATGCATGAGTGGATGGGATAGGGAACAACCATATCCAGTGACCCATTTGTGGCGAAACTTATGGCAGTCGCTTTCAGCTGTGTAAGCATTTGGATATTTTTCGGCACACCAAAGCAAGCGGACTTGTCTGAAAGTGTTAACATTGATCCATGGATATTCCGCATGTGTGGCTGTGCGCTATGGCTGTGATGAACAACGTTGGTGCAGGAGGAATATTTGGGTGTCGGAAAAAACTTTAATAAATTAATTAAATTCTAGAGCACACTTCACACCGCTGGGATTGGCCAAGTGTGGGGGATTCCGTTCGGTGAGTGGCATTATTCTTGGTATGCTATGCATGTGAACATTTGAAATGGCCTGGGAATGTCTCACGCGCGCATTGAAGGACTGAGTTATTGTATGTAGGTATGTAGGTTAGGGCTGTGAAATTTGAATTCCAAACGACCTGAGTTGAATAAGTACATAGTTTCGGGTTGTATGGACTTTTTTGTTGACGAATTATCTGCACAGTTAGAGGAATTCAAGAAGGGGAGGCTGCTGATAGGAGATGGACCTTTTCGAATCGGGTGGTGCTTGGTAGGAGACAATAATGAACTCTGAAATGCCTTTTATTCACGTTCGCACTGATTGAGCCAACTAGAGTGGAAGATAAAGTGACCATAGAATGTCGAGCTAGAGGCAGGGATTTAGCTTAGATCGCGGATTAAGAAGCTTCTCATTCAACAGTTTAATGGGCATCAGATAGAAGAGAAGATTTTAAGCCTAAGTTCAGCGAACGTAGAAGCAGTTCACCCTCCGAGCTTAGAAGAGGTTAGCGCAGCCATAAAGATGCTAAATAACAACAAAACCGTAGATTATGATTGCTTACTAGGCGAGCTTTCTAGTGATACACCCTGCATTCATCAAGTCATCAACAAAATGTTCGACGAAAGCATGTCCGATGACTGGACATGAACATCAGCACTAACCTAGATTAGATAAGAATTTGAGGTGGTCCTTAGTCCTTTATCACTGCGGCCGCAAGTGGACCTTTTGTGATATCGTCTTCATTAGAGCTCCTCCATGATGCCGGAGTGCGCCATGAAACCGGCGATGTCTTTGGATGAGCTGGTGGTTATATCATCCGCCACGAGGTAGTGTTTACCTAGAAAACGATGACGTGTTCTTTTGAGGCAGTTACAGTCACATAGTATGTGTTCTGCTGATTCTTCGTCCTCGTTGCACATCCAACACGTGTTATCTTGTGCTATTCCCATAGTCATGAGATGTTTTTTTAACCCGGCAGTGTCCGGTTGGAAAGCCTGTGACGATTGGAATCTGATTTCTTGTTAGTTGAAGAAGTTGTTTCGTTCTTTAGGAAGGGGTTGGTATAAAAGCTTTAGCTTGTCTGTTACCTTCTGTCCAGTAATATTGTGCTTTGTGCTTATAACCAATTGTTGATACAGCCTTTAGCTATGCTTGTTGGAAGGCCGCAGAATGGTCTTGGCATCATAAAGGTTGATGCAGAACCTTTTCTGGCTATTTCATCTGCCTTTTCAATACCTTCAACCTATCTAACGTATTGTGCGAACACCGCAAACTTAAGGTACACTACTCGCCAAATACCGAAGTGTAGTTTCCGGACCGACAAATGCACCCTAGACCATTCTTTCGCACTTCGGCAAATCCTCGAAAACAGCAACGAATTTCAACGAATGTTCAATCCAAACTCAATACTGTGGTTGACATAGGTTTGAGTCAGCAAAAATAAACAAATCTCAAGGCAGGTAATGACATGAATGAAAATTTCTTAATCCACCGTTTGGAGTTGGCAATAAAAACTGTAGGCCATACATGTGATTTCTTCAATTGTTGCTCAAACAGATACTATCGTTCACAAATCCGTCCAGCTGCTGGAATATGCAAGGAAATTGAACATGAAGCGAAAAAATGTGGTCTTAAAGTGAATGAGGACTGAACCAAGCATATCCTCGAAGCTGGGAAACTGTGGTCCTTTGATCTTTAACAGAACGTCTGTGAGTGTTTTGTGTGAGAAATTACTATTCACTCAAGAACCTCTCCAAGTCTTTCTGAGGAGAACATGACATCGAATAGTACCATCTAGGACCACAATAATTTATCCTTAAGTCCCAGTTAGGTTGGAGTGCTCCTCTAGAAAAGAGATACACTTAGACCAAAAGGAGACCTGTTGTCTTACCACTACAAATTATAGGGTTGAATACCAAAATCTACTTCTGAAATTTTTAAGACTCCCGAATTTGTTCGTTTCGAAAGGGTGTCCCTTCATAGTTGAATTAACGTCTTTGAAGTCCTAGGATTGAGGATTGAGAATATGATTGACATTCGCTTTTCCTTTTCACTTGCGTACGCCACGTAACTCGTGGTGAAAACCCCTACAGTGATTAGGGAGGCTGAAGAACTTGCGAATATCAAGGGCTTTTAAAAAGATACCAGATCCGTCCGTAAAGATTGAGATGAATTCATTCCAAAGCTGACAACCAAACCACTTCGTTTTTTTTTCATTTACTCATTCAATCATTCAATCAATTATCCTAGTATTTATATTTAAGTTATTTAAAATTAAGGACTGCTGTCTGTAACAAGGACGTAATCACTTCATGTGTAAGCAACATACTACGAGTACATATTAAAAGAATCAAGGGCGGGACTGTTCTCAATATTATTTTTTCGAATGATCTCCTTAAATTGGTTAAAAGAAATGTATCTTTAATTAAACGGAGGGACTATTGAATAATTTATGAAATTTTTAAAAAATGGAAAGTTTCAATGGTTTTCTGTTTAATTGAGCGAAATTTAACGACAGAAACTGTTTACATCTTTTATTTCGCTGGAGAATTAGAAAATATTTTCAAAACACGAATACACTATCTCTGGCTCTGGGAATGGAACGGATTTGGAATTTTAATTGAATGTCACGATGGAATACACAGAGTAACGTCTCGTTTGATGTTAAAATTGGATGATGTATACATGTTCGGACTTTTTTTTTTAAAAATGGAATGACTTTTGGTTTGATGTGAAAAAATGTTTCCTCTTTAAGAAATCAGGAATAGGAAGGGCATAAGTATTACTGTTCTAAGGATCCAATTAGGACTGATGGTGTGCTGTTTCGAAACTATATCTCATGTGACCCGAAAAGCTTGGATGAAGTTTTATTTCTCTCTCCACTTAGGAATACCTTTATCCCTGTAATACTTTAGGAGATAGGAACCATTTAATTTTTTCATTGGCCTAGAGATAATATGGTTAAAAGCCGCTGTTAAGAGCTAGAAGCAGACCTAGAAGGCACCTTCAGTGCAAGTTTGGAGGAGGGAAGAACACTCTCAGTAGCATGGCTCGACTCATTTGATTGGGGTAGTAACTGCGTTTCAAGATGTACACCACTTACTTAAACACTTGTGCGTCATGACAAACCAAGCTAAAAGAAAATAAAAAAGAAGAAAAGTTTCCCTAGATAAGGTAAGGTTAGTGGGTTTATGGCTTGCTGAAGAAGTGTTGACAGAGAAAGTATAACATGTTATGACCGGTAAGGGTGTCTATTAATGCATTTCTCAATTTTCTCAAACATGCACCGAATTTCATGCGCTTTTATATGATTCCTTCAATCTCGTGCTGAAGCAGAAAGTGCACAGGACAGCTGTTAACACGAAAGGCACTATCTCTCTGTCCAGTTGCTGGGATACGCAACCCATATCGACATCATCGGTCGCTCCCAGCGTGCCGTCATAGAGACTTTAGCGGTAATCGAAGAATAGGCGAAATAAGTTTGCCTTGAAGTAAATGAGGCAAAACCAAGGACCTGTTGTAACTTCAAAGGACTTTTACATATATGAGTGTATATTTGTGCGTGTTATAATCTTTGCACGAATGGGAGGGACCTACAGTTTAATGCCGACTCCTAACGGCAGATTGAGAAGCTCTTTTATAACATTTTATACTCTTGCAGGTTTTTTCATGCCTGTGAAGAGGTGGTGCTGCGAAAAAACTTTTGGTGGTGTCTCTCGCTTAGCAGTCCAACGCACTAACCACTAAGCCTCGGCGACCACATAACATAACAATGGATTCAACATAATCTCCTTGAATGATATCCTCGTTGGAGTTCGAGGAAGACTTACCCTAGAACATCGCAATTCCTTTGACGAAACAAATGGGTTCTAGGGTAAGTCTTCCTCGAACTCCAACGAGGATATCATCGAGGATACCCGGAAGACTAAATGTCCGCTTTATAAAGCCCTTATCTTGTCATTTATGCTATATGACACCAAACTGCTCGGCAGAAATCAAGACGATGCCTTAGCGGATGTCAGAGTGCTTTCAGGCGAAGACCTTTCACGGATCGGGAGCCCATTAAGAAAAGTAAGTACGTATCGGCCTGGTTCAAGTTTTGGGCTTTGCCTTGCCAGTTTAGCAGTCTTCTCGTTATCTCATAGGAGTCGGGGAACATTAAACAACCGGAGACTTTGTTTGCTCTAGAACAACTTTTGAGAGCTGAAACCTTCTACCTACAACCCTGAGGCAATTCTTTGTGCGAAATTTTCTCTGTTGAATACAACCTAAATGATTGGAAACATCAAACTTTTAATGTTAACTCGTATGTCTACATTGAAAACTTGACTACCGTCCTAACTTGACATCCTCTCGAATAATTTATAAACTTGTACTACGAGTATAAGTACTCGTATTAGATTTTGATAAACTTTTTTTTTTTTTTACAAATAAAATGTCGAGATCCAATGGAGTGCGAAGACCTTATGCAAATTTCCAACGCCAAGTTTGTCGAATAACATTTTAATTAATTCATTTGAAACTTTTGCTTTAATTTGGTTGAAAGAGATGTAGATTCCCTAGATTTATAAATGCTTTATTTGATCTTCAAATATTGGTTCAATAATGATTGTGCTTTAAAGACTGATGGCTGGAAGATATCCTTGTAAATTTGCAATGTAATCGTCAGGAAAGGAGAAATTACATGTCAGTGTGTCTTATTCTCGAGGTTCTATATAAATGGAGTTGAACTTAATGAATTTTCTCTGGACCGCAGTCTTGTGAAGCTTTAGATGATGATGACTCTTTCGAATGCTGCTTTAATGATGATGAATGGATGATGGGTTCCGAATTGAAATTCATTTGATTTGCTATAATTTATGAGTCTTGACTTGCATATGTTACGACGAAAGGAAGCACATCATTCCATGGTTCAATTCCCCTAAATTAAACGGGGTATCCATCTTTGCTTGTCTGGCAACTCGAGGTGATTTTCTTTCGGCGGGATTGGAAACACCAACACGCATAAAAATAAGGCACATGAACTCGCCAGGTATGAAACAACTGTACCCATGCTCCAGATAAAGGGACTTTGGGTATATCGATCGCAACATGTAAACATGATTTGCCCAAAGCTGGATTTGAAAAGCTCTAAGAATTACATTTCTCTCAATAGATCGCATATCAGAACCGTAACAGGTGCCATTATGGGACACTGTCTAATGGGCAAGCATGCAACAAGGCTAGGCGTACATTCAAACGATTTTTGCAAAAGCTGCATGGACGAAGAGGAGTAGGAAATCATTACCCATTTTTGGTGTAGCAGCTCTCTCGGTGCAGCTCTCTCCCCCAAAAGAAGGTTCCACCTATGAGAATTCTACTCTAACGATTTAAGCGATCTGATAGGCACAGTTTTCAGTTTTCAGAAACCTTCTTTGGTCGTCATCGTGATCTAGTAGTTAGTGCATTGGACTGCAAAGCGAGAGGACAACCAAACTTTTTCTTTGCGGCACCACCTCTTCGCAGGTATGACAAACCTGCAAGAGTATAATCTGTCGTAAAAGAGCTTCTCAATCCGTTGTTCAGAGTCGGCAATAAAACTGTAGGTGCCTTCTATTCGTGCGAAAAATAAAGGGTCATCCAATAGGGACTTCCGAACTTTGATAGTTGATAGCGGCCATATTGTTGAAGCTACATCTGTCAAATTGGCTATCATTTATTCAGTCTGTTTTGCCAAATCACCGTGGATGGCTATAGCGTTCAACAACACGTGCAAATAATGAAATAGTTTAACCAAAATGGGTGTTCTATACGGGCAACGTTCCGCGCGGTCGCCATAATCGTCCTTTGGAGAGGGCTATTCGCAGTGTGGTGGATCAATTTGGGTCTACTGGTTCAGTAAACGATCAACCAACACCCGTACGTCGTCGAAATGCAAGATCTGCCGAAAACATCGAGACCCAGGAGCTGAAGGTAAACGACCATAGATAACGATGTGCGTTCGCTGAATGGGCTCTGGAGCAGTTGGAAACTGACCCTAATTTTCATCGAAAAATCATCTTCATCTGGATGTGGGACGATACCAATCCACATGAGATCCAAGAGCGTCCAATGCATCCCGAAAAAGTCAATGTTGGGTGTGGATTTTGGGCTGGCGGCGTCATCGGTTCATATAACCGTCAACGGCGAGCGCTATAGGTCGATGAATATCAACTTATTTTGGCCTGAATTGGATGATATGGTCACCAACGACATGTGATGCCACACAGCTCACGCCATATTGAAAATTCTGCACAAGCGATTCGATCTCACGTGGGGGTGATGTGAACTGGCCACCGAGATCGTGCGATTTGATCCCGTTAGACTTTTTCTTGTGGGGTTTTCTGAAGTCGCAGGTCTATGCGAATAAGCCACAAACTACAGCGGCCCTCAAAGCCATTATAACCCATGCCATCGGTCAAATTCAGTCTGATTTATGCGCCAGAGTCATGGAAAATTGGATATTTCGGATGCGCGGCACCCAGAGAAGCCGCGGCGGATATTTGAACGATGTTATATTCCATACAAAATAGCATCGATAGGCCTTTCAAACGAATAAAAAATGTCGATGATATCTTACACACACTTTGTTCTATTTGAATTTAAAGATAGGAAGCGCTTAATGAAAGACCCTTTATATGAGCTGTTTCGCCAAAAATATTTGTTTTTTGTAGAAACTTCCTTTGTTACATCAGAAACTCCAACGAATAGGTAAGGAGAACTCTCTAGATCCATGTGGAATCACAATGGACCTTTCATGGGTCTTAGTGTGCTGGCATTAACTGGCAGCTCCTCTCACATATCTAAAATTTAAACAAATGTTGTTCAATGGGAGAAAACTGAACAAAAACTATTCTGGGTAGTCGACTTTGGATGTCGAGTTGGTGTAGATATCGCCGTGAGGGTAGTTATAAGTGCGATTTTTGAAAAAATAAAAAAAATGTCACTTCACTCTTCACACACGAGTACATCTTTTCCAACTTCAAAATCCTTCTAGTTCGTCCTTCAAATATACATAAAGTTTTCCACTTGCTCATTAAGAACATCAAGATAGCTTCCATCTCAATTTATTATCTCGACTTATACTACACGAAGGTAGTACGAGTACACAGCATAAGATAACGAATTGATATTCCTTGTTGTATTCCAGTTGTGTATTTTCTGAAGGATTTCGGATGTGTTGTATATTAATTGAGAATAAATACAAAAGTCCATGTGGTGTTACGTGTTATGCTCTTGAATGGATTACTAAGAGAGGTCAAAGTTTGTACAAATCAAATACACGTTCCAGAAGGTAGGTTTGCCTTGTCTGGTTGAGTAAAGTAACTGACGAAGCTGTTATTTGAGTTTGAGTAGACTTTGATGATTGCGGAAAGTTAAAGATACACACATACGCTAAGATGAATCATGTAACCGACAAAACTTATTTGGATAATGATGACTAAATGTGGTTTTTGTGAATGTGATCTGATTCTATACGGGAGTTATTTAATAAAGGAGGTTCGTGAAAGTTCCTTATGCCTAGTGCGATTAATTAGTCTAATGGAATTTGAATATCTTGGTGAGGATATAAGAATTCACACGGATATTATGAGTTTTTATCACATAAGTTAGGATGGTAGTTGCGAATTTATCTTATCTGTGGAATGTTTACCACGTGTTGATGATTGAAAGGTATAACCATCAGATTATCACGAATGAATAGTAGAAGTACATGATGTATAGTGAAAAAGCAGATCCTGGAAGTTGATGCCAAAGTTTGGAAGTCGTACTATTTGCCCACCAAGAAACCATGGCAAGGGCATAAATCATGGGAAGAGTTTCTGATGATACAACTCAGGTTCTTCCAGTTTCTTTACAAGCTTAAGTCACTTCACTGTACACTCTTTGATTGTTTAAATGTTACCTTATACGACTCTAAGAAATCAGCAAGCCGTCACCGGTACGTTCGCGAGTATTGGGACAGAAGCGGCCAAAATGGGACTAGCGATAAACGAGGGTAAGACTAAGTATTTGCTGTCGACGAGAAGGGACATCGACGAATCGGACAGAACATGACTATAGACAGCTATAACTTCGAGGTAGTAAGGGACTTTGTCTACCTTGGCTCTGCTATCAATTCTGAAATCAAAGGACGAATAACTCTTGCCAATCGCTGTTTTTTTTGGGCTGAGAGGGCAATTGAGTAGTAAGGCCCTCTCCCGAAGAACTAAGGAAACTCTATACAAGACCTTAATCATCCCAGTCCTGCTCTATGGCGCTGAAGCATGGACTTTATCAAAGATACCCTTGGTCGCTTCGAGCGAAAAATTCTTCGTAAGATATTCGGTCCCGTGTGCGTTGACGGGTTATGGAGGAGGAGGTTCAACGATGAATTATAGGAGCTGCACAGCGACATCGACCTAGTAAAAAAACTACGCTTCGGTCGTTTAAGATGGCTAGGACATGTAGAGCGAATGGACACCAACGCTCTGGCCCGAAGAGTCTTCGAATCCAACCCGGAGGGACAACGCAGTAGAGGAAGACCTCGCCTAAAGTGGCATGCACAAGTAGAAGGGGACCTCAACCAACTTGGAGTGCGCAACTGGAGGCGGTTAGCAAAGAACCGGGCTAATTGGAGAAGCTAGTTGGTTAAGGCCCAGGTTCACCCCGAACTGTAGCGCCACCTAAGTAAGTAAGTTAGTTATTCAACTCTATCTTGGGGTAGTGGGCCCATCAACTGCCTTTTTCACACAGTTGTTCATATATGAAAATCGACTTGTCTGCGTTATCCGCAAATAGTCTCATCTTAGCATCGGTCTTCTAACTCTATTCTTGGTCAAGACTAGTTGACTGGTGTTAATGCATGCAACTCAATCGAGATAGTCTTCGTTATGGAAACAAATCTCTTAGAATGGAAAACGTACTGGAACACTATGTCAGGCTTGTCCAAATCATAAACGGCAGGCAAGTGCTTCCAAGAATTTCATCCGATGGACTGTTGCATTTATTCGCATTCTAAAAAAACAACAGAACAGAGGAAGAACAGTAGACTAAAGTCCACTTCTTTTAGCTCTTTGTAACTTCAGGTAAATATTTCTTCAGCGAACTCAAAGGCCTTATGGCAAAGTGTAAGTTTAACCACGTGAAGGTGCATCTTTCACCTACTAGCAACGCAATGAAATGTGCAACACTGACAGCTGCATAGAATACAGAAATTCAATTACAATTACTCTCCCCATGGCGCTACATATCGATTAAATGGAACAGGATCGACGTACCCTCTGAAACCCTTCTGAACTTGAATGAGTCTGACGTCTCCATCAAGCATGGTCCTGTAATTTGTGAAACATAAGTTCTGGAGATAAAAGCCCGAGGAATATGATAAGCAATTTGCTGTGAGATCGTGAAAAAGGATTAAGGGAACAATAAGCTTGGTGGCCCTGTTCGTACTGGTGTAAACAACATGACAAATCACCGGCACTAAATCTAAATCATTGAATTCTCTAAAAGGATGATGGAAGGATACCTGGTGCAGATTTAAACACTAAAGTCGTGAAAATTCGAATAACAAAAGCACTGACCCCTTTCGAACCACTAAACCTTAAATTAAAATTACTTATTCCACCTAATTCCGAAGTCCTCCCCAACCTGCCATTTACCATAACCGCAAGTTCAAAGTGCGAAACCGTCGACCAAGTCTAGAGCTCCACAATAAAACTTTAAAATTTTGTGAAAAACCAAATAACCACCGGAAATAGTATTTTGCTTCCGGGAAGACCATAAAAATCAACCTCACCAGTTCTGTCCGTTTATGCCAGGACTTTTCCCATGCAAATTTCATGAGTTTCGCCCACAAAAACACGCTTCAAACTATGCTATGCACACAGTTAGTGTGTGTTTAGTGGTTCTATGTTCAATTCACCAAATGTACAGAGCAAGAGAAGATGAAAAAAAGGACTTTCCTACGTTCCTACCCACTGTGAAGCATTTGCCATAAAACAGGCAGAAAAAAAAAAAGGAATAGTAACAACCGGAAGGCGAGTTACTATGAAAAGTAGCAGTAGAAATATTTCCACTGAATTAAGCACTTATAAAGCGGGTCGGTCATTCGTCCTGACCAACGACGACGAGTCGAACAAAAGTATTTTTTAATAAGGATTCCACCCAAGCCCTGGGAATGTGAATTTAAAATGTTCCTAATTTCTTGATATTAGCATAAAGGATTCTCTTAATTTTATTTTTCGAAATGAAGAGGATAACGATAAAGTGGACGTTGGATGAATGTCACCGCAATCTACTTTCGTGACAAAGCATTGGCAACGATTCAGAAAAGCATTTTCGGTTCATTTCGAGAGTAGCAATTGTGCTTGATTATCCTTCGAAGGGATAATTGAAGTTCTCCAATAGCAGCTGCTGTTGAATTTAATTTTAAGTTTGACAACACAATTGCATTACCGACAATGATGGTCGAATCCTTTAGCTAGATTAAGAGTCTTAAAGTTACTTTCTGTGGGTTGCTCTTCTTACATTGCGGTGTCCTTTCTTTGGACTTCTTTCCTTTCTACTTGAACAGTTGGCCATATGACACCGAAGGAAACTTGTATGGATTCATGCATAGATACATATGTCTATACCATGGATCATGCAGTATGGATGGAAAAAGTCATTTTAAACTTGAAGGCATAAAGACAGTGAGTGTGACAGACACACTTTTGTGAACTGAAGTAGTTTTGAGAAGTGCTTAGAGGATGAGCATTGAGCACACTACTAGGATTCTTTGCCGGAAAACTTTGGGGGTAAAACGAGAGAAGTTTGACTGGCAAATTTTTTCGACAAAAAACTCATCTTCTGTATGAGCTGCTGCTGCTGCTGGTGCAGCTTAGAGTTGAGGGAAAACTTTCGATGAAACGTCTTTTCCATTTACCTTAAAATGCTTTAAATGACGACATCCAGGGATAAAATACTTTCTTCCATCCTGCCGGACCGGAACTCGGTCCGGTGATAGAAGGATGTGCTGCTTGCTTCTTGCTTCTTGCTGGTTTGTCTCCGCTTTTCCGTGTGTGTCTTTTTACCTGTGGTTACGTTATGGAGTCGTTTGTCTTCCTTAACCTGGACAGAGGAGAATTGAAAGTTTTTCTTTTCCATTTCTCTGTTACATCCGCACCTCGAGAGGATGACTCCTGATGATATGCACTTTGTTAAATAGAACAGGCGGAGTTAGAATGTCGATAAGAGGGAAATGTGTGAATTTAATCTGTGCTCCCCTGGGCGAGAGAAATCGAGAGACAACACATTCAAAAAGTGTTGAAGAAAGGAATGTGTTTGCACTATGCCCGCAAGCTTATAATCTTGGATAGAGGAAAGAGGTCCTGCAAAAGACGTGTCGTCCTTTTGTAGAAGTAAAAGATGTAAGTTGTCGAGGAGTTGAGTAACTTATTGAAATCCAAAGCGATGGTTAGAAGCCTGTTATCGATAAATGGTGGTAAGTGACTTCAAGCGATTAGATGAAGAGGTTATGTATGACTTTCATATTTCGGTAATACGATGGGCTTGACCAAGGATGTGACATGTAGATGCGGATCAAAAGTTCAGAAATTGCTATAGAGATAGATTTCCAGACATGCACTTGCTCTGGCTTAGCCTCTATTCAGATTCTGCGGTTATTTCTAATAATAGAACTGAGCTGAAGCCGACTATTCAGCGATACCAGTGAAGCCTAGTGCCTACCTGTAGAGAACAGAAAACAACTGCGACTTCAAACGTTTTCCTGCAACTGGAGAATATTTTGATCCTTAGCAAGATGGAAGAGTCTCAGGAACGTGCTTAGAGATGAGTGGTTGACTATTACTGGGAAGATGAATTCATTTTTCTCTCTTTTTCCAGAACATGGTTCGTTTTTAAGTCAAGAAAACGTGTGATACATATGTACATGTCTGCGCATACATTCTTTTGTTTAAAGTGACAATCAATCAAACACGTACCTCTGATTCTCATAACAAAAGCAACCCTAACCAATAAAATACTCCTTGCAACTTACTCTATGAAATCCTTGTCAGTCGTCTATAAAAACTGTTTAAAATTCAAGTTACATACAACAAGATAGTGGTTGATATATATGAATTTTCATCCACCCTAAGGGTATCATAGAAATATCCTTCCGTTGGTTGTCATACAAGTAGAAAAGGAGAACTGTTATCATGAAATTACGAAGAAACAGATCATAGTTCATCGCATGGATACACTAAGTCTACAGATAACAACGTATCTAAAACAAAACAAGCATATAAATTAAAAATACCGTCATGGTCTTGTTTCGTTGTACACAAATATAAAGCAAAACTTCTACTTAAGCTTCTGAAGGATAGCTACAAACGATTTCCTCAAATTTGTTTTAATTTCAAACTTTGGTAGGTTCATTTCAAATCAATATCTACCAACTCTTCATCGAACTTATGGCCACCTTTAAGCTATATAGAGCCATGTCTGGTTCTGACAAACTCATCCGACTGTGTAGGACGACAATGGAGAATATTCGCTGTGACTGTCTTGAAATTACCTTTCGAAATTTATGGCTGAAATCAAAGATTCTAGCACTAGAAGAATATAAGACGGAGGTGGGAGATTGCATTGTACCCTCAAAAAGACATATGACATGAATAACTTGGTGCTATAATAGAAGACAACTTGAACTTCGGAAGCCATATGGAAAACGTTTAGGAAAAAGTGCCCAAAGTACATTCACATTTCTCGCTATTGCCGACTCCAGCTGGAGAAGTCTACGAACCTGTACCATATCGAGACAGATATGGTCCACCTATAATAAAAGTAGAACGAATGACCTCATTAATAGGAACCGCATTGAGACAGCAAGAATCACAGCAATTAGCACTGGTCACTTGCCAATCGGTCCACACGCTGCCAAGTTAGGCATCCCGTCCAACACCCACTGCCGAAGTTGCGGCAATTCTCACGAAATGGAAACCACATTTCACTTCCTCTGTGACTGCCCAGCACACTCGGAAAACCTTTTTTCAAGGAACTATCCGAGATTTCTAACACAAAATTCTGTAACATCATTAACTTTCTCAACTCCACAGGATGGATTTGAAAACCACACTCTTAGCCACGCCCATCAACATCCATGTCACGTGAGTTGTGGTATCAAAACGACGCATCCGCGCTACTTGTGTCTCTGGCAGGCTCACCAGATTCAACCACTTCTACCTACCTACCTACATTCAGTGCTTTCCAGAATGCTGTCAAACGCTTGGGACCCAAGAAGCAAGAGAAGGCGATTATTAGCCAGAGTGGTGACCTCGACAATGGTTTTCACATTCCTTTTCTTCACGGAACCATATCAAATGAAGCAAGAACGAGACACAAATTATTTAATAAACCTCCAAACTAGAATCGAAGAGATGCTGAAGTCAAAGAGTAACTGGGATGCGATAAATACATCATTGACCCGGATCCAAGTCGAGTTCAGATGGATAGAAAGCGAGAGGAATGCGCTTAGAGCACAGAAAAGGAAATGGTGGTTCCACGAAGAGATGCTCGCTAGTGAAAGCAACAATACCTCGGGAAGGATTTAAAACTAAAAATGCTAGATAAACTCCAAGAAGGTCACAAGCAAATGTTTAAAAAATTTTAAATTCTGTAGAAGGTAGAAGGATGAGAGCACATAATCTTGAATGTCTGCAAGGATATTCCAAGGAATTGATGAAACCCATACGAGTATGATAAATTTCATTAAACTCACTTGAACAATCCAAAATATACACTTAATCTTTTCACATAAGCATTCTGAAACTTGAAATAATTTCCCAAAGAACAATGAAACAGCATTATCCCGGTTGCGAAATCCACACCAGAGATTTTCCACCCTTGAAACTGCAATCATAAGTATATTCGGATGTGTGTTTTCAAAACTTCTCATACTGCATCTTATGATGGAATAATTTAAATTTCGTGTGAATTAAGCGGAAGAACCAAGACAATGTTATTATTAGATTAAGAGATGCGAAGGATAACAAAGGATATGTGTCTAATTACAAATTCGATTAATGCTTTGTTTGTTTGCATTGTATATTTCTTTTTGTCGTGTAGTTTCTTGAGCGTGTTTTACGTGATTTGCGTTATAATTAGGAATGGAACGACAATTAGTTACAAAATTATTTGGAAGAATTTTAAGTGTAGGAATTTATTGTGAAAGAAAACTTAAAATATATTTACGAACTTACTTATGATGACGTTACCCTTACAAGCGTCTCTAACCAACTCGATCTTTACCTTACTACATCCAGTTTCAAACGTCAAGTTGGTTTATGTCCCTTCTTTCGTGCCCGCATCATCTGAATATCGGTCTTCTTTACTGTGCTGTCCTTTTGGGGTGGATTCGAAGAGGCAAGACCTGGTGTGCATTCGCTCTACATGCCCTAGACAACTTAGTCATCTAGACTCTTCTGATGTTACTGAACTGACTGTTGTATCTCCTCCTTCACTCACCGTCTATGTAGACGGGACAGTACAATCACCCAAGGGATTTTTCCCTCAAAAACCACCAAGAGCAACCTCATTCGTTATTGATAAAGTCAATGCCTAGAGCAGGATTGGGATGATCTGATCAGGGTCTTGTACCGAGTCACTTTGGTTGTTCAAGAGAGGGTTTTTCTATTGTGCTTCTAATTTTCATTTGATCTCAGCACTGGTATAGTCGCGTAGAGAAAGTTCCCAACTACCTTTAGATTGTTTTTCTGTCCAAGACGTCGTTGTTGGGTGTCTTTTTCATTGACCATTAAACCCATTTTCTCCTTTTCCGTCTTAAAACTCACGAACGCCGTACTGACACCACGCTACGTTTTCCAGATTATGTCAATGTCGTCAGCTTATGCGAGTCATCACACAGACTTTTGAAAGCTTGTTGACGTTTGAGTTCTGCAGAATTCCTTCAAGAACGATGGTGAACGCGTCCCTTGTTTTTTTGACATCGAATGTATCGGCTTTGATGGAGCACATTCTCTATCGTCATCTTCAAAAGATGGACAGATGGCAGGTGGGATGCCGAAACTTGACACTGCTTCGTATAGTAAATCTCTGTATACATATGCTGGCATATTATTGGACTTAAGTTTATGTAGCTATCTTTATTGTTGGCTTTCATCGTCCGTACTGAATGGTTCATTCTATCTTATAGCTGGATTCGGACCGTTGTTGTCATCGCAGAAATGATCCTTCTATTGACCGAATTAACAGGCCCCGGTTTAGATTTGGTAGCCTTGACATGATCTCTTTACTTCGTGGTTAAACTTCCGAACTTCATTCCTGTAGTAGCATCTCTTTAATTCCACGATCAAGTCTTTCTCATGATCCTTATTTTTAAGTTTCAGAAGTAGGAGTTTCCTTCTGTTCGTAGATTTCCCTAACATCTCTGACTCTTCTAAGCAGCGACATTCTACATGCCCTCTGTTTCATTGCATGCTCGCTATATTTGCTCTATAGCTGTTTAGGGCCTCTGCCAGTTGTTACTTGCTACTGCTTAAAAAAAAAGTCGATCAACTGCGAAAAAAGCTGACGTCAACTCTACTGCATAGGCATAACACTGGCAGTAGGGTGGTTATTTGGCTCGAAAGTGTTGAACTTACTAATGATATCGGGATGTTCGAAAAGAAATACTGTGAATTATAAGCAATGGGCAACAATACCAATAATTCTCCCCAGTCATCCTGGACACCACCCTCGGAGCAAAAAGACTGAAACCTAATACAATCTGAGTTTCAATATCACTACACCAACACTAGCGCTGTGTGAATAGCATCATAAGGGTATTCATAATCTCTTAAGCGCTAGTGAATTAAAAAAGAAAAGAAAAAAAGCGTATGGCAAGCCTCATAGATTGCCATGAGAAACAAGCGCGGCATTAGGTAATATGTAGGGCGTAGATCTGTGGTTACTGTAGTTTATTGTTTAGTGCATTGAACTGTTAACCGAGTTGAAACAGGTTCTAGCCTCAGCAAAATAATCACGGTTCTAGCGTGGTAGTCTTTCATCACCTTTTCGTTCTTTCATTCCACTCTAAAAGGAGTACGCACAAGACAGGTGATCATAGGGACGAGTGAATCTGAAGGAAAAGACACCATTTCCTGTTGTAACGAATCTAGAGGAAATTATACAAAAAACCGTCAATCGCTACCGGAATGCATCAGTGTTTCCTCTGACAGACTGATGAGTCGAAGATCTTTCGATGTGTCAGCTCTTTCCTGCTTTCTATTTTGGCCCAGAGTTTCCAAATTATGTTTAGAAGTTATAGAGTCTTTGGAATACTTTGGAAACATTACTCCTTAAATCATTGCAAATGTGGTGTAATTTTTTCGTTTCTGTTCGTCCTTAAGGAACGTACTCTACCACGTGCTATGTTAGAAATACTCGGCGGTTTCACAGCCAATTTTCCCACTCTACCACTACCTCTGCTTATTTCTTTGTAACATCTCCCGATCTAATTAAGGACATTTCATTGCTGTAAGTAACATCTGCTTTATACTACATTACCCCCGAGCCAAAGGATGTCATAAAAAATGGCCTAAGCCTACTGCATGCAGATGACCTACTTTCAAATTAACTTAAAAGAAAATTTCACTTGAGCGTGGTGGAGTCGTCTTCCTTTACTTTGGAACACATCTCATCACTTCACCATATCCTTATATCCGTTGTAAATTTTCCGTATGATAAATGAAAATTTTAGCTAATTAAAAATTAAATCATCACTAAAGCATTACCGCACGATGACACAATATTTCCTTAAAAATAAATACCTTCCTCTGTCGTTCGCGCATTACACTGTGCTAATTAATCTCAGTTTATGGTGAAAACAAAATCCAAAATCTCATCTCATCTCGGGACTTCCTCACACCCAGTCATCTGACTTAGCACATGGTTTGCGCGTTCCTTTGTCCCAACTGGGAACGAAGAACTCTCTACTCAAATGAAAAATATATTCATTATCTGATTAAGTTGTGAGAGAGCTCCTGCAAACAAACTAAATTCCCAGGATGCCCACGAAAAAGAAAAAAAAAATACCAAACACAATGAGAAAATGACTGAAGGCTACAACCAGGAGACAAACCCAAGTGGGCTTCATCATTTGTCGGGTCTCTCGCCATCATGGGCGCATTGTGGTTATATTAGCGGGGAACAACATTTATTAAAAAAAAAAAAATCTTATTTTTTGTTTCTGTAATGAACGCGAGACACAGGACACAGGACCAAAAAATATAATGACACCGGCACAGGGAAGAGCAATGAAAATTTTCTATAATATTCCCACAAAACTGTCCTTCTTCCTTCGGCTTGCCAGTAGCAATTATTATTTTTCCGCGGAGCAAAAAGCTATTCGATGTTTAATTCCCTGCTGTGTTGCGTTGTTGAATTTTTAATGTCACATAAAAAGCATCCGAATAAGAATCATTACTGTTTGATGGTGTGTAAATGAATCTTTCACAGCGTCGACTGTAAGGAGCAGGAGATACAATTTACAAAAAAAGACGACCTTCGATTTGGTAATTAAGACTGAGAAATGGAGCCGTTTAAAAGCACGTTCATGGTACAAAAGAAGGAAGGAAGTATTTAAGATTATCCGTAATCATCAGGAGGAACATGCTCAGTTTTTTTTTTTTCTTGCAAGGAGTGTCATCAGAAAGTCTATCCATAGTTATGAGGGACGATTTGAATTGATCTAGTTATTGAGTGAATGAGACCTCGAACATTGAATAAGAAATATCCTGGGTATGGCCACTGGATGTATGAATTCTTCAAAGGAACGAGGGTTTATAGACTGCCTTTACGAAAAACTCTACCCTGATAAGTAGAAAGTGTGGACTTCTACTTCTGTGAAAAAGGAAGTGGTTTTTGGTTTAACACGCACTGGAGTTTTCATGACCTTGCGCGAGGAATATCTTTTGACTCAAATCTTATACATATGCCATGACGCAATGGTTCCGGAATTAAGACTACTGTGTAGATTTACGGTCGACTTTCCCAGTGCACAGGAGTGGTTTTCACCACTTTCTGAGCCGGGTTAGGAATGTTGTCGAATTTTCACAGATAGCTCCAAGTCCAGTGAAGGCTCAGGTCCTGGAGTCTTTGTGGAAAGCGACAACATTAGACTGCATTTTCCCCTAGGTATTTATGCTTTATGCATCTGTCTTCCAAGCGGAAATTTTTGCAATACTTATGGCTACGAACTATATTGTGAAAAACCAGTGGAGGGGACGGAGTATATGCGTCTGTAGCGACAGTCAGGCTTCGCTTAAGGCCTTGCTCAATCCTCTTGCTAGATCCAAAATAGTTCAGGAATGCAGGTCTAGTTTGAATTCGGTTGGAAGACTGAATTTGTATGGGTGAGCTTGCCAGGCAAGGCTCAGGGGAAAACTTCTCCGGCCCTGAACCCGCGTTAGGTTTGCCCATATCTTCGGTGAGAGCTTCTATCGATGGTTGGGTTTCTAGCAAACACAACTGTAGATAGCAGACTAAACAGATCCTTCCCGACGTCTGAAAGAAATCCGCGGCATTCTTGCTGTTACTCAGCAGAAAAGACTGCAGATGGCGTTATTATGGGACATTTCTCCTTTGCCAAACATCTCAACGTGTTAGGTTTAAGTGACACCACTCTCTATGATGCTTGTGGAGAGGACGACGACACTGTTGACCATTTCCTATGTGATTGTCCTGCCTTTGCTCGTATAAGGTGGCAGATCTTTGGGGCTGATGTGATGAATGCTGGTAACTTAAGCTCTTACTCGACTTTCTTAGAAAGACGAAGAAAACACAGTAAAAGGGTTGTACCTGCTGGTAGTACAATGGACCTGTTTTTGTGTCTGAGTGCTCCAGTGTGGTGTTCCAACATCCCGACAGAAAAATAAAAAGCTACTTCTGTGAAACGTATAAAGATATTGCCTTAGATCAAAACATTAAAAAAAAGGACCGTTCTTGCTGATGACAGCGTGACCAAGGCTTGGAAAGTGAAACTCTACTAAAATGCATAAGATTTTGATGAAAGCATTGTTGGAGAAGCTTGGCCTCTCTTAAATGTCTTCTTTCTATGCCCGATGAATAAGCCACAAAAAGTGTTTGGTGATCCTTATTCAGCTCGTTGGTCAGTAATTTAATTGTTCTTGTGATGCCCTCAGAATCTAAATACTGGAATCCACTTTAATCTTGAGGCGGATTAGCCTTTAAGTGCCTGGATTGAGGCAAAATAACTTTTTATACCCAAAGCAGGGAGAGCCTCATCCACACTTCTTAAGGCTTTCAGCTCGATTATATTGCCGAAAGCGTTGGGAAATCCTCAGGAGCCCTCCACTCGTACAGCCAAAAGCCGAAAATCATGCACTCACTGTACATTGTTATCGTGGAACTGATTCTCACTTTATAATGGTTTGGTGCCAATGCAGAGGAAGTGTACATATGCATATCCTGCGTTACAAAAAATGCAACTTCTGGAAAGTGCATGACCGCAAGTTGGGCGAAATCAGAAACTGACAAGGACTTTCGCACATCATTTTCTGAACTAAGCGAAACGGTTCCATTTAATGGTGTAAACGGAAATTGGAAGTGCTATAGCGTTGGAAGTCTATGAAAGTCCTTTCTTTCAAAACAGAAAACGAAATGTGACAAGTTGCAATGCTTCAAAAGAAATAATTCATTAAAATTCTGGTGGAATCCAGAACCAATTGAATTACATTTCCCAGAATTGAGTTAATTTCCGGAAGTCAATTCGAATAAAGGATTCACGAGATATGCACAATTCTGTCGATTAAAAAACAATTATTATTTATTTACCCACCTACCCACCATTGGGGTAGGAGCAGGATACTTACGTACATATGGATGAAATAAATTTCATCGCCCTCAAGGATATGGTGTCCTGTTACTCTGCACCAACATCAACCACCTGTGTGACCCAAGAAAATAATAAACTTGTTCCGAGTTATTTTCTTCATGTTATGGCGTGCTGCAGCATTCCTTCGTGAGAACAGCACACCGCGGGTATGCAACCTGGAAGCTGTGGCGAATGATATACGAAGTTTCTCTCCTTAACCACAGTCCTGTGGGTTTTTTTTTTTTTTTTTGTTAACACTCTAACCGTCGCTGGTGGTTTCGCTTGTGTTAAGAATGAATTTTTTTTTTGTTCCTCACAATCGATTTGGATGCTTTCAAGGATATGAAAAGGAAGAAAAATAAAGGGCGAAGGAAAAACGGGTAAAAATAGCGCAACATTTTAATGTACCTACGCTACAGATAACCTTTTGCTCCCACAGGACGACAACAACACACAATGGAAGTGGACATAAATTTCTTCTTTTGCTGATAGTTTAAAGCATTACAATTGCTACCGCGGTGTGGTGTCCCCAACGAAGGTGGCATGAAAGGAAAAAAAAGGGTCAAGGTGTGGAAAGTAAAAATATCCTTATTGGGCGAATGACTCCGGGTAACTGGAGCAATAATTAAAGTACGAATTAGATTAGGACTTCAGGCAACTTTTTGAAGTATTTATAGGCACCGGGTGTGCTGGTTGTTGAAAGATAACAAAGGTAAAACGGTTTGCAGTGTAAATACTTTGCCGTTTTATTTTGATCCTGTTTTTTCTTAAAAGAGATGGTAATTAAAAGAAGGATAGATACATTAACTGAAGAGGTTACAAAAGGGACTATTTCTTGCTAAAGGACCTTCAATCATTAAAGTAAAAATGAGACTACTTACTTAATTCTCTTTCTGGTGGTTTTTTGAATTCCCCTTTTTTCAGGACACCAAATAAAATGTAAGCCTTGTGAGTTAAATACAAAATAAGCAAAAATTGGTTTTCTATTCCTTAGAACAGAAGATTTGAGGCATTTATAGGAATGGCAAACTAGTTAAACGAGGATGAAATAAAGACCCCAGAAAATGAAGATGTTGGTGTCTATCAATTAGCCCAAGCCTCACTCTCTACAAGTTTGTGGTAATTAAGACTCCAACAGAGCCATGTGTTTCTTCGATTTGAAAAAAATAACTTTATTCTATAGGTTAACTCCTGATTTTGTTTTTTATTTGTGGTCGCCTTGGATCAGTGGGTAGAGAGTTGGACTAAGCTTGCATTGGCTAATCGAGAGGGCACATGTTCGATTCTCAATACCACCAACAATTTTTTCGCGGCACCACCTCTTCGCAGGCTTGACAACCCTGCAAGAGTATAATCGGTCATAAAAAAAACCTTCTCAATCCGCCGTTCGGAGTCAGCGATAAAAATGTAGGTCCATTCCATTCGTGGTTGTGAGAAGCTACCCTTGGCTTTCGATGCGACAAATATTTTGTAAACTCTTGATTAATCTAGAGTAGATCAATCTTTCTTAGAAGACTCCATAACAGGCACCTTGAGTGGTGATATCTAGGCTTGGGTGAGTGTCAAGAGTAAGTCATCAGCAATTTCACGATCACCACTTTCCTCCAACTGTTTGTGAAGAAGTGTGCTTTCGACAGTCCAATCAGGAATATATTGTTTCCTTCGCAGTTCTTTTTCAAATTATGTGCACATTTGAATGATACCAAAAATGTCCTTTTTTTATCCTATTCTGATGGGATTCTCTGCAGTGTAACCCCATCAATTCACAATATGCTACAATATAGGCGAACCTGATTTATTGGTTATTAATTGCAGCACACAGGGAAATAGAAACAAAAAAAAATGAAAAAGGACTGCACTACAACATGCTGCTTTTATCTGCAATATTTTGTGTGTCGGAAGTTAAAAAATAATATCCTTTTGCATATGGAAAGGATTTTAAATAAAGTTTTTTACTGGATAACTTTAATTTTAAACACGTTTTACTATTTGTAGTTGATGTCGACGTTGTTGCTATTTATTGGAAGTTCAGGGACTGTATTCACTCCACTCTCTGAAAAAAGGATATATTCCACACTCAAGGTTGAGTTCTCGGTCAAAGCTTTGTTTCTTTTTTTTCAGTGTCAATCAATGTGTCCACCAAACAATCAACCAATGGCACTTTGCGAATTAATGCGTCCGGAACTCAAAGCTGTCTTCTTGCACTCACGCGAAACCGGAGCCTTGAACTTCCATCCTCGGTATTATTATTATTGGTTAGGCTCTGCGACCTAACGCATATGGCACTGCGACCTGAAAGATCTATTGCCAGTTAGACAAGGACAACTTCCTAATGAAGTTGAGGATAACTTCAGTCGAGGCTTTACGAATGTCCTCCGATGTTAGGAATTCTTTGTGGAGAAAGCGTTTCTTGACTCTGCAGACAGCCACGCACTCACATAGTACGTGTTCAGCTGATTCGTCTTCCTTTAAGCAGAGTCTGCATTCAGATTCCTGAGCTGTATTTAGTTTATGTAAGTGATATCTGAGGCTACAGTGACCGGTAAGGAAGCCGGCAAGTCTTCTGATATCGTCCCTTTTATGGTTGAGAATATTTCTTGTGAATTTGTTCAGGGGCCGGATGGCCCTTTTAGCCTGTCTGAAGCCCTGAGTGTTGTTTTTGTAGGATATGAAGTTTCGTTTTTCCCAGCTGTCCAGACTCATTCTGAACGCGGAAGTAGGAACGCCGCAGAAGGGTTCAGCACCTTCCATCCTCGGTCTGTGTGTTAATGACAACCTTTGCTGGAACAACCACATATTTAAAGTCGCCAAAACTGCTGCGCAATGTCCATGTCCTCAAACGATGTCAAAAAGACTTTACTCCTTCTGATCTGGACCCAATCAATAAGACCTACATATGGCCAAAGTTCGATTACAATCCTTATAGGTGGCAGAGACATTGTGAAGATCATAGACTCCTGTCTTGTAACTCTTTAATCGATTCTTCTACAAAGATGGCCCCATCGGCCCTTCAGCATTTCACCCGAAATATGCATTCTGCTTCGAATACTCCTAAGTTTACCCCTTTGCCTACCTTTGGACATTTCGAGAATATTTCCCAAGATATTCTCGATGAATGAGCTATGAATCTGTGTTTCTTCGTCACTATAACTTGGAAGCATTTGAAACCAGTCTTCTCTATCTCCTAATACACCTGGTCTTGTTTAAAGATGGTCATAAACCAAAATACCAGTAAAAGGACAATCGTCAGCTTGCTACTGCTTTGCATATCCTTACTCCATACTCCCTCTCTTTCTGTCGAAGAAAAACAACTTTATTGAGTGTCCCAAGAGGACTACGGTTCTAATAGATAAATCCTCTCGTTTGTGATTATACGAAATGTGAAAATTACATGAAAGCTAAAAACAAACTTGCAAGGATAACCCAACAAAAGGACAACATACACAATAATAACATATTTAAATTGAATTTCTATAAAGAACACATGGTGACCATTGTGGCTGACTCCTTGAAAGGACAACACGACATCTACACACATATTGACGGGCATCCACTGAAACAACGATGAAGAAGAATTATCCAAAAGTCTGAATAAAACTTTTCCACTCAATTTGGAATCCGAAAATTATACTCTTTCTATCCGTATAGACGACACTGCAGGTCCTTCTTCGTTGTCATTGTTGTTGCAACTCATTAAAAGCTATCCGAATGCAATGGACTGTCCTACATCCGGGCGATGGAGAGCAAGACAGGATATGCGGTTATTGTCCATTATTTCAAGTATATTTATCATCGTAGACGACAAGGACCCAAGCAGACTGAAACAGGTCATATCTGTCATTTATGGGTTTTTTTGTTTGTTTGTATGGCTGCTCTCCTTGCGATAAGCAAATGCCAGGTTACCAGTGAAAGAAGTTCTGAAAAAGATCTTAATGAGAGTCCTTTGCAGTGCAGCGACTCAAATAAGAAAAAAAAATTCAAAACAAAATTAATGCAAAAGTTTATAACTTATCGCCTTGGATGGAGTTTCACCCAGTAGTGGGAGATATGTGTACTTCCTGTTTGTGGCTGTGCCTGTGAGTGTGCATAATATTTGGGGAAAAGTTTACATTGTCTTTAGTGGGTGATCATTCTTTTCTCCTAAACGTGGTTTTATTTTGAGGTTACAGCAATGTAGAGGTTGGAGATTTATAGCCACAAAATGGGCATGCATGTGTGTTCGGCCAATAGAAAGTTTTGCAAATCCTGTTTATCAGGGTGCCTTGGCGTTTGTCTAAGTTTCGGTGGCAAACTTTATTTGGCAGGTTATCAAGGAAGAAACATTTGTTTTGGAAAAATAAAATAAAGAATTGTTTGAATCAAAATTGTGTTGATAAGTGAAACATGTGGGAGATAAGCGTGGAGGCAAAAAGTTGTGGGTTTTCTTGAAGAAAAAAAAAAAAAAAAAAAAACCAGAGACAGGAAGTTGAGAAATTTTACTTGAAGAAAAAAATTGCAAGCTTAAGAATTATAAGCAATATTCGTATTGTTTCCTACGGTCCTTCTAAAGGCATTTAGACTGGAGTGTCAATTATGGTGGAATAATTAGCAAGTGCTTCACTTGAGTTTAGGCGAAGACAGAATAGTCTGTACTTAAATTTAAGGAAGTCGTTGAGTGCATCACAAGGTGAATAGCATCATAAGGGTATTCATAACCCCTTTAGCGCTAGTGAATTATAAAAAAAAAAGCATGGGGTGGCCATGGTGTAGTGGTTGCATCATCGCTTGTCACGCTGAAGGTTCTAGGTTCGAATCCTGATGTCACAAAAAAAAAGTTGGTCAATTGCGAAAAAAGCTGACGTCAACTCTACTGTATAGGCATAACATTGGCAGTAGGGTAGGCAATGCCTTAAAAGTGTTGTGCCATCGGGTTGTTCTAAAGAAATACTGTGAACTATAAGCAATGGCAACAGAACCAATAATTCTCCCCAGTCATTCTGGACACCACCCTCGGAGCAAAAAAGACTGAAACTGGCAACCCTATAACTTTGACATCTGTTTTCAGATCGGCTTATGGCAGCCCGCGTTTGAAACGTCACAGTCTAAGCGAATTTGTGAAATGGAATGCGCTCTTATCGCGTAGCTTTACATCCAAAACATGTTCTTAATTGTGAAAACGCAACGTGCGTATCGTGTAAAATATCGAATGAGGAAAGCACGTTCAGACCACAGCATCAGGCGTTAACACCAAAAATGTATCGCCACCAGCAATCAATCGTCCGAGGAACATTGAGGCTGTACAGGCCAGCGTTGAGAAATCACCGACAACCTCGAGTCGTCGCCGTTCTTTACAGTTGGGGACATTCCTCGCAAGTCTCTCCGACGCATAATTCGTGCTGATTTGAAGCTATTTTCGTACGAAATTCAATTAACGCAACAACTTTTGCCGATCGGCAATCCACGTCGCTTGGATTATGCGAACGGACTCCTAATTTCGAAAAATGGTGATTTTAGCTGGCCTCCAAAATACAACGACTGGCATGTACAGGCACCACTGGCTCCATCAGAACCACCCCAACTGCAGCCCTCGAAACTATTCCATTAGACCTCTACCTAAAGGAAGCAGCCGTGAAAAGTGCCCTGCGTTTAAAACAATCTAATCTCTGGAAAGCGGGCGACAAGGGCCATCGAAAGATAGCAGCAAGTTGGGCAATTGATTTCAGCCTAAATATAAAAACGATCTTCCCCTCAAGAGACGAGTGGGCCAGCAGGAAGGCGACCAACCCGACCAAAATTTAGATTTTCACAGACGGGTCAAAAACAGAAGAAGGAGTAGGCTCTGGGATCAACTCACAAGAATCCAACATAAAGAGGTCAATACGACTCCAAGCGGAAGTCCTAGCTATCGCCGAGGCAGCCCGTGAACTATCAATGGAGCTAGTCTCTAGGAAAACTATGGACATTTACATAGATAGCCAAGCCGCTATTAAAGCCATTTCATCCACAATAGCAAGGTCAAAAATCTTAAGACGCTGTCGCGAAAAGCTCAAACCCCTCACTGCGAATCACAATGTAACACTCTGGTGGATCCCGGGACACAAAGGTATCCACAGGAATGAAATGGCGGATGAATTAGCCAGGAACGGCTCGGAACAGGACCTATCAATGGTCGACCACTCAGTTCTACTCCCCTAGATCTCGTCAAAACTAGCATTGCACTAGACTTTCAAAGACAATCTGATGAGAGATGGAACGCACTCGCATCATGCCACATCACCAGGAAACTATGGATAAATATCAATAAGATAAAAACGAGGCACATTCTTGCCCTTAACAGATCAAACTTAGCTCTCTTCAAAGGAATCATCACAGGCCACAACCTATTGGCGGCCCACCTTAAAAGAATGCGTTTAAGTACAGACGAGTTATGCAGAGGGTGCCGTAATACACAGGCGGAAGAGAACACAACCCACTTCCTACGCGAGTGTCCCAGCCTATACAGAACAAGGAAGACGGCCTTCAGTGAACACTATTTAAACGACCTGGGCGACCTGTCTAACAAGCCACCAAAAGCCATTCTAAAATTCATTATGAATTCCGGATGTTTCAGGGAGGCCGAACAATCGTAACTGCACTCACCCGGACCTTTCCCCTCTTTTTTGTTTTTTCAGAATGGACATTCCGCGTCGGAGGAACACAATGCATCCCTTAGAGATCCGAGTGAAGGCTGCATCACGCGATGCACCCTACTCTTCAACCTACCTACCTACCTAGCTGGCCTCCATGATCACCCGACTTAACGTCTCCAGACTTTTTCATGTGGGGCTATTTGAAGTCCAATGTTTATGGCAAAAAGCCACGAGCCCTAGAAGTGTTGAAAGACAATATACGACAGAAAATGTCCACTATTCAGCTCGAAATTCGCTCTAGCAGCGACCATTTAGATTTGCGCGATATCATATTCAAAAACTGATAAGAACAAATTTAAAAGATTCAAAATGAACTAGAAATGACTTAACAGCAAGCAATTTGTGTTTCTTTTTTAAATTTTTACCAAAAAACATCCCGAAGGTTTAAATGGCCCACCCTGTATAAAAAACTAAAGCGTGGTTAAGTTTTAATGGCCGATGTTGATTTTGAATAAAACACAAATTATTTAGGAAATTATTGTCATTTCTTTTTATTATGATAATATTGGTATGGTTCAATTATGTATGGAACAAAATATCGGCCAAATGGCCGCCGCGACCTCGGCGGCACACCTCCATACGATGGTCCAAATTTTCGATGACGCTGAGGCATAATTGAGGTTCTATGCCGTTAATGTGCCGAATTACCTCATCCTTTAGCTCTTGAATTGTTGCTGGCTTATCAACGTACACCTTTTCTTTCAAATAACCCCAAAGAAAGAAGTCCAACGGTGTCAAATCGCATGATCGTGGCGGCCAATTAACATCGCCACGACGTGAGATAACATGGCCATTGAATTTCTCCCGCAAAAGAGCCATTGTTTCGTTAGCTGTGTGGCAAGTGGCACCGTCCTGTTGAAACCACATATCGTCCACATCCATATCTTCCAATTCGGGCCATAAAAAGTTCGTTATCATCTCACGATAGCGAACACCATTCACAGTAACTGCCTGACCGGCCTCATTTTGGAAAAAATACGGCCCGATGATGCCGCCAGCCCATAAACCGCAGTACGAGCTGTACGAGCATGCACTGGTGTTTTCAAATCTCCTACTGACCCAGTTTGCTCAAATTTTTGCACGATTTTTCCGATTGTACGCACATTTGGACGATTATATTGACCGAAAAAATCACGAAGTGCACGATATGCATTTTGATTTGAACGCCCATTTTCATAATACGCCTGAATAGCTTTAACGCGTTGCTCGATTATGTATCTTTCCATGGTTCAAATTGAGTTAGTCTGAAATTGAGAAATGTCAAATGAAATGCAGAAAAAAACTTGACGTTTAGGTGTGGTTCACATTCTTAAAATTTAACCACCCTTTATAATCGATTTTCAGAAACAAGTTGCTTCACAAATGAAATACTTTTATACAGACCTATGCAAACTTTTAAGGTTTTCATTTTCCAACAAACGACCACTGAAAAAACTACAAACTTATAGATATGTTTGTACAAATAATTAGTTAAAGAAAACAACCACTTACTTAATTAATTGAATGCGCATTACAAAATTCCTTTTACAATATGCTCATGTTGTAAACCATTTAATAATTACATAACCCAATTTATTTGTGTCGCAATAACTCAAAACATATGTATGTATCTACCGCATCCATACACAAGTATCTTTCTATTAATAAAGTACTTTGAATATAAACTACAGAATTAAATTCAAACATATGTATGGTTCGCTCACAGTCGGCAATCCTTTCTCTCTTGGGACAATTTTATTAAGTGCGGTCCAGTCCTATTTTAAGATGAGTTATACTACCCCACTTGTCATTTCTCCCATTCTGTTTTCCTTTACTCTTTTTAGGCAGTTTGTTTAAATATTCAAATTTTGATAAAAAATGGTTTGAAAATAAAAAAATTTAAAAAAACCCACAAGACAATATTAATTCTCTTTAACAAGTGAGAAAAGGATTATAAGGATGTTGAAATAAAAGAAATTAAAATTATTGACAATTGTTTTTTTTTACAAGTGAGAAGGTTGTATTAACATTTTGTGTAGTTATTGACTCGAGAGACCTTTTGGAGGGTTTGTTAATGAGTCGGTAAGGGATGTTGTATAATCCATTCGTACGTACGCTTTATACTTACTTACTTATGTCCTTATGCCTTTACGACGCTTACGTATACGTTCGGTTTCTGGAAATATTTTCTAGTTCTCCCCAACTTCGTCCCATCTGCCGTGACTTCCTTTCGACTATCCTTCAACATGCATGTCTCCATGGACTCACTCCTCTTCCGTCCTGGGTTAGCAGGGGTCAAATTACGGCATCTGTGATCGAGTAACTCGTCACGTATAAACAATCATTCCGACGTAATAATGCTATTTTTACGTGACGAGTTACTCGATCACTGATGCCGTAACTCGACCCCAGATTCCATTGCATCGGTTGGCAAGCAATGGAGGTGCTAACTTTTCGAAAAGTATGTTTGATCCAATGCCACCCCCACCGTTTTAAATTGTGACGTCAATGGGATCCGGACCTATTCCCTCATGTTCATCTGAGATAGGTTAGGTTAGGTATGTG
Organism: Criorhina ranunculi; assembly: GCA_951813785.1. Classification (NCBI taxonomy): domain Eukaryota; kingdom Metazoa; phylum Arthropoda; class Insecta; order Diptera; family Syrphidae; genus Criorhina; species Criorhina ranunculi. The sequence goes on from OX638383.1 coordinate 53,515,858, forward strand.
GGCCGGCGAAGAGAAGTTCCTCTGCGCCACACTCAGGTCTCTAAGATCCATTGGGCTACCCATAGGGGGAAATCTTACCCTTAAACGTTACCTGCATAACTTACTGCGTTAGTGGTACAAACCATCCTGTAGATTTGCGTTAGTAGTACAAACCATCCTGTGGATTTGATAAAGCCGTTCAGATCGTTCATCGGTTTATCAGATAGTTTCTCGAGATCCCGGAAGAAATGTCGCCCGAGGAATTTGTATCTTAGATGGTACAGGCCGGGGCAGTGGCAGAGGAAGTGGCTTATGTCCTCATGGACTTCCTCGTCTCCGCAGCCTCTACACAGGTCTTCTGCCGCGATACGGAGTTTATTCATGTGGTACCGAAGAGTGTTATGACCCGTTATCACACCCACAAGTTTGGCGGTCCTAGCCTTATCAAATACAGGCCATAACTTCCTTGTGATGGTACAAGTGTCTAAAGAGGACCATCTGTTATTTGCCTCTCCTTGAGGTTTGTTCCCTGCTTCGAGCTTCAATAAGCAAGGCGGGATATTCACCGCGAGGTCGGCTTGTTCTAGACTTCGTGCCGAGCGCTCTCTAGCCAGTTCGTGAGCATTTTCATTCCCTGGTATGCCCTCATGCCCAGAGACCCAGCAGAGCTTTACCTTGTGCTGTGTTCCAAGAACCCTGAGCTCTTCTCGACAGCACCTTACAAGCTTCGCTTTTATTTCCATAGCAGAAATTGCTTTTATTGCTGCCTGGCTGTCAATGAAAAGGGTAATATCATTGCGCGGGATTGCCCTCATCGCGGTCTCACGGGCGGCTGTTGTCACTGCTAAGACCTCCGCTTGGAAAAAACGTATAACGTATAAAACGTCGGTATAGACGGCTATTGATTGCGTATTAGGTAATTAACCGCTTTTCCATTCTTCCCTGCTTGGAAAGACGCTTGAAAATGGTCTTTCGAAGTCTAGGGATGGCGTTATGTAGTCAGTGGTAGGCACATTACCTAGATATTTCTGGAGGATCGTGGTGTGACCCACTGTATTTCGGATTGGCTTATTCTTAAGGCACTAATGGCCGCTGATCGTTGTATAAAGATATCTAGCGGTAGCAGGTTAAGGATGGCCTCGAGTCCCGCTGTGGGTGTTGTTCTCATTGCACTGGTGGTGCCAATTCACGCTAGTCTTTGTACTTTCGTGATGGCCATCAGGTTGGTGGATTTACAGGCTGCCTACCACCATCTGAGATAAGGAGAGCATGACTTAAGACTTTCGAACTACGAAAAGTTGCCAACGGTTGCCTAAAGTTAATATTTGTCGAATCTCCACCAGAGGGTTATTTCTTGAGTTTGTGGTCGGAAGCATATTCATTGTTTTCTCCTTATTCATAATTAGACCAAATCGTTGAGCTTGTTCTGCAATTAGCTGCCATACACACATATTTGGCGCGACAGCTCATGGAGAGCCAAGGCCTAGCTTGCCACAACAATTCATGTTGTACGTGTTATATTAAATATTCTTCGCACGAATAGAAGGGGCCTACAGTTTAATTGCCGACTCCGAACGGCGGATTGTGAAGCTCTTTTATGACAGATGTTTGAAGGTTTGTCATCCCTGCGAAGAGGTGGTCCAACGACAAAACGTTTAGTGGTTTTGACAACCGCTTAGCAGTCCAACGCACTAACCACTAAGTCACGGCGACCACCTGCAACTGCCTTCAAAGCTTCAATAATGGCACGCTGGGAACGGTCGATGATATCGATATCATTTGCGATTATTAAACATCCAAAATCAAATCGACAAATCACGACATCTACCTTTATAACAAACATAAGACGAGGAATGTCTACTCCAACCTATAAATTTGGTTAGACATAAAAAAAAACCGCAAAATCAACCTCAGGTCGTATATTTTATTAGGTAATTCTCCAAATGTCTACAAAAATAAACAAAATTGATCTTAAAATGTTTTAAGACTCGTATTAGAAGTTCTTAAAAACAAAAAACAAAATCGATTTACTTTTACGGGGCGCAACCTGTTTGTTATTTTAATTTAAAATGATTTTCCATTGCCAATATATAATATAAAACCTTCAGCCAGGATAAACATAAAAAAAAAGAAAGTCCCATCATCTGTTCTATACTTTTATTTGTTTTATCGAGACATCAAATGAGGCGAAATCAAAGTCTACAAAACCTGAGTTTTCGTCGACAGGAAAGAAAAAAACACCAAAACAATATTATTTATCATAATAAAAAAGGATGATAAAAAATAAATACATTATTTAATAGGCGCGCTGTTAAATCTACTCTTTGTGAGACTTTTTGGAAGCTTTAGGTCATGAAAAATGGATTGGTATCATTTTTTTTTTCATGTAGGTTATACATATGTGTCAAAATTGTTTAAATTAACAAGAGGATAATAAGTAATAGGCAGTCAATTCAATTTTTACATGAATGTGAGGATTATGAATGCAGTCTGTAGGGAGTCCTTTGAGGGATTTTCTCTGGGTAGTAATGGAGTTTTAATCAATTTTTATAACTTTAAGAGACACTTTTCAATACGTTATTTATTTATTTTTGTGTGTATTGTATCTTTTTTGTTTCAATTATTCTTTAATTTGGATGAATGCTTTTCTAGGAAGCCTTTACTTTTTAAGAATAATGTTTTCTGTGTTTCCAATTATTTAAATGTTCATGCAGAATATTGATTTTACATTCATGCATAATTCTTGTAATGGATACTTTTTTTAAGTTTTGCATTAAGGACGCATGTATAAATCTTTCTGGTAGAAGACAATTTTTTCAGAATCCTTGCATTCCTTTGAATAAATGAAAGTACTGCACTTGGGAACATTTATAATACCACTGCTTCGTTTCTTCGAGTAGGAAGTCGAGTGCTATAAAAAATAATTCAACATTACTTAATAGATTTCAGCTTCAGCTTCGATGAAGTCGGTGTTTTTTTTTGATATAGACTTTCTCCAAAAATCTGGAGTCGTAAGATCAGGCGATAACGGCGACCATCTCAAGTCACTGTGTTTTGAGATGACACGATTCGGAAATTGTTCACATTATAAGTTTATTGTTTCACGAGCGGTTTTGGGTGTAGCACCATTTTGCTGAAATCATATGCAATTGTTATTCTCCGCTCACAAGAGTGGAAAGAGCATAGTTTTGAAGCGATCTCTATTCGAAAAATACGAGCTAAATAGTCACACGAAGTGGTTGTATTTTGACGTTCTTGGTGCGTTGGATTGCAAAGCGAGAGACATATGTAGGTTCGATTCTTGAAACCACCAAACGTTTTTTCGCGGCATCACCTCTTCGCAGGCATGACAATCTTGCAAGAGTATAATACTGTTATGAAAAAGCTTCTCAACCCGCCGTTCAGAGTCGGCAATAAAACTGCAGGTTCAAAAATTGGTGGTCATTCTCGGCGAGATTCAGTACAGCTCTGCAGTATTCCAAACGGAATGCCAGAGAAACAGGACAGAACTGTTGTACCAATTGAATTGTGGTAAAAAGATAGTCCGGTCAGTTCTACCACAAGTAGCGTTGATGTGCACCTTTTTGATACCACAACTCACGTGACCTGGATGTCGATGGGTGCGACTAAGAGTGTAAGTTTTCAAATCTATCCTGTGGAGTTAAGAAAGTTTATGATTGCAAAATTGTATATCAGAGATCTCTGACCTTGCCTTGGAAAATGCCAGAGAAAGTGGAATCGGGTTTCCTTTTCCTGTGTGTTGTTGTGGCTACAACAATGAGTGTTTTAGACTATAACTAACTTGGCAGTGTTTCAGTAAATTGTCCAGTAACCTGCGCAAAGAACTACAATTCTCGATGAGAATTCTGTTGATAAGGTCGTTCGTCCTGTGTTTTTTTTGAAGGTGGGCCATATCTGTCTGGATATGGCATAGTTTTCTAGGCAATTCCACCTCGAGCTCGCAATTTAAAGAAAGTGTTGGAGAATCATTTCCTTGAGCAGACTGAACCCTCAAAGATTGAGCCACATTTGGCTGGAGCGTCTGCTCTCTCATTCCCCTTTGATGTTACTATGGCCGGGAACCTAGAGAAGAGTGATATGAAACCAAGCGCTTACTAGGGTTGGAATAAGCTTACACTGTTCTACTAATTTAGAGGACGAAGTGTGTGAATGGTGCGCTTTGATAGCAATCTGTGTGTCAATAAGGATTTCTATATTGTTTTTGGTTTTGGAGCTGATATTTAGTGTCTTGTAAGCCTCCTGGAATACACTCAAAGAGTCTGGAAGGCGGTTGGGATTTGAATACGTTTTGTTCCACTAAAAAGACACCTTCACTAATGCCGCATTCCATCTTGGAGCCATCAGTAAAGATCGATTCTTGATATTTCGATAGAAGTGAGTTTCCATTTCGTCCTATCCGGAAAATGGAATTGAATTTTACTATTGACTTTGAGTTAAGGTCTCGCGTAGTCAGTTGTGGTCGAAGGCAAAGGTCTTGCAGACCAGAACCCAGATTCTCTGAGTCAAATTACACTTCACGAAATGATGTATTTGATGTCCAGGTCCAGGTGCAAAATGTTTAGAAGCACGTGGAGAGCTTCTGTCGGACTCGATCTCTGTTACACAGTTATACAGAACAAAGTTTTAAAAATAATTAATAATTCATGTACTGGATACACAGAATACATATTTCTATTTCGTTCAAATAAAAAGCTTTGCATAATAAAAAAGACCAGTTCCATGGATTTTCCCATCTAATTAGTGTTTTTAGAATTACACATCCTGGCTCCAACAAAACAATGCAAATGCAACAACTTATTAAAATTTATTTCAGATTATGATAGCATTTTCATTTAAAAGCTCTTAGTGATTAAATTTTGTTTTGTGTATTTTGTGGCGCCATATTCCATGCAACCCAACGACCTCACTAACAATCCCAAAAAAACCCTCAAATGCGTGTCTTCCACGAACTGACCGTTTGGCAAAATTAAAAATCATTTCCATTCAAGCTTCGTCCATCCACAGGATCCATCGGCATGTAGTGCCCATAGCGCTGTGAAATTCAACACAAATATGTTGAAAATTATAATCAAAATGCAATTTCACGAATCGATGCATGGTCACATGTAGAGAATAGCACTAGCCCAACCGACCAAACGAGCTAGGAACCGGTCGCTGATGTTATTAATATTCTGAGCTGTTAACTCGGTGTGGTGTCACAGGACGAAAATGTTTTATTATGGAAACGCAATTGGGTTTTATTGATGGCATTGTTGTTTCATAAGCATTAGCATGTGGTGATAGTGTAGGTGTTGATAAATTGATTGGTGGGCTAGCGATAAGTTTTATTATTTTGTTTGTTGTCGCATGTAGTGGGGAAATTGTTAGACCGTCTATTGAAAACATGATGATGACAATATCAAAGAATCGATATGAAATGTTGATCAACTACTTTTTAAGAGGCAACAACTGAGAGTATAATGTGTAGGAATGCTACGGAGTTACCAGAAACACAAGTAGCGCGGGTGCGCCTAGCACTGAGTCTATTGAAGACGGATGAAAATATTCCTGGTCGCTGTGAGCGATTCTTAAGACATTTGGTTTTGTTGGCTTAAACTGGCTTTAAAGGATGAGATTCAACGACGAACTACACATTATTAACAGTCATAACAACTGTATATTGGACGGTTGCGATAGTAAGAACATTAGGAAAGAATGGATACCAACGCTCCCTTATGGAAAATGTAGTAGAAAAAGACCTCGCCTTAGGTGGCGAGCATCTATCAGTGTGGCTTCCGGCCCGGCAAATCGACGATAGACCAAATCTTCACACTGTGGTAAATCCTGGAAAAAAACAACGAGTTTCAAGTCGATACCTACCATCTCTTCATCGACTTCAAAGCCGCATACGACAGCATTCATCGCACCGAACTTTATAACGCAATGGCCGAATTCGGGATCCCGAGAAAAGTGATCCGGTTGTGTCGTGCCGCGTTAGAGAACTCGCAATGCACCGTGCAGTGTGGGAACAGAACCTTCAAATTATTCCAATCATGCACCGGCTTTTGGCAAGGAGACGCGCTGTCGTGTGACTTCTTTAATCTTGTGCTGGAGCAGATAGTGCGAATGGTCGGCGTTTATACAGAAGGCACTATATTTAACAAATCCATCGAACTGCTGGGATACGCAGACGATATCGCCATCATCGCCCGTTCCCAGCGTGCCATTATTGAGGCCAAACGAACGCGTATAAATCAAAGTACATGCTCCACAAATGACACCCTAGTGGAGATTCGACGAAGGATAACCTTAGGCAACCGCTGCTACTTCGGTTTGTCCTCTTCCTAACTCGAAGGTCCAAGATTATACTCTACAAAACCCGGATCTTGCCAATCTTGCTTTATGGAGCTGAATGCTGGACGACACATATCACAGCGAAGCAGATATTGGGATCCTTCGGAAGAAAAATTCTATGTCGAATATTTGGTGCTGTCTGCGAGGAGAGCGAATGGAGGAGAAGATATAACCGCGAACTCTACGAGTCGCACAAAGATGTGTTGTAGTCCAGAAGGTAAAAATCCGTCGACTGCACTGGCTTGGCCACATCGAACGAATGGACGAGAATGTTCCAGCTAAGAGGATCTTTGAATCCCAGCCAACTGGTTCACGAAGAAAGGGAGGACCGAGGATCAGGTAATCGCGGACGCAAGGAAACCTTGGTCTAGTTAACTGTAAGCAACGTGCCTGGGACCTTGAAGGATGGAAAGCGGAATTAGTTCAGGGTTAGACCCTCCAAGGGTCGTTGACCTTATAAGTAAGTAAGTTAAGTGGCGAGCAGAAGAGTAAGAGTACCAGAACGAACTTAGTGGTTGCAACTAGATGCAGTTAACAGGAGACCAGACTGACTGGAGTGGTGTGTTGGTTGATTCTCAGGTTCACCCCGAACTGTAGCGCCACCTAAAAAACACTGTTCTGAGTACAACATCGTTGGTCTGAACTTGTAAGACTTAGCTCTGATTCTAAGCCGGAGCATAACAATCTCAAATCGGTACCAAACGCTGTTGTTGTAAAGACTTCAATGTCAAAGCTTTCCATAAACTTTCCCGCTTCGGATAATGGCCTTACCCATACCCTTTCCTTTTCGATTGAGTACAGCAATCAAAAGAAAGTCCATATGTTCAACATCAGCATAACCTACTCTTGTACAAATTCTACAAATTCTTTGAGTTTCCAGTTCACTAAAAATGCACTTACTTCAAATCACTTTTCGATTGCATTTCCCTTTTTTTGCGGCTAAACGAAATAAATCTTCACTCGATCACCCTCCAACTGTTCTCACACAGATGAATATACAACAGTAAAGGAACGATAAATTGGAATTGAATGCTTATTCTGCTAGTCTTACAGAGATTCCACTTCAATTCATCTAAACTTATCACGTTTCGGAATTTTGTATTTTTTGAATTTTTTTTTTCTTTTTTCTGTCCTTTCTCCCTTCAGTACATCGTCCCTTGAGCCGAAGAACTTTTGTTAAGTGCAACAAAAAAGTTTCCATAATCTCATAGCCCAGTAGGCGAACGCACTTTTGAATGAGCACTCACACCATCTACTACGTATATCCTGTCCATTCTCTAACAACACCATTGAAGGTATTAACATGTCCCATCACATCGGAGGAATATGCTTCGGTAAACTAAAACCCATGGACATACTGGAATCGTTTTTCCATCTCTTGACACTGAGACAGAGAAAAGTAGGAAAATGTCCATTCATAAACCAGGATGTCCAGACACAGACACATGGGAGGAAGGACAGAGGACAATGGTGTCAGACAAATTATCAGTCTGACACGGGACATGCTTCCGAGCTTCGAGTTGTCTGCTTGTCTACTCAGTCCTTTTTTTTTGCTGCTCTGCTATTGACAGTGACAGTGGCCGGTTTGATAGGTGTCATAGCGCAGGAGAACATTCCTACCAGAGGGATTAGGAATTATGTTACTCGCCCAAGGACACCGTCCATCAAGGAGACTTTATTTTTTTTATTGCATTCCCCTTTCGGCTTAGACTCGAGAGTCTTGAAAAATTAAATTAATTTCTTTTTTTTGTTTTATTTTTAAACTTTTTGACTTTGACGTCTGAGTCGTAATAAATGGGTAAACGAGGGACGGGGGGTAATACTTGTAATTGGCACGATGTCATGATTCTTTATCTCCTTCTCCGTGAACGTAAATCACCTTAAATATAACCAACGAGGGAAGAGAACCAAGGGTACCTTGTCCTGAATGTTTTTTCGAGCGGACGAAGCACTTCCCTTCAATACGAAGGGCAAAGGAATAAACGTACGAACTGATGAATGGCAAAAGGATGTCGACGACTGTGCGACCAGGCCAGGTCGACTAAGGACTACGATGGGCCATCGGAGCACAACACTGTGTGCAACAAACCGATCAGAGTGTCACGTACTTTTAATGGATTATTATTTTGAGATTTTAATTTTTTGTTTATTGTATGCTGCAGCACGTGATGTTTATTTTATCTGTGCGCATTCGTGTGGATGGAGAGGTTCCGGTTGCTCGTAAGGGTGCAAGCACCAATTGTAATCGATTGCGGGTAAATATTTTGAATTGCATACGTTTTTTGTTAAAGGATCGTGTTCGAAATTGAATTGAGTTGATTGGTTTCTTTTTTCAAGTGTTTCTCTTCCGGTTTTACAATTTTATTTTGAAAAAAGTTGAAACAATTTAAATTGTAAAAGTTGAAGTTGGTTTGTAGAGGTGAACAACAATGGAAGCGACAGACATTTTGCCATTTGCTTTGTTATTGAAGGTCATTTGTGCAATGCGATGAAGGGAATTCTGGCTGTAGTTATGGATACACTCTGTGGAGGGTTAAATGATGTAATCATTCTAAAAGTTAACAAATACATGGTATTTTCGAAAGGACAATCATGCCACCGAAAAGTTTCCTTTGGATCTGTAGAGCAATGCAAGAACCTTATGAGTATAAACGTCGAATGTTTAGAGGAATAAGCGTAAATACTCTTCAGTTGCTTTCAGTAAATTGTAAAGAACGGTGTGCCTCAGCTGTAAGAGGCTTTCTCCTAGCACACTTGACACTACGAAAAGTAAAAGGTCGGCCCCAGCTTGCGCCATAAAACTTCACCTTTCGTACATCTTTTAACTAGGAGATCTGATTGGGCACTTAAAGATAGTGAATACTTGTCCAATCCTGTCAAATACGGCTATTTGCATTACGGAATTCAAGTCTTTTCAAGTCATTGTTATTTTTTTTTTGACGGATTGTTTGGAGTTGCTTCGATACTCGAAAATCACAGTTAAACCACCATCAGGTTTGTAGTTCTGAATGTTTGCACATTCAATATTTCAGATGCGACTAGTTGGTGTTTCGACTATCTGGAGATGACCAAGTTGCTGTGTGGATTCGAAGTTAGTGCACGTGCTACTTATCACCGTATTAAGCTGATGAGAGATGGAGCGCACTTCCATCATGCCACATCTCCAGGAAACTCTGGACAAATATCAACAAGATAAAAGCGGGGCACATTTTTGCGCTAAACAGATCAAACTTAGCTCTCTTTACAGGGATCATCACAGGCCACAACCTGCTGGCGGCCCACCTTAGAAGGAAGCGTTTAAGTACAGACGAGTTATGCAGAGGCTGCGGTAGTACAGATGCGGAAGTAAACACAACCCACTTCCTATGCGAGTGTCCCAGCCTATACAGGACAAGGAAGACGGCCCTCGGTGAATACTATTTCAACGACCTGGGCGACCTGTCTAACAAGCCATCAAAAGCCTTTCTAAAATTTGCAGGATGGTGCGGGGAGGCCGACCGATCGTAATTGCACTCACCCAGACCTTTCCCCTTTTTTTTGTCAGAATGGACATTCCACATCAGAGGAACACAATGGATCCGTTAGAGATTCGAGTGAAGGCTGCATCATGTGATGCACCCACCTCTTCAACCTACCTACCTATCTATTACCGTAGTAGTAGCTACTTCAATGTCTATTAGTAAGAAGTCGTTACCCGTTGTCGGAGCCTATACTTTCACCTAATCCGCCGAAGATGTTTTCCTTTCCGATTTTGGCGTTTAAGTCCCCGAGTATGATTTTATTCGGTAGGTAGTACCCAGGAGGCCATAGCATTCCTCCATGATAGGGTATTCAGCCTCATCAGTACCGGCTTGTTCACATATGAAGCTGATGTTTTAAAATCTTAAAAATCCCGTAGAACGACGGGTCTGTTAATCCGATGTCAGTTATCTACTTCAAGGAAATAAGCTCTGCCATTGGCTCATGGAGGGCTCATTCGCTGCCATCTCTTTTTGAAAATCTTGGTAAATTTTTTGAAATCTTTTTTGGTTTGAGCTCCGAATGTGTCGAAATAGGTGGAAGTTTTTACGCCACCGTTGAGTTCATCCGCTGGGGTGTTTATAGTGTTTAAAGCTTAGCAAGTCGGAGCTTGGGTGCACGGTAGCCGGCACACTTAGACCAGTGAAAGGTCTATTGTGATACCACATGGATCTGAACAGATCTCCATACCTACTACTCGTTAAACCAATTAAAGCTTTTTATGCAGCGAAGGAGGTTTCTGATATCCGTGTTTATCAGATCACCTACGTCGTCAAAGTAGAATTCCCCCAAATGAAGTCTTCTTTTAGGGAAGGGAGCTGGGCAATTACAAATAAGGTGGGGAATAGTTTCCTCCTCCTCTTCGTCCAAGCAGCTTCTACAGAAATCGTTTGAATAGACGCCAAGCCTTGTTACATGTTTGTCTATTAGATAGTGTATCTTTTATCGCCGATATTTCCGCCTGGAACACGCTACAATGATTCGGAAGACGGAAAGTGAGGTTGAAATTAAGCCTATCGGAGAAACCACCACCACCTACAACCTCATTGGTTTTAGATCCGTTGTCGGTGTAAAAATGGATCGAATTGTCCTGAAGAAATTACTCATTCTCCCAGAGTGACTTGGAGGGAATGGTAGCAAGAAGTTTTTTTTATTGAAATTTAGCGGGATACCTACATAATACACAAGTGCAAAATCCCCAAACCCCAAAATCCCCAACTTTTGAAAAATCCCCAAAGAAAATCTCCAAACTGTCCTGCGATTACTGCTTCGCTTTTCTGCTCTATTACTTGCTTGGCGAAGGCGATATAAGGCCATAACTCGGAATATAACAAAAACCTGTGCTTCTAAACGATTTTGGACATAAAAGGACCAGAGTAGCGAAGCGGTGCAATACAGATTCCCAATATGGGGATTTTGGTTTTGGAGATTTTGGTTTGGGGATTTTAGTTTGGGGTTCTTAATTTTGGAGTTTTCGTACCCAATCCAAATTTAGCTTGGGTGTGGTGTAGTCTATATTTCCAGGGAAGATTTTGAATTTGTTCAAAATGGAGGCGTGGCCAAAATCTTTGGTAGACCACTGTGAAATTGATGTGAGGCGAACAGCTGAGTCAGCAGCCATTTGTCTGCCAAGGATGTCAAGGGGTGTCAGATGAAACAAAATGTCCAGTGCTGCGGAGGGATCTTGCTTAGATGATCTCGATTTATGGCCTTATCTAAGGTGGTCCATCCAGACAGCCACGACGTACATAAGTATCAGTCCTATGACCGAGATGTAGAGCCAGTGAGTAATACGAGGTTGTAAACCTCATTTGTTCCCAATGGCTTTTTTGCAAGAGAAAAGTGCTATTGAAGCTTTCCTAACTCTTTCTTGAATTTCTTATCCAAAAAAAGACCCAAATATGTTGCTTCGTTAAAGAAAGTTAAGCTTATACCTTTAAGGGAAGAAGGGTCAATGACTGGAATTTTACCAATTCGGTCTTGTGGGGGCTTACACCCAAACAAAAACCGGATATGTAGTCACACTGGGCATCGCCAGGTTGACGCCAGTCAGCGTCTACCATATTTCTACAGCAAATCTATTAACAAAAGTTAAGTTTTGCATAGATTATTGATTATGTCACTCAATCAGGCATAGGCATGCCACATCATGATTAATTGAAAAACCTATTTATATTAATAATTTGAATCGAATAATAAATCATATATCCATCTATCTACTAGAATCTAGGTCCACAACTGACTTGAAGTAGAAGCATGTTTTGTGGTTAAGGGTTATTGAAAAAACATTTTGAAAATACTCATATCACTAGAAATAGAAAAGTTTCCTAATATGCCACAGGATACAACGATGCATAATTACCAGGATATTTTTTAGGAGAATAAAACTTCTCTCCAACCATTTTCTAAAACATCCAACATGAATTTTTTTTTAAACTTCACTCCGTTGTAGTGTTTAAATAATGAAATACTAATATTCGAATGTGTACCTGAGTTGAAGCACCTACAAGGGAGGGTACAAATACAAGCACGTGCAATTCTGCGGAACATATTTTCAAAAACCGGCCCTGGGACTTCGCAACGATCGGGGTATGTTCATATTCATATTTAGTTTTGTTCAGGGTATTCAACTAACAAAGCTTTTCGTGTGTGCTGATCCTTCCCCTTGTGTGCAGTTGGTCGTGGCAGGAACATTGAAATTTGTGAAACATATGCCAACAAGGGGATTTTGAAGAGGTTTTATGGTTTTTTAATTAATGGAATATGTGTGGTTTGTAAAATTTTAAGCTTGCTGTCAATGCTTATATGTTGTAACTTGCATTTTTTTTTTAAACGAAAACTGGGGAGGGAATACAAGTTGAATTGAATTGGCAATTGGATTTCACTTTAACCAAAACATTTTGTTGATTGAATTTTGATTTTCAAGAGAAATGGAATAACTTTATTCGTTTCAATAAGATTTCATAAATATTCAACTTGACCTTCGATATTCGAGCTTTGACGTTGCTTCGAATAACCTCGAGTGGGGTCCTTAAAATAAACTTTACAACTGAGTGACGAATGATTGTCTTCTTCTCTACATTTGGTTTCGAAAACGGCTTTGACTACCGAACTGATTGAAATTCGAGGAGTTACCCTTCCTTCTGTTTTGCTTTACTTTTTTAGCTTTCAGAAAAATGTTAGCGTGGGTTTAGGAGTTTTGAAAAGACTCTTGGAGAAGGCACAGTATGTTGTAATTAACAAAAATTGGGTGCAGAATTAGAAGGGGTTGTGACAGCCAGACCGAGGGAATTAGACAATTCCTGGAGAGACAAAGGAGAAACTGGATGACAGAGATAAGGAAACACCACACTAAGGTCTTTGTAGACCCATTGTGATTACCATGATGTGTTTCCCTTACAATTAATATAATTTTTTTTATTTTTTAAATCGCTCCATAGAGTATTTGTTTTCATTAATCTGATACTGACTAGCTCACGTACCGTTTGTAGTGCTGTAGCCATGTGTGTATAAGACATTAATAAAATTCTTCAGAAAGCCATCTGTCTGACTCTCTTGGGGGATCTCACTTCATATCTTTTTTCGAACATGACGACGGAGCTCATATTGACGATGGGCATCATGAACAGTGGACATTGTTCAGGCATCCAACGTAATGGTGCTCCATACGGTCATTGATGCCATTTTCTTGAATGGGCACATCGCTTTCATTGCCTCCTTCTGAACGATTAGGTCTAGTGGAAGCGTTAAGATTGTCGTTAGGAGTGCTGCGTACAGCTTCAATCATTCCAAAGCAGATTGTTTTTTTTTTAGTCTGGTGAGTGCAGAAGAGGCAGATTTGACTACCATCCTTAGCCACTATCGAAGATCGTTGTGTACAATCAGTGTACTAGACTCCATGTCTTATCCAAAACCCTTCGACACTACCACAAAGTTATGACAGTTGGAGTCGTTTTCAGTTCAATGTGTGTTCCACGTCAGCTTGCAATTTATGATTGCTTCTAGACATTTAACATAAGTGACAAGTTGCAGGGTTACATCCCTTGACGTGGTAAGCACTTAACCATCACGCTTTCTCTTAAGACTAGGCTTAAGGTTATGAGTAGCTAAAATACGCGCCGAAATGAGACTTTAGCTCATGAATATTGAATTAGTTCACCAAATATTTTCTGTCAAGCTGCTGGGACAGGCGTTCGCAATGAAGAAGGTTTCATAGGCTTGAAGTAAGGGTACTATACTATTTACGGCTGGCAGCAGTGCAACCCGTTGTGATCCAATTAAGGCTGACATTATGAGACTTGATACTTGAGCTTGAAGAATCACATGGTTTCAAAATTCAAGCGACAAAATCTTAGTCCTTAAGATAACATACATATGTAGGCTCGTTATATGTTATCGTCATACAAGTTGTGTCGACTTGTTTTTGATTGCTGAAGATTCCAAAAGAATCTCGCCGATTCTGAAGATACGAGTATGGTAAGGCAATTTAGTCAAAAAGAATTTGAATTTGAGGGAATGGGAGTATATTGTGTGGTCCTGAAAACCACACCAACTGGTTGGGTTCTGTGTGCAGCAGCATCAGAGTAAGCAGCAAAGACCAACCTTGACACCTTCAACCACAGCATCGGATACACCATCCTACACATCATGATACTCACCATAAGGCTTCATAAGACACATATCTTCAGAGACAACATCATCAGAAGTTGCCATGTACCTTGCTTAGTGATGAACCAGGTTAATAAAATTTTTTTTTCATATTTCCTATTGCCCCTGGACTTGCAGGACAAGGTCTCGGTATCCAAAGTTTTTCGACATATTCCAGTTAAGTAGGATGGGATACTTGTTACCAGGATCGCTGTAAGTTTCACGTAGATAGTGCGCGTGCGTAAGTTTAATGCTGCTTTCTCGAACGTGATGATGTGCAGATGTGGCACGTTTGAGGTGAAGCGACACCAACGTTCCGGATATCTTTCGAATGGATAGCAATAAGTTGACGCAAAAAGTGGAAGAGGCTCTCAACAAACTTGGAGTGCTTGATTGGGAGCAGTTAGCTAATGATCGAGCTATATGAAGAGGCTTAGGTTAGTTTTGGGAGGAAGAACATGTAGGACTTAGTGCTTACACTGGATTTATTGTGTTTTCCGATGGTTGTTTAATGGATCAGTCTGCACTCTTGACATGTGTATTAGTGATACCTGCGCAAAGGCCAAAGGGAAGGTGCCTTGTCTTATGTTTCCTTTATAAATTGCTTCATTCCAGAAGAGGCCGGGGATTCTCATTAAGTTTAAAGAGAACTGGACATTCCATTAGGATACAGAGAGGTCTATCTACTCTCAAAGCAGAGTCAACAGCTTGAATCTGTTGTAAGGTTCATGCGATGTAGGTGCTTGTTTAGCTGTGTCCGCCGAGAAATCCAATTAGTGCTGTAAGGTTGTTCTTTTTGAGGTTCACAATGAAGCTGAATTTTCTTTGTGACGGTACTGGTGAAGTGGTTTTATGCATGCTTGCTCTAGTGTGTTAAGCCAAGCTTACTACATGCAAAGACCATTTCCAGGCATACAAAACGATATTTTATGGCATCAAAAGAACGTTCCACAAATGATGTGTTTCGGCCGACAAGTAATTTCAATATTTAAATTAAATCGCCTCCTGTTTACTTCCTATATATTCTCACATTTAATTGCAAATCCTTACTGTAGTCTGGGCACTCAACCGTACCCGTACAAATGGAATATGTGATAGTAGAGTACCGAATAGTCTGATAAACCATTCTAATGAGAAAGTTTTGTATGCACAAGGATATTTCAGTATTTGTGTTTGTAGTTAATTTCTTGAGCCGAAATGTTCACATGGGAAGCATTACTCCTTACTGTCTTTTAAAAATTTCATCTTACGGAAGTATCTGTATAAGTGCTTGGTGTTTGTATACTACATGAGGTTAAGATTCTCTAAAACAACGAAAAGATTGCGTAGAGTACCAGAGCAAATTGTATTTGCTTAAGTTGTTGTTCATTATTTTGAAAGGCATAGGGTGTGTTGTCATTGAAAAAGTGTGGATCAGCTTAAGAATAAATTCTGTTGATTTGCTATCCTTGATTTAACGTATTTGCTAGTTTTCTTGTCCAAATTATTCTCGAAACCTTTTAGATTCTAGATAACTGACGACTTTGAATAGCAGTGCCGCAAAGTTTGCGGCAAAGTTTCAAATCTTTAACAAAAGTCGATCAAGTTGTGACCAGAAATCCATTATTGAGCATCCAATAACCTTGGTTTCAGTGATCGATATTCCATTCTCGAATTTTTGGATTCTAGCAAACGAAGATTTCCCAATAAAACATGCCTCGACCGAAGCATGCACTCAGACTAAATGTGGACTAAATACTACATAATTCTTTGGATGTATACAGCAATCGTGTGGACTATACTGACATACATTAACAGAGTCTAGCGGCAAACCAAAGACAAAGTAGCAAATCCTGAAGCAATGACAAATATACAAAGACAAACATGTAATGAGAACACTACCAACTTCTGTTTTGGAACCTGCTTCCTCTGGTTCTTTATACTAAGCGACCGATGTTAACCAAGACTCCCTATCATAGCTTTGAAAAAAAATTCTGTTGTACCTTCATGGGTAAAGAAGAATAGGAAACCAATGAACCAACAAAATCCAATTCGATTTCTCCGAGGAATTAAACGTATGTACACGGCTTAATCTTCCTGACCACAGCAGTGTTTTCCAAGTTGAGGAGGAGGAGTTTCACGAGAATACGCCTCACTTACAGGGTCACTGACTTAAGGAAGTCACTACTTCCATGACATTCAAGAACTGTCATATGCCTCGCTATTTAATCTTTCTAGATTTCTAAGGAGTTCACGATGGTTGCAGACCTTCATTTGAACCAGTGAGGAAGGAAGGACATCCGACTTCAGAAAACCGAGACAAATCACCTTAATTCGCATCTCAATGAGTCCACATGGACCCATGTTTGCTGAAATTGATTCTTTCCTTTACCTCATCAACCCTCCTTACATAGAACTAATGATTTTGATAGTTAAAAAAATATAGGAGTAGCTTGCAAGATGCTTTCAAGTGCACCTCCACTTCCTTTATTTTACCCAGGAAGCATGAGATTGCGATAATGAATTCGAGGGTTAACAACGATCCCAAGTCTTACTTATCGAAATCAGTGGCGTTCTCGAATTCTAAGAGCAAACAAAATGATTCCTCCACCACGCCACTCGATTTTCCATTCGCTTTACAAACTATTCTATCAGAAAAACTGATAACAAAGACTGATAAGAATCTGGTCAGGATTGTTGCGATTGAGGTATAAAAACCTTAAGCAAAGGATACACACGAGAAGGAAAGTCTTACTTATTTCCTTTGCAGATACTTGGAATAATCTCAGCGCCAGACACAATGCAGTCGTTATATCCTCCTCTGACGATCTTAAGAAGAACTTTGCAGATGTGATCCTTTTTTAGAATATTGAAGAATGGATCTCAGAGCTTTGGACTTCCTCTTGCCCACTTTTTTTTCAAAACGTCTCTTTAGCTTACTTGTTCGTAAGGACTACCTAACCTCTGAATGATATTTCGAAGCCACTATAAACTGTAAGAGGGTTTTCGAAAATGCGGTTTAAAGTGGACCGTAGGTAGGTAGGTAGGTAGGAGTGGCAGGCTGCAGCCTCACTTAGACCAGATAAGGTCCATTGTGATACCACCAGGATCTGTATTATACCAGAAATACTACCCGCAGAACCAACCGGAGCTTGCTATGAAGCGCTGGAGGCTGCCTATGTTGATGTCGGCCAGTTCGCTTAGGTTGTTGAAGAAACTGGCCCCCAAGTGTGCTCTTCTTCGAGCTGAAAGGGCCGGGCATGTGCAAAGTAGATGGAGAATTGTCTCCTCTTCTTCCTCATCCATGCAACTTCTGCAAACGTCATTATAAAGGAGGCCCAGCCTGTAGGCATGTTGATGGTGCAGTGTCCTGTAATGACACCCACTAAGGTGCTTATTATCAATCTATTTCGTCTGATGAGACAAAAGGAACGTTTGAGATCCAGCTTTGGCCAAATCTGCCTAGTAATGAGCAAGTGCTGCCACTTGGCCAAGTGGACCGTAAGTCTGCTGTCAATCTTACCATGACTGAATGTCCTTTCAAGCAAGTTCCGCGAAATATATCAAAATTAGTGTCAACAAAGTCCTCCAACTTGTTCCCTTAAACATAGGGTATGCAATCTACCACTTTTTCTAGCATTAGTATTTCCGTTGTGTTAATCTCACTTTCCCTCACATCATACGAGTCCTATACATATATCTGTTAATTCATATAGATGATACGGTTGTAGTGTGTCATTTCGAAAGGATGTGTCGATGAGTTCTAAACGATGCCAGAAAAGAACGAAGAACGAATGCGAGTAAGAGTGCTACTAATTAAATTTAAATCACTTTAATGATAAAGACGATTTCACTGACGACTTTCATGTATGTATGTGTGTGTTTGTTTGTGTTTTATTCTTAAGAAAAATAAATACATTCGAGTGTAATCCTATTCTTGTATGTGAAGAGGAAACGAAAGAGTTTCACTTCCTTCCTGCCAAATAGCTGCCGGTTATTTCAATCATGGCGTTTGTGGATAATTTATGATAACGCGAGAGTACTTTCATAAAGAATGTTTTGAAAATATACCCAAGAACTGTGGGAATTTTACAGTGAAGATCCTGGCATATCTTCCCATTGGGAGAAATCCAATAATTTACAGAAGAATTTATAATAACGAAGCAAGAACATAGTATGAGCCCAAGATGTGTGTGTAGGATGTACCTACTTAGGTTTCTGCAATATGAGTGTGGGATATTGAAAAAGTTCAATTCACTTAAAAAGTTATCCCTAGTCGAGGATTAGCATCGGGACTTGTTTTGAAGTTGAATTAATTCAATACTCTATGGAATGAGATTTTAAAGTCGCATGAGAATGAAGTGGACAGGATGGTATACACTATTAGTTCGAGCGAATAAGTTGACGTGGTATACATATATAATTTTGAGACTGTTGATAATGAAAATTGCTTTTTAAGACTAGATTGTCAACTCGCTAGGAAGACTTTTAGTGTTCGTTTGCCAGCGAAATCTTTTGTGTGTTTAAGTTCCTTTTTTGCTTCGCAAGTCATTCACAATCTCAGGTGTAAAAGCATAAATGCCCATGGATTTGGTAAGTGATTCCATATTAAAGAGTTTTCCAACTCTACTATGATTGCGGGGAATTTGGAGCTTGCTAAAGCATAGAAGTCATATTAAATGTTGGATTCAATCCTTCTAATATTATAAAAGTGAAACGTTGTCCGTTTGTTTGTTTGTTCCTTTGTAACACGAAAACTACGGAACCAATCAACTTCAAATTTTGCACATAGAGTGGCTGTACCTCGAGTCACAGTATAGCCTACACTTTGGTTATTTAAGTGTAACTTCGCAAATTATAGGTGGACGAAGCCGCGGGTAAAAGCTAGTTTGTCGTAAATGGATGACGAGTGTATTCCAGTTAGTATACAAATTTAATGAAAGATCTGTCTAGAAACAGAAGACTCTTGATATACGTATATGTAAGGATCAGGCTCTGGCCACACAGTCGTTCCAAGGGAAAATAGTATAATTTTCCACTCTGTTGTCGATAGTAGTTTAGAATTTCCTTATCGGTTGCAGCATAGAGGTGTCGATTGCAATGATGCACATAACAAAGTCCAACCCAGTCTTGCAGTGTGGTTTGATTTGGTAGTCTCTATATGAAGGTTAATGTAATCTGTACAAGTCGCAACTGCAGATTGCTTAGTCTTGGATTCACTCTTCACAAGACATGCCAGATCCGGAGAAGACTGACTCAACACACGAGGGCAAGCATGATCAAAACTGTTATTTGAAGTACCGTCAGAAAGAAAAATCTAATTTCATTGGGAACCTCGAAAGGAGCAATCTTACAGTGGATTTCTCAGTAGACACTGCCGCCTGCACAAGCTGCAAGCTATAAGCTGAACAATCTGCACCGCATAAACCTTACATCACTTTCAAGCTGTAGACTTTGCCTTGAGAGTGAAGAGACCTCTCTACACATCCTAACGGAATGCCCAGCCCTCTTTTAATTTAGAAAGAGAATCCTCGGCAGAGAAGATGTCCCTACGGAACAGCTTGCAGCTATCCATCCAGATAAGTTCTTAACTTCCTGACATCTTTTGGAGTGAAACAATTCATCTAGGAAGCATAAGGGAAGGCATAGTAGAATTTGCCAGAAGTGCCAAGGACTGTGAACAATAATTTTGAGCTTAGTCCAACACAAGATTTCGTATATGATCCGTTTTAAGCAGGCCAGACTTCTTGGATCTTGGAAGAATTCTCCATTAGACCAGTCTTCAAAGTCTATAAAATGTTATGGAATGCTCCAGCTTAAAAAATCTTCGAATCCCAGCCACCTACTTCACGAGGAAAAGGAAGACCCAACCTTCGGTATGAAGATCAGGCAATCGCAGACGCAAGAAATCTTGGTCCAGTAACTTGGAAGCAGCGTGCTCGGAGAAGGATGGAAAGCGGCATTAGTTCAGGCTCAGACCCTTCAAGGGTCGCTGGGCTGATAAGTAAGTAAGTAAGCAATGTTATGAAACAGAACCTTATGACCATATTGTCATACTTGCGTTCGAGCTGCAGTTTTATCGCACGTCCAGCAGCTGTTGTCCTAATCAAGTTTTTTTTGGAAGAAAAACCCATGTCTAAGAACTTTTTGCTTCCAAACTATGGCTGAGTATGGAATAATGGGCATAACCATCATAATCAGTGTATCAACTTTAGACTGGACCACAAGTACTGACGTAAAAACGTCAACTCTAGTTGCTACTTCTGTACTGTTTCTCCATGAAAAGCAAAGGGCCTTTACTACTTCTATGCGCCATATGTCTCAACCCTTTCTTACTGTTCTCTATTGGCCTTAACTGCTTCTCTACTGCTCTAGGTCATATATCCCTCGGTCTCTTCTACCATGTTGGGTTAGTTTTTAATACTTTTCATAGTTTTGTTATGGTACAAGAGGTTACTCACTAGACTAGATTAGATTAAGATATGAGGTGAGCCTTAGTTCCTTATTATTGCGGCCACAAGTGGGCTTATTATGATATATTCTTTTTTAGAGCTCCGTCATGATTTCGGAACTAGTGATGAAACCTGCGATGTCTTTGGGTGAGTTGGTGGTTATATCTTCCGCCATAAGGTAGTAGTTACCTAGAAAACGAAGACGTATTCTTATGAATCAGTTACAGTGACACAATATGTGTTCTGCTGATTCTTCGTCCTCGTTGAATATCCCACATGTATTGTCTTGTCCCAAACAAGTTCGGAGGTAATTTCGCAGGCGTTTATTGCTCGCAGGGCAGCGTACTCACTAAGCACTGCACGGCTAGCTAACATTCTAAACACAGATTTTGCTTTGAAGATATCTTGATTGGTTCCATTTTCGATCGTGACAATACTCCCAAGATGTTGGAAGCTCTTAACTCCTTAACTTTGAGCTGTTGAGTTCCTTTTGAATCTGTGCTTTCATTTTTAGAAGTTTGCCTCTGTTTCAACACCCGCTGTCATTTGGTGGAGGTTCATAACATAGTAAGTAAGCATCGTCAGCGTAGTCAAGACGTTTGAGTTGAGTTGAAAAAGTCCGCCAACAATGCATCACTCCACTTTAGATCTCGAATTTCTTTGAAAGCCATCCTCTGTGCTTAAAATATGATCATTCGTTATCTGAGGCGTAATTTCAGATTCGGTAACATTTACTTAAAAATACAAATATTTGTGCTTTGACAGCTCGTAGAAGGCCAAGGACTAGCTTTTAACTACCCAAGCGACATATTTTATTACCGACTCCAAACGGCAGATTGTGAAGCTTTTTCATGACAAAATATACTTTCAGAGGTTTGTCATTGCCAACCTAGAGGTGGGTGTACGACAAATATTTGCAAGTCCAAGAAGTGAAACAAAACTACCCATAGTTCACTTTCTTCTTCAATTTTTCATCAAATTAAAATCTGCAGTCCTTGAGTTCCTAGAAAAAAAAAATGGCTCTCCATTCATTAAATTCTTTTCTTTCAAACTTCCTTTCTTTGTTAACTTACAAATTGAAGAGGAAAATTCGTTTGGAAAAAACTTGCATTAAAGAATTGAAAACTTAACATTTCAAGGATTCTTTGGATAACCCTAGCCAACCCTTATTGCATCTTGCTTTCTTTTAATACCCGGACATCATTAAACTTGCAATATAATTTGTTTCTTTTTCGCTTGTCAGTTCCTTAAAAAAAAAATAATTTTTTTTTGTGCTTAATTGCTGACAGGAAGTGCTTCTTAATTCGTTTGCCTCATTAAACGTTTATAGGAGCTCTCAGCACTCAACACTCAGCGTACTGCTTTTTTTATATTATGATTTCCAAAGGGTTGTTAATGACTTTATTAGGATTCTGGTAAGGATATTTGCTATACAGTAAATTGTTTTATTTGTGAAGAAATTCTAATTTTCTTCATGTTTTTGGAGGACATGAAATGTTTATGCTTATTTGTTGATAGTTAATGATTAAGGATATTACAATTGATCATAAAATATTTATGACTTTAATTGGTATGTATTACAGGGTAATTAAAGGAAGAGCTTAGTTTTATGTGCTATGTAGGCAATTTGAAGACATGAAAGGTTACAAGATGTATTCTTGAACTTGAACAATAAAAATATATCATTAACTCTAAGGAATTGTGATATATCCTTTCTGCCATTAAAAGAAATATTGTCGATACTGGACGATATATAACATGGTCATTCATGAAATGAATGAGGTCTGCATAGGATATTGATATACATAGATCCTCTAGATTGTCTTATTTTGTGTCTGTGTCGCTGCCATCAGACTAGACAAAAAGGATTCACTATGAGAACGCGTGATTATAATCGATGTCGTCTGCGTAACCTAAATAGTTTTTATCTTCCTGACGCCAGTTCAGATACAGATACAGCATCGGTCTGTAGGATTTGAAAAATTACGTGACATTGCATCTTCTTACCGAAATCGTAGGAAGTTCATGGTGTTGGATTGCTTAGTCATTCTCCTTCGACAAGTACTATTGGGAGATACGTCGAACTATTGACTGATTTATGCAACCTTGCTCAATAAGTTGACTCACCTGTGTTTCATCATATTTCTGGATCTGGATCCTGATAATTATAGTTCCGATTGGATCTTACCCCTATTACTTCAAGTTCTTCCACCCAATTCAGTTTGCGCCTAAAACAGCAAAAAACACTTAAGGTGCAACGTTTCGTTACACGTTTAGCCCCATGCATTAAAGTTGCTCTGTAGTGCACAAAGAAGTTTCATATCAGCTTAGCACTTGTCCCTTCGTAAACGTCACTACGACTGTTGTGCCATTGTTAATAGAGAGATACTTACCTACACACTACTTTAAGAGGTACTAAGGTTAGGGGTAAATTTATCCTGGGAATGGGAATGTGCACTTTAATGGAGCTTACAAAGGGGCCTGTTGGTCCATTTCCCCTTAGAGTTTTTGTACCAAAGTTGAGCTCTCTATGAACTGCATCAAGTTCATCGCCGGAACTTATCTAAGTTCTTTTGGTTCCCCTAATAGTTTGCTTCTTAAATAGCGAAGGCGGTGGACTTAGAGATTTATATACTTTTACATAGCAAGTGTTAATTCATCTTCAAAGCTTTTGCAATAGTCCGGTGAACTTACATCAAGTCATTCGCAATTGGGCAATATCCTGTCAGTAAACCTACGTATATTTAAATGCGTTTTTCCTTCTTCTCTCGTTAAATTGTGCCCATAGACTACGAGATATGATGCGATTGCGTTTGAAGAGCCATAAGATCTGTGTCCTGAGCTTTGCATTGATCTGTTCCATGCCGATTCATTTGTTATCCCATTTCTTTCGGTGTCGCTATGGCTGGGAACTCAGAACAGATTGATTTCATGGATTTTGCAATTTTTTTTTGTTCAGGACTTGTTGACAGTTGTAAATGGTGTCGCGCTATCTTGTTTGCAAAGGTCGAAATCCGAGATGGTTTATTATTTACGTGAGTATTGACTCCTCAGCAGCGAAGATTTCGTCTTAAACAACCCTTGGGAGTTTTTTCGAGTCGTTTACGTATATTCACTCCGGTCCCGCATCAGAGAAGATGTTGATGCCCTTTTCATTTGTAACTATGACCAGCTCATCCTTATACAGAAAATCACTTAATTTCTCCATTTCGTTGACGATTGACGGCAATGGTGACTACAAAGCACCACCTTGTGTCCGAGATGACCCTTATAGTTTTTTCGCTAAAGCCAGTTGTGATATTTTGCCTCTCATGATGACTGAATCCAAAACCATCGAACGGATAATCGTCATAGTAGGTGCTGGACTATAGTTAAGAGCACTTTAACTTTTCAAGGATCTCATGGTTTAAGAGAGTTTATCTTAATTTCCTCATTTTTCATGAAAATTGTGTGAAAAGAAAAGTAGATAAGTAATTATCCTACACCTTCTCTAATAAGTTCCGAGCAATTAATTCAAACCGTAGAAGGTTAGTCGAAAAGTTTAGTAAGGCAATTTAAATCGCATAAACCAGGATATTTGAGCATGCCAGCTAAACCATAAAAATATCAAAATGGAAATTTCAAGAGGATATCCATTAGAAGGAAACACTTTTACGAGCCGGCAAACAATTTCACAAATCGTTCGTTCTGCACGAGAGTTAAACATTTACGCAGGCGGAAATGGTAATTAATTTGATAAGGAACAACGCTTTATGGTGCTAACCTTTGACAAGAACCTTCTAGTACTTTTACTCTTTCGTTTTTCCTTTTTTTTTTTCTCCCTTCGTCAATAGAACCATCATTTGGTAAAGGTTATCCCGTAGGATTAGCTTTTGAAACACCAGCAGGTCGCACGAATGAAAGGACGAATTACACTGAAACAGTTATCAAGTAATAAAGCTCCACTGTGGCAACAATAAAGAAAAAAAAAAAAAAGAAAGAAGGATGTAATGGTCTCATAAAAAAGTGTAAACACGGGTTATGACTTTATTCAACAAAATATAAATAAATAACCGTCATAAAGGTTGTTGTCACTTTCTCTTCGCTGGGAATTCATATTGTACACCACGCATTGTCCTTTATAACCACGAAGTTGGGTCGCGTCGTTCGTCTAGTAATAATCATCCTTGCAAGTATCAACAACCAAAGGATGCAGGTTCAAGTTAATTACTCGAATGACTGGTTATTGCTATATCGCCCTCAATAAAGAGGTTGCATCCGATGGGTGCTTTTCTAGTATCTATCTACAGATGTGTGGGTAATGTAAACGAAACGCAATAATGTCTGGAAAAATTTTGAGAAGAAATTAAATAATATTGTAAGTTGTTCGCTGTTCACTGTTCACTGTTCACTGTTCGCCAGTAATTAGCAGTTTTTTTTCGGTTCGTTCCTTTGTTTACAGAGACGGGAGAACGCAAAAGTAATTTGGGATTTTACAGACGTCGGATAGGGAATTGTTTTCGGTTTGCTGGAAGTTGAAGGCACTCATTTCGAATTTAATTCATCGATGAGTGGAAAGTTTCATGGCAGATTGGAAAAGTTATGATGGGATAACAATTGATATTGATGAGAGGAAAAATACAATTTTGAAGACTGATAACGAACAGAGTCTGCTGTGAAGAAATCCATTGTTCAAGTTATAAAATAGTTTTGAATACGATCGTATCTAGATAGCCATCCGGTGACTGGGTTCAGTTATAATGCACTGAAAGCACAGGAAATTATAATGCACTAATCGAAGAGAATAAGTTGAAGTTAATGAGCATCTTTAATGGGATGGACACTCATAATAATTATCTTAATCAACATTAATTAGATGCGATTTATTAGAGCTATAAAGATTTATGGGTGATTGGGATTGATTGCGAAATGATAAGTTTGAGAACCAACACGGATTATACTCTTAAACAGGGGTGGAGGTTACTTAAAAGAAAAATTCGAAGACCCTCTTTTTCGGTTCCTATCGCATTTAACTTTAAAATTGAAACTGACATTAGTGATGCTTTGTCTTGTTAACGTTTGGTTTGTCGTCCTTTGCCTGATCTTCAACTGCTATATAGGCTTCTTGAAAATATTTTAAATTTATTCACCTCCATACTGAATGTCTTTGTTACCTTAGATTAGATTAGATTCGAATTTGAGGTTGTTTTCAGTCCCTTTTCACTGCGGCCGCAAGTGGCAGTGACACCGGCGATGTGTTTGGGTGAGCTGGTTGTTATATCTTCCGCCCCGAAGTTGTGTTTATCTAGAAAACGACGACGTGTTCTTATGATGCAGTTCTTCTTCCCGAACTCTTTGGTGTTTGAAGCGGTCTAAAGCAAATTTATGAGATAGCTCTGACATGTTGGTAACCCTTTCGGAAGCAAACCTGATCTGCTGCCAATATGTAAGCTTTGTGTCCAGCCTCACTTTCAAGTACTTTACTGCATCGTTAATAATTATTGTGTCCAAGGTTTATGTGGTCGCCGTCGTTTAGTGGTTAGTGGGTTGGACTGCTACGCGAGAAGATATAAGTTTGATCCTCAAAATCACCAAAAGTTTTGGCATCACCTTTTCGCAAGCATGACAAATCGTTCGGAGTCAGCACAAAAACTGTGGATCCCTTCCATTTGTTCGAAAAATATAACACGCACGCACAACATGAATGGTTGTGAGAAGCTAAGCCTCGGCGCTCTATGAACTGTCGCGCTTAATATTTGTATTTTTTTATTTTTATCTTCTAGCCTACCTGTACCCCAAAGACAGTGGGAGTCTGTCTCTTAGTCAGCAGATTTTTTGTGTGGAATGGTTACTGCTGCGTTGGGCCTCTTCGCGGAAGCTGCTAACTTCGTGACTGAGATCGTCCCATTTATGGGTTTTATTCATTATTCGTTTTAGCTCTCTGCTCACTTCTCTTAATGCGACTAGCACAGTTTCTGCAGCTTCTATGTTTTTTCTTTTTCTTCGTCGAAAATGTAGGCTCCTCGATTCTTTTCGATTTCTCCCTCAAGGCATGGAAATATCACATGTTTCCCTTATAAGTTTCATTCTGCCATCAACCTTGGTCTCGGTCTTTGTCTACTACTTCATTTAGTCTGGCCAAGTTTCATCTCGTTGTTTTCGGCCATGTGTTGGTCTTTTTGAAGATTTAGTCTTCAAAGACTCTCCTATTTCTTACATCAGATTCTATGGCTTCTGATGCAAAAGTGATGTTTGAGTTGCCTGAAGCTAGGTGTGTTTGCAGCGTTGATTACATTCAATTCTAGCTTAGCTGAATTATCCTCCTCTAGAATCCGAGGGGTTTTTCGAGTTCCAGACCGACAAACACATTACTTGGTCGGATGAGACTTTCTTCAGCACATTCGCTGCTTCTTTCAGACTTCAACAGCTTCTGCTTATGTAAACAAATATTTTTTTTTTTATAATTCACTCGCTCTCAATGGGCTATAAATAACCTTATAATGTTATTCACACAACACTAGTGCTACTAGGGTAGGTTCCAGCTAGAGAGAATTTGTTGGTTTTGTTGTCACTGCTTTATAATTCACAGTATTTCTTTCCAACTTATGCAGTAGAGTTGGCATACGTTTTTTCGGAGTTGATTGATTTGCTTGACATTGAACTAGCACCGTTTGTGTGTTGGAATTCAATGATTGCATTCATTGCTATTTCAAAACTGTTCTCTCTTCAACTTAATTATCGGCCCTGCATGTACCCAATGTTTTGTACACGAAACTAACAGAACACTATTTTTCCAGAACACATTTTTCGAAAATGTTTCGACAGTTTTGCCTTCAATATACGTATTCCTAAAAATGGCAAATATTTCTCAGTGTTCAACATTTTCGAAAACCCAACAAAACCACGAAAGTTTTCTCCCATGCAAAACACTGTAATTAAACAAGTTAATGGTAAAAAAACATTTGCTTTCCATGAGCAAGGCTACATTGCTAAGGCAAATAACAAAACTTCATGGATAACAATTCTCAAACTAACCTCGAAAGTAAGGGTTGTCTGTTGTTTTGAAACGTTTTTGCTTCTCACACAATTAAAATTACTGGCGTACTTTATGTTACACGTTTTTCGTTTAGTTTACCTTAGGTTAGCTACATATAGCACGCATACCGTTTTGTTATATAGATTTCCTATCCTACGAAAGGAAATGCCCAGATTTATCACGAATGTAATAGGTAATAATATCCTTTTGATATCACACTTTCCTTAAAGTGTTCGTGATGCAAATTTCCTTTATCCCATTGACATGCTTCGGTTTTTTTACATAATATTAATTCACACTTTTCATACCCACTCACGTACCTGAGGATCCTTCAAGCGAGCAAATGTCGCTTTTAAATATGCATTTATGCTCAACTGACTTTCCACCCGACCGACATCGTCGAGAAACTTAATTGCGAATGCACCCGCACACTTCATGAATCCTTATCTCACACGCATACTATGCTCTGACAAACTCTTTCCCTTTTTAACTGATGCTAACAGCTTTACCCCGATCCTTAACTTAATGCACTTATATTCTCTAACTAAATAATAACCGTGTGTTTTTTTTTTTAATTACCGTCACATGCAAGCAACGGTATTGAAGTGTAAAACGGCTCTGTCAACCACCTACCGGTGAGGTGTGATAAAACGTGGTGCATTTCCCTAAAATCTGAAAATATGGGGGATAATTTTCATCACTAAAAGTTTAACAGGAATTTTCTGTGTCCTCCGGATCCTTCGTGTGAAAGACCAGACACACATCATGGGACGGAGGGCACTGGCATAGCACACACTTATTCCACATGCAGCTGCCGCACAGATGGCCTCGTTTTTATGACTGCTTGTGGGACTTTTATTGTTGTTGCTGTTGGATCCCGGGAGTCCGTTTTTATCCTCGTAACTTTTGTTTTTATAGTTTCGTGTCATAAACGACGAAACTTGTGGTGGTATTTATGCGTATATAGAGTGTTTGTAAAAACATATTTATTATTTTTGTACTAATTAATACAATAAACAGCAAAAAAAAATATTCATAAAAGGGTTAAGAACACGTTATAGGTGAGTCCTCTTTGCTTTGATGGTAAACATCCGTATATCTTGCAGAAAATTAATTTCACTCTTTTGCTGCAGTTCCGTGTGTTCGTCTGTGCATTGTGTTTGCATTTTGTTAAGCTGGATATTACTGTTATGTAAATTTACATTGCAAAAAGGAAGGAAAGAAAAAATTCAGAAAAATGTGAAAAACGGAAACCAAAAATTAATTTTCCCTTGTCATACGATCAGGGGGGGAGGGTAGTTCAATGTGCGCGGTGTTGAAGTGAAATACAGTTAACAATAAAATCAATTGAGAAGGACAGTGGCGTCTCATTTAATTGGTTTCTTCTCAATTTTTAGCGTGCTTTGAAACGAAACAGAGACGTCAAACAGAGGGAGTCCTTTGAAACCTTGGAGCACATCATTGTGAAGTAATTTCAATTTATTTCCTTGTAGTTGGTAATGAGATAGTGACTGATGGAAATTTTAGATTCCTTTGAAGTTTTGAATTAATTGATTTCTGGTTGGCACTGAATAGAAGATTAAGGGTAACAAAGGGGCCAAGAGAAAGCGTGCAAAACTATTGACTGTCAAATGCGTGGAGTGGAACATTTCTTCATTTCAGCACGGGTCCGCACAAACTAGAGATAACACATTCCAGGTGACGATACCCAGTGATTAAGCTTGGCTGGTGCTAGCCAAGTTCTACGCCTGTGGACAGAGATCCTTCTATACAACTGCTATCTAGTCACTGGGACTAATAAGCAATTTTTCTTTCACTTTTGTTTAAAGTTCCACCCACTGGCGTCTCTCATGAGCTCATAAGAAAGAAGTTACGCACATACGTCGCAAGGCGAATGGAACATAAGTGTGATTTAGACCACTCAGGACGTTGGGGGATAGAATTCACTCCATGCGCCCTTACGCTCGTTGTTGTCGTTCTATAACGCTCGTATGAATGTGTATTTTCTAATTTTAACGTTTTCAGTGCTGCGCTAATTCGAAGGGGTTTTCGTCTTCTCAATCTCCTAACTAGGTTTGTGTGGTGCAGAAGCTGGAGGGCCTGAGAGTTCGTGTGATGTCGGAGCCGCTCTCCATGCTTTTTTAGCATGTCTTTTGAATTCATATTTTACTGGTTCCCTACCTAAGTCTCTGTAGTGGTCCTCATTCCGCACGTACCAGGGTGCATTGACGATATCTTTTGTTTTGGAATCTTTGGATGATGTCCATCTTGGTCTGTTTAGTACAACTCCAGAGTTGAATCCCGTATGTCAATATTGGTTTAATTACTTGTCTCTAAAGTAGGAGTTTGTTAGAAATTCAAAAGGCTGAAATATCCTCCTATTAGCCAGTAGATCCTTCTAAAGGGTCTTCCAATAGGGACTTCCGAACTCTAACAGTTGATAGCGACCATATTGTTGAAGCTACATCTGTCAAATTGGCTGTCATTTATTCAGTCTGTTTTGCCAAATCACCATGGATGGATACAGCGTTCAACAACACGTACAAATAATAAAATTGTTTTATCAAAATGGGTGTACTGTTCGGGCAACGTTTCATCGAAAAATCATCTTCAGCGATGAAGCCCATTTCTGGATGAATGGGTACATCAACAAACAAATTGTAAAATTTGAGACGATACCAATCCACATGAGATCCAAGAGCGTCCAATGCATCCCGAAAAAGTCACTGTTTGGTGTGGATTTTGGGCTGGCGGCGTCATCGGTTCATATTTCTTTGAGAACGACGTTGGCCAGGCCATCACCGTCAACGGCGAGCGCTATAGGTCGATGATTACCAACTTCTTTTAGCCTGAATTGGATGATATGGACACCAACGATATGTGGTTTCAACAGGACGGCGCTACGTGTCATACAGCTCACGCTACAATGGAAATTCTGCACGAGCGATTCGAGGGCTGTGGTGATGTGAACTTTCCACCGAGATCGTGCGATTTGACCCCGTTAGACTTTTTCTTGTGGGGTTTTCTGAAGTCCCAGGTATATGCGAATAAGCCAAAAACTACAGCGGCCCTTAAAGCCAACATAACCCATGCCATCGGTCAAATTCAGCCTGATGTATGCGCCAGAGACATGGAAAATTGGACACTTCGGATGCGCGTCACCCAGAGAAGCCGCGGCGGACATTTGAACAAAGTTGTATTCCATACAAAATGGCATCGGTAGGCCTTTCAAACGAATAAAAAATTTCGATGATATCTCATACACACTTTATTTTATTTAAATTGAAAAATATAAAGCGCTTAATGAAAGACCCTATATATTTGATATCGAACCCCTCTCGTTTTTTCTTGACATGAGCCTTCCAACGAAGTTTTGCGTCCAATGCCGTACCAATAATTTGACTTTGCACATTCTCATATTTAAAACCAGAAAGGTTCGAGCTCCGAATAGAGACATAAGCGTGGTATCCTTTTCTGTTGCTCTAGGCTGCACATACTATCACTGGCTTGGCACCGTATGTTTTAAACAGAAATATGGATGCAAATCTTCCTGTGTTGAGCATATCAATATCATTCACAGGCAGTTCACCTGCTGATCGCCGTTTTATAAAAAATCTTTCGCGTGAATTTGTGTTTTATCATCTTATCAAAAATTCAGCAGAAAATAGTGGAGTCTATGTGAATACCACACCTGAAGCACCTCATGTTTACGTGAAGTTCATTAGTTGCATGACATTTTATTTCGTTCAGCCTTTTGAAAAATATGATTGAAACGTGCTCAACCAAAACACACATAACATTTTATAGCCAAGTTTACACTGAGATAGAATTGGAAAGCTACTTGGATATAAAATCCCATTAATCTTGTTAAATCTTGTTAAATGCACTGCACTCATGCACTCATTCACTGATACTTCTTTGCACATGTACCATGCATGCAATGACTGGAGCCAATACTTATACGAAATTGCATTCTTTTTATATGACAAAATGTTATTGGTCACTTGTTTTTAGAGCAAGTGTGGGTAATTTCAGTGCGGTTTTAGCAAATTCACAACCGGACAACAAAGACATCAAAAAAGAGAAACCTATCGTAGAGCTGCTTGTAGAATAGTCACGTAAAATTTTATATAAGTAGGTTTATGAATAAAAATTTTAAATTGCTTCTAACATTTCCATTCCACAGTTTATTTTTTATATACTTACCATGTTCGGAACAAGTCGATCTACTTTCAGACACTCTTGCCAATAGTATCTTCATCCCCGTGTAGTTGCGTGGGTTAAGTGAAATGTGTGTATGAGTGGTTTCTATCACCTTATTTAGTCATAAAGGATTCACCTTTCAAAATTGGGTCAAGAAGAGATTTTACTACTTGCACCTTATTTCTCAGAACAATCATCTCAAAAATGTTTCAGGGAAAAACTCATTTCCTAGAAGTATACATACAAACACTATCAGACAATAAGTGGTATGAAAAGGTAGGGACAAAACATTTACGAAGGACTTAACTACGTGATTACACAGTCTTCAGGTAGTAAGAGTAAGGGAAACAATGTGTAACCCTTTGTTTGACGTACACATTGTTGAGAATGTAAATAATTTGATTAAGAGAGAATGTCCGTGTTCAATGAGTTCAGGGATTTGTCCTGAAACTTTCAATTCAGCTGTTTGTATTGAAAATTCAAATGTCTGGAGTTTCGGGAATCAATTTTCTCATCAAAATTTCACATGTTTCTGTTGATTTTCTGAAATATTGTGTTGGTTTCGTTGAAAAAGAGAATGATTTTGAAAACCGCTTTGTTTTTTGTGATTCTTCGAAACAAATGACATGAATTTATCGCAGAGTATCCCCCAATAAGGCTTCCGAATCACAGCAGCGTGTTTCAGGCGGAAGTCGTAGCAATCGCCTAGGCCTCGCGTAAACTATCATAACGGTCACTCCCAAGAAGCCACATTGACATTTTCGTAGACAGTCAAGCAGCCATCAAAGCCATTACATCGACAACAATCAGATCCAGAACTGTGAAACGCTGCAAAGACGAGCTTAAAGCTCTCAGCGCTAATCACAACGTCACACATATCTGGGTCCCGGGACATAAGGGCATCCACGGGAACGAAAAGGCGGACGAGCTCACAAGAACAGGCTCGGAGATGGATCTGAAAATGGCCGATCACTCAGTCCTGCCCCCATTGGAACTTCAAAAGTCCAGCATCATCGTGAAATCCATAAAACTCACGAACGAGAGATGGACCTCACTCACAACATGCCGCACCTCAAGAACACTCTAGACAGAACGAAATAAGAAAAAAACAAAGAAAATCATCGCACTCAACAGAAGTCAATTATCAGAACTATGCAGAGGATGTGGCGACACAGACGCCGAGGAGGACACATTTCACCTCCTATGCGAGTGCCCTAGCCTTAGCAAAAACCGAAAGACAATCCTCGGAGAACTTTTCTTCAGTGATCTGGGCGAACTGTCAAGCAAGCCACCGAGAACCATCCTACAATTCCTTCTGAACTCGGGATGGTTCAGAGAGGCCATTTAATTTTAGGTATCCCACACCATATCGGGGAACACAATGGATCCATTATACATAATGCAACCACCCCTACAACCTAACATCCCCCAACTGTTGAAGAACTCATACATAACCTCTATCCATAAAAACGGTCGTAAGAATGAAGCATATTACTATCGTCCCGTCGCTAAACTGTCTTGCAAACCTTGGCTCTTCAAAAGCATTGCTTATGATACTGCGAATCTAAGGATTCACGAACCTAACAGAGTACTCTGTAGGAACATATCATGCCTCGCTAAATCTGGTTTTACTTCAATGCCCAGACCCTATTCTTCTGGTTACTTTATTATGTGATCAAGGTCTTATCTGTGCTTGAATACTCAATTTCAGTCCCCATATTGATAAACTTATTAGTAGAGCCAACTCTGCGCTTGGCTTTATGAAATGTAAGTCTAAGGTCTAAGATCAGACGTTATCAAATTCTTTTACATCACCTTCGTTAGGGATCTCCTTGAATACGCCCACTAAGTGTGGTATCCTTATTACAAAATCGGTATTCTACGAGTCGAAGCCGTCTAGCAATTATTGAATTCCTTTCCAAAGTTAACTCAATAGTTGAGTGAAATCAGAATAATCCCGTGAAATAACTTCATCCTTCCTGGAAGGGAAATTTGCTCAACGCAACTCGGGGGTGTTGGAACACCACTCGAACACAAAAACAGGTCCATTGTACTATCAGCCGGTACAACCCTTTTACTGTGTTTTCTTCGTCTTTCTAAGAAAGTCGAGTAAGAGCTTCAGTGATACGGAACCTAGGTTACCAGCACTCATTACATCAGCCCCGAAAATCTGCCACCTGATACGAGCAAAGGCAGGTCAATCACATAGGAAAGACAGCAAGAATGCCGCTGATTTCTTACAGGCATCGGGAAGGATCTGTTTAGTCTGCCTGCATTCTGAAGAGTCATGCCATCTACAGTTGTGTTTGCTAGAAACCCAACCATCGATAGAAGCCCTAACCGATGATACGAGCAAGCCTTCAGAGCTGGAAGGCAAGCTCATCGGAGACTTAATTTCCAGTTATCCCGCTGTGTCCAGGGACCCAGACAAGTCTTAGCAAATTCAGTCTTCCAACCGAATTTGAACATGACCTGCATTCTCGATCTATTTTGGATCTAGTAAGAGGATTGAGCAAGGCCTTAAGTGCAGCCTGACTGTCGCTACAGACGCAGATACTTCGTCCCCTCCATTTGTTTTTCACAATATAGTTCGTAGCCATAAGTATTGCAAAATTCTCCGCGTGGAAGACAGATGCATAAATACCTAGGGGAAAGTGCAGTCTAATGTTGTCGTTTTCCACAACGAGATTGAAAGTGGCTGGCGATTGGATTCAATTCTGATCGTGATTCCACTAAGGTCGGACGCAAACCAAGTTAGCTCTTCAAAATACGTACTACACAAGTAAATCTGTTGTTCCCTTTTGCTAGTGGAATGTTTTGTGGAAAATACGTTCCATACTTCATCAGCATTCAAGAATCACATTGACAGCCTAAAGCTATTAGCTAAATCCACCATCTTCTTCAGTGTGTCAAACAAATTTGTATTCAAAGTTGCTTTTCCAGTCAAGGCCGGTAAATACTTAGTGACGGGGACCGACGACGTCTCACAAGTGCAGCCTCCAAATTATGCAAGAGTTCATCAAAACCTTTACCACGCACGACTTTATCATCTAGGTACACCGCGTAAATGAGTCTTTGATAATTGACTCCAAATGGCATGTGTGCCAGAAGCTTGTGTCATCCCCTAACCAATTTTCCATTGCCAAGCGCTTAAATGAAAATTATGCCATGCATCACGACTAACATGGCAATTTGTGACATCCCTCAGGCGTATACGTAACAAAATGTACAAAAATACACTGAACCACCCCACAGACCAATGTTATTTTGCCAAAAAACCAGCAAAAATCCGGTCAAACTAAATCACAGATAAATTCTATAGTATCTGTGCACACAAAAAAAAAACAACATTACCGTCATTTCCACACTAAATATCGGTTTTGCGGGTCGTTGTAACGCAAACCACTTGTTCCGCATTCACAAAACGAATTATGTATATATTTCACCCTAAGTGCGCTTAACACACAAGCCGCCCGACCATAGTCACCCACTCGCTCATTAATTAGAGATGAGGCTGCGTAATAGTGATTAGTCGTGCCCTGTCAAAGGGTAGCTCGTTACCGAACTATGAAATTAATTAAACGCCAATTAGTTGAATGTAATGGTTACTCGTTAAATCGTGTGCGACGACAAGCCTTCTCTGAGCTGCGTTCAAGTGTGATTGCCTAGTCTCACTTCCTCCTCTCTCCCTCGGTTATTAAAGTTTTATTTGATTTATCCACTTTGCTGCGCCCAAATACACATTGGAAATAATTTTGATTATTAATATTTTATTTATAAATATTTACCGCAAGGGTAGTTTCGCAGGAAATGAAAATTTTCAAAATTGATCCTGGAGGGTGTGACCTCTGTGTGGTATAATGCTTGTACATTCCGGTTGGATAATTCCATGGAATTGTAATCAGAGATCAGGTGCCAGATTGAGTTTCGACTACTTAATCCTTTGACAAGGACATTACCCACACAATAAACCTGCATGTAGGGTGTGAACGAGATCAGAAAAGTGGTCAATTGGAGAGCTGGTGTAATGACAATATAATCAATGACCAAGCATGCCCATCAGTTTCAGAAAAGCACACACATACACAATGGTATTGAATTTCCATTTTCGCTACACCTTCTCGTATCTATGTATGTGCGTATACTTTGTCTTTATAGCATCAATTATCGTAGGGTTTATGGAAAGCAACACATGGTTTAATGAGCCCATTTGAGCCCTAACGATTGACCTTCACCAAAACGGATTACATGACCATTGTCCGATTCAAATCTTGTAAATGGATGCTTAACTTGGATTATTTGCTTTTAAGTTGTCAAAGAAAATGCTGATGTCACTGGCATCTGGACAATAAAATTACTGTTGCATGTTGGCTATCGATGAATATTAATGTGGCGAACGAATTGATACCAAAACCATTGACAAGTGGACAGACTCCAAACGTTAGTTATTTTTTAAGCCGAGACATCTGAGAATTTAAGCCACGTGAGGGTGCTAGGAACCATATAAATGGAGGCTTCAGACTAAAGTTGTTCACTAGATTTAGTGAGACCCATCCTGACGTATGGATGATTATTCCGGTGGACGGCACTGGACAAGAAGATTAACACTGATCTTCTGCCAAGGTTATCTTGCGTGTCTGTACAACGAATGATTTTTTAGAACTACTTCTACTCCTGGACTGGAAACAATGCTCCGTTTGCTTCCTTTTGATATTTATGAGAAGCAAATGCCAACTAATTACTAGCTTCAGTTTAGGTAGTTGGCTGATGCTAATACCAGAATTCCCAGCAGAAGTGTCTGGGAATCTAGAGGGGTCTTGAATGAATCTGCGATAGACATATACACCAATTGGTCTAAAACAACGTAGGGTCTTCTCCAGGGCACCTCATATAATGACGACGAGTGCCCGATCACTGAAGTGTATTTTAGCCAGAAATTATGGCAGTCCGATCATGGACGTTTCCCTATGCTGGGTTTCAAGATACACGAACGTTCCGGGCAACGAGCGACCAGGCAAATAAAGAGACAAGTCAGAACCTTTGCGAAAATAGAGAAGAAACATCAGCTTAAGTTTCGCCTTGACCTGAAGAGAATAGGAAGACTTGTGTCTATCAATAGGGAATGCCTAAGCCGTAAATCGTTTGATATGTAGACATATTGCCAGAATCTGTAAAGATAGCAAAGAGGAAGAAACAATAAACCACTTTCTATGAATCTGTCCTATACATAATTGCTGAGACAAAAAATCCTCAGGGAGTACCTTTATGGAAACCGCTGCTAAAGAACGTCGTTTATAGGTGTTAGTGCGTCTGCACATAGTGCGGACCTGAAAGCGGTTAACAATGAAACTATAGTATTTGCCTTTGAAAGAAAGGGACATTATTGTGCAATGTTCCTGGGGATGGTAATCTGGTGCTAATTGAAGATGTACCTCTTACAAACCCGCTCTATCTTCATCTTCATCAGGGGTGGCCATGGTGTAGTGGTTGCATCATCGCTTGTCACGCTGAAAGTCCCAGGTTCGAATCCCGAAGTCAAAAAAAAAAAAAACAAAAAGTCGATCAACTGTGAAAAAGCTGACGTCAACTCTACTGCATAGGCATAACACTGGCAGAAGGGTGGTCATATGGCTTGAAAGTGTTGATCGTAATAACGACATCGGGATGTTCGAAAGAAATACTGCGAATTATAAGCAATGGCAACAGTTACCAATAACTGTCCCCAGTAATTCTGGACACCACCCTCGGAGCAAAAAGACTGAATCCTTACACTACCTGAGTTTCAAAAATCACTACACCAACACTAGCGCTGTGTGAGTAGCATCATAAGGGTATTCATAACCCCTTTAGCGCTAGTGAACTATAAAAAAAAAATATATATATATCTCATCCCAGAACTGCTTCTAACATTACTTAAGGGTGTTGCCATTTTTTGGACCTCTATGGGGCACCAGTTTGTTATGGCCTTGTCAAATTTATGTTTTGTTCTCTCTTCCTCACCCTTAGCATTTCATTCATGTGGGAGCATATTCGTTTTGGGTTTTCCTCACTCTTGCACATTTGCGCAACGATATTATCTGGTGTAGTTTTGTCTACCTCTGTTCATCGTTATCGTCCCTCTGTAATACATCTGGTGGGTTTAAAAACGTATTTTGGTGTTATCTTCAGTCGCATCGGTATACTGATAAGCTGGGTTCCCATCCTATGTAGATCCTTAGTTGTTGAAGCCCTCGTATCTAGTAAGGTATCGTGTGAGGTAGAAATTCACTTCTCCATATTTTATTTCACTTTATTGAGCTTAATACAAGCATGGCACATAGTGAAACTTAATTCTAAACTATAAAGTAAGGGCAACTTAAACTTAAACAATCCAAACCTTAAATCAAGTTAAAAAAGAGCTAAGACTGAATTTAACAATTTACTATTGCTACGTCAAGAGAAGATAAGGGTCAGGGTTGGGGTAGGCTTTGAAGGGAATGTTTCAGGGTTAGTTTGGTATAGCTAAGGTCGAATGCATTAGGAAACATATTTGCTTTACGAAGCATTCTTGTAAGGGGTTCGTTCGTGCCATAGTCAGTTCGGTGATGGGGAAGTCGGAATAGGGGAATAGATCTTAAACGACGAGGGTTGGTGTTAAGGGAGATCTGATGGAGCAGATAAGGACAATCTATATTTCCAGCTAATAACTGATGTATAAAAAGTATATCAGCTACATCACGACGAGTTCTTAGGGCCTGTAAATTGAGCAGCTTAAGACGATGCTCGTAGGGAGGTAAATTGTGTGGGTCATCCCAACCAAGGCCGGGTAAGGCAAAGCGAATGAATCTTCGCTGGACGGTTTCAGTTCTTTGAATATGAACTTGATGGTAAGGTGACCATACCTGGCTGGCATATTCAAGAAGTAGTCCAACGAATGTCATATAAAGGGATTTAGTCACGTAAGGGTTCGAGAACTCCTTCGACCAACGTTTAACAAAGCCAAGTGCGGAGTTGGCTCTGCTAATAATGTTAGCGATATGAGGACGAAAGTTAAGTTGAGTGTCGCAAATAATGCCCAGATCAGGAATAAAAGAGACAATGGGAACCAGCTCATTGTTAATGTGATATGACCTTTGAGGCAGGGGATGACGTTTGCGGGAGAAAGTGATAGCTTGACATTTTTTCACGTTAAGCTCTAAAAGATTTTGTCGACTCCAAGTGTAGAAATGGTTTAAGTCAGTTTGCAGAGACAGGGAGTCAGCAGTGCCAGAGATTTGCTAAGAGATTCTCATGTCATCTGTCATACCTTTATCTCATCAATGAATGAGATATTTCCGCTCAGTTTTGCGCAGTCGGTTTCTCTGGTCCATTTTCCTTTCCAAAATGTCTACGGTATCGGCTGACATGATTGAAAATTTTACAAATTTCTGAAATTGGATGGAATATGTCATGAATCCTTGTACACTGTTGCTTACAAGACTAGCTCAGAGTGATTTGAAGGTCTAGCTTTTCGCAACAATTCATGTTGTGCTTGTTATATTTTTGACATGAATGGAAGGCTCTTACAGTTTTATTGTCGACTGAGAAGCTTTTTCATGACAGATTTTCTCTCCTGTAATCGATGAAAATTTCCCATTTCAAATTTCATACGCCCATTCATATGTAAACGCTTTTCATTTGCTCAGCAAATAAATGTACTTCGAGCAGACTTCATAGTCAATGTACTTTGCCAATTCAAACAAAATTACTTATTCAATTACGAAAATAATTGCACATCCTTCTTTTTATATGACTCTTATCCTAATTGGCAAATCTATTCATTCGATGGCATTGACTCACCAGCGTGAGCATTCCTGCAATAAATCAACACCCCCCTTGCAACCCATTCTAGTAGCTTACAACTTTTCAATTTACCTCTAAAGGAATCCAGATCTCGTATTGAAATGTTCTCTCGAATCGGATTGTGTCCAATTCATCATTGAATTATGAAATTCAAGAATATCTCAAGGATTCGAAAATGCAATTTCAACGAAAACTCGGCAATGGGTGGGTTACATCCACCCACAGTAACATTTGTCATGTTTGTTCATACGAAATTCGGAAATAAGATTTTGTTCCTGCACACAACTTTCAATGAACTGGGGCCATGAGAAGCTCTTCTAACGGAGTGAAAGAGTGTATTCAATTGGTCCCGCCAAACATCAACCGTGCGGGGTGGTGCTGAATCGAGTAAATTCAATTGGCCTCTGTAGGTACGGGAAGTAACAAAATGAAGATTTCTGAGCGCAAAAAAAAAAAACTCAAACTCTTACTAGAATTCCAATATTTACCCTTGCTTGAGGAGGGTTCTAGTACTCCGACGGATTTTGCTGATACTTGTGCAATGGCAGGCATTTTTGGGTTTCCCTCCCATCCAACCATCTACCTGAGGCAGACGGAGTCCCTTTAACGATAAAGTAAATGAAAAGCCTTTGATAGACAGGGAACAGACCGATCCAGCATTATATTCTATTCCTGTGCCATGTCCTGTAGATAACGTATACGTCCTCATTTCCTGCACAATTGGATTGAATTGTATGCAATATGCATGCTTTTCCAACATGAGTTACATATATAGGCACAAAATTGAAGAATCATGCTAGTCTACTGCATGGACATCCTTTGTTTCGACAATGTCCTCTTGTTGATTTGAGACTCCAATCGGAGTCTCTGGGGCTCCTTTCGAAGAAGTATACATTGTTTTGTAAATTGGATAGCACGTCCTTTGGTGTGACAGTGCTAATTGATTATTCTTATAATCCTTGGACTGAAGAGCAATTGCATCCTGTGGGCGCATTGATTTTCCTTCGGCGGCGAGTCATGAAGTCAACGGTCAAGTTTTGATGCATCTTCCAGGTCTCGTAATTAAAAAAAGATAATGGCATTGTGGACAATGGATATTGTGTGTATCCTTGCCATCGTTTTCATCAACATTTTCGTTGCGAAACAATTTCGTGTCAGACGATGACGGATGGAAGTCGAAACAATAGGAAGTCTGTATTCAATTTCGAGTGAAATTTTGTTACATTCGGGCTGAACGTCGTTTTTGTCGCCGCATCTCGTCACCAGGACAATGACGGGCGTGTAATTATTTTTACAGAATTTCGTCATTTTTCCAGGGTGGAAAGCATAGTTCATGTTGTGCTCTTGTACATTGTGGTAATTAGAGTTCTAATTAAAAATTAATGTAGGTCAAACAAGTTCGTGGACTTGCCCCAGCCAGGAGCTATGCTTATTTTGCTGACTATAATCACATTGTGATAGCACAGAATTTTAAATTCTCGTTTATACTGACGTCGCAGAAGTAGGGTTTAGTATATAAACAAAATTGCAGGATTAGAGTGTTCATGGCACATTTGTATTCAACTGTTTTAATTGGGGTAGTGTCTTTAAGCCAGCACTGGTATAACAGGATTAAGGAGTCCAAAGATTGTCGTTTCTTTGTGTCACTGATTCAAGGTTAATTGTGAGGGGAATCCTATGTTGATCCGTTTATTAGATTTAAAGCAAATCTCTTGATTTTTCTACTGTAACCTTGTAGCTATAGGGATGTAAAAAACACTTTCTATGTGAAGACTCTTCCTGGAAAGGAAATTAAATTTTTTAATTGGAATGTCAATATTCCGAGCTGGTATCCATGTTTTCAGTTGCTAATGTGGAAACAGTGTCCTTAGAGGTTGATTCTAATAAAGACTTTGCAAACTTATGGTTATTGTACATTTAAAAAGTTGGTTTCATCTTATATAATTTATGGTTTGATGTAAAAAAACAAAACAGTTACAAGTCAAAAATGATGGCCAACCCCATTTCACTAAAATGGGCCATCAAATTATATTAAAAAACATTTCAAAAGTTCAGTTAAAGCAGCTAAAGTGTACTCAAAACATATTTATGTTGAAACTTTTCTCAACGATATTTCGGAATGAATGTTTATAAAAATAAAATAAAATTCAGATTGCAAGTGCAGGGTAGTTTTGTTAACTCCTTCGACTACTGCGTGATTCTTTATTTGTTTACTCTCAAGCGTTATGGTCGTTAAATTCGAAAAAATAAATCTAGGGGAATGCATTTTTATAGAAATTATAACGTCCGTAGTACTATTTTCAATAACTCGCATAAAAAAAAAAAAAAACTTGAAATGACCGTACTTTCCTTTGATTTTTTACATCAACTTCTTCCTCTGGTGACAGATGATTGGGTGCATCTGTAACGAGCGCCATAAATTTAAGTTTATCCATTCGTTGAACCAAATAAATATCCATTAGGTTGCCCAAAATACTCTCAAACGACGTTTTAACCAATACCTTGAACACCATCGCCTTAAGCCTAGCCACCACAAAAGAGTTCCGCAGCATCGCTTTGAAAATTTACGTTGCAATAAATCACAAAATCCCATTTACGGATATCCCATATGGTCTGGCAGTAGCACCAATCGTGGGGCCGGTTTGGTTTTATTATGTTCCTATTGCACTTTCCACACGTGCAGGATCTGGTCTGCAGGTCCCATGAGATGAAAACAAAGTAATAACCACCAGGGCAACGTTTGGATGATGTATGATTTGGGGTTAGCTCCAGCAGTATCCGGTGTCTGTGTTGTGTTTGTAGGTCTATGCATTCGACGAAGGTAAATATTTGCATTTAATTTACGACCAAACAGGGCATGTGATTTGTGTCCTGATAGCCTGACATTTTGGGGGTCTAAGCCAAGCATCAAATTTTCAACAAAAACCCAATCGGCCCCTCAATCATAATAATTTTTGTTAGACACGAAGATTGAATAACCAGCGGATATTAAGGGTGGTGCACACCTTGTCTGTGCCGTTATCATCATCATCATCACCTCTCTCTGGAGAGTGGTGAAACAGAAGGAGATTTGTATCTGGATGTCATATTGCCAGTCTTCTACGGTGATGGTGGAATGTCACCTCTGGCTCATTGGCAATTTTTCTTAATTAAATCGGAGAAAATTATTGAACCATTGAACAGGGAGCGTGTGTGTCCGTGTAAGAGTGTGCGTTTGTTGTGGTTCTCTAGGGAAATTATTCAGTATGGTGTATCCGGCCGAAATGAAGAACGAAAAAAAAAGGAAATATACTCCTTATTTGTCTTAGGTCCGTTCATTGTTGGCAATTTAATTTCATGTTGATTTTTTTCTCTTCCTTTTTGGCTGCCTACTAGGAGTGCTATGGTGCTTCTTTTGTCCTAGGTCCGCCCTTTTACTTTCATCGAGAAGGAAAAGCCTGGCCGTGAGAAAGATACATGGCGTGTGTACTATTTAAAATCAAGAGGGATGTATGGAGCAACTGTGCTCGGAGCGTTTTTGGAGCGCAAATATTTGAGATATATTTTATTTTTATTTTTTTTTTGTTCTCAGAAGCAAAAACGTGTATTTTGCAGGAACGCTTTTATGCGTTTGTTTTCCTTTTTTATGATAATCTTTAAATTTACTACCAAGCTGGACCGTACAATGATGAAGTACAGTGGAATTTATTTAGCGAATTTGTCTTATTAATTTGTGTAATAGAACAAAGAATGGGAACAAGAGAATGCTCTACATAAACTTTTTTAGAATAAAGCCTCTTATAGATTTGTTTTTGCATTTAATGACTTCCGTTTTGTTTTAGCGAAGTTTTATTTTTATGAAGAGCTTCGTTGTCTGCCAATTAAATGGAGTCCTAGAAATGGTCCACTGCCAGTAGTTGTGATCGAGTAGTCGATGAAACACAATTTATTGGAATCCTTATACACTACGTAATGAAGAAAAAG
Organism: Criorhina ranunculi; assembly: GCA_951813785.1. NCBI lineage: Eukaryota > Metazoa > Arthropoda > Insecta > Diptera > Syrphidae > Criorhina > Criorhina ranunculi. Next base: position 53,559,790 of record OX638383.1, read on the forward strand.
TATCACGACGTTGCTCTAAAGACTGAGATTATCTATGTATGTTGTAAGGGTTATCAGTTCAAGGTAATCCGGTTAAGGTGAAGGGAAGGAACCTGCGTTGGATATAGTGCTATCGATGTGTAACCGAAGCTTAGTTGAACTTTGCAGATAACACCTAAATCACATGCTAAAGTGACAGAAGGCACAAGTGGATCCTGGGAGGTAATGAAAGGTGCTTTCAGAAAGAGGTAGCAGGATGGCGTTTGGGTTCTAAGATCGGAAACTCATTCGAGCGGGGGTCAACGAGGGATGATATGCATCTAAAGATCTTCATATAAACTGATCACATTGTTTAATGACAGGTTCGGCAAAGCTCTTTGTTCTTTTTCTGAAACTTCCCAATTGCACCGTTTATGTGGATAGGGATGTACGAGTATCAGATGGTTCTTCGTTTTTTTTTTTTTAAAGAAACAATCGTCGTTGAGTATGTTGATCTTATAAACGATCTCTGAAGTGCTAATATCCACAGGGACTAGTGAAGTTTATGCAAGCACATGGTAAGCGAACGATTGGCGCTAAGAAGTCAGTCGAAGATGTATTCGAAAACTTGAGAGTAGATGGATAACCGTCCGATTTTCTTTTGAAGAAGATAAGTAAACTGGAAGTAGTGTTAAGTAAGATCAGGTTCACTGTCTAGTCTCTCGAGATAAAGCATTTCTCAGAGTTCAGAGAAATGGGGAGGTCAGACTCTGATATAAATGCCTTCACTTATTTTTGTTGTTGCGAAGAGAGTGCGAATCTTTGTGGGAAGGATAAGCGGTTTTTTGATGCAAAATTGGGACAGTGTGGATGAAACATGGTCGGTGCGTGTGAGTATAGAGACAGGATTAATGGTAAGAAGCAAGTACTTATGTTTTTGCTTAGATTTTTTAGGTCACAGTGTTTTTTTTTTTAGCGTTCTTCAGGATATCCCCAGGATGGGTGTCTTCACCTTCTTCTAAGGAAAGAATGATGAGTTACTATTTCAAACATCAGGCTTGCTTTTATTTTCTGAAACATGCTGCATAATTGGAAGCGGTATATCTCTCGTCCATAAAAGAAGCCAATGCTGCAGAAATAGAGACATTCTACAGGCTACCAGTTGCGACTTCACTGATTGACGTAGGTATTCAGACATTTTTCGATCAGTGAAGTACGTTTAAGTCCTATTCTAAGAAATTTCAAAACGTTTTCTTTTTTGGAATAAGGATGCTTTGAAAAATTACTGATCCCACGTCAATTGATGCACTGATTTTAGAAGGATGCACCCTTTTCAACAGCCATATTTTGTACATCATTCTGATGCTATTCGTCACTTTGAAAGCGGTCTTTCAAGATATTGTGCGTAGGCATCAGAAGCACCATTTTGCCATGTTAGCATTTAAGTTCTACAATTCGTCCTCAGAAATAAAACGACCTCATCACGCTTTAAACTTAACTTTCAAATAAAAAAGCACAATCAAATAATTAGTTAGCTAAAATTCCAGCACCAAATAGCAATGACAGAAAGGATTTACCCACCGGTGTTTACCCTTTTCCGCCGTCTCTCCCAACCGTATTCAAGTGATAATCAATTTACTCTCCATTGTCTGAAAGTCGATTAGTGAAACACGTTTTCAATTACTTTTACACAATTTGTCTGCATCACCTCGCCGGGTAGTGTCGAAGCAGCTGTTTTAAGGAGGGCGCAACATTTTTATAACTTCAGTAATTGGTTTTCTGATTGCTACCTTGCAGGGTCTGAAAATGCCAAGGGGTTGCGTTGTTATAAACAGCAACTACAGTCAATCGTTATACCACCATCAGCAGTGATCACTGTTGAACGGCAGCTCCTGTTAAGAAACATTTGAGAGCTCCAAAATTGCTGTCTCGGTTTGGCAGAACTTTTTTGTGAACCAGAAATAGTAATTGCAATTTTTGAACTTTAAATAGTTTTGCAAAATGAGTTTTTCAGTGGCCCTCACTTTTAAAGTTTTTTGTTTCTTATTGTGTTGGAACATTCATTTAGTGAACAATGTTTGGTCATTCATCATAGTTAGTTTTTAGTGAAGGCATACTAAGTGGTTAAAGGTAAATATTTTCGCAACCAAACTTTGAAGTATGTATTAGTAAAAACTTTTAAGATTTTATTTGTATGAAAAAAGCAAAACAGAGAACGAAGGAAAATTCTCTTTCAATCATTTCAGAAAGCTGAGATCACTTTCAAAAACTTAGAAAGGCAGGGTATGCGAATGTACCTGTATTCACCGCTTTGATTGTCAAATTCACTTGTTATGACAGTTATGCACTCTTCCACGCATATTACTCACAAATCTGGTCTGATGGGCTCAACCAAACAAACAAATTGTGAAGAGGAGCTCTCCGGGTGAAGAGTTCCTATCGAACAGCCATTCTCAAAGAGAAAAATAGAAGTTAGAAAGGAATCGGAAAGGGTCGAAACGAAGCTGATTCATTATGAAAAGATGGACTGGAAGGCTGATGGGAATCATCTCAGATTAGACGAAGCAGAGGTAAGGGTAAGTGTACTTCTACCTCACGTAATGGGGACTCGACTCAAAACCATGCGAATCTTGTGTTTTCCGAGTGCATCAGTTGGTTTGTATAGAGTGACGGAAGACTAGAAGCGGAGGAAGGCATGTCACACCACAGAACAACATCGTCACGCAAATGCGGAAGAAGAAAACAATCATGAATTGAGTGCGCATTTCGAATGAGACATCACTTTCTGATCTTATTGATTGTAATGCATCTAAAAAGTCAATAGGTGTATTGTATAGGCTGGCAGCAGCAAACAAAATATAGAACGCAACTTCAAAGAGTCAAGCCCTTGCTTCTCACAATTATTCATTCAGAAGTGTTAATTGCCGGCTCCAAACGATTAATTCAAAACCTTTTTTTGTCATAAAACGACTTCTTGTACAGATACAGATATAATTGGCGATGAATTTTAAATTTCGACATACTTTTCGTCAAAAACACCACCATCCTGCTTCATAGCATGCCTTTCCTTGGAAATACATTCAACCCTTCATTAAAAAAAAGCTTTCAATTTCCAATGTCCTTGGTTTAAGGTTTCTTTGTTCTTCTCCAATTCAAACATAAATTACAATCAAGTAAAATGTCCTTGGAACTGAATATCAACATCAATAACATTGTTTAAGATAGCTACAGATGTTTTGCGTCCTAGTTTACTTATACATTGAAGTTTGTATATTTACATAAGTATTTTTTGAATAATTTTGTGAATTTTACGCCCCGCTAGACCGCGATTTCCCGTAAATTTTAAGTTTAAAATGAGATTTTTATTTAAGAAAATTTAACAGAACAAATTGAAGAGCATCTAAAATTCAGTAAACATTTACATAGGTACATAAGTAGATTTTATAAATTATTTCAAAGTGATGACCTTTCTTTTGAAACATATTTTCGTTTAAAAAAAATTCCACATTAGACAATTATAATTTTATAAATTACAAAATTTTAATATTAATTAAATTCTAATGCAATAAACACACATATGCAATAAACATACATCTGAATGTTGATAGAAAATAAATTCCAATCATAACTAAGGAAAGTGATGTTGAGCACATCATTATCACTGCAATTTCAGGGATGTTTTACATATTTTTGCAGGAATTTGCATTATGCAAATTTATTTTATTATAGCATTCCAAATTTATGTTCGAGTATGTAGATTACTGGAACAAAAAAAATAAAAAAATAATGAAATAATCGCTGGAAATAAATGATGGACTAAAATACAACTTTACTGTTTTGGCTTGATTAAAAAGGATGCGTTTGTTAAAGAGTGGGGGGATGAATAACGTGTTGGCGAGAAGTCTAGATTCGTTTCGGTTTTTTTTTTTTGTTTTTGTTTCGAGATATCAGTGTTAGAAGGAAGGTGTGTAAAATCCTCGTTTAGGTTAACAATCTAACCCAGCCTACAAATAAACCTGAAATTACAAGTAATACCGACAACACACACTGCAATTTATATATATACTAGCTATATATACTACTATATACTACAATTCGAACCTGCCGGTAGACTGCATTAACAGCTTCCAGATCTAGTGCTTCTATCAGCAGCTTGGGACTTGTTGAAAGTTATGACGAAGAATGTAAACTGAAGCCCTGCTAGCACACGGTGCTACCCCCTCTCCTCACCAACCCACCAGCTGTGAATTTAAAACTATTGAGCCGATTTTAATTACACATATACATACCCAGCGTGGACAGAGATCGTGCAAAAACTACACACTGGCCAACAAAATACAACGGATCGTCATGGTTTAACAGCCTGAGTGTATAGCGCCACCCATAGGGAAACTTGAATATTTTATGTTTACGTGCACTTCTCACTTCATCAAAGTGCCATTTTATCGCATTTGGATCAATTTCCCTCCCGATTATACCACATTTGGAGATGTTAGAGGCGAATATTTGAAGAAGTCACAATTTATTGTTTATTACTGCAAAAAAATTCCATAGCGCGTTCTAATAATGAACAGCGCCTCCTGTTGATTTTTTGTATACTAAATTTTATACGCTCTATGATTCTAATCAAAGTTTTCTGTTTTTTTTTTTCTTTAAAAAAATCGTTCGTGACATCTATAGGCCTTCAACCCTTAACTTCTAACTTTCCGAAATTCAATTTTAATAAAACAAAACCTATATGCTGCTCCAAATTATGCTCTGTCCACCTGTGAAAACTGCATGAAAATCCGTTCAGTAGTATCGAAGATGAGCGCGAACAAACAAACGGACAGACAGACAGACAGAAAAGAATTCTAAAAATCGCTTATTTGTGTTCTATGACTCTTCTTAAGTAACCCCCTTTCTTTTTTATTACTTTTTCTTCAAGACACAGACCCACCGGGTTTTACTGTTTTATTATATGTATATTGATTTGACGTATCAAATTCCTTTACGGATCCCTTGTCCAATGGATTAGAAATTTTGCATTGGCCATTCAATTCAATTCCTCATGTTTATAAATGACCTTTTGTTTGCAATTTCAATTCTTCGCTGACGAAAATACCCTCAGTTCCAAATTTGCCAACATGTGGCCCTGCTTTTCGGATATAGGAAAGGAATATCAACTAAACTGATCAAATTCAGACCTCGACAGCATAACAAAAGGGGTTTCAACAAATTGTGTGTGGAGTGGAATTTAATGCCACTCAAACCCTATACTATCTTCTCTTACTTAACCTTACCAACCTTAAGCGAACTCATTATCCATAAACGAAACGGTCTTCCTTGGAATCAAAAATGCTGCGAAATGTCTAGTTATTCACAAACGATGCAAAAAATACTTTATCCCTTCTAATCTGGCTTCAATCTGCAATACGTTCATTCGCCCAAAGCTAAAGTTCAACGCTCATATCCGGTCTGTTGCACAATCTACATAGAATCCAAAAAGTTCCGACATTGCCAAGTCATTCGACTCGCTTGAACACCGAATAAAAGTTTCCTGTCTCCTATTGTCTTATCGACTCTCTCGCAAAAAGTGTTAGAAACAGCCAGTGGCATTCAGCCCCTTCCAACATTTTATCCGTAATACGCGTCATACTTTGAATGCACATGAGTTTACCCTGAACCTTACTTTCGGACATCCTGTCATAGGGATTTTTTCCTAAGGCGTACAACACGAATGCAAAACTCGAACGCCAACACAAGAGGCAGAATCTTTCCAAAGTCCGTCCAATTATTCGCATACGCCGATGATATTGACATAATCGAGAGAAAGCAACTTGATGTCAGTGGCGCTTCCGCGAGTATTGAGACAGAAGCAACAAAAATGAGATGAGCTGTCAACAAGAAAGGACACTCAACACCGACGTCTGGGACAGAACATCTCCCTCGACAGATATAACTTTGAGGTAGTTAAGGACTTTGTCTACGTAGGCTTCGCCATGAATTCAGACAACAACACCAGCGCTGAGATCAAACGAAGAATAACTCTTGCCAATCGCTGCTTCTTTGGGCTAAGAAGGCAATCGACTACCAAAGCCCTCTCTCGAACAAGAAAAGTGACCCTATATAAGACCTTAATAATCTCAGTCCTGCTCTACGGCCGGAGGCATGGACTTTATCAAAAATGGATGAGGGTGCTCTTGGCTGTTTTGAGAGGAAAATTTTTTGGGTAATTTTCGGTCTCGTCTGCATAGACGGTAAGTGGAGGAGGAGATACAACGACTCTGCCTGAAGAGTGAAGGTCCAAAGAATGAGGTGGCTGGGTCATGTAGAGCGGATGGACACCAATGCTCCGTTCCGAAAAATCTTTGAATCCGCCCCCGAGAGACAGCGCAATAGAGGAAGCTTCTCAGTTGGCGCACGCAAGTTGAAGGGGACCTTAAAAAACAGCGTCCGAAACTGGAGGCAGCTAGCTAATGATCGAGCTGGCTGGAGACGCTTGTTGGTTGAGGCCCAGGTTCACCCCGGACTATAGCGCCACCTTAAGTGGCTACATAGATTCCCTAATGCTTGTGCTTTAGTTTAAGGATTGTCATAAACCCTCAAGCGCTCGTTTATATGTGGTTGATGAGATGGGTCTTACATAGAATATCTTTGGATTTTCGGGATAGGGCCTAACTACGCAGTTGCATCGCTAGCCTAAAGAAACAGAGAATGATTACATTTTACATGAGCTGTCGTTATTGGAAGTGATAGCAGAGCCAAGGTAGACAAGGTATCGAAGTTATAGCTGTCCACTGAGACTTTCTTTAAAATTGTTTGATGTATGTTGTCCCATCTTGTTGAAAGCAAATACTCGTTTTTTGCCTCCTTCATGTTGGCTGCTTCTGACTCAATAGAGCTTTGTCTGGGAGTCCAAATGGTGCTTCATATAGCGTTGAATGGGAAGAGGTTTATATCGATACGACTTCCCCAAGTGTCTACCTTTACGAAGAAAGGGAACTCATCATGCAAGGTTCCTGATGTTGGAAATCTGTAACCTATTTCACCAACTTACAAATTTGTATTTACATGCATTTTTTAACAAAATTTTCGATATTTTGTTCTAAAACGTCACAAATTTTGTTAAAAAATGCTTGTAAAACATATTTGTTAGTTGGTGAAATATGCCACTGGTACTTTAGCTGAAATCACAATAGATCTTCATTTTGATCTAAGTGTGTCCCTACCTAAGCGTTAACAGCCACCTGACCTAAACTTATTTAAGACTATTTCACGTCTTACGGCATGGATTCAATGCTAAGGACTGAAAATGGGGTTTACATTAAACGCAAATATCAGTTATTGAATAGTCTTCAAGCTCAAAGGTTTTTTTCATTTTAGGCAATTCATTACCAATATTCCTCGCATTCACATAATTTCGATGCAAAAAAATTGCTTATGCAAGTCTGTTTCCACGAATTATTCCAAATCTTTTTCCATGGACAGAATCAAACTTCAGCAATTATTAAAAAAATGTTCCATTAAGCTTAATCATCAGTATTTACTAGTTTATAGACAACAGTTGCTTACTTTTTATCTTCAATCTCTTTATGGAGCAATGGTACCTACGAAGAAGCGAATTAAGACAACAAAAAAAACCTCCGCATACGAATTTATGTATTAACTTACTTTCTTAGCAGAAAAACCACATTGTACTTATTAATAATTGAATTACCCCTCATTCGACATCTAAGGCATAAACGAAAAAGAAGGAAACACACAAAATAACAAACAAAGAATCCTCTTGTCAAAATTCCCTGAAGGACAAATCCATATTTAATCTCTGCACCATGATTAATACCACTCCTCATCTATATTCCGGGGTCAAAGCTACGAGTGTATCCATCCCCGAGGAAAATAATTACCAACTCCGTCCAACACCACCGTCAGTCGTTGAGGCTACGCTACGCGGCAAAGCCGTCAGGTCGAAACTCAGAAAGGAAGAAAATTCCTGCCTTGACTGTGGAAATATTCGATCGTTAAGGGTAAGGCGAACGCATTTATTCTGGTATTTGCTCTGTCAGTAATTAGTGTTGACTTTTGAAGGCATCTCAGATTCTTTAGGCGCTCCGTGGTTCTCGGCAATGGCAACCAACAGCAATAACATCCATCCGTTAAGGAGAAGTATCTCATTCATTCTTTGGTTCTTGTTCAATGCTCATTAAGAATAATAAATCGAAGGGAATAATTGAATTAGCATTTGTGGCATTAACTGAGAGTAGATACCTTTGTATCTGGTAGATAGGCTACGGATCTATGGCAATGTCGGCGTATAATGTCAGTGCTTCAGGCAATGGAGTTTGAAAAATGTAACTTGATTCAACATGCACAATTGATTTTTTAATTTAGCTGATTGTATTCAGATCAGGTTTCTCAGTTGAAGACAATGAACCTCTTCGTGAATGAGATGCTTCGTTACGCACTTTTAGAATTAATATTGGATGTCACTCATACATATGTGATCTATTTTTGGTGAAAAGTTTAAGGCTTTAAGTATTTAAGGAAACGCCTTGTCTAGAATGATAATAATTAATTCAGTGAGTTAACCAAATCATGGTTGCGGCCTGGGTGCATAATATCGGAGATGGACCAGCCTTTTAAGGACCTACTTACTTTTATAGTGTTGTATCATTGATTCTTTAGTTTTTTTTAGGATATACAGCTCAGGTTTTAATATTCTGAACAAGAACACTGGAGTACATTATTGAAAGGATTTTTTTCTTTTTTTGTCTAGACTTGTACAGATGTAGCTGTCCATGCCAACGAGAATAAGGTACAATAAATGTGATGGAATGAGCTGAATAAAAGAATTTGAAACGAATCTATGATTGGAAGCAGTCTAAGACAAGACGTCTATAGCTTGAGACATGTAAGCGAACGAATGTTGAAGATTCATGCCTCATGCATTCGTAAACACAGAACTGATGATTTATCTAATGCTTCTACACTTACTGCCAAAAGACATTTGTAGTATGTAGCAAGCCACTACAGCAGCCTAGTGCCTGAGAAACTCTCATGAGCAAAGTAGGGATCATGCTTAGATTCGACTGCTTCCCCATAGCCTTCCAAAATCAACTGATGTGCTCTTCACTGTAAATGACTTCAGCACACTAAAGCCTCAGGCACAAAAAGAGGTCCGTTGTACTACCAACGTGGACTATAGAAAATCATAGATGGCAGCCCTATCTGCATTCCGAATTTCAAGCTTCTAGCCGTACTGGAAGTACCGTTTCTGTTTGACGCACTTCTGGTTGTCGTAGAAACTTAAAATTTTTCACCAAGGTAGGCCTTAGGATATAATTGAGGGACCATGATTCGAGAGTTCGAATTTATAAAAATCGAGCTCACCTACACAAGAATGGTGGGACACTTTTTGTATAGGTAGTTTTATAGATAGACATGAAGGTCGATTAGAAACCAACAAGTACTTTGACTTAGGTGGCATGTACAAGTAAAACGAGTCCCCAATATGACATATTCGGAGAGGGAAATCGCGAAAACTTTTAAAACTCCGTATTTACGTGCTCCAGATGTACACATAAACGCTTCATTAACTTAATGTCAAAAACACTAGAGCTTATAAGTTTGTCTAACTTTGTGTCCTAATCTGAGAACATAGTTTACTTGGTTAATCTTGAGTTTCCTTCAAAACTACCAACGATTGCGTTCTCTGAAGGGGTTAAGTTTAAATTAATATTTTGTCAATGAACGTACTTCCGTTTACGTGACATTTTCACAGTTACTCACACCGGTAACAACTACACCATGAATCTAAATTTAGAAATTCAAGGCAGTCTATCTTTTGGAACCCGCCGAATATTTTTTGTTTTACGTCACGCAAGGATTACAATTTCAGTAGAACTTCCACTTCAAAACGATGCGCGTAGGACTTCAAAGAAATTACTTTCAGCCCACCTAAGGTATGCAAAAACATTAATTTAAAAGCTGTTGACAGAAGGGATTGGATTTTAATGAATCACCCTGCAATCCAAAAGATGTATATAAAACAGACTTTAACGCAAGATCAAAAAAAATAAACTTCTCAGCTTCAAATGTATGTTTTCGAAAAATCCTGAAGGCCACCACCATCAGTAGGATATGGTTAACCTCTTTGACCGTTTGACCTTTTCTTATTATATAATTCCCAGACTAAAACTTTGTATTTTTCCTGTTTCATGAGTGCATCCTGGTCTTGCATCATTTTAGTGGTAAATGCACAATTTATGTTTTATAAAAGTTTAAGTGAAAACCTGATTCCATTAGGTGGCTCTGTTTTCTTATGTGCATGCAAAGTAGGAGCAATATTTCTTGGCAAAACACAGTTTTCTTCAAAAAAAAAAAGCATAAGTTTATTTTTTGGAAGAATTCGTTGTTGTTTTGTTTTTCAAAACGGGTGTGAGGTTCTGTGTAAGGGTTGTGTTCTTGTCACATGAATGTACGAAAAGTTTATGGTTTTTTCTTTCAAATGCTCCACGATGATGATGATGAATGGTGGAATTCTTTAAATAGATTCTAAGGAAGGATATAAGTTTCAAAGTTGTATTTTTGTTTTCCTTGCACATTTTAAGAGGAAATCCTTAGTTTGAGGAAAATGCAAATATTTATGCTGAATGTGGCGTATTTGGAAGAAGGATGCAACTTTATTGTTATTTTGTTGGTTTTCAGTAGAAGGCAAACGGAAGTTGAGGGTTTTAATGCATTTTTTTGTTGTTGTATTTCTCCGGTAAATTGAAGTGCACTGGTAGGGTTCATTTGCATTATTAGCAATGGCGAATATAAAACGAAATGGTTCAGTGGTATTCGGAAAAACCCGATTGATTGAGTAATTTTATTCAATTTTTACCGAAAGTTGATTTGATTATAAATTTTTACCTCCATGATCCGAATTTTATTTCCAATTGACCTTAACCCTAAGACCATCATCTTTGCAACATTCTCTGAAGCCTTAAAACACATCATTTGGCAGTTTATTTCAATTTAATTCCAATCATACCACAAGACCGGAAGAAAAAAAAAACCAACCCCATCTTCACATAAATTATTCGGATAACAACTTTTCACCTGACTTGTCTACGTCCATGTCCATGTCCATTGTCCATGAAACAATTCCCCGCCTGGATAGACCCATAAATTACTCGCTTAAGGGCAAACTCGCCTCCACGTGTTCACCTTTCAGCTTCCCATTACGATCGAATAAAACTTTTTCCGGTGTAATTGGGTGCAAATATAGGAAACTCTAGCAAATATTTAATCTTCAAATTCTGAAACACTCGTTCCCTGCAATTGGTGTGTTACGCTACACGCAACGTCGCACACTGATGAAATTAACCGACCAATTTCGATTCCCTTGCCGATAACAACAACAACAACAACAACAACGACAAAGGACATGCGAAAAACACAATAAAAAGTATTCCGCAATAAAACAGCCATAACACGAAATCAATCTTCTGGTACTTCATGTACCACCACACCAAAACCAAAAAAAAAAAAAAAACTCCAAACCAGCAAAATGTCATCCAAACCTGGCCAACCCAATCGTAAAAAAAAGGAAGAGCTTTCGTGTTCATCTCCTTTTTTGTCTGTATGAACCTTACATTGAAAGTCCTTTTTTCTGTTCTCATACAAAAACCAAGGAAATAAAACTTGGGGCCAGCCTAAAAGTTTGTAACCAAATCGACAATTTTAAATGAGGTAAAGTGCTTCACGTTCTACACCAACAATACTTTAAAGGATTTTTCTTGTTTTTCTTCCTTTCACTTGTTTTTTTTTTTCTGATACGACACAAAGAGAAAGTTTAAGGACATCTTTCGAGGTTAACACACTAAGACTTAAGACAGAACGAGTTTGAATTTAGCGGAAAAAAAATGAAATACGGGAAAAAAGCGATGATGATGAATTTTTTAAGGACTTACTGAACTTTTTGAAAACACTGTTTACTTTTTGACTTTTATGAACTAGTACTGGTAATTGATTTTTTAACTTTTGTTTAAATTTAAAAGGAAATTCTTTTACAAAAAAAAAAAATTAGGCAACGGAAAGTTAAAGATTAAAAAAAAGTTAAAAATGTAAGCCTTGTCAATTTTGTTGACATATTTTCGTCACGATATTTTTAACTAGGGAACTTTGTGTCGTCTTTAACTTCTTTAGTGGTACTTAGTTGGATGTCGATTTTTTTTAACGTCTGGAATCATCTACACTTAAATTAACTTACTTTGTCAAAGAACTTTTTTTTAATTAGGTAAGTGAAGGGCAGTAGGGTGACTGTCGATGACCGACAACTAGAGTATCAAGTCTAGCTGTCCCTTTAGTTCCAAAATGTCGCATATAAGATCCTGTTTAGTGTCAAGTGTGAATATTTTTGATGCACTGCTTGCGAATTCTTCAATCTCTTGGTGGAACAGATAATGCGCTGGGCTGGCATCAAAACGGAAGGTCCAGATGTCCATCAAACTGCGAACTGTAGGTAAGGCATTTGTTGTTTTTTTGTTTTAAATTCATTTACTCTTATATGCTAGGAAAAAAACGCTTAAAACTAGCTTAACTAACCTAACTATGTTATACTAACTTACTGGCCCTACACGGGCACTCTAAGCGGTAAGGCATTTGTCTTGAAATTTACTTGGACAATGCCAAATATATACTGTCCGTAAGCTTAATGCTATCGGCAGCTATAGCTTTGAAGTAGTAGAACGTAATATACGCGAATGACACCCTAAAAAACCACAGCTTCTTCAGTTCAAGAAAGCAAAAGGACAAAGGTGACAGTATGTAGAGCACTGATCGTGCTAGTTCTGCTGTATGGCGCCAAGTATTGGACGATAAGCAAGAAAGCAGAGAAGATACTGCGTCTCTTCAAAAGAAAAATATCACATCAGGGGTCGAATTACGGCATCAGTGATCGAGTAACTCGTCACGTAAAAATGAGCATTATTACGTATAAATGAGCATTCCGACGTAATAATGCTCGTTTTTACGTGACGAGTTACTCGATCACTGATGCCGTAATTCGATCCCAGATTTCCGGTCCTATTGGCGAGCAAGGCGAATGGAGGAGGAGATTATTATTTATTATTATTATAAGTAAGACTCTGCGATAGACGCATATGGCACTGCGACCTAAAAGATCTATTGAGCCTGGAGCCAGTTAGACAAGGAGATCCTATATCTTCCTAATGAAGTTGATGATATCTCCAGTTGAGGCATTGCGAATGTCCTCCGGTGTTAGGAATTCTTTGTGGAGACAGCGTTTCCTGACCCTGCAGACAACCACGCACTCACATAGTGCATGTTTGGCTGATTCGTATTCCTCGAAGCAGAGTCTGCATTCAGAATCCTGATCTATATTGAGTTTATGTCAGTGATATCTGAGGCTACAGTGACCGGTGAGGAAGCCGGCAAGTTTTCTCATATCGTCCCTTTTATGGTTGAGAATATTTTTAGTGAATTTGTTCAGGGGTCGGATGGCCCTTTTAGCTTGTCTGAGACCCTGAGTGTTTTTTCAATAGGATAGGAAGTTCCGTTTTTCCCAGCTGTCCAGACGCATTCCGAACGCGGAAGTAGGGATGCCACAGAAGGGTTCGGCCCCTAAGTCCCTTACTGAAGAGCCTATCCTGGCAAGTTGATCTGCAATTTCATTGCCTTCAATTCCTCTGTGTCCTGGTACCCATCAGAGCTTGACTTTGTTTCGCTTTGAGAGGTCTTGGAGAGTATTGAAGCAGCCTAGAACGGCTTTTGAGTTAAAGTAATGAGAACTAATTTCTTTGAGCGCTGCTTGGCTATCGGTGAATATATTGATGACTACTCCCTTTATGCCGGAGTCTAGAATAATAGTGGCGCAAGTATCGATGGCATGTAATTCCACCTGAAAAACGATTGGACAAATTCCCAGTGCTTTAGAGACTTTGTAATTAGGGCCATAGATACCGGCACCAACACCGAAGTCCATTTTTGAAACATACGTATACCACACTACGGGTTTCCGGTATCCCAGGAGTTACGGTTCGGGATCTGAATCTCGAACTTCCTGCCAAAACAGTGTATCTTGAGCATAAAGTCCTATACCCTGCGGATCATTTCAAGCTCGGGGAAGTGAGATAGGATAGCCATGTGACCCATAGGTCTGCTTGGCTGGATTCCTGTCGAGCGTTGGGGGTTAACTGCACTTCGTATTGCCACTTTTTTGACAAAGATGTGCAGCGCGGTAAGTCCAATCAGTATCTCAAGGGCAAGTTCGCATGTTCCCGGTGATGCCAAGGCATTCTAAACTTTGAAGTCGCTGTAGCTTTAAGATGGTGAATTTTCCTTGACGTTGGTCGCCCAGTCTACGGAGGCATAGGTAAGGATGAGCCTTACTACCATGGTGTAAATCGAGTATGTTACCTTGGGCTGTAGACCCCAGGTTTTATCGTACAATGGAGGAGGAGATACAATTGCTAACCCTATGAGGTGTGCCAAATTATGGGTGGCGTTCAAAAATCATGTCAACATTGGCTTAGGCACATCGATTGGATGGACAACGTCTCCGTTTTAAGGACCGAGCTATCGTGGATGCCACAATGTTTGTGACAACTGACAAACTGGCAGCAGACTGTCTGTTATCGAAGTGGATGAAAGGCTGCCGTATCTCAGATAGAGAGCCTTCAAGAATCAGGAGCCCGTTAAGTAAGTAAGTAAGTAAGTCTAAAGTAGTTTTCGAAAAACCTGTGCTTCAACCAAAAAGTGTTGTCTTCAGCCAGCACGATCTTTAGCCAGGGCGATCGATGTTAAATTGAGCGCTTACCTGAGTAATTAGTTCCTTTGACTGTTCTATAAATTTAGAAAACGAGGCGTACGAGTAGAGTGATTTGTTGGCATCCTGTCTGTCAATAAGGATTGCTGTATTGTCAGTGCTACTGTATGTAATACATTACTTTCTTGTTTCGGCACCAGATTGCTCAAGCGATACTGCGCCATTCCACCGGATTCAGAAAAATTTTGCTCAATCAATTTCAGCTAACACATTTCCATTTTCCAAACTTTAAATTGCCACCCACTCATGGGGGAAAAAAAACCACAAAAATTCTTATGAAATTTAAAAATCGCTTTATTAATATTACCTTCGTTTATATAAACTCTAATTAGATCTAAATAACAATTGAATATAGTACATATGATACAAGTAGTGTTCTCTCTATCGACTATCATGACGGCAGCAAAAGTTTTATTATTTTGATAAAACACATGATATGGGCGAATGAAATCGACGTTTTTTTCACGCTCCCATGCCATCCACCGCCGCTGGCATTGCTCTTCTGCATTGCGGCAGGATTCTCATCTAAAAACGAAATCAAATCGCGGAACGAAATCAGAGAAAAAAAGGAACAGCAATCAAAATCCATTCAGTTGAAAGTGCCGTCGTGCGATAGAAACTCACCATTGATTACATGAACCATAACGCTGGCTCCTTCCGCTGTCGTTGGCAAACAAGTGTAGTTCCCCGAATCGGCAGTCTGGGCATTTGCAATGCGTAGCCTGGAAAAGAATAGAAATCGCATTTTATTAGGGCTACAAGCTATGCACACCTCAATTGGGTGATGTTTGTACGCTTCGCTTACCTCGATTTAAGGATATCGCCTAACTGTGATTCCATGGAGATGCGACGCGATAGATCGATTGCTGCATCGTTTGGATGGATAAGGAATGGTGTGATTATGTACGGTCCCCGATACCAGTGTATTGGTCCAATATCCTGCGATGAGGGCTGTTTTACATGGCACGTCAGTGTGATGGCGCTACCAACTTTCACATACAGATCTGCTGGTCCGGATATAATTGCTTTTGAATCGGCTGGCGTAACTGCGGGATAACGGGGAATTTATTTAATTTGTAACGGAATTTTTCATCTTTCTTTATTTATTTTTCATTTTTAACAAGGAATTCATGTGGATTGAGGGGGGAACATGTTTGTTTAATGGGATTTCAATTTTGCAGTGACAGAATGTTGATTCTATGAGAAAACATGGAATATGGAAATGAGCCGACGGATTTGACAGCTTTTAAAGGTGGAGGTGGTTGCAATGACAGTCTGTTGGAAAGGTTAAATCAAAAAGGTTTTAAAACGAAAATGATTGTGAGTGTTGGACTTTATCCAGCTATAGAGAATTATCGTTCTCCTATTTGAGTTATAGCTTGAAAAATTAACTACTAGTCTAAATGTAGTTTGAGGCATCCTGAAGGATTCAAGGAAAACCAAATACCTATCAATCGTCTTTGACAGTCAGAAAGATCTGGGTGACCTGGGTGTTGAAGTGGGTCTAAGTGAAGGAAATTGTAATCAGGGACCCTAAGATCTATGTAATGGTGCTCGAAAAAAGGTTAGTTTCTCAATCCTTTTACCCGAGATTCCTTTAGTGTTTTCAAGGAAAAGTTTGCTTAGTGCATTGTCTGTCTACATAGAGTCATCTGCACAGGAAGTGAACGGTGGTCTCTTCTTCATTTACATTATCAACAGCTTGGACGATATTAAGCTTCAATGCGTGGCTTACACTGATCGTTACGATTCTGGTGATATCTAAACGACTCCTGCTGAGAAGATCGTTCCTTCTTTTATCTGAGCTGAGTATGGTACCCTTATCGGAACTAAGTGGAATATTAACTTGTTCTGTGAGTTTATTGTCGAGAGCTGTCCAGTTAGCTAGACCTGGAACCATCAAAAGAGTGACCCAACCTGACCATCTGAATAGTCCACATCGTTTGGACATGGGTTAGATTAGGTAGGAGTGGCAAGCCGCAGGTTGCAACCTCACTTAGACCAGCTAAGGTCCTTTGTGTTACCACATGGATCTGTATTTCACCGGAAAATACTACCCGCAGAACCAGCCGCAGCTTGTTATGAAGCGCTGGAGGCTACCTATGTTTATGTCAACCAGTTCACTTAGGTTGTGAAAGTAGCTGGCTCCTAAGTATGCTCTTCTTCGAGCTGAGAGAGCCGGACATGTACAAAGAAGGTGAAGAATCGACTTCTCCTCCTCTTTGACCATGCAGCGCCTGCAGAAGTCATTGTAGAGAAGGCCCAGCCTATAGGCGTGTTTGCTAATGGTGCAGTGTCCCGTTATGACACCGACTAGGGTGCTTATTAGCAATCTTTTCCGTCTGATGAGACAGTGGGAACGTTTGAGATCCAGCTTTGGCCAAATCTGCTTGGTGAAAAGACAGGTGTTACCTGCTGTCCATCTATGATTGGCGATGTTGATCGCGTTTCTATTAAGTAGCAGTTTGCAGGTGGCGAGAGGCATGCTTAAATTCCCCTTTTCCGAAAGAATTGGTAGAGTTGTGCGCTCTCTGGCGAGTTCATCAACCATGCAGTTGCCTGGAATGTCTCTGCCTACCGACACCGAGGTGAATGAAGGTGAATTTTGAATTGCTCAGCCATCTCGTTAAGGGACAAGCGACAATTTAGAGCTGTTATTGAGTTGAAGGCGGCAGATTCTAGGGATTTTATCGCGGCCTGACTATCGGTATAAATTGTGATATCCCGAGTGGATAGTACATTATACCTCAACCACGATAAGGCTTCCTTAATTGCCATAATCTCGGCTTGGAAGACACTGCAATGGTCAGGCAAACGGAACGAGATGTTTACGTTCACATCCTTTGAGAATACACCCCCACCCACTCCAGATTCTGTTTTAGGGCCATCTGTGTAGAAGCAGATGGATACCTTTTGGGACTCTGAAGTCCAGTGAGCTTTCTCCTATTCCTGAAACCTTCGCTATTTGGTAGATTAATCACATCGATAATCTTGAAGATTTAAGCATTCCAATCAAAGACTAAAACGACCTGCAGGCCTAAGTGACACGGTACATAGATCACGAAACATGAAATCTGATGCCACAGTTGCTGCCCACACTGTTCCAAATATGAGGTGAAAGTTAAATAAGAAAACAGAGGAATACGCGTGGAATAAAAAAATAATTCTCAAATCCTTTGTTACATCACCGTGAATAAATGAAAATGCGACTGAAATTTCATTCAGTAAACCTGAAGCAGGTTAATAAAATGGCAATGTACACAGCAATCCTCTCGAGCGCAAACCAAACACACAAAGGATACGTTTCACTGTCATCATCTCATTGAAATCAACCTCGCATTCCCCATTGAAAGCTGACGAGAGGTGAGATTTCAAAGGCATCCACCATCACGGTGTGGCTGCCATGTTGCCGGATGACAACATGTTGTTGTCGAGGCTGCAAAAGAGAACTTTACATTTACCCTTAGAGATTCCTGTGCTCCAAAAAAAAAAAAAAAAACAAAGGATTTTTTATTATGCGATTACGTGCTTACCTCGACGACACAGAAATGGCTTTAAAGGGAACAGCTATACAGTTCCGTTTACACATTTCCATTAGCTAACCCAATCATTCCGACAAGTTTCCGGTTTTCTGCTAATGTCTTCGAATGGAGAAGATTAAATTCAAAATAGTTTTTCCTTTGTTTTTTTCGTTTGCCCTTTGCAACAGTTTAAGGATATTGCACGAGCAAAGCCAGAAATAACCTCGGGTTAAACTTTTGTGTACCGGGACGAAACGGCATACGGTCATAAAGTTGTGGTATTGTGGTACAAATGGTATACGATGCGGCTGCTGGTGTTTCGACGTTTATGATCCAGGGACCATCAATCCCATCAAACAAACTTAACAGTTTCCTGGTCCTACCTCCTGCTTCGGGGCCAATCTAACTAAAGTGCAGACAGAGCTGATGGCTGCTGTGCGCCTGAATTTCGTCGATAACCATCATCGATGCTAGTACAACGGAGCTATGTTTCAAGAGGAAAACATAGGGGAAACCCCCAATGGTGATGAAATGGAATCATTATGAACGGATTTTGCTTAGTGCAGTGATTCTGAATGGTCGGCTGGACAAGCTGGATGGTCGGTACTAATTTGTAGAATTATAATATTTCACCACTCTTCTGTCATAGTAAGTTGTAGCGGTCATAAATTCAGACCTTAGGGGTGTGTTATGAAACTAATACGAACATGTGGATGGAAAATAGTGGAAATGATGGTAATTTGTCACCATTTGTGGTGGGCGATATAAATGGTGGGAATGCGTTAATTGGATTTCCTTCCCGAGTCGATTAGAGCAAGGAATTTAATTTCTAAGGAAAGTGGTAATGAATACAGATTATTACTTAAGAGCAGGCCAAGAATATACATATTATCATGCCACAATGGGCTATGAATTATGCAATGAATTAGGTTCAAGGATCTCTTTGAAGTGAAAGTGAATATCTCACACAAAAAGTGATTGGCAATCAAGATTTGGGTCAAACTAATGAAGGAATTGGATTTTTATGATAATGGTTCACTAGAATAATTATAAGTTATAATCAAGAGTGTCCTTAGCACGCGAACTATGAGGTCAATGACGTCTTAGTTTGCACAAGTATGCGGATCTAGTTACGATGGAAACAAGATTTGGGGGGTGGGATGCAGTTAGCTTTGCGGAAGTGACACTTATTATAGTTTTGAGAGGGTCCTTCTTTAGTACGCTTAAAGAAGGCTATATGCGCTTAATTTTGTAGAAAAAATGGGTTGCGTTAGATCCAAGGATGTCTTATTAGGAGCAACTGACAGAACACAGTCATCAGCTGAAACAGACAAGTTCGTCCGAGTAGACTTGGAAGTTTAAAACAGTCGGTTTTGTGACCCTTTTTATAGCCTAGGCTTCACTTGAAGGAAAAATAGGCCAAAGTCAGAATATATGATAAAGCTGCGATCTACTTGTACGTTGTTCTGGTTGTTTGTGGGGCTCCTTCGACTTATACAACTGTCTTACGGACATCATTTGACAACTACTCGTTGGGCGGCCAAGCATGTGTCTTCCAAACGGAGATATATTTTAAGAGGCTAATTATTTGCATCTGTAGCAACCTTAGCCTTGCACTTAAAGTCTTGTTTAATCCTTCAACTTCGCGAATGAAAAAGCTCCATGAATTCGGTCGGAAAGCTGAACTGATTGAACATAAGGATTTCTCAGTTCCTGCGCTTACATTGAAGACCTTTTAGGTACACACAATCTGAGATCCCATGGTTTTTCAGGATGTACAAAGATCAATCTTCTATATCTTTGCAGAAAAGATAGAAGACAACTTACTGGCATTCTTACGGGAAGCTGACATGACTGTTAAACGCTAATTATGTGATCTTCCTGCCTTTGCTCGAGTTAGGTGGTGGTGTGGTAAGCACTGATGCCTGAAGCTCTTTATCCCTATAACTGTCTGAGTCTGAGCGTCAAATGAGTGCTATAATGAGGTGAGCCCGCCCCGACATAAAATAAATCATTTCGAGGGGTGATGTCGAAGTGGTTCTACCGACGCATGAAAATTGCGGGATCCATTACCGGACACTTCAGAAGACAGAAGAAAAAAAAAAAACCAAAACCTGTCGCCTTTACCATACACATATCTGTATGGGCTTAATCAATCAAAAGTCCACCTTCCAGGAACTATGTTAGAACTCGAAGCCGATGAACTCTGAAAAATCACATTTAAAGTGAACATTTCCTTCAATCTGACCCACTTTATTCGAATTAAAGATTCATTGTTCATTTGCATGTTCCTTTATCAGTTTCTCAAAAAAGCCTGTCACCGTGAAAACACGTGCAAATCTATAGTAAGGATAATGTGTGTATTCCAACGGTTTCCAAGAAATTGGTAATTACTCTAAATTTTATTTTGCACCTTCTTCCATTATTCGCAAAGGTTTCTGTCCTTTTTTCCACAGAAATGGTTGTCTTAAAAGGAATATTCAAGTGAATTTCCTTATTCAATTTAAAAAAAAGGACTAAATGGAATCCTAAAGGTTTTTGAAGATGACACGTGTAATAAAAGAATAAGTAACTAGCATTGGATGACTGGAGACTTTACGGCAAGGGTTAAAGGTGGTTGATCTTATTGCAAGTTGTCATCCTGCTTCATTGGTATGAATTGTCAAATTAAGTAAAGAGAAAATTAATTTGACAGGATTTAGGGTACAGTGTCTTCCTAAGTAATCATCCGCAAGAAAAAAGGCACCTTAACTAGAATTGAGATGGGTGAAGTGGGTAAAATGTTTCTCATGGTTGTCATTGGTACCAACAAGCAAGGAATGTGACGCAGATGATGCCAAAGAAGGGCAAACAAACCACACAGACAGCATAGAAGATAGTAAATGACAGAAGAGAGAATTCAAGATCATATCGATCCTCATCCTCGTCCGACTTTCGGTTAACAACCGCCAAGATCTACCTAAAAAGAATAGCATAGACTAGACGCAACAATCAAGACCAGACTTCTGGTGGAAACAATGGGTCACTTTGTCATTGGAATTCATGTGGAGAGACTCGCTGTTGCTCCCAACTACTACTGCAGAAGCTACAGAGACGAGAAAAAAGTTGTATCCGTCCGTCTAGCTAAAACTTTATTTCAGACAATTGATAGTTATTTCTTCGACAATCTAAAGCGAAAACCCCTTATCTTCTTCTTCAATGGTATTCACCTTCTCATTCCGGGTTCGACACGACATGAACGTATCCTGTAAGCCTCAGGCTTACATTGCTCGCTTCTTGCTCGTAACTTTGGAACAGTCAAATTAAATCAAATAGTCTATGCTTTATGACCATCGTCGAGGTCTGAGGTGGATGGATTTGTTGTTAGTTTCTCCATCTGGAAGCACCCGTAATCCAAAGCAAAAATGAAGGATTCTCCACTAAGTCCCATTTCAAATGACATTCTCTTGCCCTATAATTCATCATTAAAAAAAAGCACTTGGCGAGACCGACCATCTGACCCTCTGTAGCTATCAACGAAAAACAATGCATCATCATTTCACCTTAGCTAAAATTTGTCATTTTTCAAAAACAGACATTAAACATATTTCCCAACAAGATTTCAAGTGATTTATTCGCCACTAAACCCTGCAATCCTTCGATAAAAACAAACAATCACTTGCACAAACCAACACCCCCTTTTCCTGACTGCCATCATTAATCCAGCTTCAGTTTAATACTTGCAACTCACGACATTCCTCCCTTCGGGGGGGAACAACCACTTTCTAATTCCCATAAAATACATCCACAAGCCACACAAGCATAAACATCTCTAACCAACGTGTTAGCTGTGCTATGGTTTCCCTCAAAATACGAGAAGCATCATCGCTACCGCTACCACCACCACCATCATCACCAAAGACAATGACTAATGGACTACGATGGAAAAACTTTCATGTCGTCCCTGAAATGCATTTCGCCTGCAGCAAAACTTGATGTACAGACCGTTTGCTACTTCACAACCTTCGCGGTAGTACCTTGAAGCGATTATTTGGTACAAAAAAGGAAAAGACCAAAAAAAATTAGAACATTGTAACACAAAGGTCTTGAGGCTCCAACAACATTACCCTCAGCCATCACCTTACATAAATTCCTGTCCCAGAATATTTTCAGATCATTACCACAAGAACTTTACCCTAGATGTGCTGTGCATGGAGGGTGGATGACTGTAGCTACACAAAACCAACTAATGATCACAAGTCAACATCTTTCACTCACCTATGACGTTCAGCCGGAATGCCATCGAGATTTTTGGCTCTGTATTCACTTGGCACTCGTAGATTCCACTATCTCGGGGCTGGGCGTATTTCACCTGCATCGACCAGTCCTTTAAGTCCTCCGTTCGTATCACCTGCAAGAGAGAAAAAAAAAAACAAGGATACAACTTCTATTTTGGGTTACTGCCTACGATTCGTCCTTAATTCAAAACATCTCCCACATGAATATTCATGCATGTGGGCTTCTTCTACTCTTTTTTTTTTTTTAATTAAGCCAAGGCTTAGCAATGATATATGTTTGTGTGTGTGTGGGTAAAAGGATTTCTTATCAACTACAGCCGTACCTTAAAGCGTTCATCTGATGTGTAAGTTAGAATGCCAGCTGTCAATATATGCAGATCTCTCTTCCGTATCCAAGATACCTATAAAAAAATAAAACGATAAACAAGACTTCAACAACCGGAACCAGTATACAGTTATTTAGGTATCTGGGTGGAAATGGGTGGACAAAAAAAAAAAACACACACAGACTACAAATTTCTTTCGTTTCTTTTCTTATTTTACGCCTCATCTTCATCATAGCCCCTAGGGGCAAATGGTGATAAACATCAGTGTAAAAATGAGAAGAGAACTTTTGTGTCCTTCATTTAAAAAGACAAAAAAGAGGAGCAAAATAATAAAAAAAAAAAAAGCATCCAAACACTTAAGCCAATGACGAACAAAGAAACGAACAAAATAATGGAAAAGAAAGCAATTGCAGTGTGCCTTTGCCTTTGCCTTTGGTTTTTGCCTTGCGGATGTTAGATGTGACAAGGGATGTGTCGAAAGAGGATATGACACTTTTGCAATACTTACCGACTTGTCACCCAAGTGTTCGACACGACAGTTAATTGCTGCTGTTTGTCCAGCTCGTGCTGTGATATTCCTCGGCATGCCAAAGTCAAATACAGGTTGTGTAGCCAATGAGTTTAAGTGTTCCAACGTTGTGTAGTCGTCTGAGGATAAGGCAGTTGGATTATCGTCTCCTAGTGCTAAAAAGAGAAGAAAAAAAGTTAACACAAGTTAGTCCGAGCCTGATTGGTATCATTAAAGTTGATTAAACAATTATCATTAACGGAATTGTTTATGTCTGTTATGTAGGGTAATATGTTCATTAGTTTTTGCAGCTTTATATTGAGTGGAGCTTTGTCGTGTTGGATGATGTCTAACATTACAAGCGCCATTTATTGTCTTTCCTAAACAAAGTGATGTAAACGTTTCTTTTTTTTTTACGTGACATTTTTCCTGAGGTAGTTGCGACTTTTATGTCACAATGTCCAGAGGAAAATACAAAATTCCTTTTGCTTGTGTAAGTTTTTCTACTGTGCATTTATTCATGCATTCTATAGCAAAGGTAATCGTAATCCCCCGAGCTAGATGGTAATTAAAAATAAATCCTTGTTCTTTTGAGAATTTGTAAACTGAAGCTGGAAAAAGAAGAAGATGTAGCTAAAGGATGAACTCGATAAGAGCAGAGTTAAATATTTATTTGGTTTATGCTAGTGGAAACATTAGCATGTTCAGCGTCATCGTAATTTTGCGTTGTTGTCCTTTGGGTACAAAAATATACCACCAGTGGACACATGGCGCTAAACGTGTTAAAAAAAACTAGTAGAATTGATTAGAGTGTAAGTGCATGACAATTGCTTCTTCATGGTGACATAAGTAAGTTTTGGATCTATAGAACGTATATGTCCTTTTGACATCTTTGTAGAAACATTAATATGAATGCCCATTTGGTTGACATTGCAACCTAAAAGATTTGATAAAAGACTGACTTACCACCTCCCTCATGAAGGTGAGTATGTCCAAAGTTGCTAACCTCCGATAGCAAAAGTAATTCTTTTTAAAAGACATGCATTCTTAACATGCTCTATAGCTAGGAAGTAGCTCGTCTTGAAAACAAAACCTGCCCTCTGTTTCTGAACACAATTTCATCTCGATAAGATGGTTTCTCAGGCAACAATAGCCAGAGAGGAAGCCCACTATCTTGTCTTACTTGTTCAAGATTTTCTTGCATAATCTTTAGATTGCCTAAGTCATGAAGCATTTTTCCATTGGGTTAGGCGAAATTGGTGTTTCCACAAGTTAATCAGGTTTGTGGTCGCGAAAGGGTGGATGTTCATTCACAGATTTGTTGTCTACAATTCCTTGGTGATTAGGTACCCAATGAAGTCTGACTTTGTTGAATCTTGCAAATGTTTGTTAGACATCAAATGACGTAGCTTTCAGTGAGTGGTACTCCAAGGCCAGTTCTGGCGCCCTTAATATTTTTCTCAAGGTTAATCCTAGGACAGGTCTCAACAGCATGGATTTCAACTTGAAACAAACTGGGATGCATTCCCATTGGAACTGAGACTTCAGCTTTGAGTCTAAAGATGCCAGCTCCAACTCCAGAATCCAGTTTTGATCCATCGGTACATTTGCCAAAAGCTTGAATATAATTCACAAATTTGGACGCAAGATCGTATATTATTTCAAGTTTACTCGATCGTATTCAGCGACAAGCGTTAAGACTGATCGGTGATGCTTAGATTTTCGCTTATAAAAAATAGCTTATTATACCTCTAAAGCGCAGATCATTAACAGATGAAGTGTAAGCATGTTGTCTCAATTCGGGTGCAAGAAATCTGGTGGAAATACTACTGTGGTATCTATCAGTTGCCCATAATTCCATCTGGCAATCACGCAACCATGCTCTATTCATAAACTTCCCAATAACTTAAAACCTCGTTGGAGTGCTTTACAAACCATAGTCAATCCTACCACTTGTGTGCCCCATGCACATAGTTAAAAATCCCTTTGAAAATAGTCCCCTTTGTAGGACTCCATCTGTTGTTGTTGATTTTTTTTTTCTCCTCAAAGGCAATATATTGCCAGGGACTTACTAAGGATAATTGTGCAATTCCCAATCGATTTTCTGTAAAAAAAACCTGACCATCACTATATTTCCGATAACATCATATTGAATCCAGGCACTCATGTATCCTTACAATTTCCAGAACATAAAATTCCAAATCGATTCCGAAATTAACCACTTAACGACTGAGCAGAGTCATAAAATTGTACTAAAAATCACCATTTCACTTTGCTGTAACGACCACTAACCACATGGACTACTGCTACGTTTTGTGGCACAAACGAAACCAAACGGGACCACGTCACGTACGCGATGCAAATAAGACAAATCTAGAACGATCTGAAACGTGATACCGCGGATTCTGATTGTTTTCCTAGTAATCTGATGCACAGATAGCACGATAATTATTCGCAATTTACAATACGAGTATCTCAATTGATCCATGAACTAGAAACATGAAAAGTCACAAGGATTTCCAAGATTTTCATTTCGTCAACCATGCTTAACCCATCCCTGTCACTATGTTACATCGGTTTTCGTTCTGTTCATGCTATATTCCGGAGATTATCTCGAGCAATAATAAAATGCGATTATCCGTGCATAAAATGTTCTTCAGCAAGACTCTGCTTCCAACAGTTGCCAAAGTCTTAATTCTTTATATAGTACATCTGTCAAAAGCATAATGTTACTTCCATTGCCATCTCCATCTCAATTTTTTGAAGAATGCAACTTTTTTGCTTTTGCATTCAATTTCTATTCTGCATCAGGAACCCAAGGACTTCAAGGACACAAGTCGTCTTTTGCACAGCATCTCCTCCTCTAGTGGATTAAAGGGAAATTCGATAAAACTTAGTTGAAAGTCTTATGCAAATAGTTTGAGTATACTTTGCAAGATTTATATTTCACTGAAAACTGATCCCAATAAGGATTTGAAGAATTTCCGGAAAAAGAACACTAAGACAGACGACCCGTGATGGTAATTTGCAATGTGTCCCGCTGAGTTGGGTTGGAAAAAACAACCTTCTAACAACAAACTATCACATTGACATGTATTCAGTTGCATGTCCTGACATTTGTTATCGAGCGCAGAGTTCGAATTGTAATAGAAATTGGATGGACTTTTAAAGCCCTATAATGGACGATAAAACACATACGAAAATAATAACTCATCCAACAATAGCTGAGCTCTATAATTTATTTGACGTCCGTGCAATGAGATGTACAGATGGTGTACGGTGAAACCAAAATTTTCTAACAAAACTCTTGTTATTCGTGGAACAAATGGCGCAATAAATTGTTTTTTTTTTTCTGTTATCAGATTTGAAAGGGCAAACGGAATGGGAAAATATGAAGAAAAGGACTCGAAGAAAAATGGCACAACAAATGCGTTAATAAAATAAAAAACAATTTGTTTGCAATTTCCTTAAAGCGGTGCTTTAACTGATATATGATCGAAAAGTCGATACAAAAACAGGAGACCGT
This sequence comes from Criorhina ranunculi, assembly GCA_951813785.1. NCBI lineage: Eukaryota > Metazoa > Arthropoda > Insecta > Diptera > Syrphidae > Criorhina > Criorhina ranunculi. The sequence goes on from OX638383.1 coordinate 53,586,721, forward strand.
ACCGTATGTGTGTAGAGTTTGAGTTTTCAATCGAAAAATGTTACGACACGACCGCAACCCTTCAACAAGGAGATGAGTCAATAAAATTGAAAACGAAGACGTGCAAAACGCTTTATATGTATTTAAATGTTTTTTTTCTAATACAAGGACTATTTGAAAGAAGGCGATTGGTTTCTACAGCTGGCAAATGAGGCTTTGAATTTGAAATCGTATGAGTCTTGAGAACTAGTGTAAATGATGGTGATTGGTTGATGAAATATTGACACTTTTCAATTTATTTTCAGTTTCACATAAGTCCTTTTGATATCGCCTGTGGACTAAACATTCCTTCAATCTGATATAGAAATCTTTAGGATAGCGAAACAGTAACACATGTCGACGATGGGTATTAAAAAAAAAAAAGCAGATACGTACGCAGTGGAGGCAGACAGCTATTAACATCAAATGAAGAAATAAACGCAAGAAGGCGTCAGTATTTCGAAAGTCTATTCAATGAAGAAGGTCCGAGTTAGCCCATACCACCAATGAGACCAACAGCCGGGCAGAAATCGGAATAGAAGAAGTAGAGGTAGCAGTCATAAAAATGAAAAACCACAAGGCAGTGAGCACCAATGACATACTGATCGACATATGGAGCTTACCAAGCTGTTTAATCTAATCATGCGGTCTGGTAATAGAGTCCCAAGCTCCAGAGGCTATATCCAGATAATAAAAATGAGGAAGATTTCAATCTATGTATGCCAATTCGGTAGTATCCTTCCGAAGTTTACTATAGATACCATATGATGCTATAATGGGCGACTAAAAAGACGCATGAACAGAAGGTGCAGGTGAACGAGATGAAAATCCTAAGATAGGCAGGAGGTGTAACAAGACTAAATAAAATGCGTTAAAAATGCCATCAATGGCATAAGGGCAGGAAGTCAAACAGACATTGGCATTTCTGACCACTACCAAATGAACCACTATCTCTAGCTACGAGGTTGGCTTAAGGCACTAAGGACCTAAAGGAGACCCAAATCTGTAAAGAGATAATGTAGGATAGATTATCGCTTAAAAATACGGTACCATTCAGGCAATTGAAAATGCTGATTGGCCTGAGATCCTTGTAGAGCTTGTAGGAGATATTACTTGTAATTTATTTATCGAGGGACAGCGCAGTAGAGGAAGACCGCTTCTCAGGTGGCGAACGCAAGTTGAAAGGGACCTCAACCAACTTAGCGTGCGAAACTGGAGGCAGCTGGCTAAAGATCGAGCTGGCTGGAGATGCTTGTTGGTTGAGGCCCAGGTCCACCCCGGACCGTAGCGCCACCTTAAGTAAGTAAGTTATTTATCGAGATTGTAGACATAAATCCGCACCTCAAGCAACTTCATGTTCTGTGTATAACGCTTTGCTTAATCCTATTACTGGATCCAAAATGGTTTAAGAATGCAGGACCAGTTTGAACTCTGTTGAAGGATTAAATCTGAAACCTAGACAAGGTATCAAATGCGGTACCGAACAGGCTAACATCGTTGGTTAGGACTTTTATTGAAGGTTGACTTTTTAACAAATACAAGAGTAAATGGCATGACCCTTCAGAATGCAAGCAGAACAAAAGTAATACTTCCCGCAGTTTGTTAAAAGTACGCAGCGATTAACAACTCTTTTGTCAAATATCTCAACGTGTTATGCTTATGTGACATCACTATCTGCGATACCTATGGAGAGGGCAATGACCCTCTCTCCCCAAGTGGAACATCTTCGGAACTTATGTGTTAAGTGCTGGTAACCTAAGCTCTTCCACAGAAGCTCTGATCAGCCTTTCTCCGACGAAGAAAACACAAAGGATTGCTGCCAACGCAGAACAAACGCAGAACGAATTGCAATTGATATGTGAGTCATAAATATTAGCTTTAAAGACATATTCTAGCTTGACTTTAGGGTAGATAGCACCTTAGTCGACCCCAAGGGCATATAAGAGCATAAATACACATACGTTGCCTACCAGAAATATACATTTATTTGTCTATAAGAAAATATGCCTTTCTTATGGATTTGCCCTACAAACCTTTTACATTCATCTTGCTTAAGGCTCGACAAACCCCCTTAAAGTTAAATCAAAAAAACCGCATCAAACAGCCCATAGGCAGATTACTCGCATATCTATCCCCCAAAAGTTGCATATCACATCACTTCCTCGCTTTTACGATTTCAACAAAGTCCTGATGCTTCAAAAATCTTGACACACCTCCTTACACCAAGATAACAACATCAACGAAAGTTTACCAAAATCTAGTTACGGCTCAAGTATGTAGAAAGATGCCCTAATTTTTTGATATTCCACCCCAATCTATGCAATATGTAGTTGCTCATAAAAAGCATTCCACCCTTGGGAACGAAGACACACACAACCAGAAAACCATCCCTCGAAAACAAATCGAAACTATAAAGTGCTTCAAGTGCGAAACGAATCAAAATAATCTCGAGGACACTTTACGTTCTCCAAAACCCAAATCAAACTATCAACACATCTATTTTGAGGCCCCTTGCCGACATGTTAATATCCATACCCACCCACTAGCAAATAAACAGTCTTTGATTGCGGAATTGCTTTGAAAATACCGTTTAGTTTTGAAAAGTGCGTTCAAATACGGCCTCGCATACAAACCACATTAATAGGCTCGTACACACATTCCATTTAAAGTCACATTAGTGACCGAATGTCACAGACCTTTCAACCTTCTCGCTTTCGGAGTAGAGGAGCATTCTAAAACCGACCGAATAATTTGCGATTTTCAGGAAATCAAATTTTCCATTTTCCTAAATGGAAAAACCGATTATTTCGAGTCAAATAGCGCACTGGAGTCGAAAGTTTTGTTTGTTTTTTCAGGGGGGGCGTGGCAGATCTACACGCAGATGTGAAAGATACCCCTTTCATGCCGTTGTGGGAGCCACTGGAGTACACCATAAATATTAAGATGGGATATACATGGTGTTTCGAACGTTGAATACTAAACCAAATCGATTTGGTCGAGTCGGGTTTGGGTGGTGTTGGCGCACAAAGCCAGTTGTAGTGGCAATATCATTAACATAACCACAACTAGCAACCCCTTAAAGTGTGTTCGGCTTGAAAGGGAGGATTGTGGTGCGACACGATGTTGGCGATAATCAATTTTTGAATGAATTTCAACTGTACGACGAGCAAGAGAGTGATTTAGAAAAAAAAAAAAAAATGGAAGTTCCCGAAAAAAAAAGAGAATATATCAAGAAACGTGATGAGGGTTGTTTATTCAACGCGAACCCCATTTTACTTGTTGGAAGCGCCCCTTTTCTTCGAAGAAAGAAGTTTATCTTTTTTTCATCCCCTCTGGGTACTTTAAGAAGATAGACAGCGTTTAGTGCGATGGGAAAATCATGCCCATGGAAATTTGTTTAATTGGTTAAGGGAGAGTTTAACCCCACCCGAACAGGTGGTAAGAATGACACATTTTTTGGGGTCGTGTAGTGTGGGTTGGTTTTGTGGTAGATTGTGGTTCCTTTTCACTTGAATTCCTTGAATAATTGCGGCAGCGTCAACGACAGATGCACGCTATTATTGATGCCATATGCGGGTTAACTGATGTGATGAAAAATCGCTCAGCAGACGAGAGAGTAATTGATTGAGAGACATTAATTTTTTGGCAATCCTCCGCTTGGCAAAGATATTGTCAACATTTGTTCGGCCGTCAATTTGTATCCCTTAAGTTACCACTTTTCAGGGGGGGGATGTGAGATCGGTTTATGTGTACTGAAGGCTGACAGATGTGGGTAATCAGTTGGATGATTTTGCACTTGAAAGCTTAATAATTTGTTGGGCAATTTGTTGAAAGATAGCGGCTTAAGTGCCAAATTAATAGCTCTAAGGAAGTTGTTTAAGGAATCTCTGACTTTTAGTGGGTGGATTGAATCGATTTTGGTGGTTTCACTTGTGGATAGATGCTTTTTTGCAATTTCAAAGTAATTTGACTATGAGTGTGTGACATGAAAGAAGTTCTTAATGATTCCAGGAAATAAAACGCGAGGTTTCTTTATTTTTGTTTCATAAATTTTAATGGAAAATTTTACAGGCACATGCCCTCCTAAAAATCGTTAAGTATATTTCGTAGAAACTGCGAAGTTCTGACAAAAATAAATAAATTTCTAACATGTGGAAGCATCCAAAAAAGTAGGAGCCTTCTTTTGCATCGGTGGCTTTCAACTGGAAAAACTTTTGATGTAATAAACTTTAAGTTCTGTCTCCATACTGAGAACAGAAAAGAAGTCCGCTTTACTTTTGTCGGTGGTCGGTTTAAGAGCCGTATTCTCCAGTTGTTATGCCACATTGACTTACGAGTATATAGAAATGAAAAGGATGACGAATTTGCTAAGTGTTTGACTCGTCACATTTCGCCAGTGTCCACATTCGTTTGTTGGTTGTTAATAGAGAATTTGTTTGCACCATCTGATAGAGGCCAATTCCATAATGCCCCAAAACCTACAACGAAAAGCACTTGGTTTGTAAAATCTAAACAGTTTTCGATGCCATATCTTCGGGCAACAATGTCGACATAAACGAAGGTGATCAAAAGCAAAATGGTGAAACAATTCAAGAAAGACATCCAAGGATGGGAAAGCAGTAGAATCCGAGTATAGTGACTATCAAGGGACCGAAGACATTAAGTCGTTCTAACCGGACGACGCACAAAAAGAACTGAAAATTTTAACTTTTTGATTGTTATGCAACCCTAACATGTTGTTGTGTCTAAGTCGCTTTAAACGTTTAGTCGTTATAAATTGTATATCAAAGAAGTTTCCTTCATGGCAAGGGAATCAATTGAATCTCAGTGTGATAACTAAAGCCCACATCGCTTCCAAGATCAGAAAATCCGAATTTGGTTAGACTTGTGCTAGATTAGTAGGTGAGGTGGGCACTAGTCCCTTATCACTGCGGCCACAGGTGGGCCTATTGTGATATCCTCTATTTAAAGCTCCTCCATGATTCCGGAGTTAGTGATAAAACCGGCGATGTCTTTGGGTGAGCTGGTGGTGATATCCTCCGCCATAAGGTAGTGGTTACCTAGAAAACGATGACGTGTTTTTGTGAGACAGTTACAGTGACACAGTATGTGTTCTGCTGATTCTTCGTCTTCGTTGCACATTCTACAAGTGTTGTCTTGTGCTATTCCCATAGTCATGAGATGTTTTTTAACCCGACAGTGTCCGTTTAGGAAGCCTGTGACTATTCGAATCTGACTTCTCGTTAATCGTAGAAGTTGATTCGTTCTTTTTTGGGAGGTGGTTGGTATAAAGGCTTTAGCTTGTCTGTTACCTTCCATTTCTGACCAGTAATGTTGTGCTTCTTCTTTTAACAAATTTTTTATACAGTCCTTGGCTGTACTTATTGGGAGGCCACAGAATGGTCTTGGCAACATAAATGTTGATGCAGAGCCTTTTTAGACTTGTGCTAACTTGAGTGCGATCCAAACGTAAGAGGTTAAAGCTGCCAAATTATCTTCGTTGTCCCATTCCTTTGCTGTTCAAATAATAGCACTGTAGCCCATGCAAAACGTTTGGAAAGTACTCAGTACTTGAAGTTTGCTTTTGTGTTAAGTAAGTCAAACGATTCCGGAAAAACTATGAAACCAAGGTCGACATGGCATCACTCAAAGTGATGTAGAGTATAATGAGTCCACCTCGAAGGCTTTAAGACAACCGAAGGAATTGGTTTTGTCGTTCAGCACCCACCGTTTCAAGCTCTACAAACTAATATTTCAATCTAGGATCCCCACAAAGATTCATCTGTCCACATATTAAAACGAAACGTCACTTTCGGTAGCTATAACTTTGAAGGAATGAAGGAGTTCACCTACCTCGTAGTTAAAGTATCCCAAGTCCATAAGTGGAGATTCGACGAAGAATAAAAAAAAGTCATATCAAAACGTTCTTATGTAAACGACAATAGCTGCACGAAAGCAGAGCATTTACCTTTGGATTTAGAGATACAATCGTGAATTCTATTAGCTGTACCAATATGTGAATCTTATTCGAAAAGCTCAATCACATCGACTACACTGACTCAGACAGATCTAGTCAAAAGGATCTTTAAAACGCAGCCTCCAGTTTCTAGACGACAAAGAAGATCGAATATCCATCCACCAGTTTGCCTGACAAAGTTACAATGGGATTAGAGGATGAATGCTGGGGAGAAATAAATAAGAACGTAACCCACATTTAAACCCAAAGTCGAAAAGATTAAAAAATCAACCTCAGGTGGTGAAAATTAAGAACTCAAGAAGACCTAGCCCACCTATAATGAAACCAAGACAAACGAACTTCTTAACAGCGATATCATCACTCGAAACAATGAACAAGAAAAATGAAACTTTTTACCGTGGAGTGGTCACTAATGAAGCTTACCCAAATGTTCTCAAACGGTGAAGTTATTCGTCCTTAATATCTTTTTATTATGATGAATGACTTACGGCGTTTCTATTTCTTTCTCTGTCTTTTCTAATTTCCTCATTAAAGTCATCATTAAATTCATATCGACAAAGTTACTTTCTGATGATGCTGCTCATCAACAATAATACATCACCATCACCTCTTTACGAATGTGATGGATTGAAAGGATTATTTCTTAAGTCGTAAACTTTATACGATCAGACGTTTGGAACATCAAAATAAAATTTATTTTCATCAATAAAAATTAACTCCGTCATTGCCTCATATTCTAACCTAAAGAGGAAGAATTATTTTGGTTTTTTTTTTGGTATAAGCCTACAAAATAAAAACAAATCATGTGCTCTGACCGTAAACAATGTTTAGGGACAGACTCCACTCCGCATACTTAAATAAATTCCACATCATAAATAACTTTAAATTACTTCAAGAAGTCTATGGTATCCACTTGTTTGCTTTAAATTTATGAGCAAATGCAGCTCAATTTTAATTGTTTGTTATACACGACGTATACGTAACATTTACATCCATAATTACCCACGATTTTTTCCACATCACGCACAACTCCCTTACTTTAAAGTCTAAGCTTATTGATTTAAAAAAAAAAAAAACACCCATTACCATGTAGACACAATAAAATGCTTTTTTTTTCTTAAGCTTAGACTGACATTATTGCAATTAAGTGTAATCCTTTAATGGGCGACTATAACTATGTACAGACTCAAAGGAAATAACGAGCTGGCAAACAGAAGGGAAACAGTCAAGGCTTTTTAGAATACATTTAAATAGCGCAATAACAGTCAAAGGGAATACAGCGCCTTGCAGTATACATCCAGATACACATAAAAGGCTGATGGCAATTTGTTTAAATTGATGTATGTATGTATATTCATACTTTTATCTACCCCACATCCCGAAGGGAAATAATCAGGAAATGACATAGTCTTAAGCGTTTTATATCCTTTCATGAAGCCAGTTGCCTTAGATATTGATTGGTAGTGCTTTGTGTTTGAAAGTTATGGCGTACATTGTATAGAATGCGAGTGGAAATTGCTTGTTTCGAAACAATACAAAAGGTTCAAATGCTTTATGTATCTGGGGATAGACTTTAAGTTTTTTTTTTAAATATCAAATTCAATACGTCATTTCTGAAAATAACTTTAATTTACTCTCCGGTTTATAAATATTCAATAGAAAAACTAGACAAAATCACACAACTTTTTAAGAACTCATTTAAATTGAATAGAAAATTGGTGACAGGAAAAAAACAAAAAAGAAGAAAACTTCGCTGTTTTGAGCGCGTCCACAAATTGTTGCCTGGATGAACATCATCCATAAAATATAAACTTTGTCTATGAAAATAACGTCCGTCATTAATATTTTAGGAATACATTTGATGTTGCAATGAGAATCATTGAACATATACTTGTATGTAACTTGATATTTAATGGTGATCATGTCCAGAGAGATATCGACAAGAGACCATCTTGTTGGGATGCTATCATGACTCTCGAACCTAAGTCAGGGGCCAAATCGTCTCTTCCGTGATCGTATAACTCGTCATGTTAAAATGAGCATTATTACGTACCAACGATCATTCCGATGTAATAATGCTCGTTTTTACGTGACGAGTTATACGATCACGGAAGAGACGATTTGGCCCCAGGTTTAACCACAGAACCACGATGAATATGTATTGGTACATACTATACCAACTAAATAGACAAACTAAATCCTTTAAAACTGACGAAACTGAAAACTCTTCCTGTCCCTTATTCTCCATTCACTGGTTTGGAGTATGCACTTCCTTTCTACTCTGGACTCGGTTGCGACTGCTGCCTTAATCTGTTTTCGATAGGGACCTCTCCGTCTTCATCCCAATTTTTTTTTTATAATTCACTCTCCCTCAAGGGGTTAAGAATACCCTTATGATGTAATTTACAAAGCGCGAGTGTTGCTACAGTGTTTTTTTTAAAACTCAGGTGGTATAAGGTTTACTGTCTCTAAGGATGGTATCCAGAATAACTGAAGAGAAATGTTGGTATAGCTAGACCATTGCAGGTGACCAGACCGATCCTTTTAATCTTCTTCCACGTCTACATGGCCCCTTTTGTTTTACATATATCAGGTCTGTAGCTACGCATTTACTTAAATATTGATCTAAACTTGGTACCACATATATACGTATAAGTACATTATTGTACAGCTCTAGTTTTATGATGCTTACTTTAAAGTAACCATCTCTATCCTTTATTTCCTAGTAGATCATATGGCCTCCACAACGCCTTTATTGACTAAAGTCCTTGACCATTATTTTGAGTTCCTTCCAATATTTGGCTGAGTCGTGGATTTGGATGTCAAGAGATAATTTCCATGATGTTTTTGGGCGGCTTCATCTTCTGCTACACTTTCAACTTCCATTCGCAACCGGTTCTTCAGTTTCTTCAGTGAGCTTCTCTTCCGATCTGTTTACAAATTCACACAACTTTGCTTTATTAATAAGTAGTTTATTAGTCATCGCCTTAGTTCATCAAACGAAGACTCCATTACTTATGTAGTTATTTGCCACATGTCATCGGCTTATAGCGGATCGGTCCCAGTTCTATCAATTTTGCCTCCTAAATGACATGGTGTTTCATTAAAGAAACTTTGAGCTAAAATCTCCCCATTCATATTACTACTTTGCCAATCTGTCCATTGTAAACACTTCTTCTGCATTAATTAGTCTCTCAAGGATACTCTTCTTTTTAAAGACATTCACACATGCTGTCTTGCAGTAAAATCATATGCGGCCTTCTGAGCTTTGTAAATAATTGTTACATATCTTCCTTGATGTTATGCTGTTGGTTATCCTTTGGTAGACAATGTGAGTCCATTTTTCCTTTGATAGATCATAACTGAAAGCGATTCTTTATTCTTCATGAAGTATATCACCCACTAGCTTTTACCCGCGGCTTCGCCCACCTATAATTTGCGAAGTTACACTTTAATAACCAAAAGTAGCCTATACTGTGATCCAAAGTACAGCCACTCTGTATGCAAAATTTGAAGTTGATTGGTTTCGTAGTTTTCGTGTTACAGAGGAACAAACAAACAAATGGACAACGTTTCACTTTTATAATATTAGTAGGATTTGCCTTTCCTACATTTTACTAACTTGGGTTCACAGTCCCTGTTTCTCGCTTCTTTTTTTTCCCTTGAATAGTTTTTGACTGAGATGTAGCAGCCTTCTATCCTCTTCGACCCTGGGTATATGATTGGTTTCTTCGATCTTAAACATCCTATCAATAGCGAATCTGGAGTCAGGGTTTCTTTTCCTTACTCCCTGATATTTGCGCTGCTGCTCTTGACCGAATTTCTACTCAACCTTAACCTGCTTAAAGTTGCTGATATCTAACCAGCAGTGTTCATTTGTTTTTTAAAACCCGGGATGGGACAATGTTCAAAATTATTCCACAACATGATTAATTGTTCCCAAAAGATTAGAAAATTATTATAATTGAATGAGTGATAGTGTGATTTTTCTCAATGACTGAGGTAGGAAAAGTTCCATCATAAGTTAATAGAAATACAAGGCCTGGTTTTATTAGGATAGAAAAATCTCATTATGTACATCACTTGGGAAGCAACTTCAATTCTTTATTCACAACTTTGCACTTTAATGATTTTATCTTGTAAATCGCCAAATCCATTTGTGAAGGTTATTCATTTCAAAAACAAAAAACACTTCCAACTGATTGTGGACCATAAAACTTCCATTTCCCTGAAAACCAGCAATAAACTAACGAATTTTCATTCACTTTGAGGAAGAGAAAAACACGATTGCAATATTTTCCTTTTGAATTACTGACTTTTCATCCACGGATCTCACGTAAAATATCCTCAACTTTGTATTCTTAAACTTTAAACAGATATCCCACCCGCCGTATAGGTCGTAAATTTTGCAAGTTTATCATATTTTTTCTTTCGACTCATCGGGTAATATGTTTTCATTTATTTATGATTCCTCAGGGAGGTGTTTACATGTCGAACAAAAGAAAACTTATTACGTTGCTACTTTTGACTACATAATCTGTAGCCTTAGGGCTGGCTATCATTCAAGTAACAAAAGTGAACTTAATTTCTCTCATTCTACTTCAAAAGATAAAAATAAACAAAACATGCATCCGCTTTCTATTGATTGAGTCGGATAAGTCTTAGTCTATATTCCATGAAGTGGAATGGTCCACTTAAACAGTTCTTTGTATCCATCCGATTGCAAATATCTTCAGAACAACATTTGCCACTTCTGCTCTAATTCCCATCTTCAAACACACACCACACCCCATGTCTTTCAATCAATTGTCCTTCCACTTATTATTGAGACGAAATTCCATACCCTGAGTGTACGTGTATAATCCGAATCCTAATTAACGACTTTGTTGTTGGATTTTCGTCTATAAATTACTTTCCAGTCCATTTGATTCCATCAATAGTTAACGACAAAGAAAACGTATATATATGTATGCCCTTCCTCATTGGATATTTAATCTCCACCGGAAGGGGATACAAGTATGACTGCCATAATCTTTCACGCACTTACAAATAAATTCGGAATATACTTAAGGAATTTACCATCTTAATGGACACAGACACACATGGTATGAAAACTGGAAGATAGGCATTGGCATGCCCAGTGATGTCATCATCATTTTGAGTGTGGTTTGTCGTATACATAATTAATATAACGACGAACAAAAAAAAAAATGGGTGCTCTCCTTGTGTAATGTCAACGTTATTTGATTAACTTTGACAAAGAAAAAGGGGAAGATTCAAATTATCTTTAATATTTGACCAAGCTATCTACACACATTCCTAATAGTAGTCGGAATCCATGATGATTGTTTCAAATGTCGGAGACGTGGGTGCTGGATAGATACCTCATCCTGCCATCCGGTTGGATTATTATTATTAAGAAGAAGTGTACTTCCGTGTTTCGGGTCCCTCCTCCTTTGGAAATCGAGTCCTGGGTAAATATGAAATCAAAGCAGATGTCAACACAATAATTTATACCGCATTCGTGTCACGTTACGCTATGATTTCATATTTTCTATTTCGGGAACACCCACCGGCCGCCCTCTGGTGTTTTTGCGTTGTCTATTCCTTAAGGTGCAAAATCTTTGTGTGTATGTTTGTGATAAACTTAAATATATATCCTACTTCTTCTACTGAATTAGACCGTAGGTAGGTATCTAAGTGTAGAATTGCTTTTTCGTCCCGACCATATAGTGTTTTTGTGGGTAATTTCATCATTCTACATCTATTTGCTCGATTTCACAGGACGCTCACCGCATTGCCGGCCGAACTGCCTTTGCAAGTTTAGAACAACTTTATTGTCTACTAGGAACTTTCATATATCCTTTTTTGTCTTCACTCTCACTCTCTGTTTTCCTGTGGAAAATTTGTATTCCTCAGATGGGCAGTAAAAGAGGAAAAAATTTGAATATTCCTGCATCCACATTTTCATTTTTTTTTTTTTTTGTTTTTTCTCCCTTTCATAATGGGCCGGTTGTTATATTCCATTGGCGCACTGCAATGCAGTAGAATACTTTGTTTTCTCTCTTGTTATAGGCGGATGGTTGGGGGGATTCTCATGGTTTGAGGGAATTTCGAATGATTTAAATGAAATGGAATTTGTGTTCAACAAAAAAAAAAAAATGAAGAAAAAGAAGAGAAGAAGGAATCTGAATGCAAATAAATAAAACAGAAAATTGTGTTCTTTATGTTGACGGAATGCAAAAGTAGCCTTTTAGGCCAAAAAACATTTCCCTACACACACAGCTACAATACATATATACTGCTTCATAACTCAGTCGACTGTTGAGAGTTTTTTTTTTGTTTTTTTTTTGTGTCCTGTGTGCTTGCTTTTAGGGAACAGATGTTTTATGTCGGCAAGTTGGTTTATTGAAATTAAATTTAATTTACTGCTACTGGCGTAGACATTGGAAAAGCACTGAAAAAGCAACAGAAAGTAGGGATTTTTTTTTTCTTCATTTTTGGATTAAACGGATAATGCGATGAATTCCAGAAATGGTGGCTATAATTTGTAAATTAAAATGAATTTATAGCAACAGTTAATTACGAAATTGTTTCTTTACCAAGATATTTCTTGGATGTGGATAAAGCGGGGGATATAATTTCCATGGAGGATTCTGTAGCAGACAGAACTTCAACCATCTTTTTCTATTTATTTTTAATTTAACCTTATTTTTCATTCTACCAATGTACGTGGAAGAGAACTGTTGCTGATGTTTTCACGTTTTCATATGTACTGAATTTGAATGTTTTAAAAAACCTCAGTAACTGTTGCATTTTGCTTGCACCCGAATGGAAAATGGCTCTGGGGCGGAACGATCTATAGATATAGAAAAATTTTAAATTTTGTGTAAAACGAGATTAGCGAAACAGACAAAGTTACCTCGGCTACATGTTAACTGTTACTTAAGCTAGATGCGATCAGAAAAATCAACCAAACCAAATTTTAGCCCGAGCTGAATCAGGAACGCTGATTTTGTTAAAAATATTACTTATCAGTACCCCAATAGGCATCATAATTGGTCAGTGTCTCTTCGGAAGGCACAACTTCTGTAAGGACCAGGGGAAGGAAGAAACCACTCTTCATCTTCTCTGTACTTGTCCAGCACTCTCCGCTAGATGAAAACTACGCAAACCTTAGAGACCTGGTTAATGCGAATATCCGGTACCTCCATGGCTTTATACAAAGCTCCAAAGGGTTCTACCGGTAGTTTCTGGAAAAAAAAAATAGATCTTTATGGTTTTACAGTTGACCTACTTCTGGTTGAAGTGTATTTAGCATAACCAGGGTTACCAAAAGGTACAAAATATCGCTCCTAAATAGATGGTTTTCGAAAAATCAATCTTGAGACAAAACCATTTGTGTAATAAGCCGTTGGGTTAGTTGAACTAACTTATTTCAGACTACAATTCTCCTTTTACTTTGACTTTGAAAATCTTTTCTTAAAATGTTGGCATTGAGCATTGGATTGGATTGGATAAGCCTAGACGAGTGAATCCACAAGAAGTAGTTTAAAAGCGTCAAAGCAACTTCTTGGGATTTAATTGTGGTAAATTATGAAACCTCTTAGGTTTTTGGCCAATAAGTTATCGACTTTTTTGAAGAACATTTCGGTGAGGTACATAATCAAGTAAATGGGACCAATCGAGATAGCGAATTATGTTTAGCTTCCTTTCACTGCTGATGGACTTTTTTCCTTCAAAATCCTTCAAACATTTTTTTTTTTTCAAAATCGGTATCAGATTCTAAATTTTCGAGAGCCCAATCAGAGACCCAAACATCGACGCAGCAAATGGCCATTAGACTTAAATTCTTACGATGAATGGTTCTTACACGGGTAGAGTTCATAGTCTCCGCTTACAATTTGCTAGTTAGAGATCGGCTAAAGGTCCAAATCTTGCGAGTAATTGAGAGTAATGAACAAATTTGGATCTCAGGCATACTTTCGTTACGGTGACGCATGGACGGTGGTTGATCAGAATCAGACACACAGCCGACTATTTGAAAATAAGTGAAATATATTTTGCAACGGTCTTAAATAACTTAGATGATTATGTTACGCTAGAACTAGATTGCACCCTTGTATCCACTAATGAGATCTAATATCTGAAAACAAACACAACTTTTTATTGCGCATTTCTAAGAATGCTGCCTTTATAAACTCAGCGCTATTTCAAAATGGGACAACATATCAAATTCTGATAAAAAATGGTGCACTAAAGAAGCCTACATACATAGCAGATACAATCGACATGAAACCACTCGACCTGAAAATGAAATTCATACCAGTAACTGGATATATTTTTGATCTCACAACGCAATATATATCCAAGAATGTACCAAATACTACTCCAAATACCATACGACTTAGAACCTATCAACAAGGTATGTAGTTTATAGCTTGATAAAAGCTGACAGCAACAAAGTGACATACACACATCATTGAACAACAAGTTTATTGATGGATGAACACAAGGAATTTTCAAAAGCGAAAACGTGTATAAGAGTACCTATGAAGGCATAACAGCACCAGAGGGGTTTCTTCCTCTAAATTGAACATACAGTTTGTTGTCAAATATAAATACAAAAATGTTCATGGTACACTTACAACAAGAAAGTAGTTTTTGAAATGAGAATGACTCTTTCAATGGATAACTGGTTAATTGGTCCAACTAAATTGGCATTGGTTGCACTAAGGGTAGGTTAGGTTGGATAGGAGTGGTAGGCTGCAGGTTGCAACCTCACTTAAACCAGATAAAGTTCTTTGTGCTACCACATGGATCTATATTTCACCTGAAATACTTCCCGCAGAACCAGCCAGAGCTTGTTATGAAGCACTGGAGGCTACCTGTGTTTATGTCAGCCAGTTCACTCAGGTTGTTAAGGAAGCACCCAAGGTAGCACTTTCACAAATTTATATCACTTGACTTTGTGTTTTTCACTCTGTTCATTATCCAGAGAAATCTTCAACTTCTAGTCCCTTTCTAGGTTAAAGATAATGATTCAAAATTTTTAGTCAATCTTGTCAAGTACTTACATTAAGATAGTAAGTTTTTAACTTCACAGAAATATGTACATTAAGGTAAAGCCTAAGAAGCACAATACCAACTGCACCACGGCCACCCATTTGAAATATATTTTTAGTTTTTATTAAACTTTTGTATATGGAAAATGTAAATCGACCTTGATAAGTCTTTCAAAGAAATGTACTTGAAATGTTTCAGTAGATAGAAGTTTATTTGAAAAGATTTTCCAACACAAACCGACTTCTACCGCCACATTTTACTACAAAGTTTAGAAAAGCCACTACATCTGCAATAACACTTCAAAGAACAAACGTCCTTTGCCATTACTACTAAAAAATTATAAAACTAAAAGTAAGTACACAAAGCATTCATATTGTATTCTGACAAGGACTACGATGAAAAATGCCAGTCAAAGTCTACACAAAGGTTTCAAAGAAGGACAACTGCATAAGATATTTACAGGACGTAAGTGGTACCGACAGAATGAAATTCATGCAAGTGTTGATTCGTCCTGAAACAGTTATCTACTTAATGTAAATGTCCAAATTGAAAGTGATATAGGCTTACAGAAAAAAAAAATCATCGTCAAAAGGACTAATTTGTAGAAAACAAAAGGATGTTTATGTCGACTTGCACACGAGTTCGTTTAATATCCTTTGAGTTTTGAAAATCTTTTCCTTTCTACATCCAACAATAGGACCTTAAACCTGTATTCAACATTTGATTTATCATTCCTTAATAAACATAGATATATAGATTTATCTTCAAAGACCTTTACATTTTTGATGCCGACATCACTTTCAGAAGTTGGAAATGCTCCTTTGAAATCAGTTTTCTTTCTTTTTTTTCATTCGTTTTCATCGTGCTTTTTTTTGGTCTTCTCTTACATCGTCCATATTTCTATGAAAGACCTCAGAGCGATACCAGGGAAGTCAACTAGATTACTGATTTCTTTTTTTCCTTTTTGTGATCACCATTGTCAATTCTCATAGATAGTGCTTTAGTGTTTTCCAGACAATTGTTTGCACTGGTAAAAGGGACTCATGTAGTTTCATGTTTTCCATACAGCAGCTGTTTCCTGGTCATATGTACATTCCACCAAGGATATCGTGACCAAATTTCCATTTTTGTTTTCAAACGTATGACTAACATTGTGAACTCCAACGTTATCCTTGTTGTACGATGTACTCGTATTCCATGTTTACAGGATCATCTGACCAATGTATAATGCCGTATATTTTAAAATCGAATAATACTTTCTAAGCAAACTTGAAGTGTAATCCTGGAAAATTCAACTTTGTCGAATATTTTCAGACAGGGATTGTTGAGAAGTGTGCATTTTGAAGTGAAGTGAGTTAAACCAAAGTTATCATTGTCGACACCTACAATGTTAAAGTTTTGAAGAAGTTTAAGAAAACTTTCTGTAGAATTCCGAACTGTATTTAAATGTTCTTAAGTACTTAACAGATAATACAACATACATACATGTACGCGTACTGCTCTATATTTCGGAATGAGCGAATGCTTTAAAAGGTACAACAGCGAAATCTAGGAGCGGCAATGGAAATTAAAGGCAATGTGACTGGCGAGTTTATTAGGCAGAGGTGTATCAAAGACGAGATAGTAAACTGTCATTAACTCTTTTACGTCGTAGTCTACTTTTTTGTTAATTCAATTAATCTTAAAACAAGTCGAGTTACGTCGTCACCTAGTTGTCATTTAGACAGTTCATAATTGACCTCCTTTTTGTGATTTTTAATAACAGAACGCTTCACAAAAGAGCAATATCCGCTTATTAGGGAGACGCATTGCACATTTTCCAACGTTTTTGCAAGTTCTCTGAGACAAGGTAAAGCAAATTGGACGACAATATTAAAACTAGCTCTGAAGCTTGAAAAACTGTGTCGGTTATGGACCTAGGAAGTCGTATTCATATTTGTCTCATCCAAATGTTTGTTATCAGACAGGTAATATATTTGGATCTAAATTTTTCAAAGATTTTTCGCAAACAGCAATGGATTTGGTGTTGCAAATCCAGGTCGTATGGTCTCCCAAGATCATGTAATTTGGCACTGCAAGAACTACACACTGGCCAACATAATAAAACGGATCGCCATGATTTAACAGCGCCACCTATCGAAAAACTTGAACATTTTTGGTTTACGTGCACTTCTCACTTCATTAAATTGTCATTTTATCGCATTTGAAAGCAATTTTCCCCCCGATTATACCACCTTTGGAGAGGTTAGAGGGGAATATTTGAAGGAGTCACAATTTATTGGTTATTACTGCAAACATTTCAATAGCGCGTTCTAATAATGAACAGCGCTACCTGTTTAATTTGTATGTACTAAATTTTATACGCTTAAACCAAAGTTTTCTGGTTTTTTTCTTTAAAACAATCATTCATGATGTCTATAGGCCTTCAACCCTTAACTTCTAAATTTTCTAACATACAAAAGTAAATTCCAAAAATCTTTAAATGACGATAACTTTTCTTTCCGATATCCGATTTTAATAAAACAAAACCTATTATGCTCTGCCCACCTGTTAAAACTACATGCAAATCCGTTCAGTAGTTTCGGAGATGTGCTCGAACAAACAAACGGACAGACAGACAGACAGACAGAAAAGAATTCTAAAAATCGCTAATTTGTGTTCTATTACTCTTCTTTAGTCACCCCCTTTCTTTTTTATTACTTTTTCTTAAATGTACAGATACACTGGGTTCAACTGTTTTATTATATGTATTGATAAGTTTATGCCAGCTAACCACAAATAGTTCCCGAGGTCAAGGCCTAGATCCAACGCGTGATTTCTGAAATTATGCTGCGCAAACATGATCGACAATTTTATCAAAAGAAGAAGAGGTGTCGAGAACATTTGGAGAACATTTTACTTAAAAATTAATCTCAGCTTCTCTACTTAAGATAGATGCGTAGATAGAGTCGCAGAGACTACAAAGCACAGACGCACATTGTGATACTACATGTTACTGTTTTTCGGAAGTGTATTTAAAAAGCTACGAAGGAAGTACCTCCTTTGACTTCGAATCTTTTGGTATAGAAGTGGAATGCAACATCACCTTCCAAAGAAGTCGGTGTTTTCCGGAATGAATATTTAGCTATATGAGATCAAAATATATCTAATTTGACAACGTCTTGCAGTCTTATGGCTGCTGTAGAAGGCTGCTTGTTGAAAATGTCTAAAGGAGATAGATGTAGAAACAAGTTGAGTGCCTCCTACGGGGATAGTTCTTATTGCACGGCCAATGCAGATGTATGCAGATTTTTATACTATTCCTAGTATGTAACGAAGTAAGATTTTATTCAAGCTTGTCCACCAAAATGTGGTACAGGGTTGCAATCTTCACTTTTGACCAATACAATTTTTTTTTCCAAAGGAAATTGTAAAATTTTGGCGCACTCAGACTCGATATCGGTCCATTGTACCACCAGGCGGAAACCACTTTTCTGTGACGTGGTTGGAGAAACTTCGATTTTATTCTTTTTTCTGTTTATTTTCGCTAGCTGTTGGTTGCTTTTCCGCAATCGAGCTCGAACCCACACAGTCCTCTGCACCATCGCCATGTGTCTAACAAGAGCAAATAGCTACAGTGGCTGTTTAAATGCGTGTCTTTCCAGTCGTATTTGTTATCTGCTTCCCAAAAATATCATTCCTTATAGGAGGAGGATCCTCTTTGCCAAGAATTGTTGTCCGAGGACTCCGTACGCACAGTTCGACACAAGAGTTTCTTTACGTTGTTAGGGATACCGTACGAACGTCTGAGAATGCTCTTGAGATAAATCAGGACAAAGGAAAGATAGATCTTCCCTGTATATGCATCCTCTCCAATGGTGTAATTCCTTTATTTCATTAACCATATTCTTTACAAGAAGTAGATGTGAATCCTATATGTTAACATAAAAATATGCTTTTGTTTGAAAAAGCTTTATTAAGATCTGAATTATTTTTTCCATAATAAAAGTGTGCTTTTCGTAAATCAAGCTCTGCTACATCCTCACTTATGAAAATAACTTTCTTTTTTTCAATTGTGTCGTGCGTTCAAAGCCATATGTTGAATACCCAAATATTTTGTTTGCATACCATGCTTCATTAGAAACACTTCATTGAGTTATAATCCCGTGAATTTTCGAGATGCGAGATAAGCGATTGCATGACCTACAAAAAGGACTAAAGGAGTTTGAGAACATACCCGACCATTTTCGAAAGATACACATTACCCCATGTTTTTTGACAAAGTTTTCCGCCCCCCTTGTATTCTTTCCCAATCCATCGATTGATTGTAAATATAGTGTTTGAACACAGCTCATTGGACGCGTCTTATTGGTTTTTATAAACAACATTCCACATATTCTACTGACTTAATAAGCAACCTCGCTTAGCATAGTCAATTCAAAGAAAAAAAAAAAAAACCGAATTTTCCGTTCAATAAAAAGTTCAACATTATCACATTTTATTAGGTTCCTCCAAACTGCCTACACAAAGTTAGTACCCAAAATTGTTTTGAGCTCTTGCGAATATTTACAAGAACCTTTCCCAGACTTTACCACAATTATTCGAATGGAGACAAAAATCTCAATTTCGTTTTTTTTTTTTTTTTTCGTTGTCGGTGGCTCCTTCAATGATGTCAACTTGTCGCAAACTTAATAAAAAAGTACTTAAAGAAATCCAAAGAAAGAAAAAAAACAATAAAAATTCCAGGAACTTTCCCTTTCGCTTGATTGTCGTATTATTGTCAATTGGGCACGGGATAAATTGTTATGTGAGTAATCCTTATCTCTGGGAGAGCATCTTCTCATCGTTCAGTGACCCTTTTCACTTTCAAGTCTTAATTCTCTACAAAGTGCCTCCTCTCCAACAACATAAAACGATACACATTCCCCTACTTAATACTTTCAGGACTTAGCATCACATTATCACACAGGAATACTTGTTCGAAAAAAGAAAAAACTTTAAACTTTTTCGAACAATTTCAATTATTTAAATTCAACACAACATTGGCATTCATTTGGCCGACCAACTTAAGACAAAATACTAAATTAAGCCTCTTTTGTCGGCCCAGTTACTTGCCCATCACCAAGCGTATCTCAAAAGTATATCTGTATCTCTGTATCTTTGTATCTTTTTGTGAATGTTTCTTAATTTCGATTGAAAAGGCATTCTTGCCCGCAGCATTTATCTGTTGTTAGGAGTGCTTTTGTTTAAATTACTCCCGGGGGTAGTTGTGGGTGGAGAATCCCAATCCAATATTTTATATCCTTAGCATTATCGATAACATCGAGAGAGCATATTACAACGATATTGTTTCTACCTGTTTCCGGCGAACGAATTCGAACGGTGTTGGATTTTTGGATTCCGGTTTAGTCCAAGTTCGCCACTAGAACTTCGAGTAAAATATTCGTTTAGTTTCACCATCCTGAGGGCAGTTAATGAAGTTTTTTCATTCGTCTTTTACGAAAATATCCTTAGCAAAGGAAGAAGAAACTTTTGTTCAAATGGTTTTCAATAAAATGTGTTAAAGTGCGCACAGGGACCTTAGGGAGAGTCCTGCCATTGTGTACTTATGTAGATTTGTTGCTCAATTTTTATTTCTTCTTTTTCTTCTTCTCTTTTCCATTCTGTTCCCGTTTTTTGATTGTTTCGAAAGAAATTTACATTTTGTTTGTACACGAGGAATGGGAAAGGCGCTGAAGCATTTCGAAATGCCGCTGATGGTAGAATTGAAAAGGCATTGAGTGTGTTGTAAATTTTTGTAAAACATTCATATGCTTCTCTTAACGATAAAATTTTATGAAATTAAAATGAAGCTATAGATGGACTGTTGTTGAAGGGTAAGAGCAAGGGGAAAAACAAAAGCAGTAAATGTTTCTCCTTCAAAATAAGGTATTTTTCGTGGAAACTTTTTAGACAGAGAACAACCTCTGAAACACTGGATTACCATGTACGAGTTATATATGATTACCCTTGATAAAAAATGTTTGTAAATCTGAAAAGCTATAAGAAGTTTAGGGTTTCAGATGAGGGCTTTCAATGGATATCCAATGTCGGATTCCAGTTTTCTAGGAAATGCGATTTTTGCTTTACAATGGGGATCATGAAAATACCTAGAATTGACATAATCTGGATTAGGTACATTTTCTCAAATAATTTATTCACTTTAGGGGGTAGGTTACTCAAGGGAATAGTTCACTGATAATCTCTGGTTTTTGGTTAATCCGTTTATCTACATTTGTATATAGTTTGCTACTCAATTTTTATAGTTAGTTTTGCATTTTGACAAAGTTCAGCAGACCCACACGATTTTTCATGACGGATTATACTGTTGTAGGTTTTTCATGCCTGCGAAGAGGTGGTGCCGCGAAAAAACGTTTGGTGGTTTTTAAGAATAGGACTTGTGTCTCTCGCTAAGCAGTACAACGCACTAACCACTAACCACATGGCGACCACTAGGTCATAAAGTAGGTCCTACATGAAGTAGGTCCTGTCAATAGCGGAGGACAACCCTTTGCATGATACATGTACATGACCAAGGATAGAGTTTCTTAGTACGTCACTTCGTTTTTTTCAAGGATAAAGAAATGAGAAGGACTCTCCAAAAAAAATACTAGAGGTTTGCCAGTCCGTGATATAAACAAATCGGTAAAAGACCTAGGTGTATCTCCACTCTTCCCCTCTCTTGGGATAAAACGAAGATTTTCAGACTTCTTTGGGTTGAGGGAATGTGCCCATTGCTTTATTGATCTTATTGTAGACGTCTTCGTTGTATTCTTTGTCGTGGTACTTTAGTACCAAACCACATTTTTATTTCGCCCAGAAAAAACATAAATCGCTAGTGTATCTGAGTAGGTTAGGATAAGGTGGTTGTCTTGACTACAGTATGGACATACTTAAACCAGAAAAATTCCATTGTGATACTACTCGATCTATTGCTGATCTACTAAGTTGCGGACTGGTAAAAGCATACAGAGCTTCTCACGAAGCTAAGGAAACTACTAACATCATAAGCCGTATTTTTTTGGGAGGTGTATACCCAGCCCAGTAAATTACTACACAAGTTGACCACCAGAGCGCGAAAAATCTCATAAATTAGCTCTTAGCCGATCGTATTTGTTGCTTTTCCTCGATTTTGACATTTGCAAACTGTCAAATGAAGAAAAAAATCGAGCTGCAAACCAATTGGTTGGTGCGGCTGCTACTGAGTATAAATCGTTTTTTTTTTTACTGAAGTGAGTATAATTCTCAAAAAAACACGGCTTTTGTCAGCCAAATCGCTGAGATCGTCGAAGAAAGAAGCTTCCAAGTGGAACAGTCTTCTTTTTTAGATAGGGTTGGGCAGTTATAAGGAAATGCGATGATTGCTTCATTTTTCTTCTCGTCTCTGAAGCTCTTGCAGAAATCATTAGAAATTAGGCCGTCTTTTAGGATGTCCCCTGTGAGGACACCAAACACCGGACATGTTTCGAAGTCGGGTCTTACACTAAATGCAATATATGTTGTATACTATAGAATATGATCTACAAATGCAACAAAGTATAGCGACATCTAACAACCTTCGCCAGATGTTACTTGCAGCCATTGAGTCTTTCTCAAACCTCAGTGTATCGAATTTAATATTCCAGTTCAGTGAAGACAATGACTGATCATCAGATCACACAGAACATCATACTTCTTTCCACAAGTACCTACATACACCTCATGGTATAAGCTAATACAACAGTAAAGTGACATATAGAGTCAAATTTCCACCTTTATGTTCCATCTGGAAATGGGATAATTCTCTCGTCCAAATAAAGTATGTAAACCTAATCAACTTCACGCGCAGAAAAAAAGGTAAAAAAAAAAGAAAATCCCCAAACCATCAGCGAACATAAAACAAACAGAGAACTCACTTTCAGTTATAATGTTCATTGCCATTGTCCAATCCAATTTATTTCCCTCCTTCCATTCCATTCTTCGCACAGAAAAACCATTTTTTTTTTTTGTTCCTTTACGAAAGATGAAGAGTAAAAATAATAAAAATAATTGTTTGCGCAATATAATTTGATTGTTGAAATGTTTCTCTCATCTGTAAACTCATTTCAATAAGCACTAAGTCATTGTCATCGTCATCCGCCATCTTCATAGTCAAAGTCCTCCCACTAGACTTTTGCCGAATCTTAACGACACTCTGTCTGGCAAAATATTGGCATTATCATGATTGTAAATTGTAATCGGATAAGAATTATAGCGCGCGACTCAAAACGAAAGAGGTCAACTAGAAAGTAAATCGATAATCAGTAGTAGAAGGATGAAGGAAATAGAATAGAGAAAAAAAGGAAGCACAATCGAAATAATGGCGGGACTATTATGAGGCGCCATGTCGTTTCTTTTCATTTCGTGTATTTCTTCCTTTTTTTGCTTTCGGTTTTTTTTTTTTTTTTTTTAAACGTTCGTATCTCGTTAAGGATGAACACAGAATTTAAACGTTTTCACTTTTCCGCATGATTTTCCGTCTAATAGTAAAAATAAATAAAATTGTACACAATGATTTGCAGATGATTCGATGGGTACGCGTGACTCGCAAAACAGAACAAAACAAAAGGATAAATAAAAGAAAAAAAAATGAAAACATTTCAGTGAATCACAACGCGTTTGGGGAACAACGTTAACGAGTTTTGATTTGTTTTCATCCACACAGAAAGGAAACAATACGAGTATGTATATTCTTTTTAACAGTTAATGAATGAAATATCATTTTGTTTTTGATTGTGATCAGATGCATTTGTGAATGTAGTAGCGCATGGGGTGTTTATTCAATATTGATTCATTAATTTCTTTCACACAATTCAAATAATACATTGAACTGTAACTTATGTTCACTTTAGTAACACTGGTGTTAATTGAAACAAAAATAGTCAACGAATAATTCAAACTTACTAACTTTATTAGGACCAGTACCCTTCTGCGGTAGGGGATGACTTATTATCCAAAAAGAGTCATTAAAGCGAGATTCAGACGCAACAAAAGGTTCATTATATCATCAAACAGCACAATGCTTTAACTGTGTTTTCTTCATCTTTGGAAGAAAAGCAAGTTAGAGCTT
Source organism: Criorhina ranunculi (assembly GCA_951813785.1). Lineage (NCBI taxonomy): Eukaryota > Metazoa > Arthropoda > Insecta > Diptera > Syrphidae > Criorhina > Criorhina ranunculi. The sequence goes on from OX638383.1 coordinate 53,610,888, forward strand.
CAGTAACAAAGAGCTTAGCACTCACTACACCAGTCTCAAGAATCTGCAGAACTATCACATAGAAAGTGTTCCGTAGTATCGTCAACATTCCTACAAATATCACAGAAAGTGGGGTCAGTGAAGCTTAATACGTTGAGATATTTTGCACGAGCGACTACGCTTTTCTACAACAAGACAGTAAGAATGCTGTGGACTCCTTACAGATGTCGAGAAGCATTCGCTTCTGCCTGGAGAGTCATACTGCCTATGGTTGTGTGTACTGGAAACCCAACCATAGAAGCCGTAAGCGAAGATGCGGGTGGTAGCGACGGTGTTATGGATAGTAGCTCTTCCTTCCATTTTGAAGTGCGTTCTCCCAATCGGGGAACAGTCACTGAAAATAAAATTAAAAATAAAATCCAGGTTTTTGCAACCACAACACCAAGAAGGGCTTTCTGCCTTCTGACCGAATTTGAGTCCGAATTGGACTTGGAAAATTAATTTTATAAAAAAAAAGAAGAAACTGCTTACCTACTCAATGGAGATTTCATTTTTAATAAATCCACATTATCCTGGGCCACAGATAAGACTTAGCTCATTCAGTCTTCGAAATGAATATAAACTAGTTCTGCATTCTCCAACTACCTTTGACTCTGTAAGAGGATTGAGTTGGCTGTATTGAACGAAATCTGACTTTTGTTTCACATCAATCCAGAGAAGAGTGCAGTTTAATGTTAGCGCTTTCTATAAAAACTGCGGCTCACAGATTTATGAGTTTCCCTGTGTACTGGGATACAGCTACAGTCTACATCCATTAGGGATGTTGAAGAACCACCAGTACATCTGGTGTAGTGTGGACAACAGAACTCCAATAGGAGTGGCTATTCTTACAAATGCCTGCTATCAAAAAGCAATGGTAAGCCCTAGAAATCCTCTTAAATTTCAGACATTAAAGCACTAGGTCGTTTGAATAGAATAGGCCTATCTGATTGACAATCATTACATTAGCCGTGTTTTTTTTAGAGCTGTATACCCAGCCCAGTAAAATTTAACACACAAAGCAATAATAACACACCAAGTGGCAATAACTTTCCCAGTAGCAGCAAGTGAGGATAGAACTACATAAGTTGACCACCAGAGCGCGAAAAATCTCATAAATTAGCTTTTAGCAGATCGTGTTTGTTGCTTTTCCTCGGTGCGGCTGCTACTGAGTATGAATCGTTTTTTTGACTTAAGTGACTATAGTTCTCAAAAAAAAAAACACGGCTAATGCAAGCATTTGAATCCTTTCATTTGCAGTTAGTTTTGTTAAAGGTATTTAGAAGGCTTTGCTATAGTAACGATAAAGGTAAGAAAAATGTTCAATTTTAGAGGCGAGGACTAGTGTGTCCATAAGTAAAAAGGAATAATTTAAAACTAAATATTTAAATGTCATTCTCGTTAAAACTGACCTCCATCAAAGTCCTGGTAACTCTTCACATCTCAAGTTCATTCTAAGAATTTTAGAAAATCACTCAGATATGATATATCTTTGATTGTATTTTGACAACCCCACATCAACATATTTTTAGTTAAAATATTTCTTATTCTAGGAGATGTTCTTGAAGTATCTTATGGTTAATATTTCTCATTCGTCTGTCGTCTCATCCTTTTTACTCTTGAGGTTTGTGTCGCTCATGTACGTGAAGCGATTATCTGGATCTCGGGTTTGAAATAAATTACATCTTGGATGGGATAGTGTCAAATACGAAGAATTATGGAACTTACGAACTGTGATTGAGGGGAAACATTTAATACTGGAAGTTATTGTCACAGGAAACCCTTTGTTGGTAAATTCCATTAAAAAATGGATACAGGAAGTTAGTATTGACATTAAAATATGTTCAAAGTAAGCATAGTCTTTTAAGGAACTATTTTTGATCTTTCAATATTTGCTTTAACTAACTTCTTGTTACCTTTTATTAGCGCCAGTCGCTAAGGGTGGAACGAATTGTAAACTTAAACTACTTAGCTGCCGAATGTTACTTTATCTGAATATAGCTTCAACAAAAACTTCTCAATAGATATCCCGTCAAGGGAGAACTGGGAGAACCACAAATCCCAACCATCACCTTCTGACCTCGTTTGGTATACGGACGGATCCAAAATGGAAACAGGTACTGGTTCCGGAATCTTTAGAGAATCATCAGGTACAAACTTCTCAGTCAGCCTTGTTGAATTCGCGTCCATATTACAAGCCGAGGTCTTTGCCATCAATCAATGTGTGAGACTCAATCAGTCCTCTCACATCATGGGGAAAATCATATTTATCTTCTCAGACAGTCAACTGCCCTAAAAGCGCTCAACTCGTCTGTTATAAAATCCAAACTAGTCCTGGAAACCCGCACTGTAATCGCGGACCTTGCTAGGAACAACATGGTCATCTTTCACTGGATTCCTGCACATAGTGGATTTGCGGGCAATGAAACAGCCGACTCTCTGGCAAAAGACGGCGCGATAACATAATTCATTGGACTCGAACCCTTTTGTGGGGTAAGCAAATCACTCTTCGCAGGACACGCAAAGGGTCTTTGCATGCAAGAATCTACATAAGTCTGGCTCAACACACCGAAGCAAGTATATTCAAAGCTGCTATTTCCTGTACCTCGAACTAGGTACCAAAAATACTTTTACAGCCATAAATTTAGCAAAATATTTGAGACCTAAGTTTTCAGGATCCACTGAATGTTCTAAGCGAAAGGGACTACTAGTGTATGTTGATGTCCTTAAACATTTTCATTTCATTGTCATCTCCAAAATTAGGTGCGTGATGACTTCATCATAATCTTACCAAGATTGGTGAATAAGAACAGACAACAGGACACTCGTTAGATTTAGGATTTCAAAGAGCATGCACTTATCTATTCATCATATGGATTCTGTAATTATATCAACATTATTTCATTATTGTGACGATGAATCTTCCTTTCTGTCAAATGGCAACTGACAGGCACTACAAAATAAAATTGAGACTTCTTTCAAACACCCTGTGTGACTCATTTATTTTCACCACATCTTCAAATCAACTGCAGTTCTCATTTCAAAAAGAGTTCAACATATCAATGAACAGAACACCATCTTATGTCACCCTTTTCACAAGGATCTCTAACGTAAATAAAAACAGCCCCAATTTTGCAGAAAAGTCATCATTGAACAACCAACACAAGTCTGAAATAAAAAAAAAAGCAATTTCCTGTTGACAACTGACATGTGCATACACGTATTGGTAAATTTTTCACAATCGTTCTCGCGCTCAATATCCTGAAAGTCTGAGTTTAGATTACATCCTATTTTTAGTGTAACAGTTGTGCATAATTCACGTACTCGTCATGCACGAACGAATGTTTAAATTCCCCAATTGGTGGTTACAATGATATCACATGAAAAGACTTTTTTTCTACAAGATGTTAAAAAAGAAGTCGTCCCGGAACTGTTACTCAGTACTCTGTACGAATAAATGGACTTCATTTCATACCCAGATGTGCGTACTGAACGCATTAAATATTTACACCCAAAAGGCAGAACGTTAAAAAAGAAAGAATCCTTTGCAAATATTTACACAGTCTGCGACAAAGTGCTTTAAACTTTTGCTTCTTTCTTTACTTTGCATCGAATCAAGGACGAGGAGGAATAGCTACGATTTCTATCACAGTGAAATAAAGCCTTAAATTCGACACAAATCATTGAAATTGAAAAAAAAAGAAGGAGGAACGGATAAAAGTAGACATATTAACGATGACAACATAATCAACGATAAAATTAATGACATTTGCTATGAGAACAATTTTAAGGTAGAATTCAATAAGCTGGTAAATTTAATAAGAACGCGCATATTACGCCCCCGCTTATACAATTTATGTATTGTCGTCCTTTAAAATGACGACTATAGGCCTGACTGTCATTGACATAAATCAGCGAATAATTTCCCAATTGATTTCGCAATTATGTTCAAGCCTATATCATGCAAGGACACTAACGACTTATTATCACGTTCAAGTGAAACGCTCAGAACTGCCGGTTGACTATGGCTTGGCTTACGTAGAACACTTTTATTGTCTCGTAAAAATGAATTACCAATATATCAGTTCATTAAGCGGATTGTGCGGAATTGGTACTAGATTTTGCTTTTCGATTTATTGCAGTCGTAAATTATGCAATCCAAGGGAATCGAGGGAGGCACCATCTTTGACTTGGCCGCACGATTCATATAAAATCGAAGAGAGACTATCTTCTGAAGGTCGTCAACGTAACTACATATTGGTATCGTAAAGTATATCCACTTGTGTTTGTATATGTGTGTGTGTTTTTCTCAGTCTTCATATCCTGCTGCTTATCTACTACTTAATTCATGTGTAAACAAACGGGAGAATATGATCTATCCACACATGTTCACGATACACTTACACCCAGGGACACGGACGAAATGGAATCTCCCCCACATACGAACTGTGCCACCACCCAAACGAGAGAATGCTGGCTTTTGTTTGCGGTTCAATCTAACAAAAGTCAATATTTATGGATTTCGCTGAAGGACTCTTAACCGGATAATTGCACGCAATATATAAACAGGACTCTTTTTTTTTTTCTTTTTCTTTGGCACTCAGGAAGTGCGAACTCAGTAGGTTGGACGGACAGGGCAAGACAACCACCCCCCATTGGGTGTTGGAATTAATGTTAGTGGTGTTCAGTTAATTGCTCTCAATTCAAGGGTATGAATAACTATTTGTTTTTTTTCTTCTTTTACCGGTTTTTGTTAAGGACTTCATAGGTTATGTATGTATATGGGTGGTGTGGCAGCAATTTCATGAAACCGATGAGAACTTTAATGAATTGAATTATTGTGGGTAGTGAAGTGAACGGACACATTGATTTAATTAATGAGACTTGAAACTGTTTTGAATTTTGAGAGAGACAAATATTCAAGAGGAGAATGGTTGTTTTTTTTTTTTAAATAGATGGGTTTTCTAGTCTAAGTGGAGCCACTTGTATATTTTCAAATGGCATAAAATGTGGTGAGGATACAAGTAGTCATGCCTGAATTATGTGTAAAATGCACTTTTTGGATCAGAAAGTGATTCTATTGAAAAAAAAATATAAAGCCTTCACTTCTTCACTTAGGATTGTAACATATGAATTTGTCTATTCGGATGTTTCTGTTGGTCTAAGATAAACTCGAGGAGCAACTTTTAAAAATTTGTATGAGGATTTTTGGGGGCTCTAGCTTTGAGTCGAAACGGATTTCTGTTGGAACTTTGGCAATCCACAAGTTGGTTTATAATTTTATAAAGCGTCTTCCAATAGGGACTTCCGAACTTTTACAGTTGATAGCGGCCATATTGTTGAAGCTATATCTGTCAAATTGGGTGTCATTTATTCAGTCTGTTTTGCCAAATCACCATGGATGGATATAGTGTTCAACAACACGTGCAAATAATAAAATTGTTTTATCAAAATGGGTGTTATGTTCGGGCAACGTTCCGCGCGCTTCGCCCATTTTACGGTCGCTGTAATCGTCCTTCCGAGAGGACTATTCGCAGTGTGGTGGATAAATTCGAGTCCACTGGTTCAGTAAGATCAACCAAGATCAACCATGACCCGAACGTCGACGAAACGCAAGATCTGCCGGAAACATCGCCACTGTCCGTGAGAACGTGCAAGAGAATCCAAGGCAGTGGATTTCGCGTCGCTCACAAGAACTTGGGCCTGCACTCGTACAAAATTCAACTGAATTGGACTCTGGAGCAGTTGGAAACTGACCCTAATTTTCATCAAAAAATCATCTTCAGTGATGAGGCCCATTTCTGGATGAATAGGTACGTCAACAAACAAATTGTCGAATTTTGGACGATACCAATCCACATGAGATCCAAGAGCGTCCAATGCATCCCGAAAAAGTCACTTTTTGGTGTGGATTTTTGGCCTGGCAGCGGCGTCATCGGTCCATATTTTTTTGAGAACAATGTTTGACCTGAATTGGATGATATGGACACCAACGACATGTAGTTTCAACAGGACGGCGCTACGTGCCACAGAGCTCACGCCACATTGGAAGTTCTGCACAAGCGATTTGATCTCACGTAAAGTGATGTGAACTGGCCACCGTGATCGCGCGATTTGACCCCGTTAGAATTTTTCTTGTGGGGTTTTCTGAAGTCACAGGTCTATGCGAATAAGCCACAAACCACAGCGGCTCTCAAAACCAACATTACCCATGCCATCGGTCAAATTCAGCCTGACTTATGCGAAATTGGATATTTCGGATGCGCGCCACCCAGATAAGCCGCGGCAGATATTTGAACGATGTTATATTCCATACATAATGGCATTAATAAGCATTTCAAACGAATAAAAAATGTCGATGATATCTCACACACACTTTGTTTTATTTAAAGTTAAAGATAGGAGCGCTTAATGAAAGACCCTTTAGATGGTCCTATTCCCATCACCTCTATTTTCTTGTAGAGTTATGTTAAAACCTTTACCTTCCTCTTATTCTTCTTCTTCTTCTTCTTCTTCTTCTTCATATATAACTGGGACGCAAGACCATCTCGCTTTGTGGCTGCAACTGTTAGAATACAGAGTTTGAGTACCTTATGCTCTTTAACTTCAAACCTTTGATCGGTTTTTACACCACTCAAGTGCTTAATTTTGTTTGATTACACTGATCTGCCCTCTAAATCTAAACCTAGATATGCAAATGATATCTTCCTTCCAATGAATGAAGTAAGAAGATGAAGAAGATATAAGGCCATAACTCGATTTTGGGATTATGGACTTATGTCTCTGCGCTGGCGTGTAGTCGTAAATTTGTTCATCAGCAGAAATACCAAGTTAGACTCTTTGCTCACAATATCGTCAGCCTATGTCACGAGCTTGAAACTATTCCCTATAAAAGAGGTATTCTTCTATGTCCTTTTCTTCTAACATTCGACTTAAAGACATCTAGCTTCAAAGACACCAGAACGAAATTAAGGCCACTTTATGACTGCAGAAAACAATTTGTGGGTTTGACTGCCTTTTCAGCATCGTGATCATTTTACTAATTCTTCCGGCACTACCTAAGGAGATAAATTAATGGAACGTACGCAGCTGAACTTTGAAAGTATCCTACACTTTCTATTATTTTCAGCGCAAAGTATACAAGTTAAAACAAGGTGTTCTTATACATTTTAACACCAATTTTCTGACTCTCATTCTTTAAGTGAAAAGTATAGCTCCTAGCAAAGGACATCAATTTAAAGCCCAATTATCTCCACCCTTAACAAGGCAATCGCTTTATATGAAATATGACGGCCAATAGGGGTATCTTTTCTTTGGCAACACAACGAACAAAATGTTGTAAAAAAAAAAAATAAATAAATAAACACAGAAAAAGATTCTCAATTCTCCGAATCTTATTGATTTTCCCTTTGTATTGAGAAATGTAATTGGTGTGAGTGTATTTTTGGTAAAGCCCTCATTACTCCACTTACCCATAGACGTCATAGAAACGTTGTTTATAACAATAAATCGCATGAATAGGTAAGGGATTATGTATATTCACAAAGGCTATTTATATTTAATTTATTTATACATCAAAGAATTTGCCTCAAACAAAAAAAACATTACAATTCCAAAAATGTGTTTTAACACCACAAAAGTAAATTGTAGGTAAACCTCAAATAAATTCCTGATTGTAATAATATTTATGCATTACACTTTGAGTAGAAATAAACCTCCCTTCGGCGTTACACAAATTATTTGATTTCGTATTTAATTTTTTATTTTTGATTTTACAGTTTAATATTCTCTCATTGAAAGATTCAAAAGAACAGAGTTATTCAAAATACTTTTCATTGTTAAACTCAACTGTGGATTATATAATATCGATAAAAGCCTAAAACATTTTGGTCATAATGCCGTTGGTTTTACAGTCAATGGATTTTTATAAAAATATATTTGATGTTGAATAAATACTACAAAGCCCATTGATTGAAATATTTGAAAGGATCATCTAGTGCGAGAAACTACATACTCGTATATGGACAATTGATGTTTATGCTGCATGTTTTTTATTGTAGACTAGGTTATGTATAAGTGGAGGGTGACCAGTGTTTTTTTTTTGTATAGTTTATCAGCGCTAAAGGGGTTATGAATGCCGTTGTGATGTTATTCACACAGCGTGTTGGTGATGGTGTAGTGATTCGGTGGTTTTCGGTTCCAGTCTTACTTCGGGAGTGTTGTCCAGAATGACTGGGGAGAGTTATTGGTATTGTTGCCATGGCTTATAATTCACAGTTGTTCTTTCGAACATCCCGATGTCATTATCACCGGTCAACACTTTTTAAGCCCACTGCCAGTTTAATGCCTATGCAGTAGTGTGGGCGTCAGTTTTTTTTCGCAGTTCATCGACTCTTATTTTTTGTGGTCATCGGGAGTTGAACCTGAAACCTTTAGCGTGACAAGCAATGATGCAACCACTACACCATGGCCACCCTAAACAATTATATTTTTTAACTGTTTTATCCTTTTTTTTTTGCAGACATTTGAAAAATTATATTCTACTGGCTTATACCCGGCTTCATCCACAGGAATACTGCCTTGATTTGTATATCCTTGAAAATATATTCTAAGCATCAAAACATTCATATATTATCGTACACATCAATTGCTCTGCAAATATGAAGTAGATACTATTGATGCTGTCTTGTCTTTTCGCCAATATAAGCGAAAAAATGAATATCAACCATGAAAATTGGTTTTATTTTAGAAAAGTTATAGAGGAAAACTTTGATTTTCAATTTTCGATTTCACATAAAGAGATTATCTTCTAGTTCCAATCAATGGATATGGTCCATGCAATGTAGTCGGAACCAAAACTTGGGAATTATTGCTTCAATTAAAAAATATTGGTTTTTATTAGAAATATATACAACGCTATAAAAACAAAAAAATTACAAAAAAAATGCAATCAGCGTGTCTCTTGTTCGTAAATTGAAAAGAAAATGAATGTGAAATAAACTTAAAAAAGTCAATGACAAATATTCGAATAGCAGGCAGAATAAACTATTTAACGCACACAATTTTGGTCAATGTATCCAATCATTCTATTGAACAAAAAAAATAGGATATCTATCGGTTTTGTTTTTTATAATTAGCGCGCGCTAAAGGGATTATGAATACCCTTAAACTAGAGCACGGGCATTGGGGAAATTAGAAAAGAAACGAAGGAAGTTTCGATGCACGTTGGCTTTAAATGCTTGTGGGTTGTAGTGATGAGGGAACACAGAGCTATGTAGATCATTCCACACTCGTCGTGTGGTACGGCTAAATAAATAATTTCTATATTCGACAGTAAGTCCGAAAGTAGGCTTGAGGGTAAACTGATGTGCGTTCACTTAACTTAAGAACAAAGGTTGGTTTTTTAAGACGTATTCTCTAAAATTGCATACAACATCTCATCTTCTTACTATGCAAATAATTAAAATTGTTTGCCAACCAAAAAACTATGTCTTTACATCGGTGATTCGAACAAGATAATCACACAACCTCGAAGTAGTTCGCTCAAAATTAAGCAAAATTACTATTCTTACTCGTTATATCTTTATGTTAAGAAATCAAATCTGAATCTGAATATGCAAGTCCTTCTCTGCGATGCAGACAACTTTGTTAAAACTGTGAGTAAATATCAATTATAAATAAGAAGTGTATCAAGAGAGTCTATATTGCCTGATCAGCTGAGACTTATCTGTATTTTAAGTGGCTCTATATGGCCTAATCAGGTGAAACTAAGGCCGTCACTTAAGTGTCTCGCGCGGATAAAAAGAGACTTCTTCCAACTAGATGTGCAAATGGCTGACAATCGAGCTGGTAAGAGAATTTTTTATTTACATTCACAGATTCGACCTTAACCCCCATTAGAACTTAAAAAGTCCAGCATCACAGCGAAATTCCAAAAACTCGCAAACGAGAGATGGACTTCCCTTACAACATGCTGCAACTCAAGAATGCTCTGGACAGAACTTAACAAGAGAAAAACAAAAGAAATCATCGCAGTCAATAGAATTCACCTTTTACTTCCCACAGGTATTACGACTGGTCATTACCTGCTAAAAAAGAATGCGTTTGATCACAATAGGTCTATGCAGATGCTGTAGCGACATAGACGCCAAGGAAGACAGAGGACACAATCCACCTCCTATGCGAATGCCCAAGCCTCAGCAGAAATAGGAAGACAACCCTCGGAGAATATTTCTTTAATGATCTAGGTGAATTGTCGGACAATCCACCAAGAGCCATTCTACAATTCCTTCGGAACTCGGGATAGTTCAGGGAGGCCAATTGATAATATAATATGTTTATTTATTTTAGGTACCCCACACAACACCGGGGAACACAATGGATCCGTTGAGATCCGAGTGAGGCTGTACTTAAGTGCAGCCACCCCTATGACCTAACCTAACGTTAACTGAACTGCTTTAGGTGGTAAGTAAGAAAGTCAGTTCTGCTTACTTTCAGAATTTAAGTTGTAATTTAGAGTTAACTTATAGAAAAAACTGTACTTCCATCGTAAATCTAAACGTAAATCCCTTGTTCCAAACTCATGTGATGTTGAAACGTGTCACTAATGCCACTGTTGACACTTCTAAGGGAATGTGGAGATAAGGAATACCCTGTATTTTCTTTGCCTAAAGATTCTATAATAAACCAACAGAAATAGTTTGCGGATATAAATTTCTAAGACCAATCTTATAATGTATGATTCTTCAAACAGATATTAAGTCTCATGCCTTTTAACTTTTTCTGACTTTTGTTGGTGTCATTCAGTGTCGACTTGTAATGGTGAAATTTAAAGTTGCTATCCATTAAAGTGTTCAAAGATAGGACCTCAGAACATTCGAAAGACAATTGTTACAATAAGATCCACATACTTGTAAGCAATCAATTTCAAACCTCAATCTTTTAACAACTCTTTAATTCTAAATTTAAAGGAAGATAGGATAAGATATCACTACTGACACACCTTTTCGCAAAGATATCGTCATACAATTAAGCCCTGTGAATGTCGATCTTTAAATCTGAAAATATCCACCCTGATTAAATCATTAAATTCAGAATAGATGTACCATATCGCAGTACATATACCCTAAAGATACCTGACCTTAACCAAATTCAACCGGACCACTACACACTAATAAATCTAACTTAAGCTAATGGATGTTTTCTCCTAAATTATAATTGGTCAAGCAGGAACAACGTCTCACAATGTATCCTGTTCGGATGTGGATAGATTTTATTATTAATGACTACTCGGTGGAGTGGATAGCAAAACCTTCAATTTCCTGAAACTCGTCGCATGATGACAGATAATTAGTCAGTGCCCGACCACAAAACAAGTAAATAACAACATCACGAGGAGCACACAATTATTAGCTTATGTCACAATAATCACACTTAAGCACAACCAAACGAGAAATATTAAATTACAAGGATAATCAGTCTCATAATATACTCCTGAGTTATGGCACATTATGAGAATGAGAACCAATTAAGTTTGTACGTGTGGCAGGGCAATAATTAATGCAATGGGACTTATAGCACTGCAGTATATTATTCCCAACATAGTACAGTACTTTGTCATAAGATTGATGACCAAATTGCAACATATTGTTGATTCAGTCAAGTAATTTTGGAAATTATATCTTTTCAATTTGACCTTATAAATGATTTGAATGAGAACATAGCCATGTTGACATGCTCGTGTAGATAATTAAAGGAAACCTTATTTTCAGCTTGATGTATCTGCATAAAATAATGAATATTTGAGCGAATGAATATCAATTTTAATAGAAGAATCAGACGGTCTCGAGGTCTGCAGGGAACCAAACAAAATTCCAATTATTTTCGTAACGATCTTAATGATCTTTTCAAAAGTATTAAGTGATGTAAGTTTCATAAATTTCAAAAAGTTTTTTGCAACTGTTCTAATTTGTTCGTATAAAATATTAAATATCACTCATACGCCACAGTAACCCATATAAGAAAACAAAATTAAATTAATTTTTTTGTGGTTCTGGATTACTAAGCCACGGCAGGTGTATCCAATTAAAGTGTTCTTAAAGTATTTCATTACAAATTGTGCGTAAAGCATTGATGAAGTGACTTATTATGAACCACAAAATGTGAGTGAATAAATTTTCCAAGTTAATTGTCCCAACCTTCACAAAATTGGATTTTAGCATCCTCTCTGAGTATTTGCAAGACGAACCATAAAATTATAATTAAGTAAAGATAACCCGACTGAATTTCATTTAAATCTTTGCTTAAACTTATTTCGCAAACAGAAGGATAATTTTCAGAATATCATTAAGAGTTACAAGCAATAACATTAATTGTGTTTGGTTTTTTGAACTTATGGATACCTGAGGAGTGTAGGGATGAGTGGTAAATGTAATAGATTCTTCATTAGATTATATTTTAATTGGAAACATGTGTACTATTTATAAAGAACTTTCTGGCAGGATCAAGATTGGAAAAGAGGGAATCTTTGTTAGCACGTTCTCTGGAAAGGGAACCACTACCGCAGCAAGCATCCATGTCTTCACAATCAGTCCAATGCAAGGCAACCCTGTCTCGGGTGAATATATGGTTGCAACCGAGGTTGAAATGTGTATCTTGATGACAACCTGAACTTAACCAATCATTAAAAGCAAAAGGATAGTGCCGAAACCTTTGTCGATCTATTTTCACCCTCTTAAAAGTCGACATATAATATCTGAGTTTTTCTAGAATACTTCTACTGCGCAACGTTAACGAAATTGAATCTTGATTTACTTTCTCGAAAACCATCTCAAAGTCTATAAAAAACAGAAAAGATGGAGAATTATACCAGTGTATTGCTCTAGTTGTTAATATGGAAGATCCTGCGATGTATCTAAATATGCTCTGATCCTATCCAACGTTATTATATCCATACGATAATGATAAGGTTATTGCCGGAAGGAAAGAAAGACTTAGCTAGTTTCTGCACTCCTTCAGGAAACTTGATGATTAACCCTTTAATGTTCTCGGAAGCCTTCAGTTTTCCATTACACTCCTTATTATATACCGTTTGGAAGAGCTCAGCAGTTTTTTGTTTTTTTTTTCTTCTTTAAAGCTCTAAACAACCTCAGCGAAATGGCTGACGTCAACATAGGTAGCCTCCAGTGCTTCATAACAAGCTCCGGCTGGTTCTGCGGGTAGCTTTTTCTGGTGAAATACAGATCCATGACACACTTCCAACCGATTACATCACACCCAAACTAAACTTCAAGAAAAAATTCCACGTAGGATTTCCTACCAGAGCTCAGTGGAAGAAAATCGAAGTAGTGAAGAATTTCGACATGGTCATCTACACCGACGGATCCAAGATGGACTGTTGCGTGGGGGCCGGTGTCTACTCGGAATCACTAAAAATATCACTATCATACCGTCTGCCAGATTTTGCCAGCGTGTTCCAGGCGGAACTACTAGCAATTCGAGAAGCTTGTATGCAGCTCGGGCGTGACACAACGCACAAACAAAACATTGCTATCCTTGTGGATAGCCAAGCCGCTATCAAAGCCATTGACTCGGCTACCATATCCTCCAAACTAGTTCAGGAGTGCCGGAACGAGCTTGCCCGCTTGAGTGAATGTTTCAGGGTCACACTGCTTTGGGTCCCAGGGCACAGTGACATAGAAGGAAACGAACGCGCAGACGAACTGGCTAGGCAGGGCTCAGCCCTACACGCCTCACTCGTGGCAAGGGTCCATATCCCGCTAGGAGCGGTCAAAGCACAAATTCAATCATACTTCCTACAGAAGGCAAACCTCCAATGGAGGGGATTGACCAACTGTAGCATATCTAGGAAGATATGGCCGACCTACGATAAAAGCAGACATCGCCAGAATCACGGCTACAGTCACGGGGCACTGGCCGATTGGAGCCCATGCGGCCAAATTAGGCATCCCCTACTACCATCACTGCCGCAGCTGCGGCAACGTAAATGCGAAAGAGACTCTCTCTCACTTCCTCTGCCAATGTCCGGCGCTAGCAAGAGCTAGACTGCGCGCATTCAACCAACCATTCTTTGATGACCTAAAGGACATCTCTGGTAAAGGGATAAGGGAGCTAATCAATTTTCTTAACTCCACAGGTTGGATCTAGATATCGGCTGTCCACACAACAACAACAAATATCATCAAACAGGTCACACGAGACGTGATAACAAAAAGGCACACCTAGTACTACTTGGGTTCATGATGAACCGCCACCTCTACCTACCTACCTACCTACAGATCCATGTGGTAACACAAAGGACCTTATCTGGTCTAAGTGAGGTTGCACCTGCAGCCTGCTCTAAAGGCTCTGATCGCTGTTGCAATCTCGGTGTTGTTCCATCAGAACGCTCATTCAACTATCATGCTGTCGTTTAAATGGTTTGGCAGCCTTCAATCCCTCTATCATTTGCTAAGCCACCAAAAGATTACGGACCCTTGATAGTTATTTTTTATAGCGTTTAAGAAAATGTCGGCAGTATTGCATAAAGGAGCCTTTTAAGGTTTTTATTTTTATCGGTCTTTTCTTCTCTCTTCTTTTTTGACTGCGCGAACTGATGATGAAAATCAGAACACACAAAATCATTTGTTATGGACGGTACAACGTTATGATCAGAATTCATCACTAAAGAATGGAAAGGGTGAATGCAGGTTCGACTTCCCATAGGTTGCGAATGCAATTTAAGGAGGATCCTTGCTAACTTGATTTTAAAAAGCTTGTTGGTCCAGATCCATCGTAGAATGTTTGTCTGTGTATAAAAGCAAATGTATAAAAAGGAAATAATTTCTATTCAGCTAGTACCGATGTCGTGGATAATGGATTAATGGGCGGTTCTATTCTATAACAGCAGTTTGTACCACATTTTTGTTTTCATATTTTTTGTTTTGTTTTTTTTTTTTTTGTTATAAAGCAGAAAAAAATCCACAAAATTGGATAAAACTCGAAAAAGACTCATCCATTCTAATTTTGTTTGCTCCTATATACACATTTTTCTAAGAATCTTTTTAACACTATAACCTAGAATTTTCACCTTTCCCCATAGTCATTTAACTTTAATGAGGAAAAATATTACGAATGCCATTAGCTGTGCTAGAAGCACTGTACACAGATAAAACGATTCGTATCAGAGACCATTTATCATTTTAATACATCCTCATTAGCGGCTCAAGAGGATCCTTCATTCACAGTACCCGACTGCCAACTATAACACACTCTGCTTCTTGACTGCCTCCATTCACTGGGACTCTACGACCAGTATTCACTGCCTGTGTACCTCATTTAACACTTTTATTTGGCACCAGCTCTCTCGTCTGAATTACGACGAACAGGAAATTATGCTAATCCAAAAATGGAAAAAAAAAATCCCTTAGCCTAAATATTTTGTACACTGCTGGCGCCTTGTATTTTACCCGGACGCCATGCAATACCATTAGAAGTAAGTTAAAGGCAAACGCCCTTTAGGCACCCCGTGTCGATTTTAATTTACTTAGAAACGGTAGCGTACATCAACATCAAGACGACGCGTTTGAAGTGCCTTCATACTTATTTCAAGTATTTACCAAAAGGTTTTATTCCCCATGGGTATTTAGCTACAACCACCCAAAAAGGAGAGGGGATTCTTAGAGCTTCCATCGACATCATTTCATGTTCATCATCTGCTTCAACAAATCTAAGAATAGTAACCAGGACCACATAAAAGCCCCCACCTCTTTCGTCAGCATGCACACTGTAGTGACATCTTTCAGAAACATTCACACCACCAGAGATCGCAGAGTACACATGTTCTACCATACACGAGTTGCAAAAGGGAATCACAAGGATTTTGAGTGGCATATTTATGGATGTCAGAATCTCATGTATTTAAATATCATTGCAGGACGTCGTTGACACAATCCTTTTTTCTCCTATTTGAACGTTTCTTTCTCTCTCTCGTGAACAGCATATTTGTGTGACTTTTGAGAACGTGCTAAAAATATGAAAGGCAAACGACACAAACAAGAAGGAGGCTGACTTTCCATTTCAATCCATATCAGAGGTACCATCCCCGGCTGTAGCTCCAAAGCAAAGCGACATCATCAACACGACAACTCACGTAACACGGATTCATATGTGAATGAAATGGAATGGTTGCGTGGGATATGGAGAGCTTAGAGTATCTTGGCACCATTCAGTCGAATAAAAGCAAAGGCTGACAGTCATTAAAGCCGCATTTCCATTTAAACACGTTCCCATTAAATCGCAACCATTCAGACCTGAACGGGATGGTATTCAACATGACGGTCTGCGACCGAACAATGAAAGTCAGAATTTGGAATGCCTTCCAGAACAAAAAAAAAGATGAAAAGTAACGTTCCCATGTTTAAAAATTTTTCTTTTTTCTTTCAAAAAGTGTTTCCTCAAAGCGTGAGATCATATGTGTTACTGGGTCTCATCAAAATGGCAAACAGGAATCAAATGCAGGGTCCTTGTAACAACACACACACACACACGACATATAATGAATAATAGCAGAGTGGATTGTGCTTCAAATACACTCCATCGGCCTATTCTCATCCAACTTCGATAATCACAAATTCTCTGGGGTTGGTTGGAGTGCAATAGAACAAATTACAAGGACACAAGGACACCGCACATACACAAACACACACTGAGATGAAACAATGAAAACCGAAGGAATGGCAAATAACAATAAACGCTCGTATGTATGCCACACCAGCTGAGTATCATAACACATATGAAACAGCCTGGGATTTGGTGCTGTGGTTCTGTGGACGAAAGGATGAATCCTTGTCTGAAAATGAAGGAATCTTTTGTGCTATCCTTTTTTGTTTTCCTGATAAAAATTACTTCCAAAGGAAAACCATATCCAATTTGACCAGAAACCAAGTCCTATTATCCAACTTGGGAAGGATCATTCCCACCATGGTGCTGGTGGTGGTGGTGGTCGTGGTTTGTATTAATTAAGTGATTTAAATGTTGGGGTGGAGAAAGTTTCCTTGCACTGTTGACGAAGTGGAATTAGGTTATTTTTGCGCAACGTTTACCAACGCCAAATGTAGTTTTAATCCAAGGATGTCCTTTATGACTTTGTGGTTGAACGAAGTTCATTTTTGTTGCTTGTGAAAGGGGTGAAACTGAAAAAAAAATTAATGAGTGCTGATGTAAAAGGTGAGATTTATGTTCACAAGTGCATAAATTTCTGTTTTATTCTGATGATGCTTTGGAGCGAGTAAGCGGATTTGTTCATGTATACGAGTATACAAACACGGTTGTTCACCTTGATATGGGGTAAAAACAGAGTACAATTCGTCGAGTACTTCAAACGTAAAAGCTTGTAGCTTTAGAAACTCATTTGACGTTATATTTATGTATGTGGTGGGATTAGTCACCAAATGGAACTTAAGACTTGTATGGAGTTCTAACAATGCTATTAAGAAATTGCAATCATACAATGGGAAAAACAATTATGAAAGTATGGCTATCCATCCAAAAGAGTATAAAACTAAGAAGTTTGCCTCTCTATTGTTCGTTTTGTTAAAGGTGAACTTTTAAACGATTAAACCGAATTTTTCGTTTCGTTTTTTCTGTTGTTTATGTATTTCTTAAGGGAATGTTTACAGATAGATCCTTATTCTAATTGGCTTTGTGAAAGCTGGGTAATCATTATGCAAAGAAGTCAAAGGAAAACTTATTAAGTTCAGAAATAACTTAACTAATTTGAATTAAATTTTCGGAGCTCAGGTCAATAAAGAAGAGTATATCCCCATTCAGGGGCACACGTAAAAATCGGACGGGGTTTGCCGTCGAATTTACCGCCCTACAACGGAAAACATCAATAGTTACGAAGAAATTTACTGTGGACAACCCCTGTAAAAGAGACAATACTTATATGTTATTTGAAGTAATCTTTGTTGTGAGCCAGAGTAGAACCACGGAGGCAACTTCGGTACAGGTGAGGAGGCACGCTTGTCTGTGCTTGGCTCAGCAACGTCGGACGGGTGTAATTCTTGTCAACCCCACCTTGTACCACCTGCTCAGCACACAAAATCTCGTGCCATTGAAACTAGCTAAAGAAGAAAGAGGAAGCTCCCTAATACCCTAAATAGACATCAGACGGACAGCGAAGAGTGACAGAAAAGGAAAGAGCATTTGTCCAAGGACCTATGCCAATACCCTGGAGAAAGACAGGAAACGAATAACGCGATACTACCCTAACTAGCCTAATCTAAACCTAAACTATACTAACACTTAAAGCTTAACCTATACTAGACCTAACTATCTTAAGACTGTCCTAAACTTAACCCTAATCGCACCCTCTTTTCCCGTATCTCTCCTGGATAAGGTTCGTCAAAAATTCGAGACATGCCAGATGTTGTTGGCAAAGCTATCTTCGATGGCCGATACTGCAGGAGATAGAGCAGGTTGTGTCTTCCTCACCTACACCGAAGTTGCCTCCGTGGCTCTATCCTGGCTCACAATAACTTACCACGAAGTCTTGAGTTTCAGACTTGTGAGCGAGCGCCTCGTATCAATGCTAAATTCGCCAAAATAAACTTGATTTACGCGTATGCTTCCACAAAGATGGAAGATATATACACTGAAGAGAACTTCTGAGAGCTCCTGGACAAGTCTTATGAACAATCTCCTTGCTAAGCTAAGAAGAAAGATTTTTTTGGCAGTTGATTCCCTTTCTGAATAGAGCCTACAAAGTAGGAATGTATTAATTCCCTGACAGTATTGTTTTAACAAGACCATTGTAGTCATTATGAGGACTACAAACTGTCGAGGCAAAGAGGAAGAAATCCTTAAACAGAAAATGTTGGTCCCCATACCATGATCAAAAGGGTTACTGAAATTTACTGAAAGGAATCGTGATGCAGCAAAAAAAAACAAAAAGATAACCTCAAAAGTCTCAATAAAGGCAACGTAATTTATCTTTCCCTGATCCTTTCATTTAAATTTAAGTTCGGCAGCCTTACATGTGTATTTCAATTGTTTTTGCTCAGATAACCTATCCGATTTCTAAATGATTGAACAAAAGGTAAACTGTCCTTCTGTCTATATGTCTTAGTTGACACTTTAGACACAAAGGATAAACGGCTAAATCTTAACAAAACAAAAAAAGGCTAAAAAAGGTAAAAAAAAAAAAAAAACAAACCACCACCGAAAGACACCAAACTTAATATCCTCCTGTTTTTTGTAAACTACCCACATGCCTTAACCACATGTGGTACGTGTGACAAGGTCACTTTTTTTTCTTTCACAATTTTTTTTTTCCTTAATTTTGAAACCTTTGTTAGAGTCCCTCTTATACAATAGTGAAGCCCAATAGACTTGGTAAAAAGGTGCCACAGCTTTTGTAGTCACTCTCAAAGCAAAAATTTAATGAAAAATCTTCAGTTTGTGTGGTATCGTTTTCGTTCCTTCTTGTGTGTATATCCCACCTTCTAAGGGTGTTTTGTTGTCCTTTAGTGGTTTTCGTCCTTTTGTATCTATCAATGGTGTGAAATTGATATTGTCTGTTGTATGGTGACGACAAAAAATAAAACTTCAAAAACCAGCATCATGCAATTAAATGAGAGCCAGAGATAAAGATGACGATGACAAAAACGAAGGACAATCAGTCCAGCTAAGGACTGAAGTTTCATTAAAAACAACCGCAATATAGTGGGGGCGGGTTGATAATATAAGTTTCGGAAAATGTTAGTGAATAAAGCAAAAAGGAGAAATTTTGTGCACAAACTTTGAAGTTCGAAAGAAAACTACTTTTAATTAATATTTGCTCATAAAAATTTGTATATACGAGTAAAACATACAACACACCCCTTAAGATTACTGATACTTCCTAAATGGGTTGCTGAAGAATCTTTGGGGTTTCCTTTAATTCGTTTTTAATTTTTTTTCTCTGCACAGCTTTAAAGTGGTTAAATCCCATATATGAAATGCTAATGGAAAGTCTTCTCAGCAATGGAGAAGCAAGACACCGTCAAAGGCTTCTTCTGAATAGGCTTATGAAGTCGGTATTGTGCTACGGATTACCAATTTGCATTGAACCCACGAAAACATCGCCTTGTGGATGATAAATTGCGACAATATAAGGGATAAAAATGTGCACTCAAAGCATGTTGCACTTTTCTTGAAATGTTGCACAACGGAATTTTCGTATAGGAACCTTAATACGTAGAGCATGTGCTTTTTAGAGCCCTCATTACCCAATTCAAACGTAATGAAGTAACAAAAAAACGGATAGAAATTACGGAAACCTAGTGACCAACTATGCTTCAAGTCGAAGATAATTGAATGACAGTGAGCTGGAGCGCCTGTTCAAGACTTAAACAGAGAGCAGATAATGTTAGGTTTCATTGCTTACTAACTTACTTAATTAAGGTGGCGCTACAGCCCGGGGTGGACCTGGGCCTCAACCAACAAGCATCTCCAGCCAGCTCGACCTTTAGCTAGCTGCCTCCAGTTTCGCACGCTAAGTTGGTTGAGGTCCCCTTCAACTTGCGTGCGCCACCTGAGTGGCGGTCTTCCTCTACTTCGCTGTCCCTCCGGGGCTGGATTCGAAGAGTTTTCGGACCGGAGCATTGGTGTCCATACGCTCTACATGACCCAGCTAGCTCAGTCGTTGGACCTTCACTCTTCTGGCTAAGTCGATGTCGCTGTACAGCCCGTACAGTTCGTCGTTGTATCTCCTCCTCCACAACCTTCATTACATTCATACTTTACTCTCCAAGAAAGATCTTTAAACTGTGCGAGAGGCGAATGCAAGGAGAGATAAAATCTTGAACTCTTCGAGATGAACAACTGTACCGCCAGCGTCGACAAATATGGAAGTCGTTAATGTCTCAAGTAGAGACTCTGCATCAAATAAATCAACCTGATGGAGTAGACACTAGCAAGCATTCCCAGACACAACAAATTAAATTCTGCACGCACCTCAACCTACTCTTATGTTGCTCTTCGCTTAGATCCCATAGCTCTAATCCTTTGATATTGTATTCGTTTTATAGGATTCTCTATTCTTCGTATGCAAAGCTATCCAAAACCAATAGAACCCCTCGAATAAAAGAGGAATCAATACACTCATCCTATATGCTAAGGTTAACAGTAAGACACACCACCTTATCGGTTGGTACCCACTGACAACATTTTACAATGTCATCTCAGGAAACCAACTCAATTTTGTTTGTGCCTCTCCTGTCGGTTACGATTAATCCCTAGAAAACATCCTAAGTACTTTATCAGATCATGTTAGATGATACCATGCACGCGTTCCCACTTTTGGAAGATAAATTCGCGCATCCAATTCAATTCGTTTCGGTGACATAAAACGACAGGAGAGTGAGCCGTGTGGGCCGGGTGGGCATAAGAAAAATTGTCATGTATGTATGACAAATGAAATTACATGTATCCCGTACCGAGACGGCGGCGTTCGTTTTAATTTAATTGCATTTCACTCTGAACTCTTCGACATTAACTGGCATCCTTCTCGAAATACACTCAATTAGCAAACTCGAAACTTACTTCTTTTTTTTTGCCGAGCTATCCTCCACATCACGGTTTGTATGTTTTTTGGAATGAGCAATGAGCCCTCCGAAGTGCGTAATTCATATAATTGAAGGAGAACACCGAAACGTGTTCTCGGCCTCCTTCCCAGGGTATAATTTGATGTTTACTTTCACTTCATATTAATCTTTTTGCCGCAAAGCGTATACACATACCTAGTAATGCTGTTCGGTTGTTCTGTTAAATTGCGTAAAGTGTCATGGACGGGCACACGCTGAGGGGTGTAATTGCGTAGCCACTTGAGATGGAACTGGAGCGAAACTGTGGCCTGATGATCACTGTTAGCTTTCATCCCCCACAGCCGAAAGGCAAACATTAACTCTTTTTATTTGCATTTGTGTAGAGCGACGTATACACTAATTACGCTCGACACTTCACGCGTATGCGAAACGCACGTCATGCGTGAAGAGCACCCACTTTTCATCTCCGGGGCTGCTGTCAAAGCGCGTGTATGCTCTGCTTATCTTTGTTTTAGAAAATGTGTATTTTTTGGTTAACCCAAAGGATATGATAAGACTGGTTGTTGAGTTGTGTGTTAGTCTTTCAAACCCACATCCACCCGGTTCACCGAATCCACCTCGAACACAAAGGATGTCGAGAGAGGAGCAAATCCTTCATGGCAATGAATGCAATGACGATGTTGGATAATTAAAGCGATAAAATGCAAAATGTTTCCTTGGCGTTTGGTGTTTGCTAAAATGCGAATTGCTCACCCGTTACACCTGACCCTTGAAAATTCTTAAGCCAGAGAGTGTTACTTACTACATTCGTTAGGGCTTAACGAATGCACCAACTATTCTGGGGCACTGGTGCAAGGGTTTTGTGCTAAATTTTGTAAAATTATTTCTATTTCTCGACCTGTAGTACGTGAAAGGCATTCTGAAGGGATATTTCAGGTATACCTGATCTGTGATTGTTTAAAAGGAAAGGAAAGTCAGGAAGATAATGGAAAAGCAAAACAACAAAAAAATTGAAATTCTCCAAAAGTTAGAATTGGGATTATGTAGCGAACAGCAGCGCCAATCCCTTTGCTCAAAAATTAAATGGAAAAAAAGGAAAATAATCCGTGAGATATAAGAAGATATCCTTCTCATTTTTTTTTTTATTCTTTTCTAAAAGAAAAAACTTTTCTCTTGCTTTGTTTCGTTTTTTTTTTTTTTTGGGGTTTTGTGCGGAAACTTTTGAACAGAGGCTAAAGAGGTTTTGTTTAGGATAAGTTGGTGGTATTGGGATTATTTCAAAATCAATGGACTTTAAAAAAAAGGCACATCTGCTTAGTTTTAATTAATTTTTGAAATAAATTAAACAATTGACAAGTGGTTAATCACACAATTGAAAAGGGATCAGGTTTTGTGAGAAGAATGGTGATATATTAGACGCTTTAGACGAAATTAATTTAACAACCCTATTGTTTGATTTATGTACTTATATTTACTTCAAATCTTTAGTTGAGGCTTATGTATATGTCTTATGTGCTTATTGAGGACTCAGTAGCGAGAGCTACCACATTTTAAATCCTCATTTCGATAGATTACTTACTTATGACCGAGCTACTGTTAGCCAGGTTCTTCTATTCGGTGTTCAGGGTTGGAATGGAAGATTCCTCGAGCTGGAGCATAAGAGTTCATCCACTATACATTACCTAGCCTCCTTAATTGTAGGTGGTGGTGTTTTCTCCGATAGGCTTAATCTCAGCCTCTCTTTCCGTCTTCCAAATCATTGTAGGGTATTCCAGCCAGAAATATTGGCGATCAAAGAAGTCTAATCTTGGCTGAAAAAAAAAAACGTGATATCTTCCACAAATATGCATATCTTTTCAGACAGTCAAGCAGCAATCAGGTCCCTGGAATTAGTCTCTTCAAATTCGTTAGTAGCTCTAGATTGCCGATCATCTCTTAAAGAGATGGGGGAGCAGTTCCATTCAAATGATTTTTGTAGAAGCTGCATGGACGAAGAGGAGGAGAAAACTATTCCCCATCTTCTTTGTAACTGCTCTGCTCTCTTCCGCAAAAGAAAACTCCAGTTAGGAGATTTCTGCTTTAGCAACTTAGGCGATCTACACAAATGTCAGAAACCTCCAATTGGTTCAACGAGTAGGTAAGGAGATCTCTCCAGATCCATATGGTATCACAATGGACCTATCACTGGTCTATGTGTGCTGGCTTTCAGCTGGCAGCCACTCCTCCTTCCTCCTTCATCCGATTTCGACAAGTCCATGCATCTGCATCATACGTATATAGTAGGACAGAGATGATGAGGGTCTTATATACATTGGTTCTTACCAATGGAGCCTTGCTTAATAATTGTCTCCTAAAGCTTTAGTAACAGTGATTAGAGAGTGTGATTCCACGTTGGATCTCCACACTGATATCATTTCCAGAACGTTGTCCTTTATACGTGATGCCGACGCACGAAGTGATTTGAATCATTAATCGTGGACGTTCTTTCCTTTCAACCCCACTTCCTAGGAAAAATTATTCAATGACACAGCTTTCTAATCGGTACTTCATAGGCGCTACACTACCTGCGAAGATAGCTCAGATGACACGATAAATGGGCCGCATTAGACCAACGATCGTCGTTAGTTCACGTTTCGGTTTATCCAGGACGCACTGCCTGGAAGTGATTATGCATTTTCGACTCCCAAATGTCGATATTAGTGACGACTATTGAAAAGACTTGAAATTGACAATGGTACCCTAAATTTCTCATACTCGTTCCTTATCACACGACGTAGAAGAAGAACGGCAACGTATTCTAAACTTATCGAATTCCGACCTCGACAGCACAGATAATGGGCCGTATGCATAAAAGCTAGTAAATGCTTCTACTAGACAATTTTTAAGTAAATGCTTGATTTTCGTATGCACAAAAAGTAAGTAAATGCTGGAGAACAAGCATTTACTAGGGGACATAGTACTTACTAGTTTTGGATGAATTTCACTAGTAAATACTTTTTTCGTATGCATAAAAACTAGAAAGTACTTATTTTTTGTAGTATTTACTGGACTTTTTTCAAGTCGGTGAATAGCAACTTGAAAATATGCTAGCAAATAATTTTTAAGGTAAATACGAAATTTTGCAATTTTATTCGTAAATTTCTGATAATTCCCAAATTATTCAATCGCTTAATTTACTGAAATAGCCATATTTCTACGTGTTAATTTCGACATTCGTGACATTAGAAGATGAACCGAAAAGAGTTGATCTTGAAGTGAATGTGGTCAAAACCCAGTATATGCTGTCAACAAATAAAACAGGATTAGTCTACGGAATAGGACAGAGCTTCACTATTGACAACTACAACTTTGAAGTAATCGTAGTTAAAGAGGACAAAGTTGCTCTACATTTACAGAATGCTGATCTTACCAGTCCTACAATATTGCGTCCAGTGCTTTATACTAAAAAAAAAAAAAAAAAGCAGAGCAGTTATTGAACTCCTGCGGGAGAAAAATTCGTCGTCGGATATTAGGTCCCAACCCTCCATTAAAATCTCGAGAACTGGAAGTAGGGCGGCGGGGTTTGAAGTGGTTGGAAGGCTGCACTGTATCAGGCAGAGAATTCACAGGTCGAGAGCCTGATAGGTAGATACGTTATTCAAACTTCGAAAAGGAAGGAGCAGTTCAGAGCAAAATGTGATGGACTTGGCAAATACGGTAGCATTAAGCTAGTCGCGAGCTTTCGACTGAACTGCCATGGAGAATGCGTTAATTAGCTAGGAGATGAAGAACATGAACATCTATTATAATGTTATTAATAATTTTTCCCGATTTGATCCATGGCCCGTCAGCGCAACATGGATTTTAATTGCTCATAGTTCGGTTCAGATTTTATCTTTTTAATAGAGCATTTTAAAAATTAACACGAACTTCATTTAAATTTTGACTGAAGCTTCAATATTTGTCATGACTATTACATACTTGTAACTTTAAAAGGGTTGCCTAAAAAGATTGTTTCCAGTACAAAAATTACAGAAACGTAAACATACCGGCCAATAAAATTTGAAATTGAACGTTTGCCCAGAGTATTAAAGTAATTCGTAGTACATACTAGGAATTTTGGATGAACTAGTAGTATTTACTTGAATGAATCCAGTATTTACTAGAAGTATTTGCTATCAAGTTGAAACTAATTTGTATGCATATCAAATCTAGTAAATACTTCAAATATTAGCTTCTCCTAGTAGAACTAGTATTTACTAGGACCTTTTACTCCTAGTATATACTTAAGTTTTATGCATACGGCTCAATGAAATGGAGTTCTACAGAAAGAATTTAATTTTTTCAAAATCCAAAACTGCGTCAAACCAATATCCATGCATCAATGAAGCCATAAGACTTTCTATCTTCGATATGTCTGTTAACGACTACCTACGTTGGAAAGACCGTACATTCGAAAAATTCTGCAGAATGTCTATGTATTCCTTTAATGATATTGGCTTCATTCTAAATAGCTTTCATTAGTCCAAAGCTCAACGTTCATAGCTGTGCATTAAAACTGGATCTGCATGTTCCAAATAGTATTCGAAAAAACATGTTAAGACCTTTAGGCGACAGAAATATTGCAAAGTCCATGGATTTGCGGGAACACAGAAAAATGTTTCCTGTTCTTCCCTGTTTTATCGCTTGCATTCCGGAAATGCTCTTATGTGTACTTTTAACACACATTTTGGCGATTTTTTGTAGCGTCGAAGACCGTATAGTATGTATGTTTGTAAGTATTGAAACTGGAAAGAATCCTAACAAACCATAGCTTTTAAGTCCGCTAAAGGCAGACACTTAATAAGTAGCCAACGTTTTATGCTTCAATAATATTGCCATTTCGCCTACATCGTATATTTACATACAAAATCATTCATTTACTCATCACTTCTATTCATTTTATAATTTAATAAAAAAAAAAGCTGAAAGTAAAAATAAAATAAAAAGTTAAAAATAATTCCGTAAATGAACATTTCTTTTCATAGGAAATAAAAAAAAAAGCAGCCAATTACCTACAAAAAAAAGCGAAAAATTAAATTTTCCAAGAAATATTTCTCTATCTCTCCGAATATCTGCACACAACACTTCCTTGAAAAATGTCTTTTACATCCAAAAGGAAAATCAGATAAAAATGTTGAAATGCGATTTTCGTTGTCGACTACTGCGAAACGATGAAGATGCATAATATACTTTCAACAATAGATAAATACTTATTTAATGGTGTGTACTAAGCGAAAAGCCTTTTTAAATGTGTAATAAGAGAGAAACGTGAATAATGATATTACGTTGAATTCTTTGAAATTAATCTCAATCTTTACGGTGTCATCAATTTGTTAGAAGGTTTTTTTTCTTCAAGAATTAAGTGGAGAAATGTGGAAGTTGTTGTTTAGATATTTTTGTCATTCAGACTTTTTTTTTATGAGTGTGGAAATTCGAGAAATAGATCACATATGTACACGTGTTGGAAGAGCTGTGAGTTGAACATTTTTAGACGACGAATATTACACCATACATTCATATGTAGCATTTAAATTGAAATATAGAAGTATACCTGAATTGAAGAACAACACAGCGTCAGGACCCACAAACTAAGCTGCAGAACTATTCAAGTGCGCACTCACAATTTTGGCACCAATTTTCATGCTAATAATGTTTAATTCATGACAGTTGGAAGGGAGAAATAATCATAGCGATACCGAAGACAGGAGATCTGCATGAATGGAGGTGGAGGTATAATATCTTAATCACAATTCAAAGAGTGTTTGCCCTGATCCTATACTGAATCGGATATCAACATTAACCTCATCGGTGTAAAAGTCCACATATGTGGACTTACATTTTCTCTCTTTTTTTAATTCTTCCGTACTCATTTTTGATGAAATTATTATTGGAAACGAAAGAGGAAATATAGTTTCTCTTAAAAACAGAAACTTTTTGAATAAGTTTTTGAAATTTGGAGCCTTTTTTTTAACTGAATTTAAGTGATTTCGCGTGGAAGAGCTCCTCTGTTTGGTAAGTAATAAAACGTACGTTTTTAACAAAAGAAATTATTAAAAACTCAAAAATAATATAGAGGATGCAATGCTTTATCTGTCAAATATAAAATATAAACAATTCAATTGAATCATAACAAGATATTAACTCTTGAATGTCAGGTACACATATGTGTACTTTGGCTGTTAACACAAGAAAAAATTGATTTACCGAGTACACATATGTGTACTTCGGCACTATCTTGCTAATACAATTTTTAAACTTTCTGCTCTTTTTCAACTGCCTTTTCATTGATTTTCTGTTAAAACATAACTGTTCGGTAATTCCCAAAATTGCAGATCTAACCAAAAAGGACAAGGGGAGGAAATGATTAAATTTTTGAATGACAGTGATGCTAGGCTATCGGATGAGGAAGATTAGAAGATTGCACAGTGGATTCGGGAAGTCGGGGAGATAACGACGGTTAACAGGAAAGACAACAAGAGAGAGAAACTAAGAAAAGTAAATCAGCCTCTGATCACAAAAGAGCGTTTTGCTGTCTTTGAACATTTTCCTGCTTGTAGAGGGCCAAAAAATGCCAAAGGGTGCCGAAATCCTGGTTGTGTTTCGCGTTCGGGTGTAGTGTGCATAAAATGCAATTTTTATTTTGCATCAATGAAAATATTTAATTGCTTTTCAAAGTACCACAAAAAGCAGTGGAGTTTTTAATTTTTATGCAACAGGTAAAGCTTTTGCTATAGGTAAGCTATTTTTATTTGTGTAAATTAAAATTGAAAAAAAAATATTAGAAATTTGACATTTTTATACCCTGTAATCGACCGCAGTCCACATATGTGGACCCTTAAATACCGTTAGTTACAATTATTTTTCTAAACTTCTTTTTTTTTTTTAAATAATTACTTTGCCCGAATATAACTAGAAACGAATAAAAAAAACATATTTTTCCACTTATTTTTCGGCCGGCAGCGAAGAGGTTAAACGCCAAATAGCAAGGCATTTTGGACTTAACATCAAGAAAATGCGGTTTGAAACTCGATGCATTACACAATTACAGTCACAATGCGGAAGAGCTATGCAACCTAGGCAACATGATTATAGCCCGGCTCTAGAAGTCTCTATCTTGAGAGCACTCCAGTGGATTGGGGCTGCTTCTCAAAGCAGACGGTTACTTCACTTCTAGCCGTAGGAAAACCCTGGAAACTTTGCTGGAGGTGCACATCCCAGGTTTGGAGATACAGCCAGATATCCCTGATGTCACCACCAATGCTTCCGATTGTAGGATCGACAGCAGAACTAAAAGTCTATCTGGTAGACTTTTCAGCCATGACAAGATTAGATGGGCAGTCGGCTCATTTAAACCCTTCAACTCACCAGAGAGTAATGTAGTCTTTCCGGCTCTCATCCAGATTAATCTGGACTACATTTATTTAGGACCAGCTTTAACCTAGGATACATTCCACTAGCTTGGCGGGAAGTTACTGTGGATTTTATCCCCAAGCTAGGCAATAAGCCTAGCGAGCTCCCTAAATCCTACCGCCCTATCAGTTTGACATCGTTTTTTCTGAAAATAATGGAAAAACTGTTAGATATTTATAAAAGGTCTACCAATAGGGACTTCTGAACTTTGACAGTTGATAGCGGCCATATTGTTGAAGCTACATCTGTCAAATTGGCTGTCACTTATTCAGTCTGTTTTGCCAAATCACCATGAATGAATATAGTGTTCAACAACACGTGCAAATAATAAAATTGTTTTATCAAAATGGGTGTTCTGCTAAGGCCCATTTCTGGATGAATGGGTAAGTCAACAAAATTGTCGAATTTGGAACAATACCAATCCAAATGAGATCCAAGAGCGTCCAATGCATCCCGAAAAAGTCACTGTTTGGTGTGGATTTTGGCCTGGCGGCGGCGTCATCGGTCCATATTTCCATCACCATCAACGCTATAGGTCGATGATTACTAACTTCTATTGGCCTGAATTGGATGATATGGACACCAACGATATGTGGTTTCAACAGCTAAGGCATAGTCCAAAGTAAGTCAACCACTACTAAATCTTAACTCATAAGAAAAGAGCGATCTTCTGTTTAACCCTAGACAATGGCTCAAAAGACTCTTAAAGCATCTAGTACCAACTTGATGATTTCAAAATCCATATAGTTCCGCTTCGATGCTCTGTATAAAACTGGGTTGCAAATCATTGGCGAGGAAATCTTAAGTTTGCAAGCTTGAAAAAGTGCATCTCACCTTCATCAAAGAAGAGCCACTCCTGGATTTGACTGGCTTATTTATACATATTTCACAATAGATCTAGGTGGCAGTGCTCTCGCAACTTCATCACACAAGCTGACCTGGTCTTGAATACTTACAAATATCTGGGGAAATAGCTTATCATTATGCCGATTCATGTTAGTTGGAGAAGACTCAGCTTGGTGAATGTGATCTCTTCAGTCGCCCTTCATGACTTTGTTTCAGAATTTATCGATGTGGAATACCTAGTGTAAATGAAAATTGATCGTTTTTGACATCGTGCTCTTAGTATACAGTACAAATTGATCACTTACCATGGGTTAAGGGACGTAAAATCCACCTGTACACCTGCACAGCAAATGTCAATTACTCAAACAACGTCAGAGTGGTTTCAACTCAAGGAACTGCATTTTTTCCATAACAAAAATTAATTAAAAACTTTAGAAGCATGTCAAAACCTCTTGAGCACTTAATTGATTGAAATAAATTACTTTACCAGTTTTTCAAACACAATCAATAAAGCGAAAAAAAACATGTCCCTTCAGAAGGAAAATCGAATCAATAGAAAAAAAAAACCGCTCATATCAGCAATTTTGCTCTATGCAGGACTATATATCACCACCATCCCAATGCTTCGCACCCATGCTATGCAAGTGCAATGCAGGAGATATACCTACATACTCGATATGTCCTTGTGTGATCATCGGAAAATCAGGAGGGAAATCGCAAGCACAAGTTGAGTTCATAGTCGAGCATGCACCGGGAGACAATCCAATCAATCAAATTAAAAATGTGACGTTGGCATACATTTTAGTCCTTGTTCGACGATTTTAGCGATGTGAAACAACCCCGTTTTCATTGCGAATAAACGTTTAATCCGCAAATTTGATTTCATCAGCAGGACTTACACTTTCCTTACACGCAGCCTGAAGAGAATTGAATTAATTTTTTTTTGTTTTCCCACTCCCAATAGCTGATATATTACCATAGATTGCCAAAGCGAAATGGGTCAATCAATTTAAATGGCCAACTCCACCCACTACGCCACCTTGCTTAATCCTTCATCATCTTCCAAAGAATCACTCGACCATACAAGATGAAACAAGGAAACGTTTCTTTCCAGTGATTTATTTTTCCATTACCATATCAGATATCACGCTACCACGCCTCAACATCTCCGACATCCCGCGCACGGAGCAGTAAAAAAAAAAAAGGATAACACGTGTTCTCAAGCCCGCAACGTAGGCAATTTATTACGCCATCAGGAACAGCACCGAAAATTGCTACATTAGCCGGAATACGAGAATCTTTCCTAATACAAAATTATGTACCTCAACAAAGCCGTAAGCGTTCATTACTACACCTCATCCTTGCGGTGTCCTTAATTCATTTAAAATGATGAGTTCAACTCAGTGTAAACACCCGGATGCCCTTTCTTTGCTCACAGATGATGATGACCCGCAATCAGTGGTCTAATGTCGTGCAAAATGATATTTTTATTGTAATCCACAGAGCTCGACCTGAATAGCTGGCAATTTATGCCTCAATTAAGGTAGTCCACAGGACAGAAACTAACATTAAAGAAGACCTCAAGGATCTAACTCATTTGACCGCACCATCCATCAGAAGAAAGTTTTGCTTTACTTGCGGTCAGCCGAAGGAGCCAAAAAGGAAACCATCATAGTAATTTGAACCGTAAATTGTATCTACTCACATTGTTGTGCTCCGCTTTGTATCCAGAGTTCCATTTGAGAAAGGATAAACGTACAATTAGTATATTATTTACTTCTGGTACAACTGCTGGGCGACGACAAAAGGATTTCATAACACAAGACGTAATTAGGCTGATGCGTGAGCCATTATTCCGAGTGCATTATTCACATGTTTCGGCTGAAATCTTCCCATGTAGTGGGGTTATGTAAGTACAATGGCACTGCGGGGGCGTCCATTCACCGAATGAGAGATAAGGATGACGACTTCTGGACATGATTATTATCTTGACTGGATGGCCTAATTGGGTACGTTACAAAATTAGCTGGGGTGGCAAAGCTATTTATTCCATGACGTGTTACCTAATTGCCTAAATGCAGTCATGGTGATGAGTTATGTGAGTCCACATGTCAATGTCCTTGGAAAACTCTTAGGATAGAGGCACGTGTTGTATGCATATTTTGTGAAGTAACGAGGTATTTTCAAGGAAGCTTAACACAGCCACTTTGATTTTCTTCAGGATAAAGTCTCAAAGGACTTATATTATCTTGTTCTATTAGACAGCAAATATATCTTCCCATAGAGAGTGTGTAAGTATTATCATATTTCCTTGGAAACAACTTCGATTTCTGATTTGACAAATATTTATCGTTAAAGAGGAACCTAATCTTCTCACTCCTTTTCCAGAACTCCGAAATGGAATATGTCAAGCATCTCGAAGAATTCAATCAATCAGCGATCACTTTACCAAGACTCAATGCTGTTCCTGGTTGAGTGTTTGGTATCATTTCAGCAATACATGCATTAATGGTTTGTCATCTCCATGTTCTCCAGACCATGACCATGATTCGTTTCGAAATTGACTTGAAAATCCTTAATCGCGAATTCGCCAAAACTCGAAATGAGTTTTACCACTTGGGAATAGAATTCCAGGAATTTCAGTTCCACCTTTCAATCACACGTGTCTCCAATAGTAGCATCCTTCATAATGATGATAAACGAACATTTAATGTCCTTACACGGAAACATGATTTTAATTTATCCTTTCGTAGGTTGAAAGAGGAATACTTTATTGATTTAAACGTTAAAGTACAATCGCACTAAAGGAATCAGGAAATAGATAAGAAAAATATGAATTGGTTGTTATGTTTAGTGTACACATATACATTCACGGAAGTATAAGACCATGATTTTAATACTGTTTTATTCGACGGAACAAACTGTAAGGCATTGCATTGTTTCAGATTCCGATCCATGGACCATTTGATGCAAACGTTGCCAGAGCAATAGACGGTCCCGTCTGCAAAGACGGTGAGTGGAGGAGGAGATACAATGACGAACTGTACGAGCTGTACAGCGACATCGACTTAGCCAGAAGAGTGAAGGTCCAACGACTGAGGTGGCTGGGTCATGTAGAGCGGATGGACACCAATGCTCCGGCCCGAAAAATCTTCGAATCCGCCCCCAAGGGACAGCGCAGTAGAGGAAGACCGCGACTCAGGTGGCGCACGCAAGTTGAAGGGGACCTCAACCAACTTAGCGTGCGAAACTGGAGGCAGCTAGCTAAAGATCGAGCTGGCTGGAGACGCTTGTTGGTTGAGGTCCAGGTCCACCCCGGACTGTAGCGCCACCTTAAGTAAGTAAGTAAGTAAGTTGCCAGAGCAAATATTAACCTTGATCGGGATTTATTGGATCCCGTGAGGAGGGCTTTTTAGATGTAGATGTCGTCCAAAAAATAAGACTCATCGACTTCATTGGCTTCAGCCAAGAGAAGCTTTGAATCCTAACTTCTAGCTGCGCGAGGACAAGGAAGACCGAACAAAAACCAAGTGATCGTGGATGCCAGAAAACTCACTCCAGAGAACTGGAACAGAACGCCCATATCCGAAGAGAATGGAAGGCTGTATTGTCTTAGGCAAAGTCACTGCAATGGTTGAGAACCAGATAAGTAAATCTCTTACTCTCTTTTGAAAA
This sequence comes from Criorhina ranunculi, assembly GCA_951813785.1. Classification (NCBI taxonomy): domain Eukaryota; kingdom Metazoa; phylum Arthropoda; class Insecta; order Diptera; family Syrphidae; genus Criorhina; species Criorhina ranunculi. The sequence goes on from OX638383.1 coordinate 53,644,445, forward strand.
GTCCTTTTCAGTTGACATTGCTTAACGCTTCAAAGTCTAGAAAAATGTGTACAGTAGTCATGTCTCTTTGAATAGCTTAGCATAATATTCATCAAAGCGAACTTAAATCATGGTTAAGAACTCCCTTGCATTCAGAGCTACACTATCATCCGAAATAAGCTAGTTTAAGCTACTTACCTGTGAACTGGTTCATGGTTGAATAAGTCAAAATGAATGTACTTTTTGTTATTAAAACGAAAGCACCAACTGTAAATTGCGATGAGTTAAAGTAACATTATGTTACTACTTATGTAACTACCAGTACAGTATGTCACCTGACTTCCAATTCACTTCCATCTTCCACTTAGTGTCTTCTCACACTTAACCAATTACGGATTCCCCTAATCTTAGCACCATCAGCTTCCCCTGTTTAAAACTAAAAATGTTGAATGACAACTTCCTATCACATCGCATCCGCCTTTCTAAGGAATTTTATTCTTTTTCCTGAGTAAGGAATGAAATGTCGTACCCCTTGATGGTTTAACCAGACCTCCATTAAGTGAAACGTTTAAGAAATCTTTTAAGATTACGAAAAGTGAGGTAAATATAAATAGCAACTCTGCAACCCTGAGTTTTCTGTTCTCACAAAAGACATTTTACATTTCTCAACGTAGTTCAGGACATATCTCCTCTTAGTTCAATGAGATGGCGAAAGATCATATCATTGCTTTCCGTACCTTTGTGCCAACTTCCTTTTATGGAATTAATTTCCCATCCCAACGCTCTTTGAATATATAAATAGTCAAACATATTCTCAAGTACCCCACCCTATCAATGAGTTGCTGACAATATGATTTCCCACTTCAGCTTCCGATATCTTAATCTAGTCAACTTGGAAAATTAATCGACTTGTCTCCCTATATCCTCGATACAAATATTTTCATGTCACTCACTACCTTATCAGATACAAAACCCACATCAAACATGCGAAACAAGCACCTTTTTGCATGTGCGTTACGTTCATTCGTTTCTCAACATAACCCATTTAATATTCCGTACACGAAAAGGATAACGCTTTGACACCTTCTACAATGCAAAAAAAAAAAACATATGTCTCATTGGTAAGGATCGAACCATCGAACACTTGTGGCACGAGTGCTGATGTTAGACATCTCAAAAGGCAATTATGTTCTGACATTGCAATAAATAAGCTCGTAAGCATTGTCCTTGAATTCAGTGTCCTTCACTTTTAACAAATCAACAATTAATAACAAATGTGTCAAGGATTCATCGAGGAAACATTAATATTTGAAGTAGATGATTGCATCACTCTTAGTAGAAAACCATACACAAGTAACTAACTTTCGAGGATTTAGAGTGTGACAGTTTGAAAGTAATCCATCAATGTCACTTTGATGTCACATAAGATTTAAGTTTCAAGGACTCTACTTTGATTTAGGCGTAAAAAAAAATAAAAACTAGAAGAACTACAAGTACATTATTAGATTCGTGTCAACCCAAACGGAGAGTCTCTTTGACATTTTCTCTCGCCAAATGAAATTGTGAAAAGCTCTCAAGTGAAGGAAGTCGGAATATTATTATCCTAGTGCGGAGGCATTACCGAATTATAACCGTATGTGCAAGCATGTGAAACAAATCAACTTAAGTTTAGCGAAGTGAAATTATCATATAAATTGAAATATGCAGCAAAAGATTACACGAGGATTCTAATGTAGGCAAATACAGAAAGTCTCTACCTACTAAGGAGAAGACATTGTAAGGCACACAGGACTACAGTGTATACAGCAAGTATTGGAACAGAATTCGTTTTATATTTCCACTAACGAATTATGTTAAAGGAACTGGTTTGGATTTCGAGATAGAAAAAGGTCTGTGTGGTGTCTATAGACTAAACTTACATGGAACAAACATTTTTGGCATTATGATGGTAACAAACATACTTTGGTTCATTTAACTGACACTTTATGAAACCACATCCGGATTAGTAAAACATTATCTGAGGTACACCAAGATTTCAGATATTGGTTTAGGTCTTTGGATCTTGGCTACTCGATTGCTAATAAAGGTTGTTAACTCCGATCGTTCGTGCATAAATCAAAGACAAAACAATGGTAGAGTCAGTCCAAACAAATTTCCAAACATTATGCAGGTCGATCAGTCCTGCCAGAATCGAGTTTTGGTCTTCGAGAGCAGAAAGTGTAGGTGGATATTGTTTTAATGGTCCTTCTCTGTGTCTCTGGACATATACACAGTTCCAGGTCCTTCTGCATGTTGTGTGCTCGAACCCACCTAGGGTTTCAGTTATCCTAGCCTTCACCAGCTCCAGAAGCATTTAACTATCCCATCATTATATATTGGGGTGGCAACGGTGCAGTGGGTAGCGTGTTCGCTTGTGGCACGACCTGTGCATGTTCGAGCCCGGTCGGGGAACAGCTACAGCCACCGAAAATAAAGAAGAGAAACGAACAAAATCTAAGTTTCTCCAACCACTGCAACAAGAAGGGGTTTCTGCCTGGGAGTACAATGGACCGAAAACGAGTCTGAGTGCTCCTAGGATTTGGAAATTTCTTTAAAAATAAAAAATAAAAATCGCACTATTATCGAGGAAACCACAACTGCCGCAACATTATTTTGAAAATGCAGAAAGAGAACAGTACAAGTGAGTTGAAAGACTTCGCCGTGACAGAGAGAATCGTCTTAACTGTGTCCTCGGATGTGTGGAAAGAAATTAAAGGTGGCGTTACAACCTTGTATTCAACATCCCTCTTAGTAGTTTTATCAGAACCTCTGCACTCAAATTCAAGCCTTCAAAACCGACAACTGATTCCAATCCTGCTGTACACACTGTTTGGAAAACTCGCGTTTGCTGGTAGGAAATTCGTTGACTTGTTCCATTAAACTTACGTGTGTGTAGTACGACGACAAGTACAATTTCATATTTTCACACTCGAAAAAATTCCCATTACCAACATAACAAAGACGACACAGACAAATCTAGATTCCTTTTCATCCATTTTTTTCTATTATTTCATCGAAGCTGTTGTGCACGGCAGTATGGAGTAGGAGGATAAGAACCACACAAAAAAAAAAAAAAAAAAACCGAAAGTTTTAGTCCTTAAAGAGAGCGGTGTGAGTGAAAAGACAATGGCATTTGGCATCGGGTGTAATCCTCTACAATTTGCTGATGATGATGATGAGAAGTAATATCGGATTAGTGCGCAAAAGGAAAAAAATAAAAAGAATATCCTCTGACTTTCTTTATTAAATTCGATTCGAAAGAGAAAAGAATAATATCGAATCTTGGTTAGGTTTTTCTTTTTTCTTTTTTCATTTTCATTTTTTTTTTTTTTTTCTCGTTGATATTCTTCGTCTTTGGATTTTCTTAAGCGAAAAATTGAAAAATAAAAAATTTTCTCCAAGATTTATCAACTTTGCCTTCGTCCTTACGAGTATATCCCTACAATCGGCGATTTTTTTTTTCTCCTCAGAGGTCGATGAGAAAAATCAATTGAGTGTTTCCTTATGAGTGCGGGACTTTTGTCTTGAAAACGGATTTAAAAACTTAGGGCCAGGACCCCAGGATGTATATAATTTAAATATTTGCAAAAGTTGCAAATCCAATTTAATACTTTTCTTTTTGGTAAATTATATTTTCAAAGTAAATAGACACAGATTCCTTAAACGAAGCTGTTTTCATTTATTTTGATTGAAAATTTAATATTTAGGAGGTGTGTATGGGTATGGGGTTAGTGTGAGAGAGGAGAGTTTTTGTTAAGGACACAGCTGGTCAGTTTAGATTTTTATGTGTTTTCCTTGTTATTGAGTTGAAATTATTTCCGGTAATGGAACCCACCTGGCTAATATTTTAAGTCAATGGCACAGCGTGGGCATGCTTGTCAGAATTAAATTTACCACAAAGATTTTCTTGTTGTTTTGGAATGAATTTTCATTTAATACGTGCAGATTTCCTGTTAGTTGGAATTTAATATGTAAATTATCATAGTTTTGGAGGGTAATATTGTACGTGCCGATATTTTTTTTTTTTTTTTACAGTTTCGTTGTTCTCAAATTCGGGATTGAAGTTATTTATTTGTTAAATTTTTTAGTGTACAGAGGTATGCCGATTAATTTTATCACAGGATATTGCTGTTGTATATATAAATTTTGCTAAATTTCATAAGCATAAGGCAACAACATGTCGAAAGCTGGATATGGGTTATCGAATTTTCAGTTCAGGATAAACTGTTGCATTTTTCGATTTAACGCTTCGAATAAAACATTTTGCATACATGGGAAGTGGATTTATTTTTATAGAATAGATATAATTAAAATTAATCTGCAAATAATTCGTTATGTTGGATTTTAATGAAAATTGTTATGCTTTAGGCAACAAGACTACATGGACTTAAAAAATAAATAAACGCATCAGTTGTTTGTTTCATTTCAAGCCGGAACTGATTAGTAAAATTAGAATCCATGTTTATATAACCATAGGCTATAGCATGCAAATATTTGTTCCTTTCTGATGGTTGATATTGTAAGAGCGTGGTTGTAGTTCATAATTGCGTTTATTATTTATTTGGAAACTGTTATTTGTTCTATTTGTATACATAGCGGTCGAATAATTTGATTGAAAAGGGGAAAGTAGATTAAATTAACTCAAAAATGTCGTGAACTCTATAATCGGATGACCTCGGCTGAATTTTTTGAATGATCTATGTATGTTCGTCGAATTAATCAGAAGAGACATTCAGATCGAATAAGTATCTTTGCTTTGGCCTTGATAGTTTTCAAATCCACATCGGAGGGACTATACAAAATAGGAGAGGAGATAAGATTCTGGTGGTCAGTTGTTAGTGCTTTGTTAATCGATCTCACACGGATTCAATTCAACAAAGAGATGAAACAATCATGAAAAAGCTTCTTGATCCGGCATTCAGAGTCGGCAATATATCTAAACAGAAGGTAGCTCTTAAATAGTATAATATGCACACATGAATGGCTGCGTGAAGTAAGGCTTTAGTTTTCTAAGAGCTGTCGCGCCAAATATTGTTTTTTAAGATCTAGTTAAAGAGTTTTCGCAAATTGCTGAGCAACAGTAACGCCAGTACGGGGGAAAATGGGTCAGCTTAAACAATATACAAAATCATAAACAACTAATAGAACTCGAAAAACCATACATTTCCCAGCTCCCGGGCATGAGGGCATACCAGGGAATGAGAATGCTGACGATTTGGTTAGAGAGGGCTCGGCACTAAGTCTAGAACAAGCCGACCTCGCGGTGAGTATCCTGCCTTGCTCATTAAAGCTCGAAGCAGGGAACAAAGCTCAAAGAGAGGCAAATAACAGATGGTCCTTCCATCACAAGGGAGTTATAGCCTGTATTTGATAAGGCTAGGACCGCCAGACTTATACAAAAGGAAAGAAAAACCCCCTCCTTGTAGGTGTGATGACGGGTCATAACACTCTGCGGTACCACATGAAGGACCTCCATATTATGGCAGAAGACCTGTGTAGAGGTTGCGGAGACTAGGAAGTCCATGAGGACGCAACCCACTTCCTCTGCCACTGCCCCGGCCTGTACCATTTAAGATACAAATTCCTTGGGCGACATTTCTTCCGGGATCTCGAGGAGCTATCTGGTAAACCGATGAACGATCTGAACGGCTTTATCAAATCCACAGGATTGTTTGTACCACTAACGCAGTAAGTAGTTACTAGTACACTTTTTATGCGGGTAACTTTTAAGGGTAAGATTTCCCCTTCTATGGGTAGCACAATGGGTCTCAGAGACTTGAGTGTGGCGCTGAGGAACTCCTCTTCGCCGGCCCACATACCTAACCTAAACTAACAGCTCCCGGGAACGATGTGAAAATACTCCTTGCTTATCGAAAAACATTTTTTCTCCACTATCTGAAATAACCAGGGTTCCGAACTTTATGTCACCTTTTATTACAAATGGATTTAAAAAATGTTTTTTTTACCTTTTGCCTTTCAAAAAGCATACAAATAATCCTTGCATCCACTCAATTACTACAATATTAAAAAGTTGCATTTATCGAGCTTTCTTTGTCTTTTGCCACCTTAATGAATAGAGTACCAATTGGAAACGACTGCTGCAAACCTTCTGCACCGTCAACAACATTCATAATCCATAAAATAATGCATAAAGTCAGATTTGTTCCTTTCGTTCTTTTAAAATGATTCTACCGAGTCCTCTTTATGGATGGTATGAGTAATATCATTGTTTGTTGATGCACATGCAATGCATCAAAGCGATCTTTGCACTCACCACACTCGGCCAATTTCAATATTAAATATTCTTTCTACAAGGACATCAATCAATCGATTGAAATTACTTAATTACTCTCATATTTTTTGAGTTGATCTCGAGCCAATTTTACCTCTTTTTTTGTTCAAAAATAAGTACACAATTCCGCTGGTGTGTTTTCCTTAAATGATTCCTGTCTTGATAATTCATTGCTATATATTTGACTTATCATTCAAAATGCTGAAAATGATTGTTCCACTTCTGCAGGATTTCCCACAAAATCCTCTCCCTCCACAGACCAATGTAGCACAATAAATTCAAACAGAAAGTTTCTTCCCTCCTCGAAGAGAGATTGATGTCCTTTCATAGAGAGCATAAATTTCCAGAACCGTGATATCTTTTGATTTTTACAACAACGAGTAAGCGGCAAAAAGGAAATTTATATTCTCTGTCATAATAATCAAACAGGAGCTCTCTTCCTATTTGTGTTGAATTCCAGCTTCACTTGCCAACGAAACGGGCAATCAAAACAAGTTGGAAACCCATCGCATCCCCTTCAAAAGAGGGTGGTAGCAAAGCAAGTAAGGATGGTTTTTGGTTGAACAGACAGAGCACAGCGGAATCCGATGTGATATAACACAATGAAATGTGAAATGGAAATTATGTAGTAGTCAATATTTCTCTTTGTGTGTTAAGTGCGAGAGTCTATAAATATGTATGTTTGGTTGGAGTGATTTAAAAGGATCCCAAGGACAACCATATACACATGATGATGGAGTGAGCCTAGGGGGTGGACAAAACACGAGATATGTATTTGTTTTATATTGCTTAAGTTCTTATCGAAATTTCATTGATGAATGTTAAAAGGGCTATGGGTTCCACGAGATATAAATAAAAGACACGAAGGACGTTATCGTGGATGAAATTTCTTTTTGTGTGAAAAAAAAACAATAGATATATCTATTTTAGTTAAATGCAACATGTTCGTTGTTTGTTTATATTATGCAAACGAGAGATTTTCTTTGATTAATTTATTTGAAATATTTGGACGGCTGTTTTAAGTTGTTTAGATTTATATGCTTGTTACCCTTGAATAAAATGGACTTAATCTTATTTGATGTGTGAGCATATGCCTCACTCTAAGAATAGACAGGAAAGCCACCGAAAGGTACAAACATATGAATGTTTCTTGAGAGAATTTTCGAGAAAGGAAAATAGTTAAATACTTTAGGATTAGGAAAGGTTTTCCTTGCAAAAGGATTTGATGAAATGTATCGGTTTGTAGACCGTTGTTAGAAATCTAGGAATAGAATTTATTTTTATGGTTTTGGTAGGCATCTTCACATGAGGCAAGAGATTTATGATCCATTAATTGTTGAGTTGTATGAAATCCGTTTCGAGAGTGGAAATAATGGCAAGAAGGTAGGTGCCTTTCTAAGGATATCGGAACACCTACCTGGTAGGAACCAGTAAGGCACTAAAGATTGTGCCAAAAAGTCTTCAGTCACACTCTATGATTGCGTAGAAACTTTTGGTCGGAAATTGAGACTTCAGCCTCAGATATTTCAGTGAATATACGGGTTAATTCTCTGCATAGCTTGAGATAGAAATTGTGACTAGACTACCAGACCACTGCAGTATCTTTCAGAGATTCGAATACTTAACTAAACCTCCCCAGCTTCATATCGAATAAACAGCGAGCAACAGCAAATGAACTAGCAATAGATCGCAACGACTTTCGAAGCGAATTATACCATGCAATGAAATAAAATGGTCAAGTGTGGTGTAAAGTATCGCAAGCGTCTACGATAAGTTGCGCGTGTGGCTCAGGTAGACAGACAAATGCATCGCTTGCATTTATATCGCTGTGCGAACCTCGAAACACTATCCGACGTGTGACAAGTGAATTTCGATGTTCCAACGGCGAAGCTCTGCCTGACCGTGAAACGACACTTCATTTGACTTCGCCCGATTTGAGGAGTCGAGTTGGGTTTTAGACACGAAAGCGTTCAGTGCTTTTAATTTACGCAACACCAGTAAGTTCGAAAAATTCTTTAATCCACCCCGAAGGACAACGAAGTCGAAGAAGACCACAACTCAGGTGGCGAACACAAGTGGAAAGGGACCCCAACGAACTTGGTGAACGAAACTGGAGGCAGCTAGTTAAAGATCGAGCTGGCTGGAGACGCTTGATAGTTAAGGCCTAACTGTAACGCCACCTTAAGTTAGTAAGTAAGTCAGGTTAAAGAGTAGGTCGCCCTAAGAAAACGTGGCGTAAAATCGTCGAGTGGAATCAAGCTATAAACTAAATGTAACTTAAACGCATAGCACAACTTCGAACAAGATGTTGCTCAGGCCATGTTGACACCATGTGCTCACCTTACAACTATAGAGATTGTAACATCGGTACAGAGCGCGGCTGTAAGGAAACTTTTAAAAAAAAGCATTTGCATATTGGTTTTGAATATTTACGGATTGTAGTAAGGAGCAAGGACCACATGTTCTACCGCATTTCATATTCGTTTTTGTTGTACGACTCGGGAAAGAATTCCTGAAGAATACTGAAGATAAGAGCAGTCTTGAAGCCTTGGCTGGAACAACAATTTTTAAACACCTCAAAATTTATGGGAATGTGTTTGCTAATAATATCGTTTCAGAGCGCGACTGTAGAGAAACTTTGAGAGAAAGGGAAAACGATAAAACATCGCTTAGGACAAAACATCACTTAATGGATCGAGGGTCAAAACTCATGATTTGAAGGACGAAATTGATGATCAAATAAGGTTCGATCTTGGTTCGATGAGAGTTTTTAAGTTATGACTTAAGCTAGGTAAAAGCCAATGCCAGACTGCTTGGCGGTCGACAACGACTTTTAAAAAAATGACGGTGTTATAGGCAAAGACTCCTTATAAGTTACAGTAAGTAAAGCGTATTCCACCTCTTTTACATCGATTCTAATTTATTTTAAGACCTTACGTTTCGAAAGCATTGTCAAAGGAAAAATGACCACTCTATTCTCAAAGACGGTTCAAAGAAAAAGTGTTAAATAAATCAATTTTCCAATTAACGGAACTCAAAAGAGACTTCAGCAATTGCGTTTTCTATTCAAATTCTTTTTTCTTTTCAATTTTGCTTTGCAATCAATTCCAATTGCTTTCGTTTACGCCGCCAATAGCGATGATTGCTCGCAAACACGTTTCTTAATTTTTTTTATACATCCTTACACCTTCATTCTGCAAGAATGAACACCTTGAATGCAATATAATACCAGTGGTACAACAACACAACCACGTTGCACATTATGTGGAGCATAATTTGGGTGTTACACTTCGCAAGCAGCCACAGAACGTCTCGCTGTTTTTCCTACAATTTATCAAGGATGTACACAAGGAACGATGAAGACTTTGCTACCGCGTTGCATTTATGCTATGATGATGTTCAGTTGAGGAAAACATTATTTTTTGTTTTGTTTTAGCTCTTCCCGAACGCCTTCATCCGCAACGTGCAGGGATCGGTGTTTATGTAGGAGAAAAGCAACCTTAGCAGGGGATATGCACCTTGCTTCCACGAACTGTATGAAAGGCTTTTGTCTTTTATTCGCATGAATTCGTATATCCTTGGGGTTTCCTATCACGTTGGCTATTGTTATACTAGTACCTGGGCTCATATTGTGTTATTCCTGCGAGACAAGGATGTTTTGCTTCTTGTGTAATTATTTTGTGAATAAACCAAAGGAAAATTAAAAAAGCATGCTGCTTCCTTAGGTCACAAGTTAATTGCAATACCAGTGCATGTACGTATACATTCGAAGCCTGTCATGTGTACATTGAAAGCAGCGAAGCAAATTAAAATTGCGTCATGTCTTGCAGCGCACGTCGTCGTTCCCATTCTCAGACATTAATTAGTTTATTACTGAATTAGAGTGGGAGAACAGGAACATAACACTAACAGCATGGAGTGCACGTTCATCGATATATGTTAGTATCCATCTAAATGCCTTCGATGTGCACTTTGTTTTTCTCTGCTGGAGATTCAGTTTCATTAAATTGAGTGTAGGGTTCCTCGATTGAGGTTCAACGATACTGTTGCTGGCAAGGTGTTTACTCTTGATTGTAGTAGAATCGTGTGTGGTGAGGTTTCTATTTATAGTGAATTGGATATTGATTTTGATGAAAGAGTTTCCTTGTAGCTCTGAGGGTATTTCAGTATAAGAGCCATAAAGCTGGATGCCAACAACGGCAAAGTGGTGGTACTTAGTGCAACTGTTGAATAGCTGTTGATAAAATTGTATACATAGATCAAGGTTAGAATTAAAGATTTGTTAACAAAGAGCTTTAACTTTTTGCTTAAAGCAGACAAATTGTTATCATCTGAATAGGTTTAGGGATGTTCATACATACATACATTTGAGTGTAGTGTTTTTCTATGGAAATCTTATGCCGACACAAATGACAGCTTGAAAGGATTTACCTACAAGTTGTAGAATACTTGTATCTTCCTTCAGATAATGGCTCACAAAATGGAACATAATCACAGTCACATCTTGCATATTTCTTAGCTGTGTTATATGGCATTTTTTTCCATCTTAAAAGGGAGGGGGATGAAATTGTGTTTGGTTAAGGTTTTTTTTTTTTACTTTGCTTTTGGATAAGCACTGTATTTAAGAACAAAAACATGACACTGTAGAAGTTTCTAAAGATTAAGATTTTTAAGGGAAACAAATTTTCATCGCCACCAAATAATATTTTGAGACAAAAAGGAGAATAATTCAAACTATAAAAGAGAGATGTCCACGAACATGCTCTACATGTAAAGCGTGCCCTGGAGTCCCATTTAAGATCACCATGAAGGATATCATCAAAACAAATCCATTATATCATTATAGAAGACCACCAAATGAAAGTGTGCGAGATAACTTAACACCACGCTGGAGCTATCAAATACAAAAATAGATCCATAGTACTACTTTTCAGTCATACGATGCTTAGATTACCAGCATTCATCACATCAGCCCCAAAAATCTGACACCTGATACGACTTATGGCAGGACAATCTCAAAGGAAATGTTTCGCAGTGTCATTGCCCTTTCCACAAACGTCACAGATGGTGGCGTCACCTAAGCCTGACACATTGAGATTTTAAGAAAGAGCGCAGTGTTCCGTAATAACGCCAATGAGATTTCTACAGTCCTTTCTGCTGAGAGACAACAAGAATCCCGCGAACGTCGTTTAGTATCCGTTTAGAGTGCCTGCATCCGGGAGAGTCATACCACCTATTGTTGTGTTTCCTAGAAACTCAATCATCGATGGTAGGCCTAACCGAAGATACCGCCAAACCCAATGTGGGTAGAAGATCTTCTTAAACATTTTTTCAGCAATCTCATCAGAGAACTCATATCCAGTAAACCCATTGTATCCAGTAACTCAGACAAGACTTAGCGTATTCAGTCTTCCAACCAAATTCAATGCAGGACTGCTTTTTCGAACTATTTTGGATCTAGTACGAAGATTAAGCAATGCCTGATGCAGATATTGCGTCGCCTGCACTTGGTTTTCGCAATATAATTCACAGCCATGAGTATTGCATTAATCTCCGCTTGAAGGCAGACAGATATATCTAGTGGAAAGTACGGTCTTATGTTGTCGCTTTTCACGAAAACTCCAGCACATGAGCCGACCTATGTACATAGTGGGATAGGAAAAAGTTTGAACCCTTCAACTACTAACATAACCATTACACAAAAGTCCTCTAAATACTCTCAAAATTACACGAAATTAAGTTGAAAATTGTATCTTTTGTGCGATAAAATGAGCTCCCAATCAGAAAAGTCCTTAATGTAACAACGCCAATCTGTCGACGAAAAAGTTGCAGATAAAAATGCAGTGCTCGACTTGAATTCACTTAAAAATTAAGATCTTAATTAGTTTTCAAGGATTCTTAAACTTTTATTCAATATTCTTCACATGTAGGAACAGGAACACTTTAAAATTTACAATTCCAAGCAACACGGTTAACATTGTACCGAAATAAATTAATCAATGTCTCCTACGGATGCAATTCCATTTATTTACTACCACTTCCACCGAAACCGCCATCTTCTAAAATATAACCAACTTACTTGTTGCTCAACTTACCTTTACTTTTAAGAAATTACTGCAGCTTGACGCAAGGAGCTAACATGAGTTCATAAACCCCCGATCGATAACCTCACCTGCAGTTGTTGCTGCGTCAACTCTAGTAAATTAACCAAATCACGTACGGTTAAGGATGAACAACAAGGGTTATTCATTTCACATACGAGACTTACACGTCTTGCACAGAAATCGAGCAAACCCATCTGCAACGAGTGTAAAATGTATCTGAAGTATGAAACCAAAAATCTAAAAGAAACTTTTACCAAAGTAGGAAACTACTACACCAGGAAACAGAAGTTTTCTCGTGTGTGTATGCGGTAGATATCGAGGACCAAAGTTTGTCAACAATAGGTGAAGAAAAGAGAGCAAAAAAAAATGAAAACTTCTTTCGACTCCATGGACCAGTGACTGGAAGCTGTGAGCAGTTCCAGGCCAATAGAGTAAATGGAACACTTACGTAAGTTTTCTTTCTTCTTTTTTTGGTCGAAATGTCATGGTCCCTCGATCACAGAGGTCCTAAGAGTTACGCTTTGTTGATTTCCTTACAGTACATTTGAGTTTTTGCACTTTGCAATATCCGTGTGTGTAGGATCAAGTCGTGGCTGTTTACCGTAATTACTTAGGTATTAACCAACATTTTCAAGAGGCCCAGGGATCTTAAGGATAACCAAACGTATAAAGTATGCTTGTTATTTTATTTCAACTTTCTTAAGCTGTCTTGTTCAGAAGGAGAAGAAGAAGAAAAAACTTTTACTGTCGAGGCAACAAATCACATCGAAGAGGAAGATTGTGGGGCTTATTAAAGCAATTAAGGCAATCTTTAGGTAGTCGAAGGAAAACTAGAAAGAAGGGGAATGAAGAAGTATGCTAAAGAATTTCTAGGAATTCATTTCAAAACTTGCGATAAGTTGAACAAAGTTTACTTGAGTTAAATTTTTCTTGTTGAAGATATGTATGTACAAGTGGTTGTACTCATTTAGAAGGACGGCCTAAACAGTTTTGATTTTCGTTTTGGGGATTTTTTTTTTTTTAATTTAAGGAACCACCTTAAAAGAGATAGCAATCTCTGGAGTTTCCTGAAATCAGCAAAGCCAATCGAAGAAACTTTTACCAAGAGTTCACAATCGTGAACTTACAATCGAGTTCGTTCTTTTTTTTTTTTTAGTTTTTCGATATATCCCTATGTCCTGGTACTCAGCAACAAATCACCTTCATGACACTTTATTATAAAGTCTAGAGTTTGTCTTCACAGATTTATAAGCTTGAATTTTATCGATGCTAATTGCAGAACCTTAATGGCTGCCTGAGTGTCAACGTGTATCGTAATACACATATTTGCGACATGTAGAATGGCGGTCACTTCGGCTTGAAAAATATTGCAACTGTCTTCAATTCTAAATGATCGACTAAAGCCTTGAAATCCACAAGGGATGCCAGCTCACGAATTGCGTAGTACATACTGACGACCTAACATGATAGCAAGCTGACCTAAGAGACAAATCTGAAAGACCTGAATATGGATTAGCATGCACTAAAGGGGTTGCAACTACCATTCAACTTGAGCACTGGCAATAGTAAAGTTAGAGCAGAGGCAAAGGAGATTCCGATACACATTGGTTTTAAATGCTTGATGATTTAATACAGAGCTATATAAAGGGTCTTTCATTAAGCGTTTCCTATCTTCAAATTTAAATAAAACAAAGTGTGTGTGAGATATCATCGACATTGTGGCGCGCAACCGAAATGTCCAATTTTCCATGACTCTGGCGCATAAATCAGACTGAATTTGACCGATGGCATGGGTTATGTTGGCTTTGAGGGCCGCTGTGGTTTGTGGCTTATTCGCATAGACCTGCGACGTCTTACGGGGTCAAATCGCACGATCTCGGTGGCCAGTTCACATCATCACCACGTGAGATGACCATGCCCTCAAATTGCTCGTGCAGAATTTCCAATGTGGCGTGAGCTATGTGGCACGTAGCGCCGTCCTGTTGAAACCACATGTCGTTGGTGTCCATATTATCCAATTCAAGCCAAAAGAAGTTGGTAATTATCGACCTATAGCCATAGCGCTCGCCGTTGACGGTGATGGCCTGGCCAACGTCATTTTCAAAGAAATATGGACCGATGACGCCGCCAGCCCAAAATCCACACCAAACAGTGACTTTTTCGGGATGCATTGGACGCTCTTGGATCTCATGTGGATTGGTATCATCCCAAATTCGACAATTTTGTTTGTTGATGTACCCATTCATCCAGAAATGGGCCTCGTCGCTGAAGATGATTTTTCGATGAAAATTAGGGTCAGTTTCCAACTGCTCCAGAGCCCATTCAGCGAACGTTGTCTATGGTCTTTTACCTTCTTCTTCTGGGTCAGTTGAATTTTGTACGGGTGCAGGCCCAAGTCACGACGCAAAATTCACCAAGTTGTGGTCTTCGAAAGGCCGAGTTCTTGTGAGCGACGTGAAATCGACTGCCTTGGATTCTCCTGTACACTCTCACGGACAGCGGCGATGTTTTCGGCAGATCTTGCATTTCGTCGACATACGGGTATTGGTTCATCGTTTACTGAACCAGTGGACTCAAATTTATCCACCACACTCCGAATAGTCCTCTCGGTAGGACGATTATAGCGACCGTAAAATGGGCGAAGCGCGCAGAACGTTGCCCAAACAGAACACCCATTTTGATAAAACAATTTTATTATTTGCACGTGTTGTTGAACGCTATATCCATCAATTGTGATTTCGCAAAACAGACTGAATAAGTGACAGCCAATTTGACAGGTGTAGCTTCAACAATATGGCCGCTTGCAACCGCCAAACTTCGGAAGTCCCTATTGTTGTATGACTAAGGAAAGAATTCCTATGTTTGACAGTACGTCCAAAATGCCCTTAACGGATTTACAAAGTTAACTTTTCAGTTAACAATGCCTATCTATGCTGGATACCATAACATGATGGCGGAATGATCTGATGGCTACTCATCTATTAATTCTCATTTTTGCCACTTTTTTCAACGATAAAAAATGTATTTCCAAAAACACATACATTTTCTATAGCCGCTTCGATTGCCTAATTAGCCGTACAAATAGCAAATTTCGCGGTTTATTACACATGCATTTTTTTTTCATGTATACATGCACATTTAATTCCACTGAAAAACGATTTCAACCCAACTCTTGTCTCACTTTGATTTAACATTTTTATTGTATGATTTTTTTATTTGACTTTTATTCGAATTTTCAGCACCCCTCGGAGAGTAATTTGCATTTGTTTTTCAACCGTCAAATTTTGCATTTTTAACAGCATTTTGCTATTTGTTGTTTGTCAAATAATATTGAATTTTCCATCAGTGGCAGTGGCACGAACACAAAGTGGTGAAATGGGATTGACACCTGTAATAGATTTCAATACGCCCAAACACATGGGAGTTGAGTAGAAAAACAACCTCTATCATCGCAATTTTTACTAAAACCAGTCACGTTCCATGAAGAAAATTCAATAGATACGTCATTGATTGATTATATTCAAGCAAACATACTTGTACTGTACATATGTTAGTTGGTTAGAGACTTTAAGCAGGAAAGGATACATGAGTAATCCTAAATTGAAATTGTAGTCGGATTGGGATCTCATGTGACATGTGTGCCCCACAAAAAAAAAAAATAGGAAGAGAAAAACAAGTTAATCGAATTAATTGCACATAAAAACAGGGATACACATGCAATTGCCTTTTAATTAGGAATTTCGAAGGGAATGCTAATTAATTGCCATTTCCATGGAATTTGAAATTCCATTTAATTTCTTGTCGACATTTGTTAATGTGATAAATAAGGATAGAGGGATATGGATACCGGGCTTTAGAGCGAAAGGATTAATTTGATTTAGAGCTTTTTGGGACCTAGGTAACGTTTCGGTTTTCAATTGCGAATGGGAAATAATGCCTGTTAGTCATTTTGGAAATCAGAGAGAGAATAACCTTAGGCACCATTACGACTACGATTCACAAAGTAGTTATTTAGCAATCTACAATATTTTGCACTGTTCTGGTTGAAAACGTACGGTGCTGTGAATTAAGGCCAACTTTCAATATCTAGCGTTATTTCACTTTTAAAATGGAAAATATGCCAATTTGGCCTTAGCCTTGTGCTTAAGCTGCTCCTTAATGATGTTGAACGTAAAATACACCAAACTGAGCTGCAGTAATTCTGCCCTGAATCATAACTGTTCCATTACGACTTCCAATCTCCTTTTTTAATTGCAGCACTTACTTTATCGTCATGACCCTGTCATACTCAATTGGAGAATGTGTAGTGTGTGCCATACTTCCAAAGCCGGGGTGGATGTGGTGTGCAGTTTGTTCTACTAAAAGACAGCAAGAATGCAGTGATTTCTTATCGTTTGCATCCTCGAGAGTCATGCTATATACAATTGTGTTCATAAGGGACCCAATGGAGTCCTAATCGAGTATGCAGGAAGTCCCAAATCAGATTTCGGTCCCGAGAAGTTTTTCTCTTGTCCATCTCTAGCAAACTCATCGAAAATCTTTTTTTCCAAGATCCGAGTATCAGATCCCAAGTTCAAAGAGATCTTGCACTCTCTGGTTAAAAGGTTGTTAAAAGGTTAAGTAATACCTTAAGTGCAGCCTGGCTGTCAATACAGACATACATCAAAACCCCGACTCTATACCTAAGATATTCTGCAATGTATTACTTAGAACTTGTTTAACATAAGTTTTAGTATTTCAAGATAAAATTGTCTAGTTCAGAGTAACATGATTGACTAATAACAGAAGTACCGCATGTAAATACTGAAAAAAATAGAATTAGTTGGTGTGTCCTTTGAATTATTAAATTTATGTGAAAAATATAATGGTAAGCAATCTAAAAAAAACCAACGTCATCCTTGTTGGTCAAGTATGGTATATGTACTCATATGTAAGTCATTTAAAAAGCTCCGCTTCGGTGAGCTTAGTACTGGAAGAACGAGCCATGCAGTTGTCCACTGACCGAAAGGTTCACTTAATAAAATTAACTCCGGCTATGTGTTAATACATATATAAATACTTAAATAATATAACTCGTATTATAACGACTGGGTAAGTCCCTTTTGGTTAACAGAGTGAAACGCCTTAGTTCAACTCACTTGACTCGTTCAAGCACTCGGCCTATTTCCGAAAACATGCGGCGAACATTGTACTCTTACTGCTTTGACTTAATAATTTAATGAGAATTTCTCCTTTCAACTTAAAAATTACGTACACACATATTTTGCATGCTTTATAAATCATATTATCTACAAAGATTAAAGACAACTTCCTTAAAATACCATATACATAAGTATGTAAATATCTCTTAAAAAAAAATCTCTTAAGAAATGTTTTTTTTAACAAAATATCCAAAAGTCCTAATGTTACACTTGCATTGTTCCTTATTAAAAAGAGGGTAGAGAACGATTCATTCTAAACGTTTTACATTAAAAACAAAGTGACAATGTGGTATGTCATCTGGGACAGCTAGACAAACCCAAATCAACCGCCTGTCTTCAAACAACAGAATGGAATGGGAAAAGTTTCCTGAAACATTTTCTGAGATAATTAAAATTTAAAATTTCCCCAAAACGAGAAAAGGTCATGCAAAAGTGACGAAGTGGTTGCTTGATGTGATAATCAAAGCTACCCTTGTCTAGAAATCTGAACAAGTTGTATCTAGGGTTTTTGGTCCCTGGTGTTTAAATGTAATTTAAATTACTTTCTTCTTTTTCCAAACATCTGTATTTATTTATTTTTAAAATATTCATAAAATAATGCAAAGCGAAATCTTGTAAATTTTATTTCTTTAAGATAGCATGTGGTTTGAATCTTATGGTGACATACTCTCAAATACAAGCTTTGTGTACCTGCTAACAGCTTATCATTTTATTTCGTATTTTTAGACATTTACATTAAAAGTTTGAAACAATTTATCAATTATAATCTGAAAAAGATAAACTCTAGGATCAGCTCTAAATAAAAAAAAAAAATAACTGCAAGAGAATAGTCTGTCATAAAAAAGCTTCTTAATCTGGCATTTGGAGCCGAAAAAAGACTGTAGGTCCCTTTAATTCATGCGAAAAATAAAAAAAGGAAAAACATGAACGTTTGCGAGAAGCTAGGCTCTAGTTCTCTTTTAGTGGCCTTTTTACTTTGTATTTTTCTAACGAAGTTAGTAGCAGAAGACTCAATTAAGTAATTCGGATCGATAGCCGTTTGAGAAAAAATAATCTTTGATACCAAAAATAAGGCTGAACTTTGCCAAACTGATCAGAAGTGCACTGAAAATGATTGGAAGGTTGTAATCTTCACTGGCCAAACCAAATGCAACTTAAATTCATCAAATTGTATCCAGTACTTTCGACGAAGAACAGGAGAAGATTCAGACCGGGAGTGTGTGTTAACCAGAAACAAATTTCCCATTAGTTTTATACTACGGGGATGTATTTCGTTTCTTTTTTTTTTTTTGGATTTTGAACTAAACATTTTCATTTAGATCATAAGGGACCATTTGATGCCTTTAATAGAACCCTTGTTTCGGATTATTATTCACCCCATCTTTCAGGATGACTCTGCCTCATGTCATCGGGCGAAAAAAGGATGATGTCTTATTTTTTAAAACTTTTGAATCATAAAAATAAAATAATACGGTTTAAGGCCGAATTTTGAATCCTATATTTGCTAGGTAAAAGATTGTGTATTAAGCATTGATTTTAATCATATTGAGAATTATATAGAGTAAAATTTGCAGACCCTGTCCCAATTCCTTATTTTTTTTATAAGACTGACCGATTTTTAACTTGAAATAAATATGAAACTGGTAAGTTAACCAAGGTTATCTTCATTATGTACTTGGGTCTGTTGAAAAGAATACACAAATGGAAAAAGAAACAAATCTTCGGTTTCAGTTATGTATAAATTAAAAATATATTTATTCTGACCTTTAAATTTTTAATCAAATTGTACATTAAACGTTTTAAATTTTATAAAATAAAAACAGACTAAATATGGATTAAATGAGCTTATATAGCAAACTCCCGTCGAGTAATTACCATGACACCATTTTATAAAACACGGTTAATTTATTAATTACGACCAAAGTTTATCAGTTTTATATTTTATTTTTAGAGATAAAGCCACATTAAATATTGATATGCAGGTGTGATTTTTTTTCGAACAGAATTACACAGCTATAACCTTAAACTCATGCATGAATATTGCTCATTGATCTAGAATCCGATAAAAAAGTACTGAAATGTGTTCGCAATGTGTATAAGAATATATAATTAATTTATTTTGTAAACTTTTTTAGTTCATTGGACTTGATTACATTTTTTTCCCCTTTATTAAAAAGAAAAAAGTAACACCACCCACTTAAAAAGATGTACATCACTGATATTTTTTTTTCGCTTATAAAAATCCTGTACACACTTTGTACTCTTTTCTTCAACCACTCTACTTCGGAATATTATCTTAGTTCATTAAGGGCTGGTGCTCATAAATCAGTACAGTACCTAACCTAATTTTTTTCTCATCATAAAAAACAATTTTTTTTTTTCTTGGCACAATATCAACTTGTACGCTGCACAGCATGTTTATCTCATTCCATTTTCCATCGAAACCTTTTTAACCACATTTGCTGCCGCCACCGCCACCCATAAAATAGACATCAACTCGGCCCGCCCAATTATTAAAATTTTCCTGATCATCATCCGTTTTAACCATAACTCTCTAAAGTTTGTCGCTTACAGAATATGCTACTCAATAAATCATTCAACGGACGACAAAAAAAAAACAAAATGAAAATAATAATAATAAATTCAACCTCTGTGTTGGTACTCCAGCCTGTGTTATCCTTTTTCGTTTGTATACATAAAATTTCCCGTAGGATTCTGACATCTCACCTCGCTCGACAACGAATACTTTGTGTGTATGATTTATTATCCCACCATAAAAGCTGAGATGGCATTTGGGAGGATAAACCCCACCCCTCGATATTCGAATATTTCAATGTGATAATCGTAGCGAGAATAGAAAACAATAATCCAAGAGGAGAAAAGCAAACTAAGGACTAAAGGACATACCGAAAGTTTTCACATTAATAATGAGAATCAGCAAAGTAAATCCATTTGTCAAACACATCCTGTGTGTTCTACGTAGATATAATTATAGTGCATTCACTTGGTGCTGCTGCTCGTGCTGCAGATACTCCAGTTTGCAGTCGTTATGCCGATCCTGTGACTGTGTGTGCTTGTTATTTGTGTTTTGCTGTTGCTTTTTACTTCGTCGTTGGTAATCCTTATCCGTCAACATATTTTACCAAAAATAACTTGAAAGGTATCTAAATATGTGCACATACGCTAGCCTGCCACCGTAATTTGGTATCCTTCTCACTGATTATGATTTACATTCCGACATAATTGTATTTGGCCAACATAGACCACAACCCGAATGGGTTAAGCTAACAAAATTCAAACACTGTGTTGCATTGGAACACTCCGTCACGGCTGAATTCAATCATTGAATCGCACAAAACAAATAGGATTACATTCACAGTATGAAAATTAGTGTCTGGTATTTACACTAGACCCTGTTTCCGCTTCTGGCGTGAACTGCACGTACACGGCAGCCTTGGTTTGGTTTCACTCTACTGCATTTGATCCGTCAACCCGATATGCACTGTTTAACTAATTTCGCAATCATACAAGGCATTCCTTATGCTCTTGCATGGACAGTAACCGAAATACTTAGCAACAAGAATGAGGTTTGTTTTTTTTAGCATTAATCAAGTGCAAATTAGGAAAAGGGTTACACAAACAGCATCAACACTCACTCAGGTTCGGGTACCGCTTTGAATCCTTTTAATGAGGGATTTCACCTAAACCGAATTACTAATCGTAAATGTTGGTATGTTAAAGGTCAGCCGTTTTGTTTGACAAGGGATTATCACACGTGTACTAAATTTTACCTTGCAGAGCATTAAAGGATACAAGTCGTGTGGATATGAACTAGTCCCGATTCACGAGAATTTCGATTTAAAATCAAAACCGGCGGCAATTCAGGACAAACGAACTATATTCATGCGGTGTTGAAACCGTATTAAACTGGGAGATTAATAATGGTCCTTCCATCTTCATCATGTTTGGAGAAGCTTTTCGCCGTAAGCTCAATTCGGATTGAAACTCCGAAAATTCATTTTTCAATAGATTCCACTTAAAAACTGTTCTCAAGGAGAAATAACTTTTCACAAAAGCTTTTTTGGGGGTAAGTAGGAACACTTTATTTCACCACAAACTTTCTCCTCCCAGGATAACAGTGAAGAAACTTTTGCTTCGTGGCCTTGTGGCAATAACCAACAGGTTCTTCATCTGCAAGGTTTGGTGATGGTTTTCCTCGCGAAAAGCTTTATAGGTTGTATTTAGTTGTCCTTCATTCATGTTGAGAAAAATTAAATTAAATTCTGCTGAACTCTTGCCTGCAATTTAAATGAAGCTGATGGGAATTATGCTAGTTGCATAAGACTGGTGGAAGGTCTACAATTTCTGATTTATCAGTTGTAAAAAAGAAAGATTTCAGACTAAAGTGCTCTCCAACTTTGCTTCTCTTAGGTGCATATGAATTGAAGTTTCTGCAAGAAATACAGATATCAAAAATCTGAGCTGATGTTGAAAGGACTATGACAAATCACTCAACTACCATCTTAAAAAGCTGAGCATAAGTCAGTTGGACACGTACTGACTTTGTTTAGAAGACCAAGAGACTGTTGATCACAACAGTCGAACCAGACAAAAAGACTTCGGCAGTTGCATATTTCTCCAGCCACAGTCAACCACTCATCCTCCATCCAACTCAAAATTTGGATATTCTTCGATGGTATGAGATATTTGCTTAGCACAAAGGATATCGCCTTGCTATTCTGGTCTCCGTCAGGATAGGTGGAAAGCCCCAACAGATCCCAGTTCTGGTTTTCCAGGATCGTTGCTTTCCCGCTTCTACCGAGAAGAAAGAAATTCTACCTAGAACAAATCGCCACGTAGTTAAAAATTTACAAATGGCACCTTTGTGGTGATTTGACAAAGATTGATCCTTGAAAATGTCTGCTTCTTTGTGTGGGGAAAACAACTGCATCCGGAGAAACATAATGTAGGTTATGCTCTGCAAAACCAAATCAGAACTGGATAAAAGGCGAAATATACTACGTCAGACATTTAGTACATGGCTGGGTCATGTAGAGCGGATGGACACGAATGCTCCGGTCTGAAAAATCTTCGAATCCGCCCCCGAGGGACAGCGTAGTTAAGGAAGACCGCGACTCAGGTGGCGCACGCAAGTTGAAGGGACCTCAACCAATTCAGCGTGCGAAACTGGATGCAGCTAGTTAAAGATCGAGCTGATTGGAGACGCTTATTGGTTGAGGCTCAGGTCCACCCCGGACTGTAGCGTCACCTTAAGTACGCAAGACATTTAGTGCTAGTCTGAAAAGAGTTTGACTCCATTACCTAGTACACATCAAGCGAATGACCAACAACGTTTCAGCTAAGAGAGTGTTTACAGATCAAGCAATTATGGAGGGCTTATTAGTTTGGCGAACTGGCAGCAATTTGTCCGAGATCGAGGTGGATGAAGGTTGCGAAAAGCCTGTCTGGAGCCTGATTTATGGTATGGTAAACAACTTTGATTTTTAAACAGCAGCTCATGCTCTCCGTGAATTTTAGTAGATCCAATATTTGTCTATCCCTCTACTTTCAAATTTTGAGTGGACTGCAACCTCAAAACTCAACATATACCTATCTCCGAACTCCCTTAAACTTCGGTACGATATTTTTGCCTAAATAAAAAAACAAATTTAAGCTCAAACATTAATAACAATTTATTTTCTCTAGTCTTCAACAGTGACTACCCCTCCGTTCAACAAAAACAAACTGATGACCATTATATATATCTTCATTCCAAATCTGACTTATTTATATACTCATTTCTCTAAGTTCTCCAATCGCTTTATCTCGAGTACCTTGTCCACCTATTCTTTAGTCCTACACTTCTCTCGTTTCATTAACATCAATATAAAATCGAACAATAGTACATGTAGCACTATTTTTCCTGCGCTACTGCAAATGGTTTCCCCAAATATCAACTTCCGCAATCTGTTCCATCCATAGTCTCCACCCCATTTTTGTCGTGTTCCTCGGCGCACTTACCATGGTCACAATAAACCAGTATCAAGAACGTTGCACAACCAAATTATGCAATTAATTAGATTGTATCCTTCTACGCGTTGATAATTATAAACAGAGCATTGAACCGGCCGCATTAGAGCATTACTTATCATCCTGCAGGCAAGGAACACCGCCTACTGAACACATCGCGGCTACCACTTGGTAGATACAGATAACTGAGTTAAGCCTAATTTCACTGTTAATCTCTTATTGCTATTGACATAAATACAGTCCAAAGCATTGGAATTTCTATGGTTGGGCAGCACCCAACACTCACTGCAAACATCATTTTCTGAAAACCATACAGCGTCTGCCACTTGTACAAGTATGCCACCGCACACTATCGTCACCAATATTTTATCCAAGTAAAATTATATCCTCCATAAACACACTCGTAAATTCTCAAAAAAGTATTTGTTACTGAATATCTGAACAGTGAACAAGGACTGCCTTGTACGGGACTGTAACTGTATGCATGAATGAATGATCCAGGGATATGTATCCTCCATGAGATTTCAGTTGCACACTGCTTGCAAAAGACACAGATTTCGACCTTTCGCGGAACGACCATGGCTACGACTCTACGTTGACACAGGACCTGTTACATTCGCGTGCATGGCACCAGACGAAATGTTATTACTGTCAACGCTTCAGTAGGATTATGTGTCGAAATTTCATTAATTCTTGCCGCTTGCTGGTTGCTACGAGTAACTTGTGCTGTTGAATCTGCTTTATGCCGCTGCTGCTATGGTAATTGCACAGATAAATTAATAAGCCACACGAACAGAGGCAACGACGAAATGAAATCGGACGAATGTCCTTTACAGGAGCGAATTGTTAAAAATACATATATTTTCATATATTCCATGAGTTTTTCTCGAAATGGATTTTAATAAATTTTAATGAAACCCACAGATCGCAGACCCACCGAAAGAGGACCAACCTTCGATGTCAGGCGTTCATATCTGGGTCAGTATTTTAATAGGGCGTTGATGTAGGGTCGGTAGGAGGACGGTGTGTGATGTTAATTAGTGAATTGCTTGTTGTCACTACTTCGTTATTTCGCTTTCATTTTTCGAAGTGCGTTCCGAAGAAAATTAAGAAATAACTCCCAACGATGGTATGTGGCACCGTAATGGGAAAATGATCATGAAATTCACTTGTGGTTGTGCGACTTCAATTACAATTAACGATAGCTTTTTACAAGAATTATATTTGTTCATAGTTGTACTGAATGGGATTGTGGTGGAATGGACTTTAGTCATTAGGTTGAATTAAACCAGGGCGAATGGAATTGCGGTTTTAAATTCAATAACCAGATTACGTGTAAGAAGTAACATAGATGGTGGTGCTCTCTATGCAGTTTTCACGTGACAACTCCTTATGTAACTTTCACGAGAATGTTCTTAGGGTTTTTTTTAAGGAAATTTGTTGTCCTTTTAACTGTTCGACCATCGTTTGAGTGTTTGATATCCCTCATAGTTTGGTTTGTGTTTCTCAAAAACGGAACAAATTAAGATTGGTTTGCATTACCACATTACAACTTATCCTATATCCCAATTAAGGAAATTTGCTGCCTTATTGCAAAAGCCTCATTAAAGAATATCTAAAAGTCCTGGAATTAATTGTGCACAAATGGAAGTACATTGCCGAGATGCAGAAAATTGTAGAAATGCTTAGGCAGTATTTCCGGCAGTTTCCTTGTGGGCATCATATAAAGAAATTTATATGACAAGAAGAGAACTCAAGCTCAAATCTAGTTAACAAAGCAAAAGTACCGCCTTCAAGTTTAATGTATAAGAAAGCTACAAAGAAACAATAAAGTTGCCGGCTTATGACTTAGCAGCGCATACACCAAATCAACAACCAAGTATTGATCGATGAAGCATGTCCGATGACTGGACTTTTAGTTCTACATAAATGTTGAACCTTCCAAAAATGTGATCTTGCAACAACAACCGGGGCATATCCCTACTAAACGTATTGTGTGCACGTCTCAAGCCTTTCAACAGAGCATATTAACTATTTATCAGCGTCGCGCAACGCTGAAAAAAACCGATGCTCCATGCAGTTCGGAAACTGCTCATCTGAACTTTTCCAAATATGCGCCGGATTTCCGCAAAAAGCTGTGTTGTCATGTGACTTCTTCGATCTGGTGCTAGAACATATAGAGCGCAGAGCAGGGTCCCTACTCTGTATTGCGATTCTAAAGTTCGGATCGTTCGAAAGCGGAAATTTTGTATAGATTTTATGAATTGCGTTTCAAATTGCCCATACAAAATTTCCGCTTTCAGCGATCCGAACCTTAGAGCCCAGGTGTTATCATGGAACGCACTATGTTTGGCAAATCCATCTAGTTGCTCTCGGAGTGGCTTTCACAGCACAGGTTTTCACAGCATTCGAAGATATGCCAGGGAATAGGAAAGAACGTCACATTAATATAGCTTCAAAGCTGTTAAGGAGTTTACCTACCTTGGAGTAAACTTTACAAATTACACCCTCATGAAGATTTGACGAAGAACAACTCTAGGAAACCGCTGCTACTTGTGAGCCTAGTGCGGCTGCTTTAGTTATCTAGATCAACGGTTCTCAACCTTTTTTTTCTCCGTACCACTCATGTGTACCACGGATCAGTCGCGTATCATAGAACATTTAAAAAAAATTAAGGTCTTACAATTTTGTGGGACGAAGGATGCTGTGTGTTTGAAAAACGTGAAAAGAAGTCAGGTAATTCCCATAATACGCTGCGTTTGAGTTTGATTGTATGAAATGTGTTTTACATTCTTAGTTTTGAGCCTCACTGTAACAAATGTATTTGGGACATTAAGCAGCTCTAATGTTCAGAGGGATTAAGAAATGCAGGTGAGCATCCATGAATTGTATCATTAATGCTAACACAAACTATTCTTTGAATTTTTTTTCCCAGAACTAGGTCAAACCGAATCATATCTTTTTTAGGCTTAAAAAATAGTCAAACTAAATGAAAAGTGATAGAATAATCATAAGATCCATTCCAAATAAATTTTCATATATTATTCAACCTTAGCACTGTTCTTTTCATTATAAAAAATTGCTACAAAACATTTGATTTCCACTGCCTCTAGACCGAAATTTTCATACATATCCCGAAGCACATATTTTATGTAAAAAAAAAGATGTCCACAAATGAATAATCAACCTAAAAGCCTTCAAAATATTGCAAATGAGACTGGGTGCCGGGAGGGATTGCTCCGTTTGGACAATGGTCCTCAGTTGCTGGCAACATTGTGATTACGAGAAAAACCGTCACGAATGACCACAAACGAAACGAGAACCTGGTACCGTATTACACTTTTTCATCCAACAATATGGACATGGTGATGTCCATTACAAACTTTTATTTATTAAAAGAGTGTTTACACTGACAAATAAATATGTTGAGGATAACAGTTCTAGAACTTGGTCGTGAACTTTTTATGAAATATGTTGTGTGAAATCGTCCAGTTACTTATTTTAGGCATAAACTTTAAGCGGAACATAGTAGAAATAGCACATGTTTTGTGAGCAAAGCTAGGACAATGTTGGACATAGACAGTTTTCTGCTTCTTCACACCATACGTTGTTCATTATGTTGTCGCTTTGGCTGGCATTGAAAAGTACTTGGTCCGCTTGATCCGACTGGATCCTGTAAAGTCATGACATCTTCAGATGTGCTCATGCGAATCCCTAGACGCGTATAGAGCCAACCAACACAAACTAAAGTCTGGGGAGCATCTTTTCATTTCTTAGCCTTGCAACTTCATGGGAAATGTATTTCCTGTGACCGAGACAAGATTCAGTAAATTCAGGGGTCGAATTACGGCATCAGTGATAGAGTAACTCGTCACGTAAACACGAGCATTATTACATCGGAATGATCGACGAGTTACTCGATTGCTGATGTCGTAATTCGACCCCAGAGCTTTCATCGAACTCAAATTAACCTTTCACCTTTTAACTACCTTGTCACATCATTATCAGATCTATGATCACCAACCATATCGTCTGTATCATCTAGCATTAGTGGGTATCACCGGGAATGGAAGCCTTAGTAGTTATACTTAACCGTACGCAAAGAAACTCTTTCGAGTGCTCTTAGACTGCCTCAGATTCTTAACTTGAAGGGGAACGACCTCACTGGCCATCTACGCATTTTGAACATGTTTAAAACGACCCCATCCTTAAACTCTCAGATAATATGCAAAAGTGGTTCAAATTCACAAGAACAAAGAACTGCAAGGTAGTCATAGATGACCGCCACACATATAGGAAAGAAAGTTTTATAAAACAACCAAACAATACATAAAATAACAGTCATTTAGGCAGCAAAAGGCCCCTCAACCCTTACGCGATTCAATCGAAGCTTTTCTTGAACCATCTGAGTCCCCTCAAAGACATTGCTTCAATAAAAATAGTCTCTTTGGGCTGGGTTCCAGGGCAAGAAAGCTTCAAATGAAGCCTTCGGCGCTCACTCATTGGTAGAGATCCTGACGAAAGCGTAAAGAAGAAGTTACTTTACTTTACTTGATTTTAACAAGGATTATTTAAGGCCCTTTACGGTCTACTTGACTGCTTATTGTTACTGTCCATCTTCATGCTTTCAGATTTTCTAGGGAAATTTCGTCGTAAGTTCGAATGGCATTTGATTCTGAGAAACTTTCTTTCCAAGAGTCCTGATGAATACAAGTGGTAAACGAAGTTTTTGAAAAAAGCTCTGGATAAAATAAGAACTTGGGCTGCAAGTTGTGTTGTCCCTTGAAAAAGTCTAAATAAACACCATTAAATGAAATTGCATGGGACACATTTAATTCAATTGCTCATCACCTCTGGAAGTTTTTTTTTTTTTTTTCACTAATTATATCAGGAAGCAGGAAAAGTTCGGCTCCAGTTTATAGTAGGTAGGTGTCTATTCTCATTCTTTTCGTGTATCCGTTTAAATGAACTCGAAAGTTTGTTCTAATTCAATTCTAAAAGTTTTGGATATATTTTTAATTTATACTCTCTCCTCTCTTTTTCTCTTCTCTTCGCATATCCATATCGGATGAGAAAAAATTGACTTTTTTTGGTACTCGTAGACCATCATCTAGGATTCCTTGTGTAGGATTGAAGGTGCTCAAAGGCTCTGACATTGACGCAATGGGATTACATCGAGTGGAAGGATCGAATTCAAAAATTTAATTAGATGATTTTGTTTCATCGCCAAAAGAAAATGAGAAAAAGGATAAATACGGCTGGAACAAGGGATATTTTGCTGGCATAATCATCATCAAAGTGATTCGCTTTCATCCCCCATTGCGACTCTTTAATCCAAACGTATATTTCCTGTGCGGTTTTTGTGGTCTTGTGCACACAGCGTGGGTATGGAAATTACAAAATTTAATTTTTTGACTTCACCTGGTTCAATACGAAAAAAAAAAAATTAACTTCTAATCCTACAGACATAGAATGAATGAATAAAGGGATGCCTACAGATATACCAGTCTTTTTGAGTGCTGAAAGTAATTTCTCGCCCACTTACCATACCCTTGTATAAAGATCACGTGCTTTGTTTAATTGCTCATATTTTCATGACTGCACAGTGGAATGAGGTACCGGAAATTTAAGGACGCAGATCCAGGAAGACTCGTAATAACTCGTTTCGCTGCTTGCTTACTTTTCATCCAGCACTCGGCGCTATAAAGAGGACTAGTGCGCTATATAATAGGACTAGTAAGATAAGCATTCTGAAAAACGTGGTTGAAAAATTTGCGATTCCGAATTCAAAGTTCAAGACGATGAATGCTATCGTATGCTGGTTTAACGTGGATGAAGGGGTGGTCTTTCGTCTTGAAATTCGTTGGTCTTCTTCAAGATTAGCATCAGAATGAATATTTGGTCGTCTGGACCAGTAGCCGGAAGCCACACTGGTGCATGTTGATTAGCATAATTCAAATAGGCTTTTAACGTTCACGCAATACGTTGGATTGGAACTTATATGCGACATTTAGCAGGAATGGCATCGATTGTGCTTGCAAGACCCTTGACTGTAGCCGATATACATATTGTAGCTTGGTCTTCCTGATCCTATCCATAATTTCCGGATCGATGCCGGAAGCCATACTGGTGCATGTTGATTAGCATACTTTAAATGGGATTTTAACGTTTACCCAATACGTTGGACTGGAACTTATATGCGACATTTAGCAGGAATGGCATCGATTGTGCTTGCAAGACCCTTGACCGTATTCGATATACATATCGCAGCTTGGCCTTCGTGATCCTATCCATAATCTCTCGCAGCAACATCCTCTGCTAGATGACTAAATTAAGTTTTTGAGTAGCACTCGGAGTATGCACCATGGGACTATCATATACTGCGCCTTACATTCCAACGATTAAGGTAAAACAAACAAAAAATGCATGAAATGTTCACTAATATTTTAAAAAATTTCTTTTATTACATTATTGAAACAGAATTTAATTTATATTTATGATTACAAAGCAAATTAGGTATATTAAATTGAAATAAATTTCTTTTAACAGAACATTCACTTAATGCACTCGATTAACTTATTTTACTAATTGTTCATAATAAATGGTAAAGACTCAGTTTTGGAAATGTACGTAAACATGTATTATCTGCTGGATTGGAACGCCTCTTCAATCGCTAGTCACTAAGTAAAGTAACTTATATTTTCTTATCAACTGTAGGTATTTAATATTCTCTTAATATGTAATAACAAACTGGAAATTTGAAAATGGTAACTGAATAGCCTGGGACAATAAATATGTAAGTTGTTTCGTATATTCTCTAGAGAGAAGATGGAGCACTTATAAGTGACTAGCATAGAGTATGTATTAATGTAGTTTAAAAGATCCTTGGATGGAATCTCTGACGAAGAATTGTTAGTCTAGATCTCTATACTCTCTGCACACAATAAAGTAACATTATTGTGATGTTTTGTTAAATAAGTATTAGTTTCGTTACTCACTATAAAGTTAAATTATTGGTTCGAGCACGTTTTACTGTTTACTTTAGTCAAATATTCATACTAGATATGCATTAACAAAAAAAAACTAAGATCAAGTTCGAGAAAAAGCCATGAAATTTACAGCCAAACTTAAGTAAACATTCCTTTAAACTGTATGTAGGTACTTATTTTATTTAAAAAACAAAACTACTTAAACAATAAAGAAAAAAGATGATCAGTTGAATAAAAAAAAAAAAAAAAATGCACATAATTCTTCCCATCGTAATCATTCACACAATTTATTTAAACTTTTATTTTCAGTATTTCTGTTTGCTTTTTTTTTTATTCTTAAAAAATAGACCTAAAAATTCTTTTTACTTTATTTTTTAATTTTTTTTCTTTTTTCCTTTTTTTTTTTTCTTTTGTTGATGTGTTATGGTTTTGACTTCTTAATTTGAATTTCAATTAGTTTCTCTCCTTCAAGCGGATAATTATTCTATCCGAATCATTTCCGTTTCGCCCATGCGTCCATTTGTTGACTGAACTCGTTAGCATACTTGATAACGGCAACCTGCGTTTGATTGAGAGCTTTACCAAGATTCTCAGGCGATAATGATCCACTGTTTTTTGGATGAAATAGATTTTTTTTTATTATTTATTTTTCATAAAATATTTGATTTCACATTAACATACACAAAGACATTAACTTTGAAGAATTCGGTGATTTTTCCGACACTGTCGGAAATGAATACACGTGTCGAGACGGCTACATTTTCAAGTTTCTGCGGCAGGCCGGGAATGTATTGCTCCAACTAGAAAATAGAGAAAAACAAATGTTTTGTGATAATTTTCTTGGATAGGAAATGTGTTTCTATTTGAGGCAAGTGAATGATAAATTTATTTTACGCATACGGTTTAATTTCAAAGAATACTGGAAAATCGAGAATTTGTTGACCAATATTACCACTTTTAGTAAAAAATTGACAATTTGAGATGTACACTTTACGTGACATCGTACATCTACTTCCAGCGACATGTTAAATATATCTGTAAGGTGAACTGGAAAGAAATTTGATGTGCACTCTTTTGGATTTTTCAACTAAGTAAAGCTTGGTAAAAGGTTTGGTCAATTTTGCTGTGTAAATTGATTGAAAATTGCTGACGGACATCATCGAATTGCAAACAAAAAATGTATTATTTTGCTGAAAATAAGGGTCGTCGCCCACCTAGCAAACAAACAACAATGTAAAAAGCATGCGTTTGCAGGTATGATCGAAGTATGACCTGTTTAATGTTCTCATGTTACAGAAAAAAAAAATACTTATAATAATTGCATTTTTTCCAACAAAGCAATGCAATGCAATGAAGTATAATACTATAATGCTTAGAACTGGGGTTTGACCTAACAAGAGACTCAGGGAATTATAAAAGTAATTTAGATTTTCCGTGATGTTATTGGTTGGCTGAGTTTTCCCAACGGAAATGCTGTGCAGGGATTCGGTAAAAGAAAATCCAATCGGTCGCCATTACTATGATTATTGCACAAATCGAAAAAAAGAGGATAGTAAAAGATAACATCAAGGTATAGATGAATATGCGGCAAGATGCAAAATTACATTTATAGCTTTGTTTTTTTTGATTCTTGCTGTAACTATCACGACTACATAATGAACAACATTTTGCTAGGAATCAGATACAGGACGCCATGCTCCGTCCAATTACCCAAAAAGTATATTGATAACCAATGTGTCTACCATCCGAGAAATAGTTATTTGGTCGAGTTTTTGAGACATTTAGCTAGTCAAACCCACAGAACAATTAATTGTGTGACTACGCAAGGGAAACGATATCAGGCGGAATGGAGCAGCATCGATCAATGGAAAAGCCCGGAAAAAGGAGAGCTAAACACATCGAGTAGGAACTTCTACAAAAGTTCAATAAACAATTCAACGGCTTTAAGCCAATAATGAAAAGGCGTAAAGATAAATCGGATAATATTATGCCTAGTTTCTACAACTAGTACAATGTAGAAGTGAAACTATAGAAGAAGAAAGTGAATTACATCTTGAGCCAACACTACAAGAACTACTGGATATAGCCCAAAAACAAGCCTACAGAAGACAATAAAACACTTGAATTAATAAAAACAAATAAACGTGAATGTGATGGCGGTGATACACTATCTTATACTCCAGATATGGCGTGAGGAACAGTGGCCAGTACAGAAGGTCTAACACAACAAAAAGTCTCCGATCAAAATTACGAGCGGTATTAAGCAAGGCGACAAGTTGTCGACTTACACAAGTATATGTATAATCTAATGTTACACCATATTTGTAAGGACTTTACAAGTAGGGAAGGGTCATACAGCGGTTATTGCCGACTTAAAACGATGTGACAGATGAGATTAGATTCAGAGGTTTGTCACTCTTGGCCCAGATGTTGCGTTTGGTTGTTCTGCTGGGGCTCTAACGTGCTAACTACTAAGCCAAAGCGAGCACTAGACATTGAAAAAATTTAGAAAATTATAATTTTAAATACTTACAGCTGCCGATACCACCGGCCACTTGGCTACAGCATAGTCTCTCACTATTCCAAACGCGTTACACGCCGCGTTACGGCCCAATTTGTACAGGTCACAGCTCAACTGCCCAACAGGCTTCACATAGCCTGGCACTCTTTGTTCGGCCCACTTATAGCCTCGTGCGGTATTCGTCATAACAACGACGTAACCCTTCTCAACGTGCGGCAGTAAACCGGCATTCTTAAGCATCTTGCCTGTGGCTGAATTTGCAAAAACACCATTACCATTTGTGTTTGTATCGTAGTGCAGAGCGCCAGCGATAAGTGCTAGCAACACAATACTACCGAGGAACCATTTGCAACCGCACGACGAGCAAGATTTCCCCGCAGCAGTTTTTTTCTTTTGTTGTGTGGATTTGTCTTGGACATTCTAAAAAGAAAGAGAAGAAAACAAATATTTAACAAATTTAATAGAAAGCTTGTTCTCTTGATAAATAAATAATATTTACCTTCTTCGCCTGCTGTTTGGTTTGTTTGACTTTTTGGTTCTTTGTGCTTTGTGCCATTTTTATTATTGAAATTTTTCCTTAATTACAAGAGATAAACTGTGAAGAATACCAAAAATACATAGTATTTCAAGAACTAAACGTATTAAGTGTGCGATGTGCAAGTCAAAAGTGCCCCTGGGGTGTTTGCTACCTAGATTAACGCTAACGATGACAACACACTAAGATAATTGATGACCTTATCTGTAAAATAAGCCTAACATAGTCGCCCATGGGGTATTACGATGAGTGTAAGTGAAATTTATTCACATTACCTAGCCATTATAAACAGTAGCAAAAAAAGAAGCAAAAAACCGTATCAACTTATAGTTTAATTGTAGTCAAACCTTAGTTAAAATAATTATTTTTATAGCCGAGTTGATATAGTAACAAATTCGGGGGCTAAGATCGGAATATCAAGCAAACAAAAAACAGCGTATTTATGATTAGATCACCCATGAAAAGCAAACAATTAACGATTACGAGTAATTGGAGGAGTGCTTATCAGTTTATATAATTATAATAACTATAGATAGGTTTCGAAAGAATCAAGGTCTATTTATGGTTATCTAGTGGTCCCACAACTTTTATAAACGGTATAAAGTGCATGCAGGAAGTTAGAAGACCAATAGAGGTATTGATGTGGTAAGTTCCATTAAGCCTGATACGTCTTTCGAATGAGAAATAGGGACCCCGTTGTATAGCGTGAGGGAAAAGTTATTGATCGTTTCCATTTGAGCGGTGAGAAAGATTTCTAAACACACGATCGGTGTTTTCTCTCATGAAAAACATTTTCTTTTCTTTTTCGAATGCAAAATCGCAATTTCACGACATAAGTCGGAAACATGACAAGAGCAACGAAGATTAGAATAGGTCACAGTGACAGTCAACATACCAAAAGAGATCTATTATGATACCAAGATCGCGGGAGGAAATTTACCAACTCATCGAGTGTTGAATGAAGCGTAGAAGACCATTAACTTCTAGGTACATACATACATATATGTATGTTCCAGATCACAGAGTATGTTTAAAAAGTATGCTTGCTTTTGTGGGTAGGACACGTGCTTACGAGGTAAAGGATACTCTCCTCATATTCGTTTCTATAGCTCCCACAAAAGTAGAGAAAGAACTAGAGTAGAAAGCGCTTCTCAAACCAGAGATTAAAAATTAATTGTGATTCAACATAATCCACAGAGAACTGGGATATTGCATTTCAAGAAGATTAGAGAGCAACTCAAGTCAAGTTAAAGAGAGGCATAAAAAAAAGTCCTTTGAAGTCCAATGACCCATAATTATTTATGTAAATTGAAAACTCGAAAAACGTATTTTGGATTCATCGAATTGTTGCACAAAGAATTCATTTAGTGTAAACAACATCTGTTTGACTAAGCACCTCAACCTTCCGTAACACAAACGAATCAAACTATTTGTTTTCCAAATTCAAAGTCAGCATTACGTAAATAAAAGGCTGTTTGTTTTTTTATATAGGATGACACCAACGAATTAATATGCACCAAGCATGTATGTAGGTATATACTATGTATGTTTGTCAAACACAAAGTAATTAATATGCTGATACAGTAAATATTTGAATGCTCTTTTACTACGTCATAATTTTATGAGCATTAAGCAGCATTTGTTTTTCTTTGAGGAAGTTCTTTTTTGTTCTTAGAAACATTCTGTGATACAACAAATCATCGCCAACACTTCCAAAGGCAGATGACCGATTAATGTTTCGACCTTTGGTCTCAACAGGTATAAATTTGTAGAAACTAAAGATTAATGGATTAACCTTCTTTTAGAAAAGTAGAAAAAAGAAAGCAGAATAATGGAAATTTCGTAAAAGAAGGAGAGGACGTATCTAGACAAAGGGACTTTGCAGACTACTTTGTAATCAAAAATTTAATCTCTTAAAGATTAGACAAAGACTTTGCTATTTCGTTTTATCTTTTTTGCATACGTCGCAGAAATAACGACACAGAAAGGTAAAGAGGAACAATTGAGGAAGCTAAATTGTCCCATGATCACCTACCTATCTTCTACTCGGTGACTCCTTTCCCTAGACAGATTCTTTAAAAATCTTTACAAGTCTGCTGTTTTGACAAAAGGTTTCCCCTCCTCACATTAACATTTATTTACACTTCGTAGGCAGGTATGCGAAACAAGTTTCGCAGATGCAACTTAACACGCTGTGAGTCATAAACAAGGAACAAACTAAAAACCAAAAATCAGAAAATAGACTTTCAAAACAAAGGAACCTACAGCTCTAATAGCAAGTCATACTGCTTCCTATGGAATAAAATGAAAAGAGAAGGCAAAAGCGGAAGTAAAACTTATGTAAAGGCTGTCATGAGACATGTTAACAATAAACTGTGTTGGATGTAGCCAGTTAGAGAAGAACTGGTAAGTTCTAAACATTGTCATCGAACAAGCTAATAGGTAGGTATGTATGTATTTAAAAATAAAATATAGCCGTGTAGACATACACAGGCAATATTCATTTGTATGTGCACGATTAACCTATAAGTCAGGGTCAGCTGAAATGGCTTAATAGTATTTGTCGTTGTGTATACAAAAGATTGAAGTCATCAACCAATGAACTACCATACATCTGCTGGTGTAATCACTATCATTTCGTTACTGAAACTAATTACTGATCGGCGGCGTAAGGTTAGTAAATCACGTAAGGCGTAAGGCTAGAGATCACGCTAAGACCAAAGTTACAGAAAACTTACCAAAGATCAAGCGTTATTGGAAATCTCAAACATTCACATGCTCTTAATGAACGAAAATGATTGGTTTGAAATGTGGTTGCTACTTGATCTCGCAATTAAGTACATAATAAAATGTCATGGTAAGAAGCGATTAAAGTTTGAAGACGAAAATCGTAAGATTTTGTCGTTTAAATATTTAGGCAATTATTAGCGTCAGATGCAACAAAGATGCTTTCCTACAGTAGCTTTTTGAAGCAGACACCAATCAAGTTTGAGACTTATTCGAACGCATTAGGCTTTACTAAGAAGTGTAGGCAACAAGTCTTAACTCAATTGCATTTAACAGCAGTCAAAACTACGAATAAAACGAAAGCAGTGGACCAAAACAAGACACAAGAATGTAGTTTTCTCAATTCGCTCGATAAAATGAAGAGTGTGCTATAACCTGGAAAACGTCTGTATCTGTAGTTCGGCATGACAAAATAAAAACAAATATTTGGCGCGACAGCTCGAAAAGTCCAGGCCTAGCTCGTCGAAAGCATTCCATACCATTACGAAAGAATACAGGAAACATATCAGATAATACGCACCTACTGACGGCAGAACGATGATAACAGTTCCAACTTCTAACGGCTACGCAAGTCGGATAAGTAGTAGACAACTCCAACCTGCTATTGCAGTTGAATTTACATGAAACAAAACCTACATTGATCTAGTTCATTGTAGTGTATAACTTGCGGTGCAATGTTGAATCTAAATCAAATAAAACGTGTGAATAACTTTATAGCAATTGTAAAAATTAGTCACAATTAACGTCGCAAGCAACGCAGTTGTTTCAAAAATTCTTCACCTATTACTACACAACCACAATTAACGTAACTTTGATATGATTGCAGTCCACCATGACAAGGTATGTGGGTTTCGAAAAAAAAATTCATAGCAAAGCAATTAACTTATGTATGTGTTGCTCGCCGCTAGTGATAATATCTGACTGAACAAACGTGACACGTTGAATTTATACCTACAAACTCCCAAGTTTTCTCCCAGCTTTCTCATAAACGTGAGTTTGTTCCCCCATACCGAGTGACCTAATTTTACTGCACTTGTGGACAAGCCCCCCCATTACATTCTAAAGGGCGGTTAATCTTTCTACACGCGTTGAATGTTTACATCGCTTTCAACAAGATTTTTTTGTTCTACTTTTTGATGTTTCACTAAATATATATAGTTTTTGTATAACAAGACGATAATGTGTATAGATGTAAATATGTATGTAGAATGATTTTGTTGTAGTTGGCGCAGGCGAACACGCGTCAGACTTTCGAGTCTAGACTGCGTTGTCGTTAGCTCTTCTTTTCACTCTCTTTTCTAGTTTGAGAAAAAGGCCACGTGGTGCAACTAGAATGGACCGCGCACATTGCCCCCTAGCTTTCAGTTAAAAGATCATTTTGAAGATAGGAAATCAAATCTAAAACATTACCTCGATAGAAAAGGAGAGTGAATCGCATACACTTCAAAACATTCAATAGATAAAACGACATCGAAATGAGCAATCGCATCAGGCGATTTTTTTTTTTTTTAGAAATTACAGCATGAGCCAGCAACCCGGCGCTTGCACTGATTATATATTCTGCTGGCAAGTGAAGAGCAAAGTCTACCACCACTAAATTTGTTCTTATCACATCCGATAGGAGAGGGGGTGGTGCTCGAATAGATGTTGTTCTACTCCTACGGACCAACGTCGAAGCGCACTATTTATCTCATCAACTAAGAAAAGAAACTTTTTTCATATGGGAATTGAGAAAAACAGATCCATTTTTGGTGGTGGTTCCTCCACGTAGGCACATTTGCCAGTCTGACGCACTGAGAACCGGACACAGACCACTATACTCTTCTTCGTGTCACCAAACCCATAAAAAACGGACGATGCTGATGCTGTATGTTCTGCACAAGTGATTAGAAAAGAGAAACAAGTTTTTCTATTGAATTTCCCAATAGTTGAATCTGATTTTTTGTTTCACGGCTAACAGTGGAAAGGGGCTCTCAATCTGACAGTGGATATGTATATGTACAACATATTTTTTTTTGTCTCATTTGGTTCATCTCTGACGCAGTTCATCCCAGAAAACACTTTCTCATTTTTCTCCGCACACGATGGAAACTTTTTTTTTTTTTTGATTTTAGATTAAAAATTTCTTACGCACTTTTATCGAAACTGTAAATTTTAATAAATTTCAAAAACAAAATTCCACTGAGTTATGAAGAAACCACGGAATGATTAAAATCCAAAACAAAGAAACTGCTTTTTGATTAAATGCAATCAAAATTTTTATATAAAATTTCTTTTCGGTGGAATCGAAAACTTCACTTCAACTTATTTCACGTCAACGAAACGAATAGTCGAATACGAACGAATGTTTTTTGGGTTGAAATATGGGGCGGCGGCGGTGGTGGTGTAGTGAAGCTAGTGAAGATGGCCGATGTCATTTATTCAGCTATGCAGTCTAATTGCTGAATAAAATTGAAATAAATCGATAAAAATGGCAGGCATGCGATGAATTTCTGAATGAATCGTAAAATTCATTTGCCAATGATTTTCCAATGAGAAACAAGTTACTCTTGGGATTTAGCAACAGGTGGCGCTGTTATATGGTGAACATTTTGAAAATTCAAACAGATGAAACAAATGAAAACGGACTAGTAATTCTGTTGCTTAGTTCCATTTTTATAGGTTCTCTTGCTGCTCTCAAGATTTGAGCTCCAGCTTTATGTATTGGTTTCTAATCTTGCTTACAGATAAAGATACTAAACATTCATCAATGGGTTCAACATTCAAACCGTTATTCTGTTTATGATGTCTTTAGATTTCATAACTTTATCTTACTGTATGATAAAGCACATGTGTATCCAACGTTGATGTCCATGCATTACTCCTGATGTATCAACAAAGGCAACGTTCAAGTTCAAAGTCAATCAAAGATAATAGAAACATTTTACTGTCAATTTTGAAAACTGATTCTCCAAATTGAAATTTTCCCTACAAACTCTTGATAAACCAAACAGCACGCAGCAACAACTTCTTAAAAATTCAAAACTTATATGAAAACTTACCCCAAATAACGAAAGTAATTCATCCAAATGCGGGTCTCGCTTTCTTGATGAATCTAACTCTATATTGAGCTGCGCTGCAACGACAAGGAATTCATCAAACGCTTTAGAATCGCGCAGTTTAACTGCAGATCCGTCCCATTGTTGATCTATATTAAAAATGAATTTTAATGTACAATATGAATGTACTATTTACATATGCACTATAAAATGATTACAATCGTTCAATAAATACAGAAAGAGAAAACAAGAAACTTTGTGGAAGAGTCATACCCAGTGCTGAGAGCATGAAATATTAGGTACTGCAGACTGCATAACAGCGACGAATATGTCATGAAACACCCAGCTATCTGGCAGAACGACTCAATCTAGTCGATACTTCCGCCTACCTTATCAAAACGAAATGAGGATAGCAATAGTGACTCTTTAGAGAGCATACAAGAACCGAGTTCAAAGATTTTATCAGACGAGTATATCCCTAATGAATGGAATCCCAGCATCATTTGCCATTATACACATATAATGAGACCCCCGTTAATCAATCTTTGCAGCATCTTCTAAAACATCTTATTTGCCACATTGTGTGAACGCCTGAAACGTTTTGTCAACATTCTGATTGGCCACTACAATAGCATATTTAGACAGGCATAACAGCCTGTAATTTTGCACTTGAACGGATAGTGCGAAACTCACAACAGCAAACAGCACAGGCACAATTTTTCAAACGTCTGTGCAACTACTTCCGTACTTCGAAAATATAAACCTCTGTTGTTGACGGCAGCTGCAAAAGAATCAAACTGGTAAGATGGTATTGTTGCCTTAAGTCAAGGAACGGCAGCTTATCAGTGATTCAGTTAAACTATGAGTGCAAAATTTGCCAGTTACAGAGATCTCAAAATATCGTTATCGTTTCGATTCTTTCTGTAGTAGTTGACCAAATATTAAGATCTAAACAGTTTAGTGGTGTACCACTGCACTATGAGTTATACATTTAAGATATGCTGCAACTCAAAGGCAGTTAAAGCAATTTAGCAACTAAAACATGCATCAATAAATGCACTAATAGACTTGATAGGGAAATTGTGTTCACAAAAAAAAGTTATACTTACATATTTGCTGTAGCAACAGGTATGATGGCATCACATTCTTTTTGTAGTTCATTTTCCAAACTTTAAAGCACTCATCACCATGGATTAGACAGTCAATGCACCCCTCAATCTCAATTTGACTTTTTGTGGAATTTTCAATATCACGGAACAGATTTAGGAAGATATTCGCATGCTTTGAGGAGCTCTCGATGTATTTTTTCTGTGAACAAAGATCTACAATTACATTTTTCATTCTCTACATACATCTGTTACATCCGCTTTTATCGACTTCTACAGCTTATTAGTTCTGCCTCGTTCTACAAAATATTTCTCATCAGACTCCTACTTACCAAAAATAACTGAGAACTACTCATTAGCAATTGCTGACTCTCCTTTGGAATGCTATATTTAGCCTTTAATGCGTTGTAAGTGATAAAAAAGTCAGCTTGACTCAAAACTAATCTGGAAATGTATGTGGCAAATTAATACACAATTTGTTTTGAAGAACTTAGAGGGATAGACTTACTTTTGATTACCATCGTTGGATGATAGAACCTTCTCAATGTACTCGGCCACAAAGCGCGAGTAACTCTTCATTTCAATCACAGGCAACATAATATTTTGCCAAACTAAAGTAAAAAAAGATTAAGTTATCTGACAAGACAAGAAAATGCAGACATTTTCATACCTTTAACTCCAATATTAATATCACGGTAGCCACCCTGTCCCACGCCCCATAAAATGCTTAGTCCAATGTTACTTCGATTCTGATATGAGTTTCTTAAAATCGCAGTCTTTGCCAGGCTATTCGTGCACACCACTGGCCAATTTTGACCAACTATTTGAAGAAGGAGCTGCAAATTTTACAAACTCAATTAGAGGAACGACTGTGAACCATATCAAACTTACCTTATAACCAACAACTGGTTTATTCTTCGACAATTCTTCAGTTAATCTCGTCAACAGAGTATCATAAAAATAGGAGAGGTTTACCTCTCCCATGGATTTCAAAATATCAATGATTGCAGTCTTAAGATTCTTTGGAACAACATTGCTTGGATAGAGGACGGCTTTGCCCGAGAATACTGGATCAGAGTCAAACGCCAAATTGGAATTGAA
Source organism: Criorhina ranunculi (assembly GCA_951813785.1). Classification (NCBI taxonomy): domain Eukaryota; kingdom Metazoa; phylum Arthropoda; class Insecta; order Diptera; family Syrphidae; genus Criorhina; species Criorhina ranunculi. Next base: position 53,686,167 of record OX638383.1, read on the forward strand.
AAACGCAGCAATCTAAGAAATTGACATGAGATAAAAAAAAATAGCTCGATGTTATCCAACTTTCTCTTCACCTCTCGTAACCAGTACAGTTCGTTGCCGGGGAATGTGACTCGCAACTGTTCAATGAGGCCATTTAACTCATCTGGCGTTATCTTCAGCAGTGCTGTTTCCAAATTCTTTGGTTTTGGTGGAGCAGCTGGAGCAGACGGTGCTGATGGCTTTTTATTGCTTTCATTGTTATTATTGCTCTTAGGTTTCTTTACGGGCGATGACTTGTTGCTGGTAGTGGCGGTCGCCTTCTTTGGAGATTTGTTCTCCTTATCTTTAGTATTTTTACTGAAAATACTCTTCAATTGATGTTGGGGTACTAGGAACAAATACAAAATGAGTTTTTTTTTTTTTGTTTACGCTCATAAGAAGCCTTACGAATTTCATCCAAGCGTGGACCGGCTAAAGCAATACGTTTCTTTTCAGTATGCGCCTCAACTTTCTTTTCAAGATTACGTTGTTTCTTTGACTTGGTCACAACTTCCCATTGATTTGATGACATCTTAGAAAATTAAATAAAGAAATGCAATACGAAAACTAAGAAAGCCAATTTTATATCAACTCGTAAATAGAAAAATTTAATGCAAGGAAGGACACTTTAATTTCTTCAACCAAAAAATAACTTATGACGTTGACGCCTTTCTGTCATTGACTCTTACTGTTACTGTTGGCATGCAAAGTTCACTTACCGATGAATTCAGCAATGCGCTTAATTCCCTTTGGGAAATGTTCAATAAACATTGAAACAAGTGATTTTCGTAAATTACAAATATTTATTTATTGCACATGAATTATATAAAAATTATAAAAGAAAATAAAAATACTTGATTTCAAAAAATAGGAATATCATCATATGTAAAACCATTGCGTTTGAATAAAATACATATCAAAATATAACCATAGTAAGCGCCGGGGATGATCATCAACAGGCCAAGTAGTAGCAGGGGCCAGATACGTTCTTCATATTTTTCGTCGAAGAACAAACATGATAAGAGCATGACGATTGCAATAGAAAGGCAAGTCTGGAAAATGCAAAACGTTGCGTTAAGCGAAAAGTGCTCATAACACAGCAACTTACCGCTCCAGCAAAAAGGAAGCCCAATATAAAAATCACCTGTTTGAGGGGGAATTTACGCCTTGGTAGTGTAAATTGTTCAGGCCCAATGCCATCAGCCGTATCGTATACTGAGGAATCCACTTGAGTATATTCGGATTTATTTGCATTCCTTCTCCGACGTGACATGTTGTATTGGAAATAAAATTTTTAGATAGCAAGCGGATTGCAAATTTTTAATACCGATTTTTCTTACAAATAACTAATGATTTAAATACACATTCTAAAGTCATGTGATAACCTTCATTGATTTAATTAAGGGAATACTCTAAAATTTCAATAACTTGCTTTGTTTTATTCTACAGAAATAAAATGAGTAAAATGAAAATGAACCTACTTTTTTTTTTTTTTGTTTAGGATATGTCAAAACAAAGCTGATAGAGTGACGGAACAGCTGTTGTTACTGGCAATGGTGCCAGGTTTTAATTGTAATGAAATTGAATGTCGTACAGGTAGCTTTATAAGAGATATTTTGAGCCTAATATCAGCGTGGCCAAAACAGGAATCCAAAATCGAAGTCAAGTTAAAGAAACTAATAGCATTGTCTATGAAATCTAAATAGTTTCAGGAGTACATTAGGGTTCGCAGCCCTAGCACTCACAATTGACTTACATCTGGTCAACGTGAACTTACGTCTTTTGTAAAAGACCACTCTTTAAACTAACTAACACCATCTATCTAGCTTCATGAAATCTAATAATTGCTACTTCTTGTTAATAGCAGAAACTGTTTCAATTCAATAAAAAAAAAACTTTGAGGGATGGCTTAGTTTCAATCATTGGTGTTGTTGATATGACCTTCATAATTTTCGAACACAATTTCACCCGAGGAACGGCTGCATAGAAGTAGTGCATTCTCGATTAAATCAAATTTTACAATCATTTATAAGTAAATAAACATTGATTCTTTATTTTCGATTATTCTGTAAAAGGTGCAAATATTGATTTATATAAATAGTATACCAGAAAAGCTCCTAATGAAAAAATGTTAAGCACTCTATCTTTTAGCGCTCCATATAAATCACTTGCCGTGTTCAAAATTAATTTAAAGGTCTTCCCGAATTCATCGACAATTTCATGCATATTATAATGCACAAAAATAATTATTATTGCAAGCAGAGGGATTGCCAGGATATATGCATTGCTTTTGTTTGGGGGTTCCAGAGTGTCATCACATTCTTCATTTGAAGATGAATACTGGAATATCGAAACATAAAAGAGTTGTATAAACTAAAACAAACAACAGTTAAAAAAAAGTATTTCTTACCTTATCCTCTTCTATTCTATCTTTTACTTCCATTGACTTTTTATTTTCGCACATCTCTGCCATTTTACTTTTATTTCAACAAATTCTTATTTATTTCCAAAAAAAAAAACGAATTAAACTTAAAAAAAAAAAACGAACAACTCTTCAATTGATAATGCTTTCTCCTCAGAGGTGAAGGGTAATCTGAGACTCAAAACAGAGAAAACATTCCCTTGCCATCTGTTTTCCCGTTTACATGAGGATTGAATCCGAATTGAATCCTCAAAAACCATCATGTATACCCATGGTATAAAGAATACATGGTAGATCATTCCGAGTTTCATTTTTAGTTCGCTCCGCGCATGTACGTCACGTGACGACAAAAATGATATCAGCTGTGTACGTTACACTGTATTTCGAACGTTTGAATCCATTATTTTTACAATAAACTTAGTAGATTTCAAATAAGGCATTTATTGAGGGAAATTTGAGGGTAGAGCTTTGGAAAGGATGTTGAATCCAGTTAAAGAACATTTAGTTTTATGGCACTTTTTTGTTTTACTCCTTTCAATTGGTTCAAATTAGTCAAATTACCAAAACTATATTACCCTCAATAAATTCATTAACACTAATTGAGTTTTTCCTAATTACCTAAAGTTTCTAAAGGTAAGATTAGACTGCTTGCCAAGTTGGCAATTGAATGACCACAGGCGAATGATCAAATTATCTGTCAAATGACCAAAATGCCAATGCTGTCAATGTTCTATATTACACTATGTGACCAAATTTGCCACGGTCATTCAAGGCATTTTGTTATATTTTTGAAAGTGACTTGTGGTAACGCTGTATGTGTCAAAGGGCACAACAGAAATAAAACAAAGCAGATAACAAAAAGACAAACCATTAATTTTCACTGAACTGAACAATCAAATAATAAACAAACAACGAAAAAAACAATAAAAACCAAGAAACAAGAACAAAAAAACCCCAACTGCAACAACGAATACCGATGGCAATTGAATTATTGAATGCCAGAAATGCCATCACCAAATTTCAATGAATGGCAAATGGTTATTTGGTCATTTTGCTTGCATTCGTACTAATTGTCCGATTACACTACTTGCCATTTGGGCAATTTTATCTGTCAAAACGAGGGTGGCAATGTGGTCATTCGGGAAATGCCCATTACACTGCATGACCTTATTTTGCCAGGAGAACTGTCAGAAATGGTCATTCAATTGCCAACTTGGCAAGCAGTCTAATCTTACCTTAAGTGATGCGATTGAGTTCTGTAATTGAGCGCATACATGATATTATTTTTAAGTGTTTTATTTAGTTTTCTTTTTTTGAAATTTACATTTAAAAGCGATTTGGTATTCAATATTTTGATTTAAAAAAAACATTTTACATTGAGAGAACAGTTTCTTCACCGCGTGCACTAAAGTACTACTTTTAGACTTCGACATTAGCTGTTGAATAAAATGTTGTCCAGTTTTAAGCTTTGTACCATTTCATTTCGTTAAATATTTCTTTTAAGTATTTCAAACGCTGAATAAATTCCCCACTTGGTTTCTGAAGTCCTCCTTCAGACAGCTGATTGGTCCAAAAAATGAGCTTGACAGTTTACTTTCGGAATATTATTCCAACATATCCGGGATTTTACATTTCAACCGATGTACTACATATATGTATAACCTGCTACATGTTTTAGCGCATAATATTCTTAGTCACTAATTTCTTCGGTCGGATCCTGCAAATGCATTTCAGGTTCTTCAACGAATCCTGAGAGTAAAGTCCCAATAAGGATTTCTTCAGACTCTGTGAATGTTTCTTCATCTTCATCAGCATCATCATCAGGAGCATTGTCAATAATTGTAAAGGAATAATTCCTCGAACAAACTGAACAACCATACACAAAACAAAAGTGAAATCAAATAAGTTGTCAGCACGTGACGTCGTCATGTGCGAGAGAGATAGGATAACGATATGCGCAATGTTCTACCATGTATTCTTTATACCATGGAAACGGACTATACTTTTAATTTAGGTGAGACCAAATTTTTGATTTACTCGAACCACGAAATTGGTACTCGAATCTCGAACCAGCCCGCAGACATGGAAAATCAACTCGAACATGGTGCGCGTTCCAAGTTTACTCGCACCATGTTCGAGTGTCTACAGCTCCCTTAAAATACATATGTATATGAAATACACACACACGCACTTTGCAGTATTTTCCTTTTTTCACTCCATTCCAAATACCCCGTTTACATGAGGATTGAATTCGAATTGAATCCTTAAAAACCATCATGCTCCAGATCGAGTTCAATCAGAATTATTCGATTCGATCGTAAAAATTTGTGCGAATGAATTCAATTTATGCATGTAAACGGAGATTAAAAATCGAGTTTAACAGTTTGAAAAGGTGGAGGCTATTTTTTCTTGCAGTGACGTCAGAGAGCAATAAAATGTTGGTTTTACTCTAATTTGCTTTCACCAGTATTTCCAGAAGACGAAGTTACGTAGTCTTTTTCCATTGCTAGGTACTTCTTTACTGAAAGGTAAATGAAGACAATTTTAAAAGAAAAATACGCATGGAAACATTCATTAAATCCTTAGTTGACGTCATACTTCAACAATGGCGGATGAGGGTGCATTTTGTGGCGTAGCCAAGACTACGACAAAAGTAGCTAGTGTCAAACTGAAAACCCAGATTGTGATTCAATCAAATCGAATTCGATCTGCATGTAAACGGGGTATGTTACCCAGAATTACTGCTCTATTATTTTGATGGAAAAGATCTATTATTTAAATTGTTTGGCTATGTAACTCATCCATCATCGCATTCATACACACATATTGCTCTATTGACATGAATAAATATGTATATCAATGTAGATCCATTATGTTGTGATGTCCTTGGGGTTGTATCTCCCATGTTGCAGGAACCTATAAATCTACGATTTTTAAGCCAGTCCGAGGGACTGGTAAATCTTTACAGATATGTTGGACAGTTCCATACATCCTGAAATAAATGTTTTCCCAAGTGAGGGGTGTCTTCAGCACTTATTCATCACCACCTCCTCTGCACATGTCATCCGTGTTGAGTTTTATTGTCCCTGCAAGCACTCAAAGTTCGTGGCGAACTTTTCGTCTGAAAGTCTTTAAAACAATGCTCTGTCTACCAACTCTAGTCTGTGGACCCCAGGTGGCTAGTATCTCAACTTGAGAATGGGTTGTACCACCTTCGAAAGGTTGTTGAGGCTGCTAACGAGAGAGAGAAAGGAAAAGCGTTTCCACTTATAATTATAATTATTATTATTAGTAGGTTCTGCGACATAACGTATATGGCATTGCGACCTGAAAGATCTATTGTGCCCGGAGCCAGTTAGACAAGGAGGGCATCTATCTTCCTAATGAAGTTGAGGATATCTCCAGTCGAGGCATAACGAATGTTCACCGGTGTAGGGAATTCTTTGTGGAGAAAGCGTTTCCTGACTCTGCAGGCAGCCTCGAAGCAGAGTCTGCATTCAGATTCCTGAATATAAGTGATCTCTGAGGCTGCAGAGACCGGTGAGGATGCCGGCAAGTCTTCTAAAATCTTCCCTTTTATGGTTGAGAATGTTTTTTGTGGATTTGTTCAGGTGTCGGATGGCCTTTTTCGCCTGTCTAAGTCTCGGAGCGTTGTTCCAGTAGGATGAAAGGTTTTGTTTTTCCCAGCTGTCCAGACTCATTCTGAACGCGGAGGTAGGGATGCCGCAGAAGGGTTCGGCACCTATGTTCCTTTCTGAAGAGCCTTTCCTGGCAAGTCGATCTGCAATTTCGTTGCCTTCAATGCCTCTGTGTCCTGGTAACCACCAGAGCTTAACTTTATTTCGCTTTGAAGCAGCCTAGAACGGCCTTTGAGTTACAGTTATCACTCTTCCTCCGATCTAGACAGCAACGGAGGAGTTCTGTAAATGGAATCAACATAGTACCATCTATCACGCTGTTCCCGTATCTCGATATCCAAAAGCAGAGATTGTCTCCCGTTTAATCAATCATCAACCAGATTGATCACTTTGTGATTCACCCTAGTCACTCCTCCAGTATATCTAATGGATGTTCGAACGTTTCAAAGGGGCGAACATTGACTCGGACCACTAACCGAGATATGATTACGGAGATCCCGAATATTACAAGGACAAGCAAATGTTGTGAACAAGTTTGTTGTCGGGGTTGGTTAGTTATAATCTCAAGAGATCCCCATAACCTCTACCAATTAAGTGTCCTTAATCTCTTAAGCGATCCTAAGCCACCATAAGAGATACCCTCAGTGATCAGTACATCCGCTGTACATATTCTAGCCATCCTGGTCGGTGCTGCTGAACAGTCTGTATAGGTAGTTCGTCATTGTGAATCATCCTCTCCTCATCGTCTATGCAGGCTCTAGGCATTTTCTCTCAAAACAACCGAATGCAGATTCATCACAGTAAAATACGGTTGTAACGACCTTCAAGGGACCGATGAATTTGGTCGTTATAACCGATGTCGTTTTAAGCGATTTTGATTGTATTCTTGACAAAGTCGTTGCGTTATTGAGCCAAACTGGATTAAATAGATTTTTGGCTCAAATAACAGTTGTCTTAGCGCTGGTAACGTTGTTTGAGTAAATAGCGAAGCTTAGCTAAACAAAGTCCCTAAGCAGATGCCTAGAAATTGTTGCTGCGTATTGGGACGTTTTATTCAAGTCAAGTTAACAATTACTAAATAATAACAATATCTACTATTGTCTGCGAATAGTTTAAACAAAATTTAAATATCAATCATCGTACAATAAAGACACAAACGCCTCCTTTGAACGCAGACTAGCCCATCTGTCAATTATTTGACCATAATTTTATGGCGAAACTGTCAGTGTCCTATAAATCGTGTTAGTGCGCATGTCTGGTACGACTGGTTCTAACACGTAATAAATACCTTTTCCTATACAACATCCATTTGAGAAAATTTCCCGCTAAAGTTGTATTACCAAATGTCCACAATTTTAACGACTTTTCGTTACGTTTTTTTCCAGTTTGCTTTCAAAAAGTCAAAAAATTCTTAAGTTAATTTAAATTTTGGAAAAATAACTTTAATTAATTTGAAATTACACGGTTACAATATTACATTAGTTGTACAACAATTCTTATTGAGTAGAATTAACAAAATATACGACTATAGGCTTAATTTCGAACGAATAAGACAGTGGAACAGCAGACATAGTTAAAGAGGAAGAGGTGATAGATATAAAAACGACTAAAGTAGACTGACCACTGTTTTTCGTTTTAGGTATCGTTATTCTTCTCACTATTGCTCTTCAGCTGCCGAAAGCAGCTTCGCTTTACGTAGAGGAACGCACAGAACGCTGTAATTAGGAAAATCACGCCTACGGCACTGCCTATGACAACAGCTCTCATCTTTCGATGTGATGGCACTATTAGTTCCAACTCATTGCCTGGTTCTTGATCACCATTGATTGACTGACTGTGTACTCGAACTTTATAGATTGCGTCTTCCTTCAGATGCTTCAGTTGATAGTATGTGTCAGTTGTTTCGGCTGTTCCGATCAGATAGTTCTCCGGTTCACGCCACCATCGAATCACGTATAATCGAAGAGTGTCCAAGCCATGAACTGGTGGATCCCAGTGTAGAAGATATCCATGGGAGTTCTCAAAAGCAGTAAGATTTCGTGGTGGGCCAATACGTGTGAACGCCGGTATCGGATCATGAAACTGTTCCGGTTCACTGAATTCTGAAACTAGAAACAACACAAAACGGACACTATAAATAGACAAAACCATGACAAATAGGACACCCCTACCTTTGGTGGAATAGCGAAATAGTTTGCTAAACATTCCATCGCCATATCGATCCTGGCTAAGCACCATAAATTCATACTCCCGTCCGGGTATGAGGTTTTTGATTGTCGCCTCCATTACGTTCTTTGTGAGGATTCGCATTGTACGCCATTCAGCTGCATCCGACAGTCGATACCAGACGATATATTCCAAATTGGGTCGCAGATAGCCTACGAAAGGACAAAAACTGGAGCATGAGTATAATAAAAGTGCATGTAGAGCGACCAACAACGATGGGTGTTGCCCCACTCCATGGATCATCAGCGGGAATCTGCTTGCATCATGGTCATTTGCTCTATTGAACCATTGCATCACATTTGCGATTGTCTCGACGAGGTGCACTCGAAGCCATTAGCGTTTTGTGGTAGCAATTAGCCACAAACGATTTATGTTTAATATTGGAAGAGGGCCATACAGGGATAGTGGTTAGAGGTAGGATTCATACTTTCATCTAGGGAAATTACGGTCTGCTGTTTTGATAGACGGTCGGGCACACCATTGATTGGATGTGAGGATTTGTTGGTGAAAAGTGTGATTTAATAGGTCAAACGGGTCTCAATTAAAATAATTGATTTAAGCGAAATGGAATTGTAGTATTGTACTTTATTGTTCAGGATAAAAGGATGAATTACGAGAACAATGAAGAACGTGGAAACATCCTGGGGGCTTAGCAATAAATTTATGACAAATTTCCTTATCGATTCTTTATTTCTAAAAATGATGGCGTCCTACTCGGATGAATGAACCGATTTGTAGTTGTAGAGCAAGGGAATTCAGAATCTCATAGTACGCAGCACCATATGGAGCGGAAGAAAGTGCAGCGTAGTGTGAGGCATAACAAAATTAATCGCAGCAACACCCTTGCCTGGCAAGCTGTAGGTGTAGCGAATAGATGAGCGCTAAGACCAATGATCTTGGTAGCACCCATGACAGACTACAGCACATCCAAGGAAATACTGCTCTTAACCTTTATCCCAGTAGAATGAGCAATGATTTTGGAAGAAATTCAGCAAGGTTGCAGCTATTCCCCCCCTGTATCTAAGCTCTTTCATGGTCCTCAATGTTCCTATGACCCGGGACCAATTTAAGAATGGTATTGGTCGCGTGCGAAAGGATTTAAATATATTGTAACGTGTTTGCCGGTTCGCAATGATAAAACTTTTTCCGCTTTTCTATTCTATTTGTCTTTATTAAATCTTTTCACAAACAACTGATTATCTTTTATTTATTCCAACAATATTCAACTCTTTAAATCCAATTATTCACAACTCTTTTATTCCAAACAACTTAAACAATTAATCTCAATCAAATTCTTCTGTAATTTTAATTCACTATTAAAATCTCTATCCAAATCACTTTTCAACTGTATCTCTACTAAATCTCAAGTCAACTGTGTCCATGCTCTCAATGCTCGTAGTATTTATACCCGAGATACGAATCCAGAATCTTCCTTCCTGGCGACGATTTGCCCATCTAGTGAGATATCGATAGTTCTGGAACGTGCCTGAGGTAAGTACTAGAAAATTCCTGAAGGTTCTTATAATTGCTGAATGCTCTTAAATTTAGCACTAATCCCCCCAATAGATGTCGCTGATCGATATCTAAAATGTCTAAATGTCGCTAATACAGTCGATATAACAATTCCACTAAATGTCGCTAATGCAGTCGATATTACACTGCCCCCCTCCTAAACTTGTTCGTCCCGAACAAGAGCATCGGCGTTGTTTCCATGGTAACGATGTAGGCGATCCACATGTATGATTTTCAACTTGCCTCTTAGTCCCCGTTGAATTCTGTAGACAACATCGTTGATTCGTGTAACCACTGTATAGGGACCCTCCCAGTCCTGCTGCAACTTCGGAGACCTCCCTTTTTGTCGATGTGGGTTGTACAGCCATACCAGATCTCCTTCCCGAAATCCTGACGTCGTTGTCTTCGCGTCGTACCTGGTCTTCATGCGGTCACTGGCTATCTTAATCTTCGTCCTAGTTCTTTGGTGTATGTCGGCGATCCTTTCCCTTAGGTCTGCCACATATTCTTCTTCCGATTTCGGCTCAGCCATGGGAGAACCAAATTTCACCTCACTAGGTAGCCGGGCAGGTTGACCAAAAAGGATTTCGGACGGAGTGTGTCCCGTTGAACTGTGAACTGCATTACGGTAAGCCATCAGGAACAAGGGAATATGTCGATCCCAGTCACGTTGGTAATCACTCACGACTTTGGAGAGATGTTCATTCAATGTCCTGTTGAACCGTTCTACCATCCCGTCAGACTGTGGGTGAAGTGGAGTCGTTCTGGTCTTTTTGATTCCGAGTAGTTGACACGTTTCCTGGAATAGCTTGGACTCGAAGTTCCGTCCTTGATCCGAGTGCAGTTCCATGGGTACACCAAACCTGCTCACCCAGTTGTTGACAATCTTTTCTACGACGGTCTTAGCCTCCTGGTTGGGAATCGCGAACGCTTCAGGCCACTTGCTGAAGTAGTCCATAACAACTAAGATGTATCGGTTGCCCTGGTCGGTTTCCGGGAACGGCCCTGCGATGTCGACAGCGATTCGTTCAAACGGTGCGCTCACGTTGTACTGATGCATCTTGCCCCGGGTTTTAGCGCTTGGTCCCTTGCTCGCTGCACACGTGACGCACTTTCGACACCAGCTCTCGATGTCGTCTCTCGCACTGAGCCAGTAGAATCGTTCCCGTACTTTATCCAGCGTTTTATTTACACCCAGGTGTCCTCCGGATACACCATCGTGCATTTCCTGCAGCACTTCATGCACTTTTGAACGTGGCACCACGAGCTGCATCCTACACGTCTTTCCATCGGGCATCTCCCATTTCCGCCTCAAGATGCCGTCTTGAACATATAGAGAGTCCCATTGTGCCCAATATGCTTTGAGGGTAGGGCTTCTATCGGAGATATCTCGACCATCAGGTTTCTCCATGTTTTCCTTCCAAGCTAGTATCGGCTCGATATCCGGGTCTTCCTTTTGAGCGTTCCGGATCTCCTCGGTACTCCAACCGATGATGGGCTCAGCTCTAACTACTTGGACGGGAACGATCTCTTTTTCCTCCTTTCGTACACAATGCTTACAGTCGGCTTTACAAGGTCGTCGCGACAATGCATCCGCGTTTGAGTGGAGTTTTCCCTTGCGATGCTGTATTTCAAACTCGTACATCTGCAATCGTTCGGTCCACCTCGCGATCTGACCCTCAGGATTTTTGAACTGCAACAACCATTTTAGAGCTGCATGATCTGTACGTAGGAGGAACTTTTGACCGTAGAGGTACTTGTGGAAATGTTTCGTCGCCATAATCAAAGCAAGAAGTTCCCGTCTTGTTACACAGTAGTTCCGTTCTGGTTTGGAGAGTACCTTACTGAAATAGGCCACTACCTTCTCCTGGCCATCATGCACCTGCGAAAGGACAGCTCCGATCCCAACATTACTGGCATCTGCATCTACGATAAACATCTTGTCCGGGATGGGGTAGGCCAGTATTGGAGCCTCACATAGTTGTTGTTTAAGTTGCCGGAAACTCTGCTCGCATTCGCCTGACCACTTAAATTGTTTTCCCTTTTCCGTCAACTGGTGCAGGCTCTTCGCAATTTTGGCAAAATCCTTTACGAACCGTCGGTAGTATGTGGCGAGGCCAAGGAAGCTCCTCAATTGGTGTTTGTCTTTGGGAACTGGCCAGTTTTTAACGGCTTCAACTTTGTCCGGATCCGTTCTCACTCCCTCTGACGAAATAATGTGACCTAGATACTTCACTTCTCGTTTAAAGAGCGCACATTTCTTCGAGTTGAGTTTCAAGTGGGCATTGCGCAAGCGTTTGAAGACTTCCCTTAGGTTGTCTCGATGTTCCGCAAACGTTTTTCCCACCACAATGACATCGTCCAGATACACCAAGCAGGTTTTCCAGGTTAGTCCATGCAGGACGCGTTCCATCAGACGCTCGAAGGTTGCCGGAGCGTTGCACAAACCAAATGGCATGACTGTAAACTCCCACAGTCCATTTCCGGCAGTGAATGCGGTTTTCTCGCGGTCTTCTGGGTAAATCTGCACTTGCCAATAGCCGCTCTTTAGATCGAGAGTGGAGAACCATTGGGCTCCAGAGAGGGTGTCCAGTGTGTCATCGATCCGGGGCAAAGGGTAACTATCCTTTTTGGTAGCATCATTCAGCCTGCGGTAGTCCACGCAGAATCGGGTGCTGCCGTCCTTCTTCTTGACTAGTACAATAGGTGATGCCCACGGGCTCTGGGAACTTTCAATTAGCCCTTCTTTCTCCATCGACGAAACCATCTCCGCAACCTCTGTCTGCTTTGCTAATGGGAGTCGCCTGGCAGGCTGTCTAATCGGTCTAGCATCCCCGGTGTCTATGCGGTGCTGTACTAAGTGTGTTCGGCCGTGGTCCCCATCTTGTAACGCAAATATGTCAGCAAACTCGCCGAGTAGATTCGCTGCCGTGCTTCGCTGCTCCTGATTAAGTTCACAATGTTGAAAGATGGTCTTCCGTAGTTCCGCCAATCTGTATGACGGAACCGGCTTCACAGGCTCCTCTTCAGTTGCTGCTGAGATCGCGGAAATCGGTACGCATTCTCCAATCACTTCTCCTCGCTTTAATTTGACGCTGTAGTTTTTCGGGTTCATGAGCCTTACTGGTACCATGTTGTTCTTTGGTTCCACTAGAATTCTTCCCACGATGTAGTTCTGAGAGTCTTTTTGGTTATCTGGCTCGATGAGGAAGAATCGATGGTTCCCAGGATCACCCTCCAAATTTGTCCAAATTACTGTCTCTGCAGAGGGTGGCAAAATGTCGTCCTTGCTGATTACCGACCTGAGATTTACTGTGCCTTTGTTTCCGTACACCATAGGAATCTCCACATGTCGATACCTCAGCACCTGCATTCCGATGTCCAGGATGATCTTATGTGCTTCCATAAAGTCCACCCCGATGATGCAGTCGTCGCATATGTCGGCCACCAGGAACACGTGTGAGAATGTTAAGCCTGCCATTTGTATTCTCAGGCGAACTTCTCCGTAGACTTTTGCTGATTCTCCTGTCGCAGTCCTCAGGCAGTAGCAACTGGTGTTGTGTAGCCATGAATTCCGGACGAGATCCCTCCTTACGATGGAAGCCGTGGCACCGGTGTCTATGGTAGCCACGCACTTGTTGTTGCCCATAATTGCTTCCACGGTCAAGCTTTTGTTGCATCGCTTGGTTTGGGAGACTTGGATGGTGGTTCTGGGGCCATCGATTCCAGAAACCAACTTCTGCCCCGCGAAGTTGGCTCTTAAGCATTTCCCGAATGAGAAGCTTGACCAGCAGGACGGATGTTATCCCCGCTGGATGCTTCTTCGTCGCGTCTCCGGCTAGCACAATGCGGACAGCTTCCGTTTCTTCGTGGTGCTCTGCACTGCCGTTGTAGATGTCCAATCTTGTTGCAATTCCAGCAACGAATCTGCCGTTCTGCGGCGTTATTTTGGCGCTCGACGTCCACTCTCTGGCAGGAGCATTCCTCGGTGATTATTTCCCTGACACGATGGATTCTCTGGGAGGCCTGATCTGCTGCCTCCATTGTCAGGGCAAAAGCCAAAGCCTCAGCAAGTGTTTTCTTCCCAGCCATTCGAACAGCCATTTGTAGTTTTTCGTCGTTAATGGCTTGGATAAACGCTTCGGTTGCCATTTCGTTGATGATCTCCTTTCCAGTATTGGGGTAGGACAGATGCGCCAGACGTTCCACATCTGCCTGCAGCTGCTGCAGTGTCTCTCCCTTCATTTGAGCCCTTCGGCGCAACTGGACCCTGTATACTTGTTGCATATGGTCATCACCGAATCGCATCTCAATGGCCTTCAGTAGCGAGCCGTAGTCACGATGTTTGTCATCCGCGAGGGTTTGGAGTAGTTCGGCGGCTGAGCCTCGGAGTGCAAGTGTGAGTGCAATCGATTTTTCTTCCTCGTCCCAATTGTTGGCCAATGCGGCGGCTTCAAATTGTTTCTTGTATATAGGCCATGATGTTTGACCATCGAATACCGGGGGCTGCATTTCCTTTCTTCTCGGACCTTCGATTGAACTCACGCGAAGTTTTTGCCTCTTCACACCGTCGAGTTCATTGGTCAGATGTTTGAATTGTTTTTCCATTTCTTCGTACTGACCTCCGAATTTCGCTTCCAATCTCTTTTCGACATCTTCGATTTGTTGGTCGATGGCCTCGAATTTGACGTCCAGGCTTTCGAATTTACCGTCCAGAACATCAAATTTGGCGTCGAGCTTGGCGTCCAGAGAGTTCTTTTGCTCGTCTAACTTGACGTCTAGAGAGTTCTTTTGCTCGTCTAACTTGACGTCTAGAGAGTTCTTTTGCTCGTCTAACTTGACGTCTAGAGAGTTCTTTTGCTCGTCGAACCTGGCGTCTATTGAGTTCTTCTGTTCGTCGGACTTTTTGCTCTGCTCATCGAACCTCTCGGTAAGCAGTTTCATTAGTGAGGACAGGTCCATCGCTGTACTTACATTCTCCTCCTCCTCTACGTCAAATAGCTCAGTTTCGGGGTCTCCACCGTCTTCTAGCACAGCATTTTGCAGCCGGAGCACTAATTCGCTTTTTAGCCCGCTGGTCTGAAGATTTCTCTTGCTCAGCTCTGCTTTTAACTGGACCAGGGACAAATTTTTCAATTTACGACCCATTTCTGTTTAAATTTCAAACACTGTTTAAATTTCACCACTATTCCTTTTGTCCAGAAACTGTTTCTTGAACGTTTTTATCACTCTGAAAAAGTTTTATCCCACTTCTGACACCAAATGTAACGTGTTTGCCGGTTCGCAATGATAAAACTTTTTCCGCTTTTCTATTCTATTTGTCTTTATTAAATCTTTTCACAAACAACTGATTATCTTTTATTTATTCCAACAATATTCAACTCTTTAAATCCAATTATTCACAACTCTTTTATTCCAAACAACTTAAACAATTAATCTCAATCAAATTCTTCTGTAATTTTAATTCACTATTAAAATCTCTATCCAAATCACTTTTCAACTGTATCTCTACTAAATCTCAAGTCAACTGTGTCCATGCTCTCAATGCTCGTAGTATTTATACCCGAGATACGAATCCAGAATCTTCCTTCCTGGCGACGATTTGCCCATCTAGTGAGATATCGATAGTTCTGGAACGTGCCTGAGGTAAGTACTAGAAAATTCCTGAAGGTTCTTATAATTGCTGAATGCTCTTAAATTTAGCACTAATCCCCCCAATAGATGTCGCTGATCGATATCTAAAATGTCTAAATGTCGCTAATACAGTCGATATAACAATTCCACTAAATGTCGCTAATGCAGTCGATATTACAATATGTATTAGGTTTGTCTGAATAAGTATCCACACCGAACCGGAAAGTCCGGTTTTCCATTTTTCTTACGAACAAATTTGTCGTCATATAACCGTTATTGACAAAACTTTGAACTTAACTCACGGTGAGTAGAGACAGCGGGTTAAAAGGCGCTATATTGTGATTGAAAGTCTCCAATCAGTTCAAAGTCTGAAAGTGAGTCAACCAAAAGATGGACATTCTCATGGACAAAAGCAGCTGTTCGCCTCCTTAAGTAAATTTTCCTTTAATCAACATTCAAAGTAGAGACTCACCTGGTTGCCATCGAACAGTAATTTCAGTCTCTGTACTGTTTGCCGTTAAATTATGCGGCGGTCGAGGAGCAACATTCTCAATCATCAATTCCGTATCTGCTGTGATGGTCGCTGCTCCATTTGTCGCTGAACATTCGTAGATGCCACGATCCGATTCGACAATTCCCTCGATGGTCAAATTGCCACCTTCGATTTTGTATCTTCCCTCTGGTAGTTTGGTCCCGTCTTTCTGTTTAAAGGGAATAAATCTCAATCAAATTCGAACACGTGAATCTCCAATAACCTCAACTCACTCTGGTCCAGGCCATCGTAGGCAGATGGTTACCATCGCGTTCGCTGGCCTCGCACGATAGCTGTGCGTTTTCACCAAGTTTATGGATATAAATGGGCTTCGGGGTGATTGTAAATATCGGTGGTCGTTGAACAATCACACTAATGATTGGTGAAGGACCATCGGTTCCCAATTCATTGTATGGAGTGCAAGTGTAGCTACCAGCATGGTTTTCATTCACTTTGCTAAAGAACAAGCTGCCGTTCATTTTATAAAAGACACCCTAAGGGGGGAGGAAATGCATGAGGTGTGCCATGGCCAAAAATGGAAATATTCTGCGACTTACTGGAACATTGTATGAATCGAACAACAGTCCATCCTTCTCCCAACGAAGATTTTTCAGAGGCGGATTGGATCGGAAATGACAGTCAAGTACTGCGGGCTGACCATAGGGTAAGTACACTTCCGGTGGAGAGTAAATTACTTTCGCTTTATCTGGAAAAATAAGATTTTCATCAAACTGTCTAAATAAGCGAAACAGTCTTTAAAAACTCACATTGGATATTGAGATATGCCTTTGCAGTCTGCACCTCGCCGTCGTTGTTTTTAACATTACATTCGTACTCACCCAAGTCGCTCATCATAGTCGGATCGATACTTAGGCTACCATCAGGACCCATAAACGAACGTCGATGAAGTTCCTGTTGTTCTTTCATAGTAACACCGTCCTTGTACCATGTCACTACAGATGTATCTGGGTATTTCATGACACAGTGGAAAAATGCAGTTTGACCTTCCATGATGGTCTGGTTTATTGGTGGAATTTTTATAAGCGAACCACCTTCGACTGTTAACTGATAGAGGGTGCCATTGTTGCGAATGCTTGGTGTTCGATTTGGAAATATAATTTGGCAGTGATAGAGACCCTGATCGGATTCACGTATTGCGGTTAGATTTGCTGATGCTTTGCCATAGTCACCATGACTATCCGCAAGACCCAAGCGACCCGAAAAGAGTTCACTGGTGGAAAAATCACCATCGTACCATGTGAAGATTTTCTTGCCCTGAAATATGTATGAAGATATTTGAAAAATTTGACAAATGTTTGCTATCAAATAAACGTTAAACAAATTGGTGGAAGAAAATGGTCGCGAGAAGAGTCGTTCCAACTACAATTACACCATCTCCTGACTTCGGCCTTAATACAAAAACGATTTTTCTCCTCAAGTGACGAGTGGGCCAGGGGGAAGGCCATCAACCCGACGAAAATTTCGATCTTCACAGACGGACCAAAAACCGAAGAATGAGAGTAGGCTCTGGGATCCAGTCACTAGAGCCCAACATAAAGAGGTCAATACAACTTCCGAACCACGGAAGTGTGTTCCAAGCGGAAGTCCTAACCATTGCTGAGGCAGCACGTGAACTATCTCTAGAAAAACTATCGACATTTACAAAGAAAGCCAAGCCGCTAATAAAGCTATTTCATCCAGTAGTTAAGTCAAAAACCGTAAAGCGCTGTCGCGAAGAGCTCAAAACCCTCAACGCAAATCACAAGGTAACACTCTGGTGAATCCCGGGACACAAAGGTATCCACGGGAATGAAATGGCGGATGAACTAGCCAGGAAGGGCTCGGAACAGGATCTATCAATGGTCGACCACTCAGTTCTACCCCCCCTAGCTCTCGTCAAATCTAGCACTGGATTGGACTTCCAAAGACAAGCTGATGAGAGATGGAGCGTACTCTGAACATGCCACATCTTCAGGAAACTCTCGACAAATATCAACAAGATAAAAACGAGGCACATTTTTGCCCTAAATAGATCAAACTTAGCTCTCTTCACAGGGATCATCACAGGCCACAATCTAATGGCGGCTTACCTTAGGAGAATGCGTTTAAGTACAGACGAGTTATGCAGAGGCTGCGGTAATACAGATGCGGAAGAGAAAACAACCCACTTCCTTTGGGAATCTCCCAGTCTATACAGAACAAGGAATCCGGCCCTGGGTGAACTCTATTTTAACGGGCGACCTGCCTAGCAAGCCACCAAAAGCCATTCCAAAATTCACTACGAATTCAGGATGGTTCAGGGAGGCCGAACAATCGTAACTGCACTCACCCAGATCTTTCCCCTCATTTTAGTCTTTTCAGAATGGACATTCCACGTCAAAGGAACACAATAGATCCGTTAGAGATTCGAGTGAAGGCTGTATCCTTCACTTCTTAACTTCAATTAAGTCTGATATGTAAATTGATCTGTCAACTGAGGCTCTTGGGAGGGCAATAAAACTAAACAGTACTAGCAAGTGTTTGGTTTGGTTTGAAGGCTCGATCTAGTTGTCGTGAGGTAGTTGCTCATCGAAGTTAGTTTTGTTTCCAAATGGAGAAGGCATTTATAGCTAGCATGAGCCATTGACAGATTCCTCAGCTATCACATTTTATAACATGTGAAAACTCTGGTATAGCGGCTGCTGCTCTGTCGAGGATTATGCCTATAGGTGTAACTACTTTGAACCTGAATTTGAAATGTGAAGAACTTAGCTAAAGGGCGTATAACTACAGCAGTTTATCTTCTTCCCCACTACCTTGGATGAGCCGATCAGGCATGGTTCCGATATTGCCTTGAACTCTGACACATAGATGGATGAAGTAATCTCTGTTATTTCCCCCCAATGTAACACTTTAAGCTGGCTACCGAACCTATGTAAACGAATTCATAAATTTATCCATTTATATTTTTAGCCATCAATATAATAAGTTACACTTTACTGAAGGAGACTCAGGCGTATGCGGAACATCCCTCCCAATACACACACATGCAATTGCTGCGACAAATACAAAACAAATCGATCATAATTATTCACCGTGAAAGACAAGAACAACTTGTCCGATTAAAATAACAACAGCCTTACATGTAAGTAAAGTAGAGAATTAGCATTGCGACCTTCTGCCGTTAGCGACAGTCAACAGCGCATTGGACATAATCACCCTTCCAGACGATGTGCATTCGTCTTCCAAGAAGAACTTCGCTCGCAATTTAAACGATTTCCTTTGCTGTTGTAAAATATTCCCATGGCATTCGGTGTCCGACAACTCACCCCCAGCGGTCCTCCATCTAGCTGTCATATCTGCTTCAATGAAAATTAATTTATGGAAATATTCCCGCTAGTAATTTGCTAATCAAATCGCAATTATCATAAACGAGCCCAGAAAAAACAGTGCTCTTGGGTTGTAGCATCATAGGCGACCTGCCCGCGTTGACCCTGGCAGTCGTTTTACCAAAGGCGATCCGAGCGGTCAGCCTGCCTTTGTACGTCAGCACACTTGGCACCACCCGCTGATTACCTGAACGAGCACAATTTGCCAGCCGTAATGTCAAACTTTCTCTCAAGTTCAGTGTTACGCAACCCCTTCTCAGTCGGAGAGGGTAGTAAACTGAATTTGATTTTGCATTTTTTTTGCACAGTGCCCCCAGGCATATCGCATATCGTGTGGCATCGATTGGACGTGAGCATTGTTTTTGCGTAGAGAATTCATTCATAAAATCGAGCTGAGGCACCTATTATGCAGCCGGACTTGGCTAGAGCATAATTCACCCCATTTCGTCCGTACACCGAACAGCCCGCAATCAATCATAAGTAAGCAAATTATTCAAATTCGCAATGAGTCGAGCGGAAGACCCGCCCGTCTCCACGTGAGTAGAGACAATATGTCAAGCGTGCATTTGACAGAGGTGCACTGGTTGTACAGTAAACCCTGCCTACGGTGCAGCGGTGGAAGGCGGTGCAGGTGGTATGCGAGTAGGAAATCATGTGCCATGCATTCTGCGGGCATTTACGGACGCTAAATTAGTCACAATCAACGCGCATTGTGGACAGTGTTTTGAGTGTTTGGTGTGTTTGTTATCAACTTGCAACATCGTTGATGGCGCGGAGGCCATTTTGATTTATAGCCACCTCGCCGCAGCAGGAGGGTCTCTGCGTTTGCAACTATGAGGGCGATTATGCCAGAGGGCTAGGTGGAATTTTGCCAAGGAATATCGTGATTCGTGACACAAGAAATCGACAAGTACGTAGCAGTATTGCGAATGCGGAATTGTAATTGACATTTAATTGTGATTATTTGTCACACTGTGGCAAGTTACTCGTATCTGGGACTGGAGATTTATGCTCATACAGCTTGATATGAATCGGAAGATCCCAATGAGAAACCGTGAATTTGTTTTGCTTCCTAGTTGTAGCTTTTTATGGGGGTGGTGTCAGTTGCAAAGAGCTTCGGGAAAGGCAGGCTCAATACCTTTCGTAGTATATGTGGTTCCCCCAGGTTAGACGTCTGTAGAGAACTGAAAATCTGGTTATGGGATCAAGACTCCGATTAACATCGACAGTGGGCATGTAACTCGTCGGTTGACTTTTGTATGCCAGTCTGTCAACTAGTTGGTGAGTTTGTATAGCCTGGTAGTTTGGGCAAATGTTCCTATGAGTCCTGTTTGCTTTAGGAGATCTGTTGTATACATAAACATACACCACTTGAACACCGTCTTGTTGTGCTTAAGTTTTTGCGACTTGAAGATCAATCATTGCTTCACTTTGCTGATCAAAGATGAAGATAGGATATGATTAGCGTCTTGAAGTTGATTTGGAAAGCCCCCATTTATTCGGCTTAATACAAGCTATACAATCTGAAAACTAACTTAAAACTAGCCTTAAACTTAAACTTCAAACTAAGATTAATTGGGGTGGTGAAGGAGATCGGATTTAAGGCAAGGAATGGTGCGGTTGAAGTCAAAAAAGGGAAGGTTCGAGTTAATCTTTCGTAGCACACGGGAGATCGGTTCATTCGAGAGACGAGAGGTTCGTAGATTACGAGGGTAAGAGTTGAAGAAAACAGAGTTGTGGAGTGACGCACATTCAATGTGACCAGCAAGTAGTCGATGAATAAAGAAAATGTCGGCTGCGTCTCTGCGTTCCACAAGGGTGTTTAAGTTAATGAGGTTGAGGCGGTTTTGATAGGGAGGGAAAATAAAAGGGTCGTTCCAGGGTATACCTCGGAGAGCAAATCGAAGAAAACGGCGCTGGATGCTTTCGATTCTCGAGATATGCACGCGATGGTACGGGGACCGCACTTGACTGGCATACTCTAAGAGGGGGCAAACAAAGGTAATGTAGAGAGACTTGGTTACGTATGGGTTGGTGAATTTTTTGGACCACCGTTTTACAAAGCCTAATACAGAATTGGCCTTAAGGATTATTTCATTCATATGTGAACGGAAATTGAGCTACCTATCATACAGAATGCCGAGGTCACGAAGAGATTGAACGGAAGAGACAGGATGATTGTGCAGAAGGTAGGGTCGGGGAGGAGATCGGTGCCGCTTATGATATGTGTCTTACAACTTATGAGCCTGAAATCGAATTCTCTTTTGAGAAATAATGTTTCTTTGATCTTACAGACAATTGGAAGACTTATTTTTACAAGGTTTTAACGTTTTGTTGATTCGTGCTACTTCTAATTGTAGAGAATAGAAGCCTTTCCACAATTTTTGTAATGGGTTGATGATATTATATCCTAGTACCTTGTATAGCTCTTGATTCTCTAAAATATCTACAGCGAATCTCATGAGTTGATGACTTGCTTCTAAATCTGGACCTTGATTTATCATCAATAGCTTTGAATTCTCATTTATTTTTCTGCATCATCTATCCCGCTTCAATAATAAACGTTTGAGTGAAGCAAACACCAATTAATTGAATAGTTCTTAATTAAAGAAAAAAAAATTATTTTGAAATTAAATCATCATATTAATAAATTAACACTAGTCCAATAGTAAAAAAAACCTTTGATTGACAGACATGACAACAAATGCCCACCCTAACATTTTTAATTCTGGCAATCATTTCGGAAAAACGAAAACAGTCCAACATTCGTAACCATGACGTTAACCCGAGTGTCGAAATTGCAATATTAATTAGCAACCATTCGTTCGACCAGCACACCGTAACGAGATCATTAAAAATTACAATTTTAATTGTAATCTGCATCACAGAAAGAGAAAAACAGAACTCTGGTCTTTCAAATTAAATTGCGTCCTGTGGACGGTATTATTTTCCAGCGCACGGACCCAGAATAGGATATACGAGCAGAGAAACATATTTCATATTTCAATTGTATACGAATTATTGAAATAAAAAATAAATACAAGTGATGCAGTCATTACATAACCATTTTTTTTTGTTTAAAATAGTTTGAACAGCTCTTCCTTACTTAGGTGGCGCTACAGTTCGGGGTGAACCTCAAATCACAAGCCTGTTCAGAAAGCCCGGTCTTTGACTATTGTCTCCAGTTGGGCACTGTTTATTATTTGAGGCCTTTTTCTTTTTGTGCCTCCAGGTTATATTCCACAATTCGGACAGAAGCGGTCGTATCCATTGGCTTTAATTGTTATCTCATATGCTGAACAGCTCGTATAGTTCTGAAACATTTTTCTGAATTCAATCGGAAGACCGACTTTTGTGACTGGATTTCAGGTGAGAATAGGATTATGGATCTCAGGACTTTAACTTGCATCTCGATTAAAGGCCATCGTCGATTTTTGGATTTCCGATGAACACAATCAAAATCTTGCTAAATGTCAAGCACAGAACGAAAGGCTTAAGAAAGCGGTACACGGAAAAAGACGTTCGTCTTAGGAATACATATTGTATGTACACTATTTTTGAAGACTTTCATTAAAAGTAGAAAAAAAACCATAATCTTAACCCAGTCACAACGGTTGAGTCCACAATATAGAAACCACTAAAACAGTATCTCTAACCGCAACCATTAAATGTGGCTAATATCTTTCCCGAAAAAAAAGCTTAAAACGCATTCAATTCGACTATTCCTTGTTACATTCCCAGTTTGCTATCTCATATACCAGGAACCAGTATCCATTTCCGAATGCCAAAACCAATAAAGCCAAGTCAGAGCAGAAAAAAGAGGAGAAGTTCATTGGGTGATGGCATGGAAGTGCTGTGAACTGTGAAACTCCATGGACCACTGGGCGAGATTGAAAAGCAGTCGAGTGGTGATCGTTTTTTTTTTTTTCATACCCCCGGTTCAGTTCACCAATTGTTGGTCATTGTCAATCAAAGAGTTCGAACGCGGACGCTCGCGCCCGCCGTCATTTATCTTCACGATTCTTTAATTTATTTATTTGTTATATGCATTGTTGTGTGCTCATGAATTTAATTTAATTCAATCGACGTGGAGTAACGCAATTTGATAATATCGGTTGCTGCGTATTTTTCTTTTTTTATTTTTCCCTTGTCTCAGTTGAATGGGTTAGAATCTGATATCTGGTTTGATGACACTGGGTTCATGATGTCATTGAATTGGGTTCATGCGACCAGCTATTCAATTTAATTAATCATGCCCAACGTTTGGGTGGTGAAGAACAAAAGTTCAGGAAATGATGGTTTCGGAGAGTGTGAATCACTAATCACATTTTAGGATCCTTAAATCAGGGGGTGGGCACGATGATGATGATGACAAATGCCACAATAGTTGTGGGAAATTGTGGAGAAAGTCAGTAATTCTAAGATGCATTTAGCGGAATTAATTGGCTAATGGAGCCGAGAGCGGTTATAGACCTATGATGAGTTTACCAATTAATTGTGGGAGGAACGTTCAATTCAAAGGTCAGTGGACAATTTAATTGCAAAATTAGTTGGAGGCATTTTGAAGAGTTAATGGCAACCGTCGCGAAAATAACTAAGCGGATATGGCAGATAGGGTCAATGGGGACGTCCATTATAAATTAGACTAACAAAACTTGATTTGAATTTCGGGAATCAAATTAATAATGTACTTCAAATCGCGACTGGAGTTCTATGACTTGTGCTTGAACATTTAATTGGAAGAGTTTACTCTTTTAAATGTCATTTAGTGAATAAGTGATTGAACGTCTAATATTCTACGAATCATTTAATTTAAAGGCCGATGGGATAATTTTTTAATGTTTGACAATATAAGTCGTTTCATAATGAACTTAACATGGGATAAAATCTGAAAGATAAGACCCACGTTAAAAAATGAAGCGAAATGATTTTTAAAGATTCTTACAAGTTCTTACAGATAACCAAGAGACAGATACCGAGATTAAAAAAATTAGGAAACGATACATTTCCATCTTTTGGTGGAGGGAGAAAGCTTGTGATGAAAAAATTGAAGGGAGTCGTAGATAAAACAGCGAAATCTATAAAAGGAATCCATCCATCCATGAATAAATAGTCTACTATGGTCAGATCGATGACAGGCTTGAGATTTCAAAAAATACCTACCGTTTAGAGTTCATTCAACCCCCATTTGACAGCCATTGAGGATTGGCAAAAGACAAAGAACAAGTACTGTTATACGGGTGTAGAGGAATTTTAAGGGACGAAGGTAAATTGGAGTCGCTATAGACACTGGTTTTGAACGTTTGTGATTTGCTGTGGCGTAGAAAAACTGAGAATTCTTGTTTTTAAAAGCTGCGAACGGCGAATGGTTAGAATAAACTGATGAGTACAAGCAACCTGATTCGCAACAAATCACCGAAAACCACACAAAGCCATCGTTTCTATCGCGCAGTCGAGGTTATGTTTTTCACGAGTATCTATGCAAGTATGTGGGATTTTTTTACTCCGTCGGTCGTAGTATTCAAATGCTTGGATGGATTTTAATAGATGAGGTGTCATTCGATTTGTCTTAATCCCGAGAGTGGAGTGTCATTTTGGAATGACATCTAAATTCCCTATATTTGAAGTCGTCTACCGGTTTGTTAGGGGGATTTGACTTAGGTCACTGTTGTCATTGAAATGATTTTGTCCAAGAAATCTTCTTCTGCTGTGGGAGAGCGCCGGACAATGGCAGAGATGATGAGTTGTGCTTTCCTGCTCCTCCTCATCCCTACAGCTTATGCAAAAATCATTGAAGGGAGCCCCTAATTTTCTGGCGTGTTGTCCTAGTAGGCAATGGCCTGTGATGACACCAATAATGTTGCGAATTTGTGTTCTGTTGAGAGTAATAATCTCCCTTGACTTATAGTCGTCAATTTCAGGTCATATAAGTCTGGTGGAATGACACGTATGACCACCTTTCCACCTGGAGTCAATTTCTCTAGTTATATTTTGTGTGATAATTAGTTTCAGCTGTACTGTTAGGTATACCCAGGACTTTGGTATGAGAAGGAGTCACTAAGGTCGTACCAGATCTGGTAAGTTCGTCGGCTTTGCAGTTACCAGGGATCTCACCATGTCCAGGCATCCAACAAAGGTGAATGTGAAACTGCTCAGTCATCTCATTAAGAGACGGACCGTCAGAGAGTTATTGGTGACATTTGATAGGGACTTCAAAGCTGCTTGGCTTTCGCCGAAGATACAGATATCATTAGTAAAAACAATGCTCCACTTCAGCCATGATAAGGCTTCCTTTATCGCCATTATTTCCGCTTGAAAAACACTACAGTGATCAGGGAGGTGGATTGCCTGGTTAATGTTAAGTTTGTGTGAGTGGATGCTGAAGCCCACACCTTCGTTGGTTTTAGAGCCGTCTGCATAGACGTGAATTTGTTTGTTGACGGATTTATGGAATCTATACCAGTTGTTCCGTGTGGGAATTGTGACTTTATATGCAATTTCAAAAGAGTTGAACGGGAGAGTTCTATTAAATTTGTTTGGTAGGTTGTAGAATCTGTGTAAGATACGTCAGTGACCATAAGTTAATTGAATCCAAAGCGAAGTTGCTTTTAGACGGGATGTTGTGTTTGCTGCAATTTGTTTGGCTAGGGAATCCAGAGGTGTGAGGTTCAAGATAGTCTCTAGCGCAGCAGAGGGTGTTGATCTTAGGGCCCCCTGATGTAGAGACAAGCCATACCGGGTTGTTGTTATGGTTAGAATTTTCATTGGGCATTGGTTAATCATAAGCAGTTTGCAATTCGATGCGAAAGGCTCAGATTTTGCAACCATAATATTTTTATTGCCTACTCTGAATGACGGATTATGAAGATTCTAATAACGAATTAAACTTTCAAAGATTTATAATTGTTTGCTGATGGGTGGTGCCGTAACTTTTTATTAATTTATTGGGATTTTATCCAGAGTATGAAGTTATGTTCAAGAAAGAATCAGTTTGAGTATAATTTCTATCATCTGAAGTCCTATTGTTCCCACTCATTTTACAATCGAACTTAACAAGGTCGACTTTTAATAACACTTAACTGTATTCCTAGGTTCATATAACGTTCAAAACGTATTTCCACCTGCAAACCAGTGCAAAATTTAATTATTCCACACAATCAAGTTCCACAGCGAATACAACGCTATGTGGTGCAACCAAAATCACCGATTTCACTGAGCTAATTTTGCAAATGAAATTTTGAAATGATTCCTGACCCATCAATTGAAAACGATATACATCAGCCGGACTTAACACTGCTTTCACAACTCTGTGGTAAAGGTGATGATGGACATCGATTAAACAAAAATTGAATTCAATGACATCTAACAGGCTGACCAATAATTAGCTGGGGTGATAGAATGCCTCCTATTTTGAAATTACCTCATTCAGATATTTAGTGCTGCGCATAAAAACCTCGTACAAGTACGTCACTATTTGTATCTATTCAACTTACACACATATGAAGAGCATTTTCAATTGACACTTGATCTATTAGAAAGACTATCAGTGTGTGGCAATGAATAGCAACTTGACATTTTATTAGTTTTGGGGATCTGGCATGTGGTCACTATTGAAATTCGATACCCAAAATGACACAATTTCCAATTTATTTGAACGGCAAATGAGTTACAATTTGTTACGTGCAATAGAGATACATACGCGTACATATGTAGATGAATGTCAAACTTACTTACATCTTTGCTCCAGTGGACCACATATGGGATGTGATACTCGTATGGAAAATCAACCCGACAGTTGAATACGACATACGATCCGACCTTGCCTTCCAGATTCATCGGACTTGAGTGGTCTCTGCTGGCATCGACACAGGATATATTAATTAGTAGAACTAATAGTAGAGCAACGACGACGGTAGATAGGGGTTGAGAAAACGTTACCGATTTTGGTGGTGGCGTAGATGTTGATGAGAATGTTGCTGATAACGATGACGCTGATAGGTTTAAGGAGTTTAACGTCACCTTTGATTGGAGATGCTGTGGTTTATTAGAATTGTTCCTACGAGTAGATGATGACATAGAAGTAGGTGCTGAGTATTTTTTTCGATTATATCGTGAGGATTCATCGCTTAAACTGGAGTACATATTCGAAATGGTGGTTTGAGTATTTACACTGGCATTTGGGCACATGTTTGCATAGTTTTTTTTTTATTTATCACTTATATTTAGGACACTTGAATATTTGTTCTTTAATGATATTTTTTTTTAACATCTATTTGGTTGTAATGCACATAACGGAAATATGTTACTGGTTTAGTTGTTTCTTTTGCATTCGAACTTCACTAGAATAAAAATGTTATTTGAAGCACGATAAGTAAAGATATGCTTGTCATATCGTCCTTGTAACTTTCATGAAGCTTAAGTCCTTTGTTCCATGAAGACCTTCATATCTGTGTAGTGTGTTCTAATACGACATACTTCGCACGAAGAAGTCCAAATCGATGCCCGACGTTTTTTTTTTCGATTTTAACCTGTGATAGCATTTATAGAGCTCTCCAAGGACATGTCTAATTTTGGCATTCCTGCAAAACTCGTCCATCTGTACAATGAGTAGCCTATCCTATCCTATCCTAACAAAGATATGATCTTATTAATCTTAGTCCCATTCTGTAGCATTAAAACATGAACTTAATCGAAGGCGGATGAAGATATCCTTGGTCATTTGGAATGAAAAATTGTTCCTAGAATATTTAGTCCCGGTTGCGTTGACAGGCTTAAGAGATAGAGATTCAATGACAGAATACTGCGTAGTGGAGGTTTAAGATGGCTAGCACATGTAAAGCGAATAAACTGCATTGATTTAGACCACTAGGTCTTTTAATCTGAAAGTGGCACGTTCCTACGCCACTATAGAAAGATCTTGCCTAAGATGGCACATACAGGAAGAAGGAGACATCAACCAACTTAAAGTTCACAACTGGAGGCAGTTAGGTATTGATCTCTAGCCCATAGAAGGCCAAGGCCTAGCTTCTAGCATTCGTTTTGAGGACAAAAGAAAGTAGTGTATAGGTTTTTTTTTTAAATGGGATCTCATCGACTTGATATCAAGTGATAAGGTAGAAACTGCTCCACTTTTACGGAGTCAGTACCATTTTGTTCTATGCCTCTGGAATTCGGCGAAAGCTCTTTCCTACACTCAATATAAAATGCAGACTAACATTGTTGGAACCCAATGAATGGACTGTAAGCAACCTAAATGTAACCAACATTTTAATTCGGTTTAATAAACAAACGTCCAAAAGTAATATCACACTCGAAATGTATACCCTTCCAGTCAAACGCCCTCAATTAGATCACAAAACATGAATTGTATACGTACGTCAGGAAAATAAATCCCAACTATAATACATGCATGTTCATGAACACTAATCATAATTATCACGAAGGTTATATAAATATTCAAATTTCTGTTTTGTAATTTTTCAATTTCAAAATCACTCTTGCACTTGGCACTCATCAGTTATTCATGTTAATGTTTAATTATTAGCATTGCGGGCGAGTGTTTTAATTAATCAAAGCTAGATACTTAAATTAGATAGATACACGGTAGTCGGAATGGATCATACTAAGAATGTTTCAATTAGTGACAATAAAGAGTGTATTAACCAGCTTTGTCTTTAATTAATTCAAATTAGTTGCTTTAAGTTTTATGATGTAGGTACATATTTAATTAATTTTTTTAAAAATGACGTAATTAAATACAAGTTTTGAAGAAAAACAAGATTGCACATCAAGTTAACTATCTATTTGGAGTTTAGTTGTTGTCTTAACATAATGTATCCTTAAGTGACCTTCTACACAGTAGGTCATGCAAAGATTCACAATATCCGCAAGTTGTACTCGGTCAAAATTCGTTATGAAAACTTCAAAAATAAATTCAATTAATTCGCATGTTAGTTGATTGGAATTTCTCTAACACGTACTAAGTGAGCACATAGAACGCACACTAAGCTCGAGTATATAATACAATTTATGCACGCATTTGTATCTTTTGCGCAAAGATACAGGTCATTCGACTTGTGTCTTGTTAGACAGTACAACGCAGATTTACTGTGTAGAAAAAACAACTTCAACTTGTTCTAAAGGCTTACTATACAACTTGAAATCAAGCAACCGACTGCGACGAGAATAAAACCGAAACTGGTACTAGATGATAAAATAATCTAACAGATTACCGGCTATTCGCACTTAGTGCTTCAACATCATCGCAATGATGATGATGATGATGATGATTGTTATGATCAGTGGGTTGCACTCAGATAAGCAGCTTGTAGATAGAAATTTAATTTTTTTTTTGCGATGTAAAAAGCTCGGTGAATTTTTTTTGGGCTATATAGAATGCTATATAGGAAAGGGTTTTCTTTGTGATGTGTCATTTAAGATGTTTAATAAATTAATAAAGCTATTCGACAGCAAAAATATTCAAAACAATTCTAAATCGCAGCATTAAAAAGCTTACGCTGTCGCAGGAATCTCGTTTTGTTTTTGACCTTTTCTGTCCTTCGCACTTTTAAGCAATTCTTGCTTTGAGTCAAATAAGTTTCCATAGTCACTCCAGCGAAGGTCAGAAAAAACAACGTTGCCTTATACCAAAACAATGCAGATATGAGCTTCAGGAGGGTTTCTGGCTCAAAACTATAAACACCGCATGGCTCGGCGAAATTGGGACTGCCCAGAGACCTTAATCTCAGTGGTGGTATATTACAAAGGAAATAATGAAAGAATTCCAAATCTCGTATGTCCCTTAAGCTTCTTCAATAGCTATCCCGTCTACGGTTGTTTTGCATGAATAACGATAACAAAGTGCACTGTTACTCGTACATTCCTTCTACTAAAACTTATCGATAAGAATATGTTTTATCACTGTATGATTGCACTTAAGGTTTGTTTCAGTACGAATGCATTAAATTCTGGCAATTCATCTGTAAAAAAGAAATACTGCACAGACTATGTTCTTTTGAAGGATTATTTGAAATACGAATTTTGGGAAACAGTTTATGATGAACCTAACCCATCAATTGCTTTTGATATTTTTCTTAAAACTTTAAACAATCATCAGAAGTTGTATTACTTATTCCCCTCGAATTTCGAGCAAAAATAAATTGTTGAAGCCGTGGATGACATACAATCTCTTACAGCTGATAAAAAGAAAAATAAATTTACTGAACAGTGAGTCATCCACACAACATTAAATTAAAAAAATACTGTGTTAATCTGTGCAAATCCGTGCACAAAAAATAGATGAAATGCGTAACAAGTTTTATTCAGATTCATTTCAACGAGCAAGAGGCAATGCAAGGGATGAATGGAGGTAGTTGATAGCATTTTGGGAAAAAGTAGACAACCAATAGGTATAAAATAGCTTGGAGATAGATGGTAAAAGTTTCACTGACCCAGTCAGTATTTCAAATAAGCTAATTGAGTACTTTATCGAAATTTCAAAAAAACTGAAACCATCTGTAGAAATTTCAAAAGACTGCAATTGTTCTATAAGAACAGAAAACACTTAACTGAACAGCTTTATTTTCCAATCATTTTCTTCAAGGGAAATCTATAAGGCAATATTGTTGTTAAAAAAAATAAAATTCTTGTATGTACTAGTGATGGTATTTCAAGTCTATTGTTGAAAAGAATGTGCCTATATGTGGTAGACGTTCTATGTTACTTGCTTAACCTTAGTGTTCAAAATAGCTGTTTCCCTGAGCATCTTAAAGGCACTGAAGTTATACCACTTTTTTAAAAAGGTTATAAAGGTAATATGTCGAACTAGCTATTTCCCTACTGCCCACGTTTCCTAAGATTTTTGAAAAACTTACGAAATCGCGCATATTGCCTTTTTTACACAGAAACAAACGGTTTAGAAGGGGAATGTCAACCGAGGATGCTATCCTCAGAGTATGTAGCCAGTTATATGAAGGTGTTAACTATAACAAATCCACCATGGCTCTTTTTGTCGATATGACAAAAGCGTTTGACATGGTTGACGATGACTTGCTTATAAACAAATTATACGAAGCTAGCTTTAGAGGAGAAATTCATAAGTTGTTAACTTCTTACCTAAAAGGTTGGAATCAAAAAGTAAATGCAAATGGAAGCTTCAGTGTCTTACGTATATTAAAAAATGGTGTACCACAAGGCTCTGTCTTTGGTCCTGTACTATTTTTAATTTACATAAACTGTCCCTTTGTACTAAATCTAAGTGGAGTATCAATTGCATTTGCAGACGACATAGCCTTTATGCAAAGATCTCAGAAGATCTCGAAACATTGAGACTTTGGTTAACGGAACATAAACTGATAATTAGCGAGAAGACAAAACGTATGTCTTACATAATATCCAATAACGTTTTAAATGAGTTTACTTTTATGCATATGACTGTAAAAAATTCTGTTTATCTGTACATAGTTGTGGAAAATGTAATTTTGTGAGTAATCTTTCTTGTTCTTATAATTGTTTTAACATTGCATCGGTGCAACACTATAAATATCTTGGAGTATTAATTGACCATAATTTGAATTGGAAAGATCATATTCAAATTGTTAAATCGCTTATGTTTCTTGTAACTCGTAAAATGTATCTCATCAAGCAATATTGTTCCAAAAAAGTATTAACGTCAATCTATTACGGCCTCGCTCATTCTAAGTTGCAGTATGGTATCTCAAGTTTGGGTGGGTCTTACTACATATATATAAATCTTTCAGTCCATAATAGCTCAGAAACATTTGATCAGGATTATCGTTTTACTTAGAGCTGGCCCTTATTTCGAGACCTCCGCATTCTACCAATGAGATATACCTTTACATTTTTAAAGTACTAAAAGAATTTTATAAACAAAGCGGTAACATTCCTTGTAGAACTACACAGTTTTTTAGTCTTCGTATAAATACCATGCATCATGTTCCAATTGAGTATGCTGAACTTTAAAAGAGCGATCGATTCCTAGAGTCTCACGTAACTTCCTTTGCCGATGTTCATTTTGAACTCATTAGAGTGAAATTCTAGCTACTACTTGCTTTTGACATCTCAATTCTTGACGATTGCTAAACTGCATACATCTTATTGTTTTCTTGCCCGATATGAGTGAGAAATTGTTACCATTGAGGGTCAAAGCTCTGCGTATTTCTTTACAGGCGGTTATAAAACTGAAATAGGAGTGGAAGAAGGTGCATTCTCCAAAAAGTTCAATTTGAGCAGCATCTTCCAGGTTATCAAAACGTATTTTAGGCGGAAATAATCGCGTTTAAGGAATCTATGGCCTTCCTCAAATGTAAAGTAATGTATTTATGAAGAATACCTACCTGCATCTTCGTGAACATCTAGCTTAAAATTTAAAAAAAATTACCGTGTGAAGTAATAGTAACGTGTTACTTCCTGTAGTATGTAAGGTACTTTCTCAATTCGATGATCTCACCCTGTAAATGTTATAATTAGATTTCTTGCATATGGATCATAATTTGTCTACATATTAACAATTGATCTGTCAGCGTCATTTAGTTATAAATATCAAGAAGACTCCTCAGCGATATATGCATTCAAAAACACTAGGATCATCATTGATGTGCATATATATTACGCAATCATTTTCATTACAATATTACGGAAACTCTCTGACCTATTTCGTATTTGTTTATTTCGTGCAAGAAGAAAAAAAATTCTATTGCCAAGTAATTTATACATCACCCCGCATATAATTGTTGAGCAATTTTCTACCCACGCGTTATGTAGGATCTTATATCAGATAAGACCACATGATTCTTACAGAAGTCTTTACTCAGCAGACATATGATTCCAGTAATTGAATTAAGCATAATTGTTGAGAACGAAGATGAACACATTTCTTGGCACAACTTAAAGAAAAGACGCACAGGTCTTGAATTTAGAAAGTTATATTACAAAATCGGACGTTTAATTAGAGCTGTAGCATGCTGTTTTAGGTGGAAACAATGGTTATTATCATAAGTATTTTTTTGGGCTAAAAAAATGTTCGCCATCTTGAAACTCTTTAAAATTGCCCCGATTTCTTTGAAATTGAAAATGTTCACTCTTTTAAACGTGCTTATTATAAATTCGGTTTTGGATCCGCTGTTTAGGATTACCTTAGGATTATTTAAAAGTTGCATGAAATCCACCTATCTCTTGCGGCTGGTGCCGGAAGGTATTTTTTTTAATCACAGAAGGTGCACTTGCTCTATGTCCAACTAGTAAAATTTAAGAATAATAATCGTGTAAAAATACCTCCATCTGTTCTTTAGTGGTGTGAGACCCGGATTAAGATGAAAGAGTTCGTGAATTCATTTCCACACTACTCTACTCTATCAATTTCGAACAAATGGTGGTTGAAGCAAGAGCCTTGAAGGTTATTTATAGCAATGTTCTGGGCTCTCATCACGTACCTTTCGTCCAGTTGATACTATATGAAAAGCTGTTGTCAACAAATTGATTCACCAAACTACTAAATTGCCTTGTCGAAAGTGGGAATTTCAAGATATAACTCTTTGCCTGTCAAGGGATTGTCAAGTGAATAGCTTTAAGGGGAGATTTCAAAAATCGTAGGTTATCATGTGTCACATATTTTCCTTGTGGTAGATTTGGAGAAAAATCATGAGTTTCAAACTGATACTTACCATCTTATTGATCTTGTAGTCGGCATAATCTGTTTGCATCGAAAAGTTCTTTTTATCCATGCTGAGGAAGCAAATCCAATAACTTCTAGTAACAAAAATTAAGAACCACCCTCTTGTTATATTTTTTTTTTGTTATTTATTTTCAGTTGTTTTTTTTTTTCTCATTAAATTTCACTAACATATACTTCGAACGTAATTTATATAAAACATCATTTTTACCTTATTCCTTTTTTGTTGTTCATGTTGTTGGTTTTTTTTTAATATCATTGTTTTATTTTCTTTCTTTATACAGATTTTCTTTTAAATTACTTCTTAAAATAAACATCAATGAAAAATAAATTAAATTAATTGTACCAAAAAAAAGTATTAAGATAAACTTAAAGTTAAAATAAAATAAATTTAAAGTAAAACATTAAAATTTGTCTCTTCTGTTTATTTATTTCTTTTTCTTGCAAAATACGTATTTACAAATATAATAACTATAAACGCTCATCAACTATAAATTACCTTTAGAATATATTTTCATCTTGTTTTTTTTTGTAAATTTAAAAACTAATTATAGATTAAAATTAACATTATTTCGACCCAAATTTATGAGCAAGTAATTAAATTCGGGGAAATAAAAAGAAAAAAATGCTTAATTATTTTATGACATTTGATTCGATTTCTTTTTTCCATTTTTTGTTTTTTTTTAAATATTGTGAACTGTTAATTGCTGTTAGTTTTTTTCTTTTTTTCTTAATTTAAAATGTTACCTAAGGTTGTTCTTGTGTTATTATTATTATTGTTATTTGTTTTTTTTTTGTATTAATGAATTAAATATTTATATTTATTTTTGATTGTTTAACTATGTACGAAATTTTCTTTTGTTTATTTTTTTTTTCTTTCAATTTAGAAATCATGAAAAATCGTTTCAATTTTTAAAATTACAATCAAGAAGAACTGCGTGCTTCTTAATTAAATACGATTTACAGCTTTTTCGGTATTGTTTTGTTTTTATTTTAAATTTAGTTAAATTTTAATAAATACTATATAATTTAAAGATAACATAAAAAGAATTTGTACTATATAAAATAAGGTAAAATATATATTTTTTTAAATTTATAGTATTTAAAACAATTTTTTTTTCTTTATTTCTACTTCGAATTTTCGACCAATTTGTTTAACTTTGTGCCTTGTTTCAACGAGAAAATTTATAAATTTTTTGTCAAACAAAGACAAGTTGAAAAGAATCGTTGCAAAATTAAAGTTTCATGGGAAAATCTTTTAAAATTAAAAAAAAGAAGGAAATAATTAGTTTTAAAGAAGCAAATACCTTTTCTTAAATTATAAATGGTCGATAAAGCGTTAGATTTTTAAAGTCTGATTTTTTTTTTTATCAATCAATTGTTATTTTTTCTTTTTTTAAATTTTCTTAACATCTAATAATTCACCTTTGTTTTTAAGATTTAATAACTTGATTTTTTTTATGATCTTCGGTTTCAATGTATTTGATATTTCTGTTTTTACTGATGTTCAAAATGATTTGTATTTTAAATCGTTTGAGTTTTAAATTTGAAAATTGAGTGCACTTGAGATGAGAATTAAAGAAAATAGATGTTTATATTTGGAAAATAGGTTAATGAACCGTATTCATATGTGTCGACGTTTTTTTTTTAACCCATTCATGCTTTGTGATAACATTTAAGCCAAACATGTGTGTACATAGTTTGGAAACAACTTGCTAGATGTTGTAGCTAACTGCTTTTCGAATTTAATATAAATTAAACAGATAATTTGCAGCGTTTTAGAAAATCTTTAGACCGAAACTTCTCGGGCCATCTTGTGTAGTGTAATCACAATCAAGAAGACGCTTGCGTACACTTACACAAAACAGCATGCAATAAGATTTAATTGTAGTGTCTAAGAAAACATCCAAGTCGACATCTATAGTTCTTCTGCATGCAGCCCTCTCAGATAGAAGTCAGGGATAACTTAACTCAAAACTAATGAACTACGTTGCCTTTCGCTTGGGTGAATGGACTTACATCAAAATGCTAAGAGAGACTGAAGATCGCAAAAACAATAGCTGTCTGTGCACAATAAGATGGATCAAAATTTAAATTTGAACTTTTTAGGAAATATTGTCTCGACAGATGGCAGCACCGAACTCGATCTGGGTAGCAGAAGAGCAAAATAAAAGATTGTGTTTAGCATGCTATTTAAAAGACCATTGTCATAAGAAACCAAGCTAAGAGTGTTTCTTTCAAATGTTGAATCAGTTCTTCTGCATGATTGTAGCTCTTGGAACTTGATAACTAATAAACAGATACCTCCTTAATGATCTGGCGCGGCAGTTTTCCATGAGAAAATATTAGAAACTAACAAATATGACTATTCGATAACGAATGACGTAAAGAAATTACAAATATTTGCCGCGACAACTTGCGGAGAACCAAGGCCTGGTTTTTTGCAGGAGCATATTATATATAACGCATGAAAGGAAGGATCTTTCAGTTTTAATGCTTTGTACTTTTAGAGGATATGCCTCGAAGAAAATGATTTTTCTTTTTGCCGACTCGAACGTGGCGACTTCTTGGAATGATGGAACGATCTTAATAAATATAACAAAGAACAGTTATAAAAGAGTCTTCGGACATGACTTGGAGGGAGTAGGTTAACCAGCTCAAAAAGTTGAGTGGTTGAGAAGCATTTTGAATCCAAATCTCAGAATAAAAAGAATAAATAGTGAAAAATCATAATGGTGAAGCATATACCCCATCATATAGCACCTTCACTGCTTAAACCACTTTGGCATTCTTAACCTGAATTCCATGGGAATATGGGGTAGTACAATTAGCTATTGTTTGCAGATAAGTTTTCTCACAATTTCTTTTTACGAATTTAGACAAAGTTTAGTGCAGCAAGGTTGAATAGTGTTCAAAAGTTCACCACTATTCTGACTAAGAAAACTTAAACGATTTTTTTAAAATATTTATTGCAGCCCATAAAAAATTAAAACTCTTTTAAAGTTAAATGTGTTAACTGTGTTTTTTTAAACATTAAGAACGAATGGGTTAAAAAATGCACATGCCGGTCCTGCTTTCATGAATCAAGTTCCGAATAAGCATACATGATTGAGCAATAGAATATTTTCTTTGTTTCCTTTTACTAAAATAAGTCTAAGGGAAAACTTTCGTTTGAAATTATATAAGGCATTCCAATTACAAAAAAAATTAAAATAAAATTTAATCTTGTCCTTATACAATTTCCTATAAAAAAAAATTAATATTTCATAAGTCATGTAATAATTTGATTTTGTTTCTTTTCTTATGGAAAACTTTTATTACTTTTTTTTATTTTATTTTTCTTTAATGTATATATATAATTTTGTTTTTTTTTTTTTTTAATTTATTTAATTTTATCAATAAATGTGCACCTATTTTTTATATTTAAACTTTATTCACTTTTGGTTTTAAATTTTTTTTTTCTCCTCATTTTCATTGGTTATGTATTTAACCGAAGAAAATACATAGAGAATATTTCTTTGTTTTATTATTTATTTTAAATTATGAAACGTTTGTCTTTGTTGTTGTTCTCTATATATTTATAGCATATATGAGTTTTTTACTTACTAAAAGTAAAATTTTTATTTTAATTTAATTATTTTCCTTCTAAATGTATTTTCTTTTTCTTCTTTAATTTTTATTTTTGGAAAGAAAAATAAAAAAAGAAAAACATTTTTGTTTTCGATGAAACTTTTTGGAAAAATTTCATTTGTTAATTATTTTCTGTGTCGTAATTCGGAAATATTAGAATTTCTTACTATTCATTCTAAAAAAAAATTATAATTAGTATTTACAGAGTTTTAGTACTGTTTATAATTAGTAATATTAATTTGTTTTATCCTAAATATTTGTTGTTGTGTATCTCTTTATAATATAACCATAGCCATTTACTATTTTTTTTTTTAAATATAATTTACTTGTTTAATAATTGCGATCTTATCGAATTTTGTTGTTCTATAATATTTTTACAGTTAAATTTATAATATATCTGCATGAGTTTTTTTTTACATTAAAATTAAATTCTAAGTTGTTGTGTTAATAATTAATAATAATTAATTTTTTTTGTTCTTGTGTACGTTTTTTTATTTATTTTTATTTGTATTACTAATTTTTTTGTTAGAAATGTTTTTGTTATAATTTAATTTACTTATTTCTACGAAGAAATAATTCGAGTGCTCTTTAAAAAGTTCGAGGGATGGGGTGGCGTGTTTTAAATGTTTTTTGTAGTTCATAGCCAATGCGATGTTTGTTGCTCTATGTCGGTCAGGGGTGCTGTGTTGTTCTACGAGTGTGCTGTCATATGTGCGTCATTTGATTTCTGGTTTAGTGGTTATCTTGTTAACACATGCTTTCCAACTCCACGACTCCGGCCCTCTTCATTGCCTGACGCTTTCGGTAAGCGTAGAACTCTTCCTTCATAGCTTGGACTCGCGCTTCAATGTTGTCGTATCGCGTACTAGCACCGTATCGTTGCTTTCGCAAAGGACCTAGAGTCATGGCGGCAGTTGGTGGCATCCCTGAAGTCGCGGTATGAAATATTCCGCCCGCTGTACTTCCCGTATCGATGTTAAGCAGGTTGAGATCATCGCGTGGACCACCTGTTGGCGTGGATGCACTTGGCGTCGGTGTTGACGGATCGAATTCATAGTGTCCATCGACACTGCCCACATCGACCGCCTTGTGCAGATTCACTGTATCGGTGGCGGCATTCAGACGAGAAATCATGTCCAACCAATGGCCCATTGTGTAGGGTGGAGTCGTTGGCCGTTGTAAGCTACCCGCATAATTATAGTATGGCAGCGTTGAATGTGTACCCACTGTCGCCGACGCTGCCGACGACGGATGATG
Organism: Criorhina ranunculi; assembly: GCA_951813785.1. NCBI lineage: Eukaryota > Metazoa > Arthropoda > Insecta > Diptera > Syrphidae > Criorhina > Criorhina ranunculi. The sequence continues at coordinate 53,725,093 of OX638383.1, forward strand.
ATGGTGATGCAGGCTATGGTGACTATAATGCTGGCCTGGATCCTGATAATAGTATGATGTGGATGGAGGCGGCGGTGGTGGACGATACGGAGGCAGTAATCGCCATTCACTTGTACTCCCCGAATGATGAGATCCGTGCTGTTGATTCGATGTGTTCTTGCTGCCGAAGCCGCTCGAACTGGAGCGACTTTCTGGCGAAGCTTCTAGCCCCATGCCACCGGATGTACGATAATGTGCCGCAAAATTAAGATGTGGCAGTGGGGATAGAAGCTCGGAATGGGAACGCGTCACGCGCGAATGGCGTGGATACCATCTCGTTCTCGGCCGATAACTGTGATATGGAGTCTGCGAGTGATAGTATCCCCGCCATGAAGGTGACGGTGGTATGTGCAGTGGTACGAAGCCTTGATTCATGCGACGTGTCTCCTCTTGGATTGTCCTCAGTGAGGGCAATTCATGAGAATAATAACGGTGATATCGATTTCCAGCGATACCACTACTGGCGGCAGCAGCAGCCGCACCCAGTCCTCCGCTGGACGGGGTGGGGAATGAACGCTCAGCCGAGCTTGGGTACACAGTACTCAGATCGGAGAATTGATTGGCCGCCGGTGTCCATGGCGAATGGATGCCAATTGTGCTGGCCGGAGAACTTGAAAAAATGCGTGACACCCTCGATGGTGTGTAGGGGTTAGGTGTTATAGGCATTTGCGGTCCGGTCAGCGTATTGATGTGAAGATTTTGATGTAGCGGTCTCGATGCAGGTTGTGGTAGGTTTCTGTAAACGTTACTGTACTGCTGATTACGGGAAACATTTTGGTATCGTCCCGCTCCAACACGCAGCAGACCACCGAGGCCGTGTAAGAAACCCCTTGCAGAGCCATTCGATTGAAGACTCAATTGACTTGGCGAAGCGACCAAAGGACGTCGCCAAGATGCACGCGAATTGATAATGTTCCGCCGTGCAAGGAAACCTCCATCGTCACTACTGGAATTCTGAGACCCGGTACTGTTGCGACGTTCACAGCTGCTGGTGCCGGCATCATTAACCACTTGGGCATCTGGTGATTCGGAGAGTACGAAACGTCCATCCACTGAACGATGGATTTGGCCAACATTTCGAGTTCCATCTATCTCATCGGTATGTGGTGTGCTATAGATGGATTGACAATTTGTACAACGATCTGGTGGCCAAATCCAATGAAGTATAGTGATGAGTACAGTGGCTACACTTGATATTCTGGCTTGTTTATATCTGTTAAGGTAAACAAGAAGAAAAAACGGATGAGCATTTGAATATGAAACTGATTGGCGAACAACAAAAAGATGAATGTAGCAACAAAAACCACGCTGAATTCATGCGGTAAATACACAAAATCAATGAAGCATTTCAATTGGTTTAAGGGTTCGAAGGATTTCGAGAATAAATGCTTGAAATCATTGATGATTCGAAATTTATTAATCTAAGTTGGGGATGACGGGGGGATTTCTCCAGCGATGTGTGATCTAAAGTCTAGCTCTAAAGGATTGAAATGTTGTCCATGATAAAATGAAGAAATGTAGTCACACTAATCTATGGATTGTTGCATTTCAGTGTTGAGAGTGATTTGTTGTACGGATGCAGCACTTATAACAACTTCCATGTCTAGAAAATTGCATAATCTTTCTGGTTCAATTAAACCTGGAATGAATGAGCCAGGATGGAAGTGGCATTTTTGTAGTCTTACACTTCCAATGAAACCATTTCACACGAGAAGGTAGAAGAACAAAATTATCTGGAAATTCATGGCACAGAAAAGTGTAGGAGAAACCCAAGAACTCAAATGATCTAAGATTCGTCACTAAAAACTGCACACAATTTAACGAAGCTACTGTAGATGCTACATGACCATAGGGAGAAATGGAATGCCGATAAGTAGGAAAACATTATTTTGTTTTCAAAGTAACCGACTTGTAGCTAGAGCTCGGAATGCTATGAACCTTTACAAGGAACAGCATGCAGTCTGACTAGGTAGGTCTATGGTCGGTAAGCGAAAGAGCATATACAACGGCGAATTGTATGAATCTTACAGCGCCATCAAATATATCGAATGGGACAAGTAGAGCAGGAAAATCTTCGAATTTACCCCAAAGGGAAGGCCCAATTGAGGAGGGGCATGAAACTTCAAAGGGACCAATTACCAACCAATTTTGCCTGGGAAACTGGAAATTCTTGTTGGTTGAGGCCCAGGTCCTCTCCGGAATGTAGCACCTTCATAAGTAGGCAAGATAACTGACTTATAATTTAAATTTAAGAGTAAAGATGGCGCTCCTGTCAGTTTTGAAATGGTACCAAGAAATCTGCTTTTGACACAACCTTTATAACGAGGTCACCCCTAGTTGATTTTGATGATTGAATCTAGCTGAATGCACACGTGATGGAGTCTCTAATGTGTCGATTAGTCTGACAAGTTTCGTAGAATATCGTTAAACTTTAGTATCCGGTATAAAATATAAATATTTGACGCGACAGCTCGTAAGAACCAAGGCCTAGTTTCTCGTAACCATACAAGTTGTGTGTGTTATACTCTTCGCACAAAAAATTCAATGATATCTTGATCTTGAAATTTGCTGTTCATCACCTAAATAACACTTGCCTCTCTACAGCTTTTGGGAGGTCAACTAAACACGTTAAGATGAATAAAAACTGTACTATCATTCTTTATAAACCAAACCACTTTACAAGCATATATTTATTAAATATCTGTTATAGATATTCAATTCATATATACAACAATGGACAAAAAAAAAATTCATTCAAATTGCCTGTGATTTAAATCATCAAAGTCAAACAGATTTTATATAATTCATGGATATAAACAATTTAATAAAAAAATAAATGAAAATATTATACAAACTAGCACTAATGACACACCAAATACAAAAAAAAAATAAACAAATAAAAGAACACAACATCAATAGGAAAATTGAAAATTGCCACAAACCTTTAAATCTGTACACGATAGAGTTTATTTTTCAATATACACAAACAAATGATGTTGTACATTTCCATACAACACAGACGAGTGTAAAGGAAAATTGTTTAATAATAAAAGCATTAAACATCCATTCAGTATCCGTTCGATGCCATCGCAAGCATTTAAAAAAAAAAAAAAAAAAAAAACGAAGAGAAACAGAATTCGAAATACAACACATTAAGTTATTTGCAATAATCCAACAAAAGAAAGGAAAAAAAAATATCGTTTCAAATTAACACACAAATAGGAAAAATCAAAGCTAAAGGAGGAACGAACAAAAACCTAAAAAAAGAAACGTAAATAAAACCGTGAGATTATGTGTGTGAATTATATCCGACATACCTATACCACCCGCTCATATAAATAGGCAAACATCCTAACGTTCAATGTAAAATTCGAACAGAAATCGAAAAAGGAAAAAGAAAAATCATTAAAAGGACTCTAAGTCTTTGAATGGTGAACAGTTGGTGTTACCGGCTTTACCGTATACAGACGAGATTTTATGACTTTTCGCGCTGAAATTGCGATTTTTATGCTAACGCCATTGTTGCCATCGCTGTCGCGTCACAATACCGAGTATAGAATGAGGGAAATCGAGTTGTGCGTTGGGCGCCATTTCGAAAGAATAGGCAATTGGGCGTTGGGCGCCATGTAAAAATACAAATAAAAGACCACACAATGTGTGTAAGTGCTACCTCAAGCACTGAGTAGGGGATGGAGGGTGAGAAAAAGCTATTAGAGGCGCAAATATCGAAACGTACTTAAAAACTGATTCCGATATGGTATTTATGGGCGAGAGATCCTTTTTTTATTGCCACTTTATGTTATGCTTCCGCATTGGAAATAATGTTCTCGCAATTGGATTTGGGTTGAGCTGGGTGACGATGTATTGGTCGCCATTGGTGCTAGTGATGCTCTTTTGGTCTCCATATCGTACTCACACTCCAAACTCCTTGCGATCGTAAATCATTGTGTAAATTCTTGAGAAAATATTTAAAAGGACCAAAGAAAAGAAATAGTAGCCAAATGCTGAAATTCAAACGGCAAACAAACACCAAGAAACGAAATAACTTAAATCGATGTTTTGAATCATCGCAGGGTAAGCGAAGCACAATGTAAGATTCAAAATGTCTGTGGCATAAAATGTTTATCCTTCCCGGAGACTGGGGGTTTGTTGAATGAGAGCAAAATATGTGAATAAGAAGAAAATATGATTCAAAAGGATATATGACTCTTGGATGAAAGGATGTATGTATGCCTGGAATTCAACGACAAAGTAATGTGTGTTTGCTCAAGGAAAACAGACAGAGGTTAAAATAATGACGCTGAAAAGAAATTTTGAAAATTTATATTTGCTCGCGCAAAGGATGACGTTAGATGTATGGTATGGATTGGGATGCAACCATGCCTGAGCTTTAGAATAATTCATGAAAGATGGTAATAAGGATTTGTTTTGGGATTGAAGTAAAAAAAAAAAATTGGATACTTGACTTTGTATTAATGGAAAGTGGATATATGGAACGATCAATTGAGATAAAAGGCAAGATTTGCCGGTATGTTTAGAAAATGTTTTATACTTGAAGGAATTCTTTGGATCTTTGGAAAGGACAATGACATTTTTATGTATTACATTTACATATGTACATTTGTATGTGTTCATTGCTGTAACATGGAATGTGCGAGTAGTATACATACTCAAAAGCCTATGAATTAAGTAGCTTTTTTCAACTTTAAATGACTAAAGAAGTGGTTGTTTTGAACGCTAACTAATAATTTTGTTAATATATGCATCAGAAGTTGGCAGAGGAATGAAGTCGGTCCGAATGATAGCATAAATTAATATGTTTGGCGAGCTGGCAACAAATCTTTTAGTTCTAGCCTTAGACAAAGTAAGTTTCGATGAAACCTAAAACAGACGAGTTGGGCAAACGAGTTTCGAACTATAATGACATCTACATCTAAGCACTTTAGGCAATACAACAAGAATTGATTTGGAAATAGATTTGCTATTTTTCATTGGGCACATCTACGTCTTTTTTCCAAAAGTTGTTAGGTGCCCTCTGGATTACTTCTCAGTTCTTCCCCGACCATGATTCGTCGCATTAACGCTAGCATTCGTTTGAAAGATATTTGGCTAATCGCTTGTGTTTGAATTCATTGGGAGTCAAGAGTATCATTTCTCCTGCTAGGCAATGCCGGACACTCACACAGTATAGGCAGCTATCACTTTGTCCTCCAGACACAGCTTGCAGGCATCATCTTCTAAAAGACCTATCTTCTACCCATTTGAGAGTTCTTCTCGCCATGGATAGAAATTCCCTCTTGGTGCAGCCAGCAGGCGAACACTTTAATGAGAATTTTGGCAGATATTCATTCGTCGACCACTTATCGACAAAGTCCTGCGACACTCCTCTATGTAGGGCAGCGAATAATTGAGGACTCAGAAACTAATAGGCTGACCTTTGTTTCGCCTCCATTTAATTTTCTTCAATGCCTACGAGTCCTTAAACGCAGGTCCACTACCTCGCACATGACTCTCACGCTATTTTTTATTTTTTTTTCTATGATTCATTAGTGCTAAAGGGGTTATGAATACCCTTATGATGCTATTCGCACAGCGTTAGTGTTGGTGTAGTGATTTTGAAATTCAGGTGGTATAAGGTTTCAGTCTTTTGCTCCGGGGGTGGTTTCCAGAATGACTGGGGAGAATTATTGGTATTTTTGTCTCTGCTTATAATTCACAGTATTTGGTTCGAACAAGTGGTCCACCATGTGAAGCAGTGCCAACATCTCTGCTGGATATACTGAGATCTAGATCTGAGATCTGGACACCTGCTTCCACTCTACTATCCATAATTGAATTATCCGTAAAGATGGCTTAGTCTTCTAACCGTCTATCCGCAAGTGATCCGTCCCCAATAAGGTAACACTGACTCCTTTCAGACCCTTCTATCACCTCGGAAATCAGTTAAAGAATATTGTTTTGCAATCGCTGCTTTTTTCCAGAATTAGGTGAAATAGATTCGAAATGCTTGTCGGTGAAAATGTACTTATGTGTATATGCCAGTTTAAGGACTTGATATACCTCGATGAGCTTCCATTCGACTCATGGATTCAAAGAGATTTCCTTATTTCCACACTTGATTGCCCAATTACCAATACAATTCAAGCCTCAATTTAAAATTCACTTGTTTCTCTCACAACCGTGACATAAACATTCGCTCATAAGTGGTGATATATGAATTTTGAATAAAGGACTAATGCGCATAATATTCCCTGTTCTTTTGTATTATTTTCTTATCCTGCGTGTTTTATGTTTACGTTTTTTTTTTGTATTTTTTATTGCAAACGGAAACATAAAAATTCACAAATGTGAAAATATAACAAAAAAAAAAGGACTTCACCTTAATAAATACACATGTGTGTAGGTGTAGATATGCAAAGTTATACATTATTAACCACCAACAGTGAGCCTGTTTGGTAGGAGGTGGAAATACGAAATGGCCTTGTCTAAAAAAAAAAAAAAAACTTAACATATCCTTTGAGATTAACAATGTTGTATGCGAGTACTTCGTACGAAGTGAAATTTTCATTATGAAACAGGGTGCTGAATAATTAACGGCTACAAGAGTGCAATTTTATTGTGCAATGTGTGGTTTATTTAAATTGAGCTTATTCTGTTCTGCGATTCTTCCTCCTTCTTTTGAGGCAAACGCAGGCTGGTTGGGAGGCCTGAGGGCTCTTGATTTATGTGTGCAATGAGGAGGTAAGCAATTGAGGTCTTATTCCAATGCCACGGAAGAATGTTCAGTAATTTAGGTCTACCTTAAAAATGCAAGATATTAATTCAGTTTTGTGTTGGAAGTGGATTGTCTTGCTTTGTGATGTACGTAATTGGTATTTAGCTGTTGTATGAGTAGTAGAATGCCAAGGGATTGTTAAAAATGAAATATATTCCTCAAGGCTGCACGGTAAGAGTCTTATGGTTTTGTGAGTTTATGTAAATTATTTAGCAGAGCTAACGATAGACCTCGGGTGTTGAGAACAAAGCCTTGTGATTAGGAAGGTCGTTTGAGTAGCAAAAAGCAAAGGTGAAGTGAACAAAAACAAAATTGGTTCAAGTATTCTATATGACATTGGTAATATTTATTTTTGAGTAAGTGAGTTTATAGATCATATTCTGATGAGCCTACAACCAATAGATCCACTCTAAGAGATTATACAACGACAGAGAAATTGAAATATACGTTGACTTTGGTAAAATGCAGGAGTAAAAATCGAACGATATTTGAACGATTTAAATAAGTGGTGGCTTGATGAAGGATCATTTTATAGTGGAAGCTGATGATTCGGTAGATTGCACACACCAAATTATCAACAAATTCGGTCTAGACTCTAGAGTATGTCTGTTGATTGAAAAGTTAGCGCAATATGTTAAAACATGTATAAAAGTCTTAAATCATTGTCTTACAAGACATTATTCAACTTCTGGTCTTTCAAATAGGCTATAGACCCGGTCTTCATTTTCGAATCCAGTTGTACTGCGTAGTTCTAAAAGATTTTGAAGCTTTTCCTAATAAGCAGCGGAATTCGGCGAAAGGAGGAATTCTTATGTGATTTCTTCAATCCCGTACTGGAGGCTAAATACGAAAAGGACGTGAAGTCAGGTGAAGAACAGGTTGTATGAGTTAGTTTTAAATTTAACGAATACAAACTAACTATTGGCTGATTTCAAGAAACATCAGTTCAAAGCCTAGGTCGTTGCTTATTTCATTGGGCAAAGCACCTTGGCATCATTAACATTGGGAAACTCCTAAAATTCCGATTCATTTCTAAGTGACTCTCAAAAGAGCTCCTAGAAAGTCTTAGAACACCTAAAAACTAACCAATCATCCAAGCCTAGGACCAAATCTCATTACAGACAGCTATAAGTCTCTTGCAACGAAGAGAATATCTTACTAACAAACCATTACGGTTATCATAAAGTTGATTTTGGGAAACTCGAAGGAATCTTTTAGGGATCCAGAGATTTCTGGCGAGCTCGTAGCTCATTCACATTTCAGTTTCCCAGTATGTCTCTGTGGCCCTGTATTTATCATGGGTGAATGTCCGTGACAGGCGATTGAGAGACGCAATCTTCAACGGCCCTTCAAGAAAATGCGTATATCTTGTAGCCAATTGACTGATGTAACTTTTATTTTTAGAAAAACGGGTTTCATTTTATATTGTTACTATTTATTTAACTCACCCTATACTTTCGTTATGTGACTGTGCAACGAAGAAAAGAATAAATAATTTTAACATGCTAAACTTAAACGAACATTAAACACAATAAGAATGGGGTAAACAAAAAAAAAAAAAAAAATAACAGGGACAAAATTACGACGGTGACACGGACATTATTGGCATGATACATCACACAATGACACAATGACACAAATGAATAACTAGGATAATGAATTGCTTACGATTTTGATTATGACATGATGGGCCTGGAACTATAAAAACGGTTTCGTAATCCCGATAATATTCGGAATCATTATTCCTGGCAATGGTTTACATTTTTTTTATTTTTTTGTTTATGCAAAATAAAAAGTGAAGAGAATGAAGGAATAAGAAAAAAAAAAAACATTATAAATAAATTTTATATTTAATTGCTGCATAAGTCAAGAAAATTCATATGTATTTTTATTTACTCACTTTTTTAAAGGCACTTGACCACTGGAATTAGAGCCCGTACGATTGGCAGCAATGTTACGGGCATCCGTTATCCTGCAAGCTACCATGTTGAACTCTGTAATCGAATTATTTCTAAAATTAATTTGGTTATAGCATTGGCCATCCTCAAAATATATATTTTGTTTTTGTTTACTGTTTCTAATTGAACACTGAACAATATACTCCACCACCATTACATTTACTATATACTGTACGTATAATATCTATTTATATAATTTTATAATACAATTTCAGTTTATTTAGCGAAAATTTTTGTTACGTTTACCTTAATTTAATGCGCATTTGTTTGTTTGTTGTTGTTGTTTTTGTTATTATTCAAAACAAACATTAGAGATTACATTTATTTACATTTACAAATAAGAGGGGATGCATATTTACCACCACCATAATCATCATCATTATTATAATCATCATCAGCACTTAGATTCTATAGCAATGAAAAGCTTATATTACTCGTAACTAATTTTTGCATTTAATTCTAATTTATTTTATTTTAACTATCTAAGTACACACATTTGTTTTAATCATTCTCACTAAAACAAAAAATAAATATGTAATTATTTATTTTGCTTGTTAATATATATATATAGCATATTATGGAGGGGAGCACACACAAAAATATATATATTAGGACACGGCTCAGATTGAAAATTATGGAAATTTGATGGTCCAGGATGCTGATGATGCCTTCCTTGAAAGTTAAGTAGAACTTTCGAGGATGGTTTTTCCGGGTGAGAGTTTTTTTTCTTGAGTCGTATTTGTGTGTGTGTATGTGTGTTTTTGTTTAAGTGTTCTTTTGAAGGTGTACAATGTTAGACAATTAATTATTAGAGGTTTTTGTTTGATTAAATCAAAATAAGTAACACGATGGAAACAAAATTAAGACATTTTATGTGCAAAAAATTTAAAGGATAGAGAGAGGATTAAAGATGTCAATCCTTCTGTCTATCCCTCCTACCTTTGCGTTTATATCTATACTTAAGATTAAGGAATCTAGGTGTAAATTTATTTTGTTCAAAATAAAAGAAAAAGAGAGGCGTTTATATTTGAAACATTTGTATGGTTAAACTTAGCTTTTGCGGAAAGGAAGTTAGTTATTTTCATCTAACGACGAAACTATGAGTGTGATGAAAGTGTAAGCGTGCTTTAGATACGCTGTTATTTAAAGTTATGTCATTTAGGTGGAAAAAAGGTGATGGCATTTAAAATTATGGTGATGAGATCGGTAGTCTTCGAGAGTGTTACTGTCAACCATTAGTCAACCACCCATTTACTCAGGATAGCAGAGGATCTGGTGGGCTGAGAAGAAGATTGCGTAGGCCAGTTGAAGAAAGCTGAGGAATATTGACAGGAACCGTAGATGATAAAACGTAGGCATTCAGGAATCACAAGGGAAACAGAATAAAAGTAAGAAGCTAAGGACGCTTTTAAATCAAACCGACTAGGAAGGTCAGACTCGCTTTTAAAGAACCAAAAAACCGCGTATTGCATGATTCTGGGCCTAGAGAACTGACCAGCATGTACCCTTAATTGAAAATGTAGAAGACTGTGGAATATCAGGCAGTACACCAATTTAAGTAAATTCACTAAGCCCTATTGATGCTATCAGCAAAATTTCAAACAATGGACGAAACAATGTTCTAAAGTTGAAAAACATGCTTTAACTCTTTATAATTATGGGTCCATGAAGTTAAGGATCAACTTTGCAGTATTTTATATCTAAACTGCTGTAATCGAAATCGAGGAACCCCGAAAACGAAATGAAAAGCAGTCCACGCTCGAAGGAAGATGGAAAGATTCTGACGAGAAATCACACTGAGAAATTATATAGTGTTTCTAAGGCATACAACCAGAATCTATCTCAACGTCTTACTTACGACTTAGGGTGTAATTAAAAAAGGACCATGCTTTCTTTATGATGCCTAAAATAAAATTAGTTTCAGTTAACGACTCCTTTTCAGCACCAGACGGATACTAAAACAGCTAAAGTTTTACGGTCTTAGGAAGCACATTGAAGAATTGAATCTAAAGTCCAAGTATGAGAAGAAAACTGTAGAAACTTAGACTTTACCAGCTAAATAAAGTAGATTTACCCATATGAGACAGTCAACTGGAGAAATGAATCCGAAAGTACATACTGGATTTAGGCCATGATAAGTGGTTAAATGAACACCCTACGTCATACACGTACCTCTGAAACATCAAAACGAATCTACCCTATTTCTAGCCCCAGTAAACAACTCGTTTTCGATTCCAACAGTGTCAAGTTCAAAGGACTTTACAAATTTAAACTCTAAGCCACTTAAGCACGAGTGTATGAATAATGACGGTAAATATGTTTAAATATATAAAACATCAAATAAACTATTATGCACATTTATCTACAACATTGAATATAACTAAACACTCATGCAACATAAAAGCCTATGAACACTGACTCAAAAAGAAAAAAAGTAAATATCCGCTGAAGTAAGTTTGACCATAAAAATGTTTCATAGGAACCTGGATACACGTATTGTCGTCGGAAGGATTTCTTTTTAACTGGGGATTGTGTTTAAATTTGACACTTGGTTACAATAATGTAAGCAAAATGATACCATGCCAGAAACCGATCGTAACAAAGATTTTAATTTTATATTTATATTGCAAACTAACTTCAGTTGCAAAATGTTAAAAAAGTTGTTTTTTTAAAAACTTCATCAGATCGGTTCGTTAAGGTATCATTTACTTTACAAAAAAAATCAAAAAATCCGACATAACATTGAAGGATTAACTAAACTTACCCAGTTTACCCACCGACTTCTGTTTTTATATAAAAACAAATAAATTTAAATTAAATCTGATAAACTTACTTAAAGAATTTAATTTGCCAAATTGTTCACTGTTTTTTTTTTGTTTGTTTTTAATTTTGATTCTTTTTACAAGTTTTTTTCTTTTTATGTAACCATTTCTCTGTAAATTAATATGAACTTTTTTTTAAAAAAACTTATACTAGTTGCGTAAGATTTGTCGTTTTGGGGTTTTTTTTACCAATTTTGTGCGTGAATTGTTTACAAAAAACGTCTGCCCATAGAGGAAAAAAAAAAAAACAAAAATTTAAGAATATTGTAGTAGCATCATTTAATCCTACGCAGGATCTTAGTTCTGGGCAGTTATAACGATGGAACTAAGACCTTTAAATTTCCATAAATTATTATCTTTTCGTTAAGTTTTAGTAGAATGGAAAAAAAGTAAAATTTCAATAAATCCCTTCCATATTTTCTAACTAGAATACAAGAAAAATGAAGTAAAAAACCAAACTAATATCAACAAATCAATAGAAAGTAATATTTATAATTTCATGCACATGTTGTCACAATCACAATCGTCATCCTATTGCAGGTGTATGTAGGTATGTAATTTGTAACTGTTTCCTGTGTGCATATGCAATCCTTGGATAATATAGATGTGTTTTTGTTTTGTCATTCGTAAATAAAAACAGAAATTAGAACGTAGGTATTATAAAGTATATCGAAATAAAGGTATTAAGGTAAAGTAAAGGATTTTTAATTAAGCTTTGATGTCTGGTGAGTTAATCTGGTCCTGGATTATCTTAATTAAAAAGAATAAGAGCTAAAAGTATTTGTTTTAGCTTTCCCATGTTCCATTTAATGACATCGTTCTAACGAGACATAAAGATACATAGATTATACACAATTTGTATGATTTGCTGAAGGAAGCCACCTACAAGCTTCATTGGGATGTTCCTGTTAAGAAGTATAAGAAACTATGTTTGAAAGGTTTGTTGGAAAGGTTAGGATGTCAATCACATAATAATAAATGACAGAAGACATGCTGCAACAGCAGGGAAGTTATCAGCCTTAAAGGGATGGGCTGGATAAATGCAGTTTTCCATCTACTCCAGCAGAGACGAGAAAATAAGGTCAGATGAAAGAGTTTACACAGTGATTTTGCCAGAGTTGAGGAACACTTTTGCAGAACTTTTGAGGGGACACTACCGGGATCAGTTAATTTGTGAATGTTAGGATTTGTCAATGTTACAATACGAGTGCGAAAGTAGGCTTATCCCATTGAGAATTCTCTGCTATCAAGTATTGATAGAGGCAAAAGACTACCAAGCCTATCAAGTCTTAAGAATCCTTAAAGAGTCTGAACCAAAATCAAAATAAGGTTCAACTTGAGTCTATGTTCCTGTGAGTGGATTTAAAAGAATGTCATAGTTGTAACAAACTATTTGTGGTACCCTGTACTCTTAACAATCTACATCTCTTCAATGCTAGTCTTTTTCGAATTTAATATCACCCCTTGAAGTTTAATTTCCAGTTAAATTACGATTAAATTGAATTCCCTTTGCGTGGTGTTTTCTAATTGTTTCAACACGTCCAACTGGCTTTTATTTCATGTCCTTCAATTTTGTACCTGTTCTAATTTGTAGTTGGCTTTTATTTTTTTCGTTTTCGTTTATCTAAAACAATTTTCAAACTTAAGTACTATACACATACACAGAGAGGAAAAAGGGAATAGTAGAATGAATGTTTTTTGATGTGTTTTTTTCGTTGTTCTCTGTGAACACAACAGCAAAATGTTATGTCCATTTTGTATGTGTTTGTGTCAAAAAGGATTTCGACATTTTGCAATTCAAATTAAATTCAAGGTCGATTCGTGGGTGTACACAGATTTTTCAATCAGCATTTATATCCAACAGCTGGAACGCTTAATTAACATAGGATTCGATGGAAATAATTAAAAAAAAAAAAAAACTGGACGACACAGAAGTGTTAATCAATTGTTAAACATTAATCGCCTTTATGTCAGTCAAAAGGACGAAATGAAATGGTTTTTAATCATCGCACTTATCTATAGTGATTCGAAAATGATAATGCAGATTCATTTCGGTGAAAATAATGTCCACTGATAATGGTGCATAAGCTGATAAAGGAAAAATCTTAAATTCAATATGTTGGGCAGATTACAGAGTTTTCTGTTATGCAAATTACTTAGGCCGGCTATAATGTGATAAATCGGATAAATTTATGTCACGGAATATGAATTGATCGGAGTTGTTGAACACAGTAACAGAACATATGCCAATTGAATCAGATATTCAGTAAAATTCTTTAATCGAATGTAGAGTTTGGATGTTGGAATAATTACGGTGCACATAGACAGATATATGTATATTTTGATTTTGAAGGAAAGCATTCGTTATGGTTCACCAATGCATGAGATTTGCAGGATTTGCAGGATTTTCGGTTCTCTGTTCATTATAGAATGCCCATAGTTTCCTGGTTATAACACAGGAGCAAAACGCATTCCATCTATCGTTAGCAGTTAGCTAACATTTCGTTAGCAGTCCTCCCAAAATCCAGTTGAGATTACGGGGTGGGATTTTAGCGATGGTATCGGCTTGATCAGCTGTCTCGTTGCCAAACACCCCTTTGTGGCCAGGGACCCAGCAGAATCTTACATTGCGCTATCTGCCAATAACCCGTTCAAGCGTCTTACAAGTTTCGCTTAACGCTGCTAACGAACTGCCAAAAAGTGGAATAGTAATGTCCACCGAGACAAATTTAACATAGTAGGACACAGGGTTTCTAAAGCCCTATTAGCGGCGCTAGATCGATATTTCGCAATCTAAAGACATATTTTAAATCCCCTTCAACATACTGAGTGAACTCCTGAAGTCCTTCTGCAGCACACTAATCGTAACATAGGCTTCCGGCTCGGCAGATCGAGGACAAATCTTCACATTGAAGCAAGTCCTTGAAAAAACCAATGAATTTCCAGTCGAGGCTCACCATATGATAACATTCTTCGTCTTGAGCTCTACAGGGTGATGGCTGACGGTAAAACTGATCGAACTCTTTTGTATGACGCTGGAAAATACGCGGGTCAATGTGCAATTTGAACTTTTCAATATGCATCTGATTTCGGCAAGAAAATCCACTTGGACAGATAGTGCGCAGGGCACCTGCTACGAAATAAGGCACTATCTTCAACAAATCTGTTCAAGTGATACGCAGATGACATCGACATCATCAGTCGCTCCAAGCGTACCATCATGAGATGGATATGAAGGATATTTCCTGGATGAACCAACATTCAGAAGAGTCATTCATTTCGAGCAGTACAATCAACATTTAAAGCCATATGATCACCTTATATCTATGCAGTAGAGTTGACGTCAGTTTTTCGCAGTTGATCCTGGAATTTTCAGTGTGACAAGCGGTTGCTCTCAAAAGCTATTTTAAACGAAATCGTCTTATAACTTTCTCTTGCTTTAGATGGAAATGATTTTACACAATTTGTTATGGAAACAATGTGCTGGACGAAGCTGAAAAATGCCACCAGGGAAATTGCATTCGGACTTTGGCAGGAGAATGATTCGTTGCGGAGTACTTCGTCGCTCCTGAGCGAAAATCACTGACCTATTTTCAATTTAAAAACTACAACGACTTTTGTAGAAGCTGCATAGACGAGGAGGAAGAGTACACAACTCCCCCCGTTCTTTGTACATGTCTGAACCTCTCAGCTCGTAGTAGAGCAAATTAAGGAGTCAGCATTTTTCACAACCTAAACAAACTGGCTGACATTAATATAGGCAGCCTGCAGTGCTTCATAGCTAGCTCCGGCTGGTCCTGCGGGTAGTATTTCTGGATGAAGGTCAGATTCATGTGGTAACACAAAGGACCTTATCTGGTCTAAGTGGGGTTGCAACATCCCGGCTGCTGTTTTATTATTATTAAATGTTTTATTAAACTGTGTAACTACAAAGTGGACCCTAATTTTATATCAGTATGGAAACTTTGAAATACAGACAGAGGAGTTGTTAAAAAAACATCTCTCTCTAATAGAGATCTCTCAGATTTGATCCAGGGTTGCATTGCTTTCTACTTTGCGGTTCTAATTGTGTAGGTAAAGTGTTCTTTGTATGATGAATGTGTCTTACCAGTCGGTATGGCATTAGGTTATCTTTCTTACAAGCTTGTATTGCTGCAGTAGTTTTTTTTAATAAAAACGCAAAGCAAACACTCATACTACATCAAGCACACAAAAAAAAAAAAAAAAAAAAAATTACACAAAACAATATAAAGCAACTAAATATGAAAAAAGCTTAATAAGAACAAGTTATTGAAAAATGAAAGAAAAAAAAAACTGTAATCCCGATTTATTTTTTAAATTTACAACTTTTAACCCTGAATTCACTAGAAAAATATTTTTGTACTTTTTTTTGTGTTGAAATTGTTTAACTATTTATCAAATCAATGCTCAATCAAAATATAAATTAATAAATTAGAATATTAGTAGATCTACTATAGAAATAGTTATTCTGTTTTCTTTTTTCAAAAATTTGTTATTAATTTATTGAATTTTTTTTTGAATTCGCAACAGCATCCTAGATAATAAGCCATCAAATTGTTAGTTTTTACTTTATAAGCCTAGAGTAACAGCTGGTTTTACCTTTTTCCTGTTTTCGTCGTTTACGTTTATTGCAAATTTTTACGGCACAAACCGATAAAATGATCGCAACAATAAAAAACAGGATCCCCCCAACGACACCGGCCGTAATTGCTTTATGTTTGACTCGAGCCGGTACCGGGAATTTAACTTCATCGCTGGACTCGTAACTTTTTTCCGAATTTGCTAGAACACGAAAATAATATGTACGACCGCCGACTAAATTCTTAACTAAGTATTGTGTTTCTTCTGGGCGTATTTGACCACGATTAAGTGTTTTCCATTGGGCATCGGTACGATACTTAATTGTGTAGAATTTAACGATATGGGCACGTTCTAATGGTGATTGCCATGATATTAAAAAGCCATTTGATACTTCTGTAACAGTTAGATTACGTGGTGGACCTGGTTTTGGACCTATTAGAATAAAAAATTAAAAAACAAAAACATGATATTATGTTAATAACTATTTTGTATACAAACAAAGAGATATATATATTCATGCAATTCTACAAAAAAAATTACAATGAAAGCTTAAATGAGTGTATATGGTGATAATATCACTTACTTAAAGTTTTAAAATATAAAAAAAGAAAATATTTCGGGCTAAAATTGTGTGAATGGCCTGCGTAGAAACTTTCTAATCGGATCGGATCGATTTATTAATGCTCTGGTAAATTGAAGAGTAAGACTTGCAATTGGCGGTGCAATTCAGTTAACTCAAAGCTCTCAAGACTCAATACGCGAAATTCAGCGAGCTGCTATGAGTGAACGAAGAAAAACCATGTCCAGAACGGATATTCAGCATCGACAAATAAATCAAACGAACAACAACTCTTACCAATCGCTATTTCTTTATGCAATTGAGTAGTAGGGCTCTAATTCGAACAACTAGACATTTTTTGTTAGACTTTAATCATCGCAGTAACAGGGAGTGATGTTCAAATCTGTGTAAAAAACTATTTTTTACCTTTTTAGGTAAAAAACGCGTAAATAAGTGTAAACAACGTAAAAATCTCGTAAAAAACGTAAAAAACTCATAAAGAAGAGGTAAATAAAGTAAATTACTGAGAAAAAAGAGAGAAAATGAGAGGCATTGCAATATATCTGTCAAAATCTAAATAAATAAAAAAAATGTTATCAGGGTTATTTCTGATAAATTTATTGCTGGGGGTCCGCATTCCGCATCCGCATACGCTTGAAGGTTCAGAAATGTTGGATTAGAGAATCTGTTTCCGACAAATCGGGCTTTTTAATAATTTTATCGAAAAGAAGATAAAAACCCAATAGTTTTTGGATACTTAACTTAAGGTGGCGCTACAGTCCGGGGTGGACCTGGGCCTCAACCAACAAGCGTCTCCAGCCAGCTCGATCTTTAGCTAGCTGTCTCCAGTTTCGCACGCTAAGTTGGTTGAGATCCCCTTCAACTTGCGTGCGCCACCTGATTCGCGGTCTTCCTCTACTGCGCTGTCCCTCGGGGGCGGTTTCGAAGATTTTTCGGGCCGGAGCATTGGTTTTTTGGATACCGCACAGATTAATCAGATCCAACTCTCATCCTTTATTATGAAGCTCCCCAATTTGAATTATTTTCGTTTATTTTTTACGTTTTTTACATAAGAATAGTAAAAATTCAGCACGTAAAAAGCTAATGTAGAAAAACGTAAAAAACTACGTAAAAACGTAAAGTAAAAAAGTCGAACAACACTGATGTAACACTCTATGGCTCTTAAGCATAGACTCTATAGAGCGGATGAGGGGTAACCTCGAGGAAGAAATGTTTCCTTAGAAATGCAGCCCTGTTTTCGTTGACGGGGAGTAGGAGATTCATCGGCAAACGATACGAGCTACTTATATAGTGACATCGACAAAGTCAAAATCTGCGTGTTGGGCATTTGAGGTGGCTAGTACATGTACAGTGAAGTTAGGCTCAGAGGACAAGGATTTTCATCAAACGAGAGCCTATATTGCAGAGCAAGATGCAACTATTTGGATGGGTTTAAATCGTCTCCTCGCTAGAAATATTCATTTTAATTATATTGACTGATATCAGCTATTGGAATAGTCTATGAATCGTTCCTTGTCGACGACAAATTAAATGAAAAAACTAAAAATTTGAATGCACTTTGTATGATTCCAAGTTGAATTGAATTTCAAACTGCATTTAAAGCGATTTTAAATAAATAAATTCCATTGTGACCAAATCTCAAAAGGATACTTAATTGCAAATCGTCGAAGACATCTTCACGAAGGAAGTCCCAAAAGAGCGATATTAATCTAAGGTCAAAACCATCACCATCCACTATAATACTTAGTTTTGTAATTAATGCTTCCAATAAGCCTTTATTACACTATATCCCCTCTGGATATTTCTCAACTAATTCATTTTTATTTTTGACCCAATTTAACTCACTCACCTTAATCATTCCCCATTAGACCAATACCAACTCTATCCGACCTTCGTTTAGAAATTCAATTTTTGGTCTTCGTCACAAGGACACGAAAGCACAATTAAAATATATAAATTTTCCACAGCCCGATTATTCGAAACACAAATTACTGGACGGTATTGCTTTTCGGGGAAAAAAAAAAAAAACAGAATTGGTTAACTTTTCGAAATATCCTTTTCGCTAGTCGCTCCACTTTTCACACCGCACAACAATCCACGTTACGCTCATGCGATGATAATTTAATAAGCGGCGCGCAAATTTTCATAATTGCTTAATTAAACTTTTCTCATAAATAACTGGCATGGTTTTTTTTTCCAGATTCAAAGTGCAAAGCTGAACGTTATATTAATGTGTATATACACATATTTGTATAAAACAAGGATATTTGCCTAATTTTACCAATTTGTTATCCCTTTCAGCTCACGTCCCCAGCCACTAGTGCTGAACTTTTCGTGGTAAAAAATAAAAAAGTTAAAAAAAATACGGAAACGAATCATAATAGCACGCTGTGCTTATCTTCACCAGCCATTCGTAATTGAATTTTTTTTCTTCTCTTTCCTTTAAATTATATGGAAAAGGATTAGAAGGTTTTAATCTCCTTTACCTCACTCACTCATAAATTACGCTCAACAACATGCTACAGAGGTGCTTTTAGTAACATGCAAATGACACAGAATTCATGTCGAAAAAAAAACAAACAAAAAACGCTTACTACTACAACTACATGAAAAAAAGGGGGGAAAAACGTAATATGATACGCGGTATAATAAATCTAAGGTCACAAATTATTACCACAGGTACTACAAACATCCTGTGCTGTAAGTGTAAATTTCCCAGGACCACTCGTAAAGAAAAATGTGAAAAACAAACAGCGGACGTCGCCATTCATCTTCCAAACGAACCACTTTAATTTTTGAACCAAGGACACACACATCGCACACAGATGTAGAACAAAAAAAAAAAAGGATTTCTTTTCTTTAATTTAATTCAAGGAAGGCGGTCTGTGGAATTTTTTTTATGCAAATCCCTCTACCAAAAGGGACACTATAACACTTGTCATTTCATCCACTCCAACGTTATTCTGCCTCTGTACGAAGCGTAAAGAAATCCTTTTTCTTTGGTTCCCCTTTTAGTAGCTGTGTGTAAATTGCCTTGTCTTATCCTTGTCTGTTTGTTTCTCTTCTTGTTTATTTATTTTTTTAATTTTTTTTTTTTGCTCATCGTACACACAACACACATAATGTGTCTAAACAGAAATTAAAATGGATTTCCACAATAAATTACGTGAAATCCTTTAGGTCTCCTTTCCCCACCCGGTTTGTGGGTGTATTTTATTGTATATGAGTATACCCACAAAAGGGATAATTGAGTGTGTGTCCAATTGAAAATTAAAACCAAACTACTAAACCAAAAACAAAAAAAGGATACGAATTTAAAATGAAAATTCAAAAATAAAAAAAAAGTCTACAAGAAAACAGAAATTAACTCAAAATGTAATTGTTGTATGTATTGTATAGTATTTTTGTGTATACCTCTCAGCTTAAGTTTCGGAGGATAATAAATAGCCGAGCCATTCAAATCAGTTCGAAAGAACATTTCGTGATACTCAATTACTGTGTCTGGAAGAACGATAAAAAGAAAAGAAGAAAATGATATGAAAAAGAAAAAAAAATAAAAATAAAAGGAAAACTAAACAAACGAAATAAAAGGACAACTTGAAAAGAAACTAGGACGAAGGAAAATAAACAGTTTTCTTTTGCAATTCGCACAAGGTTGCGTGACAATCAAACATTACGTATACGCCGTATGGTGTACCCAGTTCGCCGTACACATTGTTTCGCTGGGGTGGTGATAATTATTAACCTTGGCACTGTTCCCTTATATGCTCCTTTCAACTTTGTTGGTTTGTATATCCTTTTAAGTTAATTCTTTTCCACTCTTCTCTATACTGACATGCCAGTTGGAAATTATTATTATTATTTTCCTTAATTAGCGTTGTGCATTACTTTTTTTTTTTTTTTTTTAAATATGCATTTGCATATAAAGTTTATAGTTTATTTTTAATTTTTACAAAAAGAATGCCATGGGCACTGGTTGAGTGATGGAGGAATATACGTGTGGCGTGACGTTTGAAGGATTTTGACGTCAAATAATTGCCTGACGTGTACATATACTTACACGAGTATGTGGGACATTGAGTGCACGATGTGAAACTTCGTTTAAAATAGGACAAGTGCGATTGCTACAGGGTGTTTGTTTTGAAGGGTGATATGTAGGATTCGGGGTTAGAAATTTTGTATAAGGGGGCCGCTCTCAAGTTGGGCCTACTTTTGAGACAGAGAATACTCTCCTATTTCTCGTCTCTACAGCTCCTACAAAAATCATAGAGCAGGTGACCAAGCTTTGTTACGTGCTTGCCCATGAGGCAGTTACCAGTGATTGTATACTTAGCAATATCAAGTTTTTAGAGCGTTTCAGATTCAGCTTGGTCCAAATCTGCTTAGTAGACTAACACCATTGAGCAGTCTAAGGTTCATCCTGCTGAACACCCAGATTAAACGAAACGGTCATTGCAGTATTGCATTTGGCGAGCCCGTCAGCTTTTCAATTCCCTGATACCTATGTCTCTATGCTCGGGCACCAAGCTTCAGTAAACATAGAATTGCTTTGCCATCTCGCCAAGAGATGATCTGCAATCTAGAGACTGGAATACGTTGTATTATTTAGAAAGACGAACGAAGACTTGTTAGAAAAACACCATTTTTACTCCATCCTGGATCTTGGTGCAGGTGATGCCATCATTGCAAAACGTGGAACATGACGAGGAAGTTTTTGTCGAAAATTAACAAGGGTAGTACGTAATCTATGTTTTCAGGACACCAATGACTGTTTAGAGTCTTGGAGTGGGCAGTTTAGATGCCAAAATATTTTGAAATTGATTTTAGTCTAATAACTGCAACTCGATTTCCAAGAATATCGAGGTAAATGTTGTATTTATGCACAGACAAGCTGACATTTGGACTTTTCTCGGCATTGACAAACACTCCAAATGCTTAGATGAAGAGTAAGCAGAGAAGTGGTATTCAATAAACTTTGATGCGAACGATTTGTGTGCAAATTATTGAAAGGTTCGTTTGCGTACTCTGTATTCTATTAAACATTCAAAATTAGAGCCATCTATGTAATACCATACAGATTTATTGTTAACCTTTTCAAAAGCCTTTCTTGTGGTGTGAAATATAAAGAAATGTGACCCTTTTTAATGTAAAAATAAATTTAATTAACAAACGAAAGCAAAGTATAATGACAGACAGAAAGCATTCCGTTTGCAAAAGCAAGTAAATTTCTGAACCAAAATGACACATGACATCTATCCAAAATTAAGATAATGATTTTATGAATATTGTAAATGAAAGGGTGTCAGTGTGAGGAGGCATGCCAAAATGCGAATATGTCATGTGAAGATGAATAGCAAATGAAACACAGAACGATATGTATCTAAGGATGTTTATTCGTATGTATTTATGCGCCAAGAGGCCGACGGCGACAAATCCATCTTCCTCTGTAGCACAAATCATACGAGCGACATAAACAATTTCAATTTAACTACAATATTCGGTCCAAATGATTAATTGTGTTCACAATCATTTGTCATTTGATGGTACTGTTGTCTTACCAGCCTCATCTGGCATAATTTGAAACACATGATCTGGAGGTTGGGTCTGAGCCTTGATGTTACGAGGCGCAACTGGAGCATCTTTAAGAACACACAGATCAGATAAAATAAAAGAAAGAATCACTTAACTTAAAGATTGTCCGCAGAGATAGTTGTAGTTTAATAAATTTAAAAAAAAAAATTAAAATCAATATAAAGAAAATTTCAACTCACCAAGTGTCCGCACTGTCATCACTTTACTCATCATACCATCGCCGAGAGCATTCCGTCCAACCACTTGGAACTCGTATGTCATTCCTGGCGCCAGGCCGTTAATTGTCACTTGAGTACTACCCGACGGAGTCACGGATATTGTTTGCCAATCCGAGACGCCAGCCTCTCGATACCATATCGTGTAGTCTTGTTTGTATTCCTGGCCGCCACTGTACCCGGGCATCCATTGCAGCGTTATCGAAGACTCGGTCGCCTTACCCGTGATATTGTACGGTGCATGCGGCTGAGTGCCTTCGATGACCAGCTGGGTTGCCGACATTAGGGTGGCCACCTCGTTCGACACCACACACTGATAGTAGCCAAAGTCTTCGCGTCTAAGATTCTCAATGGTTATGTTGCCGCCATTTATTTTCACTCGGCTTTTTTGCGATTCCGTCAACTGGACGCCATCTTGTCGTTGCCATTTGATTGTGGGTCGTTGTGTACCTTCGGCTTCGATGGCATCGCAATGCATTTCAACACTGTCGCCCACCTTTCGCTGATACAGCGACTCAGGTTCGACGGTGAACGTGGGTGGCTTACGCACCAGCACCTCCATCGGTCCCGAAGAACCTTGGGTGCCTTGAGCATTGTACGGTGTGCATGTGTAACGACCCTGATGATTCTCATTTACGCGTGTAAACAACAGCGAACCGTTGTTCATTATGACGATGTCCTTGGTCTGATATGGCTCGAGGAGACGCTTATCTTTGGTCCACGTCACATACTGTAGGGGTGGATTCGATTTAATATAACATTGAACGACACCGGCTAGCCGAAAGGGTAGATATTGTACAGTTGGTGTGAAGGTCACTTTGGCAGGATCTGCAACAAAGAAACACATGGGTTAGCGCAAAAGGCAAAAAAAGAGAAGAAAAAAAAAAGAACTCACATTCAACATTCAAATAAGCCGAAGCACTTTGCGGATCTCCAATACCATTTGATACTTCGCACAGATACTGTCCAGAATCATCAGCACTAACTGGATTTATAATAAGGGAGCCATCCTTACGTATGGTGACACGCGTCTCTAACGAGGCCACCTCACGTACGGGCGAGCCCTCACGAAACCATCGAACGGTGACATTACCAGGCATGGCTTTCGCCTCGCATGAGAACATCACCTTCTCGCCCTCGAGTTTGGTTTGGTTTGTGGGCGGCACCTACCAAAAGCGAACGTTTTAAGGATTTTAATGGAAATTATAAAATTTGTTTAAGTGATTTAAACTTTGTGCACATGAAATGATTGGCAATTAAAAAAATTATAATTAATAAATTTTATAATGGAGCATGGGGGCAATGAGGTTAATGATAAAAGCAAACTGGATACACAGAGAGCTGGTTGGCAGTTATCTTATAAATTATTATTATTTTTTTTGTGTTAACGATAAATGGTGTTCTCTTGAATTTTTTTTTTGTTTTTGCACACGAACAATTTTTTTTATTAAATTTTTATTGATACTCAAAAAAGATGGATGTTTTATGTTACGTGGATACTTTTGCCTAAGGTATTTATTTTTTTGTTTTGTTTTTAATTTTTATGTAGTGAATTTTATTACAACAAAATTTGACAATCATGAACTTTAATTTAACGTCAAGTTTAAATCGATAAAAAAAGGCAATGGCTGACATACGTTACGTTGGTTATGCCGCAATTGTATGTCATATTTTTGAGTAGAGTGAGTTCTGAAAAGCATCAATTTCGGTTGCAATGTAGCATCAGGTTTGCATAACGACATAAAAAATGCAACAAAAACTTTATGCTTTCTGAAAAGCAAATATAAATACGGCACCGGTGTTGTTGTGCATCAGCATGGTAATCAAGCAGGGATGATGAATCAATTCAAAATTGTTTTGATGTTTCTGAATTAATTCGTAACATTTATTCCATATGACATAAATAAAGTCAGATTTTTTATCAGTGGGTTGACCTATTTTGTCGTGACATTTTATTTGTAAATATGTCACAGAGTACAATAAAGGACTTAATTTTGTTCTCAGAATGTCCAAGTCATGAAAGTCGTTTGGTACGTATTTTTTTTTTGCGTTTTTGTCAAGTCCTTTGTTAATAGTGAAGCAGCCATAAAGGCGTTGCAATCTGGTTCGATAAGTTCCAAGCTCGTAAAAATATGGTAAAATAAAACTGAATAGCATGACAAGATTACCTTCTGCTTGGGACCGGAACACATATGTATCTCCGGAAATGTGTCCAAACTAGCTCGAACCAGGACTATTTTTACAATCCTTAATCGAGGCCAGTACATCGCTTAAGGCACTTCACGGGGAAATTACTACAGAATTAGTCGAGAAAGCGAAAGCGAATCGTTTTGGCCAGTCTTTTCTTTTATAATTATAGCGCGCTAAAGGGGTCATGACAGCCCTTAAGGTGGACTACAGGCTTATATAAAGATAAATTAGAACAGATGTACATTGGTTTTAAATGCTGGCGATTTAGAGTGATAAGAAATCGAAGAACCTTAAACATGAGGAACCGTTTATTATATCCCTACTCGGCACTGTTCAGAAGTCAATCAAGCGGCATGGCTTATTCTTCCTGAAATATTTCTTAAAAGAGGCCTAGCCATTGACATGATGTCATCGAGTAAATCTACATAAGGGTTCGACCTTAATTAACTTATTCTCAATTCAAGTAGCATTCAATGAAGAACAGTCATAAATAAAAGAATGCGGCGAGGGTAATCAAGCTTTGTTTCTGCCGGTTTGTGCCCTAGGTCATTGGAAACAGTTTCGAGTGGCATTTTTCTATAAAAGTGGTCAGTTTTTTCACGTTTAAAGACATTTTCTTTGCTTGGCTTGGCTGGAAAGACCCAGTATCCTGCATATGATACTCAGCTTACA
Source organism: Criorhina ranunculi (assembly GCA_951813785.1). Classification (NCBI taxonomy): domain Eukaryota; kingdom Metazoa; phylum Arthropoda; class Insecta; order Diptera; family Syrphidae; genus Criorhina; species Criorhina ranunculi. The sequence goes on from OX638383.1 coordinate 53,750,538, forward strand.
TTTAAGCAAAATAGTCACAATTCAGTTTTGAGCAAAGAACATTGCTCGACAAAATGCCAAACTTGGCATCTATACTGAGCACTTAAGACGTCATTTGGAGGTTTTCAATGTAAGCAAAGAAGTCTGAAAGTCGAACCCAGAACTCGATCAAGATGTGACACTTTTATATGAACAAGTAAAAAAAGAATCGCTTATCACAAAATAAAAAACCTTAAATCATCTATAAATATTGATTTTCACTAATAGTTCCAACAAAATATAATCGGCCACATGCGCAACAATCCACACATTGACCCATAATCCACACATAGGCTAGCTATTCATAGTCCAAAATTGATTCCCAAAGGAGAATTGTGTATTAAATTAACAACAGACGGTAGCCCCATCGTCAATCCACCTTTCATCAAAAATAACCGAAATTTAATTAGTCACCAATCAACGTCGGATCAATCAATGCCTGAGATGTCGGAGGGGGCATGCTTGTCGGCCCCATTACACCCACTCACCTTTGAGTCTGTCTATGAGTTTCATTCAAATGAGGCGAGCACAACAACATTGACAGAGCAGTTTACAGCCCAGAGATTGAGCTCAGATCCTAAATTTCCTTCTTTGTGACAATCCATTACAACCAAAATGGTGTACAGGGGGCGGTCTGAGGGGAAACCATGCGGTGAATACAACAACATTGCTTTGATGTGAGCACCACACTCACACTGCAGTCGATTGTTTGTGTTGACATTTCCTTGATAATTCTACAAACCAATTCTAAATTCTTATGATAAAAGAGATTGACTGCCAAATACTGAGGAGAACACATCCTTCCTCTCACATTCATTATTCCTGTTCGGCTTCCGGTAGAATACCCACTTTTTTTTGGCATTTTTAATTAGCCCCAGCTAACGAAGGACAATTAAATCGAATCAAAACCGGAGCAACGTTGTGAATGAAATGGCAAATAATCAATTTCAAATGTGGGCTGGGTGAGTTGTTGGTTTGGTTTTCGGGTTGTGAGTCGGTAAATAATGTGGGCGGGACCGACAATGACGGCGGGGGTTTTGAAAATTTACTGTTTGTTTGTTAGCTCTTAGAAATGATGATGTGGGGATATCCTTTTAGCCTTAAAATTTAGTTAGTTTCAGTTTCTCTCTCATTGTGTCTCTGTTTTCTTCTCATCAGAGAGTTACAGAGACCCACACATACATACATATGTCGTATATGAATGTACTTATTTTCCTAAAGAGAAAGAGAAATCTAGAGCGGGAAGGAGAGATTGATTCATATGCAAGGATACACATCGAGAATTTCTAATTTCGTATTCCTCTCGTGTCATCCTAACTCTGCCTATCCTATTTAGGTTTTCGTTTAATTTTATTGTGAGTCAGGTTCCTGAGATGATTTGCTAATTTACTTCAAGCCTATGCTGACTTCGATGGATTTGCCAAAGAGTATATCTCTGTATTATATGTGTGTGTACACAAAGACGCGCTGTTTGATATTGACAGTACGCATATATTATAGGGAATCGAGCCAGATGCTGTGTATTTTGATACTTTGCATGGCAAAAAGGATTTTTATGTAAAATAAAGATATAAAAACAAAACGAAAGAAAATATGTAATTCGCCATGGAACGGGACTACATTATACATGCCTTATTTGGTTCATACTTTTTATGTGTTTTATATGTAAACAGAAGGATTTTTTTTTATGAGTATTGCTTTAATCTCTGAACTCCTAGAGATTGGCCAAGAAGTTTGTCAAAGAATTTATGTTGTAATTTGGCAAAGTCTTTATTGTTAGGTAAACAACTTCTGGCAAAAAGGATTCAGTTACTCGGTAAAAGTTCATAGTTCGCACTCGCATTTGTTTTCAATGGCTAGATAATATTTTGCCACCTCTTTGAATTAAGCCGTAATAAGTCTTTATAAGGTTAAGTTATTGTTACAATTCCTGCTGTAAACAAAAAAGGATATGTAGCCACAATGAAATGTGTTAGGGGCGACATCTATTGAAAAATGTAGCTTTTACAGGACAAGTGAAGGTTATAATTTCAATGCAAAACTTAGTTTAAGTCATGCACACTTATGTATGTAAAATGGCAACCAGATGTCTGTGAATAAATGTGCTGCTGTCGATACCAAACTTTGACCACAACGGCGCGGCGTACAGCGTAATGAGGTAGCTAACGAACTTGCACAAGAGTGGTCTTTTGAACTAAGCACATTGATGAAATGTTCACTCTGCGTGTTGAAGACAGTAGTGATTCAATATAATTTTTAAGTCGATAACATTGAGGACTCTTTTGTTAATGCGTAACAAAGTTAGAAGACTTAATATCCTGTAGTAAGATAGAAAATAAATATCATTGCTGGTCGGTGAATTGGCTTGTGAAAATCTTCATGTATTCAACACACCATGATGACTTGATTCTTAGTTTCATTGCTTCACCTCAGCCTTCGAAAATCAACTGATATGTTGCCTATTGAAAATGACTTAACCGTGGGTTACAAATACATAATACCGGATAGAAGCACTTGGAGTCAAGGTAAAGCCCTGTTTAATGAGTCTATGACAATCTTTATGAACGGCTCTAAAACAACGAGGCAGTCGCTGCTGGTATCTTTTACAATTACCTTCCTGTTAACTTTCTTTAAAATAAGGCTATTATGGTCTATCTTATAAAATTATCAGGATCATAGAATACTTGTACCATGAAACACGTTTCCTTTTGCTCAACGAATTGAATTCAAAGGTCTGTATCTAAGTCCTGTTTAACTATGTTGCAAACATATATGTAAATGAAGTATTCTATCAGAATTTAGTCACCAATTTAAATAATTTCACATCAATAGTTATCGAAAAAAGAAATTATACATTTAAGCTTAAGTCATGCAAGCTTAGAACACAAAACGTTCATATTGTTATAAAACACAAAGTAAGAAATTTTAGAAAAAAAGAAAAACAAAAAATATTGCGCTCAAGCATTGATTACTTCTTCTGCCATTTTGTAATTAGCGCTGACAGAACCGGATATGGAATTGTTGATTAAATTAAATTATTATTTTTTTTTTTTGTGAAACAATTATGAAACAGAAATGTTAAATTACTGTATAATTATTATGTATCTGTTTTTTTTTTTAGAAAGAATTTTGAAAGAAAGAAGTTTAATATTAGACTTACAGTAATACCGATTTTTTCATCGGCTTTACCGGTATCCGGCTGGAAAAAAGAAGAGAAAAAGAAAAGAAAATACGAACTGCCATACCGATTAATGGTATTAAAAAAGTTTTTTTTTTGTTAGACTTATTGGAAAAAAATTAAGAGAAGAAGATGCATGAGAGTAATATCTTTGTATAAATACTGAGTTGAAAAGATGTTTAATAGAATAGATAGAGTTGCATTTTCGGTGTTCTTGTTTCAGAAATATATGTTTTTGAAATGTCTAGTGGGGTGGATGTCAAATATGCATGTAGTACGAGTAGTTGTGCGTGATGTATATTGATGTAGATAGGTATGTGTTTTACAATTGTTAAAAGCTGATATAATATATATCGCAATACTCAAATATGCCAATACATAATTAAAAAAAGGAACACATCAGTGCTTCTACACCTGTACGCAATCGTAGGGTGCCCGTTATGAAAAGAGTGTTAAGATGTTTTCAACATTTTGTTTCTTTGTTTGACAAAAAAGTCAAAAGACCTTAATAAGACCAAATTTCTATAATGAAGCTCTGGGACGAAAGGGAATTTAGATTGCCAATAAGCTCTATCGACGTTGATTTTGATTGCTCCATTTTCTTACTGTGGCTTATTTACCAGTTGCCTTAAGTGGGAGCTTCACTACTGGTAGTATTAAGAGAGACTGCCAACTGAACTGGACATTACTTACTCAACCAGGTAGGCATTAGTCCGAGGGGCATGTGCCAACTTCGCTTGAATGGCCAAGAAGAAAAAGCAGCATACGAAAGTACCGCCATAGCTTGTAGCGGGCGGCAAAAACACCTTACCATCAAGGAAATAGTCAATCACTGATCCGCAAGCACGATCCATGGCTTCAATCTTGCTTAGGATCACAAAACCTTGCTCACAATTTGTGAATTTAAGTATGCTGTTGCATTGAAGGGTAGTCGCCTTGACTTAGTGGTAAGTGCGTTGGGCTACTAAACCAGAGACACAGGTTCGATTCTCAAAACCACCAAACGTTTTTAAGCGGCATCACCTCTTCGCAGGCATGACAAACCTGTAAGAGTAAAATCTGTCAGAAAAAGTTGCTCAATTCGCCGTTCGGAGTCGGCATTCAAACTGTAGGTCCCTTCCATTCGTGCGAAAAATATAACACGCACAACAAAAATGGTTGTGAGAGAAGATAGGCCTTGGTCTCTCTATGAGCTGTCGCGCCAAATATTTTTTTTTGTGTTCCATTGAAGGGAAACGAACGGCCCTCTTTTTTATAGGTTGATCCAGCTCATATGTATCTCTTTTAAAGGAATTCAAGTTGTCGTCAGAAGACATACACTACAGTGAATCAAAGCCTTAGAGTCAGAGCTATTCTCTAACAAAAAAAATACCTAGAAAGCATCAAAGGCGCAAACTTAAATGTCTTTGCTTATTCCCATTTAAGATTTGAAATCTGTTTTCAGCTGCTGTAAGTTCAATAATTTCGTTGAATGTTTGAAAGGTACCAGTGTCATTGTAGCTTGTGCTTTGGATTACTTAGCGCGCCAATACAAGTTCGAGCCATTAAATAATTTTCGGGGCAATACCTCTCGGGAGGCAATGACAAACGTCCGTGAGCATAGAGACTTTGTCATAAAAAAGCTTCTCAATCCGCCGTTCGGAGTCGGCAATAAAAACCGTAGGTCTTTTCATTTCCACTTCAATTAAGGCTATTCTGACATACATACCCTATGTAAAACAAGTTCAACACTTGCAAAACATATCTTAGTCTATCTCTGACTTGGAAATGGAAAGTTGGAATAACTCAAGATCTGTGAGCAACTTTGGATAAATTTAGATGCTACCATGCCTCCACCTCATAAGTCAGTCTTAATTGGCCTATATCCTTTCAACTATATGTAGGTTTAAGTTTCGAGTCGTATGAGGGTGGCTTCCGATGTGCTACTGAACTCTTAACTTGACATGCGACATTGTATTGCACCTTCCACATCATACCTCATATTCCATTTGAGGTGAAGTACAGCTCGATTTTTTCGCATGAAACTCATTTCAAATACGTGTTCCTACCCAACATTAGCCGTGTTTTTTTTTTTGATAGCTGTATACCCAGCCCAGTAAAATTTTACACACACAGCAATACCAACACACCAAGTGGCGATAGCTTTCCCAGTAGCAGCAAGTGAGGATAGAACTACATAACTTGACCACCAGAGCGCGAAAAATCTCATAAATTAGCTCTTAGCCGATCGTATTTGTTGCTTTTCCTCGGTTTTGACATTTGCAAACTGTCAATTATAGAAAAAGAAATCGAGCCGCAAACCAATTGGTTGGTGCGGCTGCTACTGTGGATGAAGTGAGTAGATCGTTTTTTTGACTGAAGTGAGTATAATTATCAAAAAAACACGGCTATTATATACTTTTTCCTTAAAATCGACATCAAAGTGAAAGTACGCATATCTAATCTTCTCAGATCCTTCAGATCTTTCACTTATATGCTTAACATTTTTCTAATCACGTTGCATCCTACAAAAATGCATATTAAAGCAATTATATCAAACTGTTTTGTAAAACAAATTATTTTCAGAAATACTCGTAGTTAATTTTTGAGCTTTTTACCCTCTTTGCGTATCCAATTTCAAAAATGGATGACTGGCTATAATCCAACTTTAAACATCATTTATTTATAAGTTTTCCACTCATAAAATTACTATACTGCAAAACATTACACACTAGATTCGAAAAATTCTAATTTTTCTATACAATGCATGTTCAAAAATGTTATTATGTACTTAAAAAAGAAAAATTAAATAGAAATAAACCCCAATTCTCTCGAGGGAGAACTAAAAAGCCATTGAAACAATAATAATTGTACAGCGCTGTGCGCAAAATTAAATTACAAAAGCAAATTAACTTTTTGTTACACTATAAAGCAGCATAATCAGTATGAAATAAATAAAATACTCGTACCAAGTGCGCGAATACAATTCAACCTACAAAAATAACAGTTATTTGATGAAGTTGGAAAATTATTATTACCCACTACATGGACATACATACACTGTATACGCGTCCACCCCTATTTTTTTTTGGGCGATTTACGAATATGCCAGCTGTTTGGAATGAGCTATGACAATGCCAGAGTTATGTACTCATGTTCATGCTTCTATTTTGGCATATGCGTGGGAAAAATTGTATTGCTTATGTTACTATTTAACAGTCTACCTGTGTAACAAAGTTTTCCACCCCGTCAACACCCCGTATACCATGTCATTAGTACAAAGTATTCCATGAGCAACTATTGTTACTTTCATTGCTATGTTCCCATTCATAGAGGAGCTTATGTAACTGTAAATGAATGCTTCGAGCAAATATCCGAAAGAAATGTGTGTATAACACAAAGAAAGAAGAAAACTTTCCATTACATAATTCGTATCTGATAGATACAAAAGTATCTTGCGTAATTTTCGGGGCTCCTCGTGTAGCTTCCTTGCGTGTGTGGAAGAGCGAAAATATTATTTTCTCCTCTTTTTTCTTTTATCACATCCCTCTTCATTATAGGACCAACAAAAAGGAAGAAGATGCAGTTAAACCATGCTAAAGAAGATAAAGACGACGGCAATACCTACTCGCTAGGATGGTTGAGAGGAAGAGGAGAAAAAAAAAAAAACTTTTTCTAACTCTTGTAATGAGTTCGCTTATTTTATGTCATCGTTATTGTGTGACACAAAGTTTCTAATTTAATATATTTATTCACGCATGTATGAGTTGGGATGGGTGCGGGTACGCCTATGTATGTGTTGTTGGAAAATTAACATGAAAACTTTTCTTACAAAGAAAACAAAAAAAAAAAAACGAAAATCGCAATGGGAGGCAAAATAACTCGTGGGATACTTAAAAGCGAATGAATTTTGAACTTCCGCTTAATGTGGCAGCAACCCGCTGATAACATTAAGGACATACACTGAAAAGGAACTTAATTAGCGCAACGCTCTGTGCGGTACGAAATTTTGTCATTGTTTTTCGCTTGAAAACAGTGTTTTCCGTCTAATGTGTAACATATTTTCCGTGTAAGAATGTGGGCGTGTATGATGTTTTCCTTTTCATCGAAATCAGTCTTTTGAGGGGCTTCTCTTTTCTTTTTTCCTTTTTAAACAATTTACATTTGAGAGTTCAAAGTTTCGTAATGAGTTCGTAGGAAGCCAAAACTAAATGAACCGAACCTCTTTTGATGGTATTTTTGTATCTGGTCGGTGGAGAGACATCAAAATTGAGATGTTAATGGAGTCGAATTTCGCACGCTCAATTAGTGTAATAAATTTCAAATTCGATTTACAAACAAATAAGGCAAATACATCGAAAGGGCTTTACAATAGCATTCAGCTGGTGAATGGATTGTGGGTTGTATGATACATTGCTTGTGGAACTTTCATATTTCTTAATTTATTACTTAAAAGTTGATAAAGTAAGTGTTTCCTTTTTATACAATTAAACATTCATATACATAAAAAAAAATAATTATAAGGACTCGTGGTAGCACCAAACTTCCTTAAATTCAATTTTAAATGTAAGCTCGTGTCCAAATAGGATTCACGAGTTAAGAAATAGAAAGCATTTTTGTTAATCTCAATTTTATTGATATGTACGTTAGCTCGTCTTTTTGATGCCGTTGAGGATTGATCTATGTTCTTAGTTTTTATATTCCGGGAATACTCTGTTTCATAGAAAAGGTCAACGAGCGCTTTGAAATGTTTTTATAACAGAAAATGTCAAGCTTACTATTTAATAATCCTTCAATTTAAAAACTAGGGCTCTACCTATATCGTAAGGACGACTGACTTACACTATAAAAACACATGAACCCTTCAACAACTCGCATATGATGAGAAATCGGCGTCGAAAAGGGACCCAACGAGTTCGATATCTCTTTAGACACGTTCGTTAATATTTCATCAACAATCTGATTGGCTTCTATCAGTGCGGGCTAAGGCCAAAAAGGTCAACAATCGACCAAATCCTGGAGAAAGCCTAATAAGTCCAAAGCGATACCCATCATCTGTTTATCGATTTAAAGGCATAAATTACGGACTCTACAGAGCCATGTCTAGCTTAAGCATCCCATTCAAACTCGAATGGTAAGTAATCCTTTAAGGCCCTCAACGAAATCACCGAGACCTTTTAGATTTAGACAAGTGACGTCTTAATCAAGGTACTCGCGTACATCGGTGATATTGGCAGAATTCAGCGAGCTGTCACCAGTGCATTTGCGAGAATTGGGCAGAAACGGCCAATATGGGTTGAGCGGTGAACGAGGGTAGAACTAGGTGTTTCCCCTATCGAACGTGGATAGAGATATATTGGTTGTTTTGAGCAAAACGTTCTTCATAAGATATTCGGTTCCGTTGGCAGTGATGGGTTTTTGAGCAGAAAATTGTCTGTCGAATTACACGCTCTATATGTTGACATCGACTTAGTAAAACAATTTCAGTTCTCCAGCCCATGTAGAGCGAATGGACACCAACATTTAAGACAGAGTCTTAAAATCCAACCCGGAGACAAGGCAGTGGAGAAAGACCTCTCCTTATGTGTAATAGGGGACCTAAATCAACTTGGAATGCACAACTTGAGGCAATAAGATAAGGACCGGCTTACACCTTACTGAAGCGAAACCTAAAGTGTAAGTAAGGGCAATACTGAAGTTATAAAAAATATAAGTGACTTTTGTTTTGAATATAAGTACATGTGTATATAGCTGACTATGAATATTTCATTAACGTAAACAGCCTATTAAATGAACCCAAGCAAATGTTCCTAAAATAAAATTGACTTCATTGAACATATTTCTAATAAACATTTTCATCTCTAAATAATACTTAGTGGAACTAAGTTTTTTAATTTAAATTTTAATGATAGATTCAGATTTAAAAAAAAGGTGTTGGTATTTCAATTGATTTTTATTTAGAACACCATTTCGTTGACCGCATCACCAGAATTTATTCATAATGTGGCTACACAAAATTATTAATTATTATTATTATTTTTTTTGTAACAAAAATATGAATACTGTCGATCTATTATTTTATTATTTAAGCAAATGAAATATGCATGATTGAATTAACTTTGAGAAAAGTCGAAATAGAATTAAATTTATTTTTTATTTTTGTTTTAATTCAACTTTTCACAATATTGATTTTCTGAAAATTTATGAAATAAAATGTATGGGAGATTGTTTAATTGTTTAAATAAATCAATTTTATGCACGTAATGCATTTATGCATGATGAATCTAATTATTTTCATGAAGATAAATGAAAGGGATAAAAAACACGAATCATTCAATAGGGGGCGACAACAACACAAGAACTACCGAAAATATTTCATTTTATTAGTTTTTGGTTATTTGTTTTTCAATTCTTTTACTTTTGTTCGTTTAACTATTTTTCTTTTTCATTCAATATTCGAGCCAATTCAACAATAATCATATTTTGTTAACTATAGTGTGAAATAAAATAAAAAAAGAAATATTTTGCCAATCATTAAAATCGAAACAAAATGATTGACAGCAGTTTTGTCAAACATTTAATTTCGAAAAAATGTAAAATAAAACAAAAAAAAGGATTCAAAACATACAAAAACAAAACAAAATAAAACTGTCACTATAAAAACACATAAAATCATGTACAAAGAAAAATGTTTGAAAAGGAAACTGAAAATAAATTCAATTTAGAAATAAGGAAAAATAAATTTTTTTTTTAATTTAAATTTTTGTCTTGTATTTTTTTTTTGGAATTTGTTTTGTCATCTTTTTTCTTTTTACCATGATTACAGCGCCGCCCGCTATTATAACACGGGCCGTATGGGAGACTTGTCCCTCACCATTGCGTGCAATGCAGGTGTACTCTCCGATGTCCTCGGTTCTAATGGTGGAGATCCGTAACTCGGTACCATCATTAAAGATGCCAACAGTAGAGGATGGATCAACGGGATTAGCATCTTTGTACCATAGAATTTCTGGTGTTGGTGTGCCATCGGCTTGGCAATTTAGAATAATTGAGTCACCTATAAAAAAAAAAATAGAAAGGAAGCAATATATGATTTTTGTTTATAAGCATTTAAAAGATGATAATTGAAAGTTAAATTATAAAATGAGTTTATTTAGTTCATGCTAATGACGTAAGACGTTAACAATGAAACGTATGGCTTTATAGGATGTCTGTCTACATATTATGTCGATGGAAGACTGCAAACAGGTCGCCGGAAACTGATCATATGACTTTGATGCTGACATTTGAAAGGAGATTTAGGTAAAAGTAAATACTGATGGTTCTAAGTGGTAATTAACCGTTCCTTTAGAATAAACGTCGATCGCTATGTCTCCTAAGTCGAAATCATGGCCATTATCCATTCTGTAAAAATTATTCATGAGAATGACATCTTCGGAAGGATTACACATAGACAGCCTTGCAATCATTGAGGCTTAAGATTTTGTGGCTTTGGCTTGAGGTTTAAATGTAGGTAATTGAAGTCAGAATCGAATTTGTGAGCAGAAAAGGTCTATTTAGCAACGTTGACGCCACTTGGAAGGAACGGATCTGCAGATGCCACTTAATTACATAAACGAACTCATGTCTAAATTAATGCTGCAATATTTAAAGCCTTTTAAGGAAAAATAAACTTCTGCGTGTATTTGGTTTTACAAGCTACTACACGTAGCCTATCATTAGGGATAGAGAAGTGTTGAATGAATTGAAAAGTCCCTTTAGGGATTACGAATATTTCATCTCGTCTTTCATAACTGATATCACAAGGGAGTACAATTCAATGAATAATTGACGCATAGCTCAAACCTAGATCGAAATGTAAAACAAAAAAAATCTCTTATGAGATTTGTTTCCACCCACATGAAGCATTAACATTGTTGAAGACTTCAAAGATTTACACTCAATAATAAGGTCTTTACAATTCCAGCATTTACACTGAGTATAGCCCAATCCATTCAAGCTCTCGATATTCCCTTTTTGGATACCCACTCTGGCGACGCGTCGGTCGTAAAATAATACTCAAATAAAAAAAAAGGAAGAGTACAACAGGACATAAAAACTTCACCATCCCACAGCTAATTACCCAGCAGAGGGACTCCAACTGGTGTGAAATAAGTAACCTATCTTGGTTGCCATCACCATCCATGTTCACGATCCCAACTGGAAAGGACAAATCATAATCCGCGAATAATTTGAAAATTATTACAATTTTCTTTGTATTGCATCAACACAGCGAGGATAGCCTGCATCCCCACTCCCAGAGAAGGACACTAACTACTTGGTATTTTTTCTTTGCGGTTTCTATTTCTTTGTTTTGTTGTCGTGTCCTGTCGACAGAGGAAAATGCATTTTTTTCCGTCTTCCCTCTTTAAGATTGATGAAAGGATACGCTATGATAAAATGCACAACAAAATAAACAACAACCACTAACCCTGTCGTATGCTGTTTTGTGAATCCTTAACCTCGTGAAATAACATTATTATAGCCGGGTTTCCTTGTCAAAAAAAAAATAAGAAGACACTCCATGGCGCAAGGCAAAACAAAAGAACCATTGAAGATGTCTGTATGTACCCCGGCGAGTGTTGAATTCTTTCAGGATAATGATTAAGCCACTACTAGATAAGTGAAAAGAGCACAGCAGGAGCATAAACTACAAAAAGGAGAGTCTTGGACTTGCTAAGCAATAGTAGGAGACCCACTATCTGTCTCTGTGTGTGTGTGTGTGAGTGGGTGGCCAAGTCGGAGCATAATTATTAAGCATCCTGTCTGAAGCAGCATGAAATGACACTTCCTTCCTGAGATTACATCCTGCTGTTATCTACTTGAAAGTAATTTCCCTACGATGCTTCTTTTCTTCTTTGGGGTTGTTTATCCTGGTGTTTCTTGGTGTTTCCTTATTTCGATTTTTTTTTTCTATTTTGCTTAAATGCCTCAATGGTGTCAGTTTACAGGCGTGCGATATGCACATATTACTTTTGTTTACCAAAGGACGTCTCGAAGAGTTGGGGATAATTTTAACTCCACTTTCCTATGATGGGTTTTTAGATTGTTTCTCAACTTGAGCTTTCTATCTGTTATCCTTTGGATAGTCTTATAGGAATGTATACTTAAGGATGATGTCAAAATGCTGCACGCATTGAAACGTCCGTCCAACTATGACAGCAGCAACATCGCTAATGTCCTTAAGAATACTTTGACTTGTCTTCCACTTAGGGGGTTCCTAACCCAACCATCCTCTTACGGTGTGTGTGTGTGTGTTTGTGTTATCCTGTTTAGAATCCTTCAACGACAGAGAGAAGCTTTGAATCTAAAGTGTTATTTATTTCACTCATTCTGTGCTAAGGAAGAGATGATGATGTTTCTTTTTCCTGAAATGAGTTTATTTACAAAAAGGATATGCTGTCACTTAGCAATAGTGGTAGTTGTTCAAAGCTGACATTTGTCATTAAACTTAGGATGTATAGATACAAGTATACGGGCGTGTGTTTTAGGGTGAAATGGATTACGCTTCTCATGTATGTCATTATTTTTTCTCTGTTCCTCGTTAGAAATCCACTTTGAGTTGGGAGTCTTCGCTTTGCTCTTGCTTGATGGTGTACATCTTACTATGACATGTTGCAATATTATTTGGCAGGATCCTTTCGAAAATCCACCCGTATGTAGTATATGTGTGCCTGCACCTTTAGTAATAATTCATGATGGAGCTTATGTTGTTAGTTGGGTTGTTCTTGTTACGTCTTAATAGTCTACGTCGACGTTTACGTCATAGTCTTATACTCGTACACGTATGTATGTATGCGAGTAAGAGAGGAGTTGTCAAATTGGATGACTGACAAACTACGTGAAGAGTTGGCTATTTATGTTAGCTGTCAGGATAAATTGAGTACAAGTGGCTGAGAATACAGTTTCTAGGGGGATGGGAAGATGGATTTAAAAATGTAAATGGATACCGTAGCATAGTATGTTTCCATACGGGAATTTGACAAAAATTGGGTCTCAGTGTTTTAAGAATGTATTGCTCTGTAGGAAATAGAACTAACATTTTAATGTCACAATACAGGAAAAGAGGACTCTAAGAAATTAGCATAAAAGGAGTGCCGATGCTGAAAGCAAAGCAAACATAAATTAGAATAATTTGTTTGGGACCCTTAAAAATTCTGAGAGCGGAAAAAGGAAAGAAGTTCAGTTGCAACTTTAAGGTGAAAGGGGTTGTGTAGTTCTGCAGTTTTTTATCGGTTTTTTTTTAAATTTCTTCGTGTGTCATTTTTAATTTTTGGATTAGTAGTGAGATTTGCAAATCGATTCAGCAAAGAACAGTTCTCATCGGTGTCCAAATTAGTAGATCATAGGATGAAATTTGTAACAACTGGGGGTGTTTGCCAGTGTTTTTTTAGACGGTGCTACTGAAAATCGAACAGACCTTCAAGCAGCTTAAGTATTATGTAACGTCATGTATAAAAATAAATAAAAATTTAATAAAATGACGAGTACTTACCTAAATTAACGTATATAATATCTTCTGGGGTAACACTAAAACGTGGCGGTGCATGTACATCTAAATGGAACCATGTACCGTTCTTATGCTGCTTGGGATCACGATTTAAGAATACAACTTTACACTCGTACCATCCCTGATCCGATTCCTTGATATTGGTCAAGTTGAGTGATGCCGAACCGAACGGTGAGTCCTGTGACACACGGGACACACGTCCCTTATAGCCTTCTTCGATGTGTTCCGGATAACTTTCGTACCAAATGTAAATCGGTAAATCAGATCCCTATTTACATATGCATTCGATAGATGGAATGTAATTCAATTGTTTTGGATTTTTTGTTTTTTGGAAAAAAGAGAATAATTAATAATTTTCAATAAATTTTTAATTTCTATTAAAAGTCCTTAAGTATTAAATTAAAATAATAAATAAATAAATAAAAAAATTAAATCAAAAGAAATATCATCATCAATATGAAAGCAATGTATATAAGTAAATTTTTCTGTTTTATACATAATGTACATTTAATGCGAATACTGATTTAAGTTTTAATTGTATTATTAAATTTTAAATGCATATGTTTAATCGAAGCGTTTGAACAAATAAACATCACAACGTGCATAGATAAGATTAAACAGAAATACAAATAAAAATGGCCGCAAAAACTATTGTTGTGCATATAATTACAACATACGAGCTAAGAATCAAATAAATTTGTGTATGTTTATCCTTTTGTTGTAATGTAAATTCCATAGAAAAAAAACAAAAAAAAAACACATAACCTCAACCACAATGTCCTGTCATATAATTAGTTTAACACTGATTTTGGTGTTGCGCATATAATTATTTATAAAAAAAAAATTAATTACAGGAGGAGGTGTGTTTGTAACATTATACCTGGGGATATTATCCGACAAGGATATTCGCATGCATTTATCCTGCGAAATTAATAGGTAATCATGTTATTTTATTTCATTTCTACCCCACGTGCCTCACTTTTGTGCCGCATACAAAATTCACTGCATGTTGGTGTAGTTGTATTATTTTTTTTTTTGTATCCTTCTGGTGGTTTACGGTGTTCGGTTGGGGTTTATGCGAACGCGTGTGTGGAACTTTTTTTTTTTTCGTATTCGTGCTGGTATGGATACATCACGGAATTGATTTTCTATTTTTTTTTGTGCTTCCTGCATAAATTACAAGGCTTCCTTGATATTTTCATAAACCAACCAGAGAAACGTGTTTTATGCGAAAAAGTAAGGCTTCCAACATAGCACGCAATCATGCCACAGCGAGATTGAATTCTATCACAATTATATTGGAAAATATACATGTATTCAATCATACATACGAGTACATCAAAAAAAATATTTTCGAATGCTTTTTAACTCCTATTTTTATAATTTTAAGGTTATTAGTGTGTTACATAGTTCAGTCAGGACAGGGAGAATTAAGTTTTTTTAAAAACTTGTCAAGCAAGTCGGTCCAAAGAAGCTCGTGTACGCACCATCTAGAGTTGCTAAACTCTGGCTAGAACCAGACCACACATAATACACAACGTAGCAGAACTGGCTAGTAGCGTATCTAACTTTTTCCTTAATTTTGCAGGATAGATTTAGATGCATGGGCCCCGTGAATGATAGACATCTTCAAAATTTAGCTACAGAATTTTTAATTGATCAATTGCCGGGTGAAATCCGCCAAGTCCTGTTTCGAAATCATTCAATTTCGATATTCTGTACTTAGACGTTTATCACCGATCACAGTGACATAAAAGGAATCGAGCGTGCAGATGAACTGGCCAGGCAGGGCTCAGCTCTACACGGCTCACGCACAGCAAGGCTACATTTCCCGCTAGGAGTGGTAAAAGGACAAATTCACTCACAATCCCTGCAGAAGGCAAACCTCTAATGGAGGGGGTTAACCAACTGTGCCATAACAAGGAAGATATGGCCGACCTACGGTAAGAGTAGAACAAAAGACCTACTAAGCAGAACCTGCTCAGATGTCGTCAGAATCACGGCGATAGTCCCGGGGTATTGGCCAATCTACGTATCTCATACAACCCCCACTGCCGAAGTTGCAAGAACGAAAATGACAAGGAAACTATCTCCCATTTCCTCTGTAAATGTCCGCCACTAGCAAAAGCGCACATTGAACTAACCATTCTTCGAGGGTAAAAGGATACGGGATCTAATCAACTTTTTTAGCTCCACAGGCTGGATCTAGGCACCGACTGTCTCGTTTCCTCAACAACGCGCATCACCAACCAGGTTACACGAGTCATGGTAACAGAAAGGAACATCTTGTGTTACTTGGGTTCATGTTGAACCGCCACCTCTACCTACCTTACTACGAACCTAATCACCGATAGAAGGATAGCATATTCCAGTTAACAGCTCTCATCTAGATGTTGATACTTTCTGCGAGTCTACTAACACCGGAGCCCAATTGAAGGAGGAGATTTCTAAGTCACTGTCATGTAGTTAAGTAGTCACATTGGCCATTGATATTGTTTCATGTAAGTTTGAAGGATATGCCAGTTAAATTTTTGCGACTAAGTGCTTAAAATGTTCGTGGAATCATTCCTTTTCCACGGCTTTTTTTTTATCGGTCAAGGAAAAGAAGCGAAGAAAAATTTTATTGCAATTCCATTGTGCAATTCAAAAAAACCCGCGTAGACAAAATTGAGTCAGAACCAAAGATGAGTTGCAAAAATGGAAGACTGTTTAAAAGAGACGCAGAGTCATAAGTCTACAATGGACTTTTGACCCACCTGGATGGGTTATAATACCACAAATCAATTTTGAACTTATAAACCATCTAAGTGGGCCAAAAGTCTATAACATTTCGGGTCATAATTTCACAATGTTAAAAAGGAAGTGGGCCATAAGTGCACAATTCTATCGCGATTTCGTTGAAATACTTTAAAGTATTGAGAATTTGAATTGCACTGCTTCGCTCCGTTAAAGCTCCGCTTCGCTGCTACGGTTCTTTTATGTCCAAAATCGGTGACTAGCAACAAGTTTTTGTTGCTTTATTCACTTGGTGTTATGAACTTTTAATAATAATGGACTTATGACCAACAACAGTCCACAGAAATTTCGTGTGGACTTTTGACTCACCTGGATGGGTTATAAATCCACTTTTGACCCTGCGCCTTTAAAAGAATATCCCACAGGCATTTTTAAGCCCAAAAGTGGTGATAGGACATGAGTACGTTTTGACTCCTCTTCGATTAATTGCATTTCAAATGAGATTTAATTAACTTCAAGCTTAAATATTATACAAAATAGTGAAATTTATTGCAGCCATCAAATGTGGCAGACAACTGATCTACGCGTGTCCCTGTTTTACGATATCCTCTTCTGCAATTCAGGAACTCCTACGACCCACTGATGCCAAAAATAAAGTCATAAATATTTAATATGTTAACTTTTTATGTATTTTTCATATCACAAATTGATTTGTGCGCCTCAAACAGGTTTTTATTGCTGTATCATCATAATCCATAGGACAATCCTTTTCTATAGCGCGACGCGCCGAATAATAGCTTTTAGGTATCAACGAATGGATATTTTTATCGTTAAGATAAAGTCATAAAAGAATTTCTTTCGCCTATCTTCTTTTGGTTGTGTAATTAAGTAGCTTCAGATATCGGGTTACTTTTATAAGTTTTATTTTCCTAACAGAGTTTTGAAAGGTTAAGGTGTGTGTGATGTAAATGTCACCAAAATAGAAAGTCACATAAAACTACATTTGGAAATAAATCAAGTCCTGCAAATAGGTACGCACAATTTGTCTGTATCCTAATGACTGTATCGTGCTAGATGTCAAATCATACAAAATGTCAATTTTCATGTGACCATGATATATGAGTAAGCTGGTCCCAAAAACTAAATTTACCTCATCTTTAGATAACCATCACTCTGAATTGCTAATATAAATATTAATCAGAAGTTGTACACATACACACACATTGGATCCCTTCATTACACTTAAGCTTTTCTATTCATAAGTCAAAATAATAGTCAATTCCACAACATCATACAAATGCATTAATAAATTATTATTTCGATTACATGATACAGTGACAACACATACACATGCGCTGGCACACACTAAGGATACATTATATTCCGGTGGTTTTGGGAATTGCTTTATGAGTCCCCAGTCGAGCAATAGTTTTACTAGTAAAAGTAAAATTTAGTATCGAAATGTTGTCGCTTAAGCAAGGCTATCTGGCGGCGGCGTCATGTGTGTAGGTATGTGTTTGTATTTGTCCGAAATATTAGGACACTCCATCAAAATAGGATAAATTTATTATCGTTATTATATCCTTATGATGGTTGGTTTGGTGGTTTTTCTACCCAATCATCCTGAAGCCTATGTATATGTATGCATGACGAAACAACAATATCGAGAGTGTAAATAGTGTTAGAGAATTTGTGGTCGCTTTGGGAAAAGGTAGACGAATGGATGAAGCTATTTTGTTGGAGCACAAGGGTGCGGGTGGTGGTAAATATTGGCGTCCGAAATTTTCAGAACAGTGATAAATGCAATATTAATGGTCAGAGTTTTGTTTTAGGATCTAGCTTTCGATAGATATATTTATTTTTTTTTCCTTTTCTGTGGGTCTTCCCTTTAAGCACTCATATTTGGATGGGTGACAATGATAGTAATCGACTTTGGCATACGAATGGAATATATTGATGAGTTTTTCTATGGACACACGTGTGTTGGCTTGTCCTTGTTTTTCTGTTTGTGGTCGTGAAAAGTAATTTGTCAGAAATTAGTGGGTTTTTAGAGATAGATTAGGAATTGGAAGCCGAAATCAGTGTTATTAACTTGCCTTTGGCGATATGATTGAGTCGTGATTAGATGTAAAATAATCAATTGGGATTAAAAAAAAAGTCCTTACTTGCATATGCATTTAAGTACCTATAGCCTGGTTGAAGTTTAGTCTGTTAATATACACTACACTTTCGAGTTTCATATTCCAAAGCGCATTTTGAAATTAAGAGCTTGTTTCATTTAAATTATGCTTTAAGCATGCTCAACATCTGACATTTCCAGTAGCAATAGTTTATCCTCAAAAGAACTATTTGGCGACCAAGTTTATTCAAAAACGTAGAAGCACTAGCAGCTGGATAACTTTTGTGACGCTGCTAGGCGCATTCCCGCTTCGCTTGAACAAAAAGACGAATGCCATGCAAGACATTTCAAATATTTAGCGCAACAGCTCGTAGAAAACCAAAGCCTACCTTCTCACAATCATTCAAGTTTTTCATGCTACGACGGTTGTCCGATGAAAATCATCTTCAGTCATGTGTCGCACTTTCAACTGGATAACTTTCGGGACAAAGTGATCCGTGGGAAATCGGTTTTTCGAAAGCATTTATTTATGAGCAGTTGAACCTTTTCAAAGATGACACAGCAATGCAGTAACCATGCATTACTGTTCTCAACTGACATGATTCCAATGACACAAATGACAATCGTGATCTGGAATAAAAGCTAAGAGATTGGATTGAGGTGAATAAGTCCACAAAATGTAGAACGAAATAAAGGATCAGCTTTTATGTTCCTAACTTAACGATACTTTTCATAGCATTTTTCATACAGATGCAGGTACTTTGCCCAGTTAATTCGGTGAAAGTTTAAAGTCCTATCCGGTTTTATTCCCCTTTATGAATAATTAAGGCTAGCCTTTTTATCATAGTGCTTGTTGTAGTCTCTGCTCACTCACCTGGTCCCTTAAAATTTTAATATTTAAGCAAGGGTCCTTAGAAAAAAAACAAAGAACTGTAATTCCCGCTGTGCTTTTACATTTGCACATTTATACGGCTCATATATGTGCATACAAACGCTTATGTAGTGAAAACTTGCGCAATAACAATAACCCTTTTTCGGTTTCTACTCTCTTCCCATTCCATGGTTGTTCACTTTTTTTTTTTATCTCATCCTTTATGTAAATTAAACCGCTTGCATATTTTTGCAAACGTACGTATGTACTGCCTCCCTCACTTTTTGGATCCTGTTTGGCTATGGTTTTATCCCAAGCCCACCCTCTTGCTGAGACCAAACCATTTCGTGAAACGTAATGAAAATAAAATATTAAAAAAAATGAAAAGGAACAACAACAACTGGCGGTACTGCATACTCCAATCGCCGGCATGTCGTAGTATATGCGAAATAATTTTACAGGTGTGGCCCGTAATCATTGAATATCCAGGCTGGTTGTTTTCTTTTATTGTGCGCTCCAGAGTGGCTAGGTAGAGTGGCAAAAAGGATACAAAAATGGCCCATGGATATGTGACAGGAAACCCGGAAAAAAAAAATGCCAAAGGGGGAGCACCACGGGATGAGAATGTGGATATATATATTTTTTTGAAATAATTAAAAGTGGTTGCACTCGTATGTGTTAATTTATAGCCAGTGTGTCGAGTCGAGGCTCTACAAGGATATTTCATTATTCATATTTAAACAAATTCAATTTATGAGTCCACCCATATTTCCATATTTATACGTTGCAGCACAGGCTTATTATTAATCACTGAGTTATTGTTGGTTTAATTTTTTTTTTCATCCTGCGAATGGAAATTATGATTTTCTTTCTTTTCAATATTTGCTTAGGGATGTTGGGTGGATATTTATGGAAGCCTTTGAGTTATATGAAATCAGGAAGATGAATTTTTAATGTAAAAAGTCGAGGTGGAGAAATTACCTGAAAAAGAATTTATCCTTAAAGGGGAGAATCCTTAAAGAACAGTGACTGAGTTGAAAAAGTAAGTGTATGTATCTGTACGTAGGGGTACTTCCAAATGCCAACTTTGCTCTTTTATGTCAATTTCGGGGCTTATAAAATAGAGTTGTTCTCCTTTGCATTGTAAATTTCGACGATGAGACAATGAAAAGATCACCTTTACAACCAGTAGTGGCATGTCATAGTTTGATTTGCAAGAAAAGGTAAATCCTTACTATAAAACATTCAAACAGTAAAACAACGAAATAAGAAATAAATTCAAGGCGTAGGCCTTAACTTGACAAGGCACACGCAAATAAAATAAAATAGAACTAGGCCATCTAAGTCATTGAGAACATCCTAGCAATTAAATAGCCATCAAGACAAAACTTTTGCCATTGCTTTGGAAAATCTTCAAAGTCATTCCGGAAGAAGAATAGTGAAGATTTTCCCATATAGAGGAAAATTAAAAGAAAACCTAGCAGTCCTACGTTTATGCCTACAATGTAGACGAGAAAACGTGAGACCAACAGCCAGGCTAGGGCAACATAAAAACTTCTGACGATAATTTTATTACGCAACAAAGCAAAAAGAATTCGAACCGTGGGCGTCGAAGGACCAAAAGCACTATGCCACAGGCACACTCATCATATCCTCACACTATGACGATAAGTTTTGTTCCTTGGCAAAAACTCTGTCCATCTTTGAAGGGTAGAACAATAATTACGGATATAAAACCACAGGGCGTAATAAAAACTGAAAGCAAAACACTGAATCCTTCTTCGTCTTCTTCTGTGCACTCCTGTGGAAACTTTTCACCATTCACACACAGCCACCCACACAGTAGGATGTGAGATTTAAGTCAACAGACGATGACGATACAATATACACTCGACATGTTATGTCTGTCTGATAACAGTAAGTGGTAGATACTAGTGTTAGTGTGTACATATACTAAAAACTGGAAAAGTTTCTCAAGAAATATACGAGTATCATAGGATCAACCCTCTCTCCAGGACAACCAAAGTAGAGAAGAAAAACAAAACAATAAATTTATTTTAATTTTGGTTTTGTGTTTCTCTTGAAGATTGGCTCAGTGAGAAAGGACATCATACATGCAATGTATATGGTATGGACAATAGAATAACGCTGGTCTTGTGGAGGTTCTTGTTGAAGGAGAAGTTTCCCTCTTCATCATCATTCCTATTCAAAGGAATCCATGAGATGATGATTAATTAAAAAAGTTTGGCCGCACTTATTGTGTGAGTTGTGTTATTTTTTTTCCTGTGTTTAGCCAACCTTGTGAAGGAGCGGAAACACACCAGAAGAAAGCAAAGAAAGAAGCTCTTGGTATCCTTCTTGCATAAGCACTTTATTACTTTTTTCTTTTTTTCGGAAGGTGAATTGAGGTCCAGCATCTGAATGAGGAATTTCGAGAGATATTTCTATCACGGCAGGATGCTAGTTGTTTGAAAAAGTCTTTAAGGCGGACATGAGAAGCATTCTACCTGAAGAGTTGTGGACATGAAAAGTTACCAGGAGAACAATTGAATAAAGTAAAATGTGTGACTGTTGATATTTTTTTTTTGGAGGAAAACCCTGTAAAAATGATTTTTTATGTGGTGAAGTCTTTGAAGAGGGCAGGTTGTAAGGGCTGAGGGGATCGATGAGATTAACACCAACGGGATCAGATATATGTTTGTATATTGCATTAAGACTTAAGGAAGACGGTGTCTGCACAACTCAGTTGCGCCACTGTCGTATCTGCGGGCCTTTTCGAGTGACTTTTAGTTATGCTTGTACTGAATGGAGGAGAAGTGGTCACCGTGAATCAGTGGTTAAGGCTTGCGACTAAAGTTGACTTAGGTTTTAGTCCTGGGGAAAGAAAAAGTTGTTCATAGTATCACCGTGACAATAAAGACGAAAAGGGATCCGATATCTCTTTGTACAAGTGCGAACATTTAAGTGGCGAAGAAGAGGACAAAGTTGTATAGCGAAATGGACTTAGTCCAGACAGATATAGATTCAGCATCTAAAATGACAAGTGTAATGCATTAGCATCGTCTCTATATTCAAGATCTTTAGTGCACAAAAACTGAAGAGAGCTCTTTAGGGGTAAAGCTTGTTAAAGAGGATTATTGGTTAAGACCCATACGTACTACTATTTTTTTTCGATTAAATGTCCTAGAATCAATACATTACGTTGACAATGAATGTGCCTGCCATGATAGTTATCAGATAAATCCAGCATAACCTCAATCCCACCACCACTCAACCGAAGGTACATATATAATTGTAATTTCCATTAAACGGACCTTTGCTCTTCATTTAGCTCGACTTCTAAAATAAACAACATTTTCCACCCAACCAGAGGCAAACAAAAAAAGTCCCTAAATGGATGACCATTGATGATACCAAATGCCAAATAATTTAATAGCTGTTCATTTCGATGCCGTTTTGTTTATTCAGATGGTTTTTCCATTCCTGCTATGCAAATTGAATGCATTTGACACATGGTAATGGCCATCTGCACGAGTATCTATTAATGCCAGGCTATCTGAATTTTTTTTAAAATGTCCTATCTACTATTCAAAAGTAGTTTCGAATTATGGTCCAATGAAAATAAACACTGGTGACACTTTATTTTGTAAAATATATCTCTCAGTGTAAAGTAAATACAAAAAAAAAAAACGACTAGACTGTCTCATTGAACAAAGTATCTAGGTTAATACATGGCTGATGGAACGAAGAGATACACTTGCTCACTCTTGTCATTCATAGGAAAAAAATATCCCCTTCAGAGAGTCAAATTAAATAGGGTCCTCTCGTTTAAAGTGTTAAGAATAAAAACAAAAAAAATATTAAGCTACGCAGCTCCTTACAAAGGAACATTCAGTGTTTGTCTGGCAGACTGACAGGATAGAAATAATCATTCACAGAGGGAGTATCCTTTTTGTTGGTTCTACGTTTGTTCTTTGAATTACAGACTTGAGGCAGGAAAATGGGAACAGTTATGGCGCCCTAGTGCAATTTGTATCCAACAGACAGAGTAGTGTTTGGTTCGGAATTTGATTTCCATCCGAGGTCTAATGGCAGTTGAGCCTAGAATTGGCTTTATTAATTGTTACGGTTAACATGCAATTGAATTGATTTAGGTTTTTAGGACTATGTATCTCTGCCTTATTGGAAGATACAGAAAGATTTGTATTTGACATCCTGACTTTATTTTCACTAAATGATTTTTAGCAAAAAGATGGGGGTGTTAGTTGCAGGTCTGGACAGAAATATTCTTAGTTGTTTAGGTAGATCCCTAAAGTAAGAATCGAAGAAGATATCAATAACAAAATTGACGGAGTGCTACATTTAAGCACATAGTTTCGATTGTTAAAACACTATTTTTAAGATTTTTATTAGTGGGTGTTACAGCTATGTTTTGTAATAAACAACGAGTCAGTCTGGTTCTGACCGTCAACCGAATTAGTCTCTTCTCATTCTCACATTCACATGGTGTCAGATGTGAAAACTTAAAAAAAAAAAAAAAAAAAAAATGTCAAACAACGAAGGCAGTAGTGGAAAAAAGGAAGTACCGCTTGTCGTTAATAATAATTTTCGACAAATTGCAATTGATAGTGGATGTATTCAACCGTTCAATTTGCAAAGTTCTAATTTATGTGCGGCGTGGAAAATGTGGCACAAACAGTTTAAAGTGTTTCTATGCGCAAGTGATCTGAAGGATGCCTCAGACGCGAGAAAAAATTCATTGTTGCTTCACCACATGGGTGCAGAGTGCTTTGAAATATTTGATTCTTTCGAGATTGATGAAGAAACGGTTAAACATGAGTACTTGGTGAAGAAATTTAATGACTACTTTGTGCCAAAAGTCAATCTATTGATGGAACGCTATCATTTCTTCACAAGAAGGCAAGGCGACGGTGAGACAGTGGATGAATTTGTAACGGCATTAAAAAACCTAAGCAAGAACTGTGAATTTGGAACATTAAAAGATGACTTGGTACGTGACCTGTTTATTAGCGGGTTAAATAGGATTCATAATTACATACGCGAAAAGCTACTAAATGAATCCACGAAAAAACTGGAAAGTATTATTGAGATGGCCAGAACAATGGAAGCAGTCAAAGTACAGTCGAGAGAGCTGGAGCAAGGCATTGGTGTTGGTGATGGTAATTCCGGTAAATCGGACAATACATTCATAGGCGGTCTAGGTGTAAGAGAAGGACAGCAGCAACAAACTACAAAATGGGACAAGCATGGCAACAACAATAGGAGTAATCAGCAAGAATCTTTACGGCAGCGAGTGCAACATTCCCAATCAACTTTTCAACAGCAACCAAACAAATACAGACCGCTCCAAGACTGTAATAAATGTGGACAACGACATATCAGCAACAAATGTCCGGCAATCGGTATGACCTGCTATCGCTGTAACGGTAAAAATCATTATGCGAGAGTGTGCACGTGGAAATATTCTAACATCAGCAAGCGAGTGAGCAACATCGAAGCAGTCTCAGACTCTGAATCGGAGGGGAATTTTGATGAACTGTTTATAAAAACAATGGTAACGGCGAATCCGGCAAAGTCGTGGCATGTATATCTGAAAATACAGCATCTCTTGGTCAAAACACAAGTGGATACGGGTGCAGAAGCCAATATTATGTCTTTAAACCAGTTTACTTCAGTAGAACTAGATAAGTCCTTAGTCGAAAAAACCAAAACCAATATATTCACTTTCTCTGGAGAGAGTTTAAAGGTATTAGGAAAATGTAAATTAAATTGTTTGTATGAAGGGCAAACATATACCCTCACTTTTTATATTTAAAAAATTAATTGTGCAACAATACTTGGCCTTGAGTCTTCCATCCAAATGAATATTGTTAGGGGCCATAACATCAAATCTATCTCAAAAGGAAGTGAATATATTCGTTCTTATAAGAATACATCAAGTTGTAAAAGTGTTAACTCCTTTAATTATTTAGATGAATTCAAAGACGTGTTCAATGGTTTGGGCCACCTAAATAATAGATGTCACTTGGTAGTAAGAGAAAATATCACGCCGATGGTGGAACCGCCAAGGAAGATTCCCGTGCAATTGCGGAATGAGCTGAAAGAAGAACTCGAGCGTATGGAAAAATTAAATGTTATTGTACGTGTTGAGGAGCCAACTCCCTGGGTAAGCTCATTCGTTATAGTAAGAAAGGCAAATGGAGGCCTACGTCTGTGTCTAGATCCACGGAATTTAAATAAGGCAATTATGCGCCCGCATTTTCAGTTTCCGGATGTAGATGATGTAAAAGCTCGGTTGTCAGGCGCTAAATTTTTTAGCACATTAGATGCTAACTCTGGTTTTTGGATGATTCCCTTGGATGAAGAATCGTCTAAGCTGTGCACGTTTATAACGCCTTTTGGTAGGTTTCGTTTCGTACGTTTACCATTCGGAATTAATGCGGCTCCAGAAATATTTTATTTGGAGATGATAAAATATTTCTCGGACATTCCGAACCTGTTTATATACATAGATGATTTTCTAATTTTCGCGGCGACAAAAGAAGAACATGATAAAATTTTAAAAATGGTTTTGGAACGAGCCAGAGATATAGGTCTCAAGTTTAACAAATCGAAATCACATTTTTGTGCTAAGGAAATTAAGTTCATGGGCCACATTTGTAGTGAGGCGGGTATTCGTCCCGACGGGAGCAAAATTGAAGCTATTTGTAAAATGCCACGACCTAACAATGTCAAGGAACTGCAGCGGTTTCTAGGCATGGTGAACTACCTATCTTCTTTTGTTAAAGACCTCTCTATCGAAAACATGAATTTGCGGCAGCTTCTTAAAAAAGATATTGAGTGGCATTGGAATGATAGTCACGAAAAAGAGTTTGGAAAGCTAAAATTATTAATCTCTCAGGCGCCTATATTGACGTACTACAATAGCAACAAACCAATCAAACTCTCGGTCGATGCGTCTAAATCAGCTGTAGGTGCAGTTATTCAGCATGATAACAATCCAATTGCGTATGCATCAGCAACCTTGACCTCTTGTCAACAAAATTATGCACAAATTGAGAAGGAGCTGTTTGCGATTCTTTTCGGGTGCACTCGATTTCATAAATTTGTTTACGGTAAGGAAATCGTGGTTGAAACCGATCATAAACCTCTGATCCCAATATTTGCTAAACCTTTATATAGCGTTCCTCCACGGCTGCAAAGATTTATGCTTAGTTTACAGGCGTACAATATTAAAATCATTTATAAGCCGGGTAAGGAGATGCATGTGGCAGATACTTTATCTAGAGCAGCCCTCCCAAATGAATTTTTGAGAGATTTTGATAAGGAAATCGATCTTCATTGCAACTTAATCATATCGACCTTACCCGTGAGTGAGTCAAAATTAGACCAAATACGCAACGAGTCCGCTAAGGATCCTGCTCTAGTAAAAGTGATGGAGTATTGCAAAGAGGGATGGCCGGTTGTAAAAAATAAAATAGATGTAATAGCGAGGCCATATTTTAAGGTTAGGAATGAGATTCAGGTTATTGACAGAATTCTTTTTATGGTGAATAGAATTATCATACCCAAACAATTGCGCGCGGAAATATTGGGTTTGATTCACGAAGGTCACATGGGATCTGAAAAATGCATTAGTTTGGCTAGGTCGTTGGTCTATTGGCCGAATATCAATAGTGAAATTAGAAACATAGTCGATGGGTGTGAAATATGCATTCGACATAGAAGTTCAAATGCTAAAGAACCATTATTACCACACGAAGTTGTCGAAGTGCCATGGCACAAAATTGGAATTGACTTTTTTGACTTTGCAGCAAAAAAGTATTTAATAGTAATCGATTACTTTTCAAAATATATTGAGATTGCAGTCTTAAACCAGGGGTTTTCTGCAAATAAGGTAATTGTAGAGTTAAAATCTATATTTGCTCGGCATGGAATTCCAAAAGTTTTAGTTAGTGACAATGGTCCGCCTTTTCCTTCTGAAGAGTTCAGGTTATTTTGTAAAGATTGGGATATTGAGCATGTCACTTCAAGCCCGTATATTTCCCGATCAAATGGATTAGTAGAGAGATCAATCCAAACTATTAAAAAGCTTTTGAAGAAAAGCATTGAAGGTAAATCAGACCTCTATATAACATTACTACACTATCGTACAACACCAAATAAAAGTTCCTATTCTCCGTCTGAACTTTTAATGAATAGGAAACTACGGACTAAAATACCAACAAATATAGAAAGTCTTAAACATCATAGCGTCGACCCAGGAAAAGTTAGTAGATACTTACAAAACAGGAAGCAAAAAATGAGCCATTACTATAACAAATCAGCTAGGCCTTTAAAAGAATTGGAAAAAGGAGACAGAATTTATTATCAAAAGACTCCAAAATCAGTTTGGTACCCCGGACTGGTTATAGACAAGTGCAGGGAACCGAGGTCGTACATTATAAAAGGCGAAAACGATGAAACTTATCGCCGAAATCGTCAGCATATAATCTCTCCACCTAAGACCATATTGGATAAAGACACAGACATAGGCATGCACGCACAAAATGAAATGAAACTTTCCGACGGGGTCACTCTTAGCTCACAATGCAATGCAACGGATAGTCCAGCTGGCGGGGAGTCCACAAGGGGCAACGAAGAGGGTGGTGTTTTTTCACGCTTTGGCAGAGAAATTAAAGCACCGAACAGGTGGACCTATGAGACGTAAAATACACCTGACATTTGTTTTTTCGGTGTCCCAAACGTTGTTACATATATATTATATATACAAAAAACTAAAAGAAAAAAGTATTATAATAATTGACCAACATCACCCTATCTATTTAATTACTTAAAAAAAAAATAAATAAAAAAAAAAAAAGGAATATTGAATTAAATTTAAATTATGTAACTTCATATATATAAAAAAAAAAAAAAAAAAAAAAAAAAAAGCAAAAAAAAGTATATTGAAATAAACTTGAATTATGTAACATTTAAATAATCTAGTTTTAAGTTCAGACCTACTTATATATATTTATAGGTATATTAAGCTACTTCCTATAATTGAAATGTTATATTTGAAAAAGGGAGATGTTACAGCTATGTTTTGTAATAAACAACGAGTCAGTCTGGTTCTGACCGTCAACCGAATTAGTCTCTTCTCATTCTCACATTCACAGTGGGTAAGTTAAAAAAAACTTTCGATTGTAATTAGCAACTGAAAATAAGAATTTTGTAAGTTGCTATCATCTCCTTACTGAGTATTACTTCACTTTTATATCAAGTCAAATTTTTCTTGAAACATAAATCAATTTGAATACGCCGTTGTTTTTGTACAGCCATTTAAGATACATACATATGTTTCTACAACCTACTAATATTTCTCACTCAATGCCAAAAACCCCAACTCTGTGGCGACTTCTCAACCAAAATTAAAGTCATAAATAAACTGATCCTTTCCTTGAAAGTGCACACACTTCAGCAATTACACACATATCCATAGATATGCAAATTTTCCATATATCCTCGAAGAACTTCTCTGAAAACTTGATTGTGACCATAAATTGAATTCATGATCCTTGCAAAGATATGTATGTATTCCCTGTTATGCGAGCACAAAATTATCTATCGTCTACCCACAGAACTGTCTCTCATTCACCAACACAATACAGTTGTCTTATGGAATCGTAATTGTATTTATTATAAAATTGAATCAAAACACAAAAGGACGATAATAAAGCGTGTAACGTTGGTTATCTCTAGTTCAAGTTTTGATTTACTTTCACTATGGGCGCGCACCCATCATAGCAACGATAATGACAAGGCACAAACGAGGGTGAGCAACAGCAGGAGTACTAACTACCCCAACGTTGCTGAAGTTGCAACTGTTGTTTTGCTGGTAAATGTCTTAACTGTCAGTTAAACTCTCAGTTACCCAATAAATTGCATTCTCTTGTTCTGACAATGTCTGAAATTTCATCCGTTTTCTCCCTGACTGAGATTATCCTTATTAATATGATCAGATCAGCACACACACACACTTACACACGCGTCGTGCATTGTGTCTACAATTTAATTACCTATAAATGAATGACACTATGCATCCAATGAACAATGGGAAGGCATAACCATATACACAGGACACCTATTGTTATCTCCAAAAAGTTTCCCTTGTAAGACACTCAACCCACACGTATGTAAAACAACAAAAGGACATTACCATCGTCTTACCGCGTACATGATTTTCACATTTATTTATTTTCTCTTAAACTTTTGTTTGCTTATAATTTTGTTGTTTTATTAGCCGCATTAAAACTAAAAGCATATGCACAAGAACAAGAAGTAGAAAACGGATTTATTCACTATGCACAAGCAAGGATACGTGGAAAGCAAAAAAAAAAAAAAACTGAAAAGGAAACGAATCAAACACATGCAAAATGCAAAAAAAAAAAACTTTTGTCTACACTACAGGCAGCAAAAATATTTTCTGATCCTTTATTTCTTTTGTCTTATTATTAGCTCTCGCTCTCCATCTTTACAGGATTTTATTTTAAGGATAAAACAACACAAATTGAATGGAAGAAGAAAAACTACAAGGAGGAAGTCATGGGGTGGGCGTAAGGCGAGATAAGTTTTGCTTTTTTTTTTTTATTTATTTTTCTTCAAGGGCTTCTCGGATAAGGAGTCATTTCATGTGTGTGTAGGGTGCTTTTGTAGTAGGATAAGTGTATAGTGGGAAAAAGCATATGTTTTATTGGTGCTTTGTGTGAATTGTGGCAAGGATAAGCTTTTGATAATTATGGTTTATTGCTTTTGTGGTGTGACTTGCCGCTAATGCTAAAAATAAATTAGACTTTGTTTTCTGGTTTATTCTAGTTCTATAGATTATTTTATATATTTCTTTTTTTTTTGTACAGAAAAGGACTTTTATTTTCTTATCAGTAAATTGTAACTGGTGTAAAATAATCTTCAATTTAAAAGAAAACAAACAAAAACCACTGTTGGTATATAAGAGTGTGCAAATTTTTGCAAGTGATTTAGAAAGAAGGTTTGAATTGATTTTTTTTTATGAAAAATTGTGCTCGAAAATAGTCCTGAAGAAGGAAAGTAAATTTTAATAAAGTAGAATACACAGGAAGAAAATTAAACAAAGGTGAAATGGTATTGAAAAGGAGTTTCACAATTTGAGAAAAGTTAGCTGAGGGCTGTAAAATCTTCTTCAATAAAATGAGGTATGTCTTTGAACTCCTTTGCACTAGTAAGAACTGCAGCAGAGGATTTGATTCGTTTTTTAATGCATTTTTATTTTTCAATTCATTTATCTTATAAAGGATTTGATTTACGTTCAAAAATGTGTCTTCTGGGAGTATGGTCTATCTTAACAGGCACTTGTGTCGTGCCGAGCTACAGGGACCAGAATAGCATAGACTTTTAATTAAAGCAGATAGCAGCTAAGAAAAGAAATAGTCCATTGTCTTTTGTGGAAGCATGCTACTCACAAACACGGGTATATGTTGATACTGGAACGACATACCAAGATGATTTGACAAATATATTATGGAAATGTTAAGGAATAGCCCAAAATCAGAAGAAGTTTTTAGATACAGACTTTTTCTTAGAAACTTTGAGGGGTGCTGTGCGAAGATCAAGTCCTTGGGGGGAAAAGTGTTTTTCATTACTTACTTGGGTGAAAGAACCCTGACGACTGAAAGTAATGATATAGAAATGGAAACTAAAACCTGAGATAGTTATACGAGAACTGGACGCTTTGCACTTCAGATTTAATTTAAGGCCCAATGCACACGGAGCAACTGGAAAAAAAATAAACCGGTTGGCAACTCGGGCTACAGACCAGTTACGAACTCAGCGGTGACTTGACTCCACACACGAGAAAACTCATCACCAATCAAAATCACTAGTTCGTTCAGTGTCGTCACGGATAAATGTCTTCGGAAATGTCCCCCACCAGCAACTGGTTGGTCTGTTGTTCGCTCATCTTCGACAAACTAGAAACTAGAAACAATAGGCAACCCGACATGCAAATCAACAGACGACTGGTTCCAAACCGGTTTTTGTGAATCGCAAACGAGTTTTCAACCAGTAGCGTCGTGTGCGGCGTCCCATTTGATTACACAGGTTATGACTCAAAGCAAACTAGTTGCCAATTCGCATCGCTGATCAGTTTTTTTTCCAGTTGCTCCGTGTGCATTGGGCCTAAGTCTTTAAGACGATGTGCACGAGTTAAAAAAGCATATCCTATTCTGTTCAATGGTTTTGTAAAATGTAAGGATCTTTAGGTAAATGTGAAACTCCTATCAATTCATTTTTCATAAAAAAATAAACATTAAATGTGCTGAAATACAAAAATAATTCAATATAAGGAATAATTCACACAAAAAGAGTGAAGAGAATATTTGTACAAAATAATTCATTAGATTTGAAAATTTTCAGAGCCCTTTGTAATTTATTGTGCTCTATATTGTTCTACATTCAGCACACACTTTGAACAAGATTTTGTGAAAACGGACTTGTAAAACTAATGTTGGAAAAAATAAAATAAAAATTCAATTAACATCACCCATGGTCTACACATGCAGTATTACAGTTTTCCTTTTGAAATATTTAGTTTCAGAATTATAACCATCCAAACTTGCAACTGTAGACCCTGGGTGTGGAAGGAAAACGCACACTAAATTGGTGTCTCACTCTTAAACAAACATTTGTATGTGAATTGTATCTTTTTGTTTGTGTTCGATGGATTACAAATGATTGATGTTCGATGAACTTTTTTCAATTTACTTTTTTTTTTTTTTTAATAAAAACTTAATATAAAAATAAATAAATTTAAACATCCTAATTCTTCTCTCACTCTCTCTCTCTTTTTTTTATGTTTTAAAAAGAAAAATTAGAAATTAGTTTTTCTTTGCTGTTTAGTGTCACTTTTCTGTATAAAAATGTTTTCGTGTAAAATTTGTTTGATTTGTAGAATTTTTTTTTTGAAATAAAATTAAAGCTTGTACTTTTGTTATTATGTGTTTGATATATTTATATGAAAAATTTATGAAAAAGCATTTCTTTGAGTGTTACTATGAAGCGAACAATTTACTTTAACTGTAGTAAAATTGTTTCAAAAATAAAATTTTAAATTAACTGAAATATCAGTTGAAGCTTCTTTTTATGAAAAGTATTATCCAACTGAATAAGGGGCGGCTGTTTAACGATTTTTCAAAAATTAAATTAAATTCACTAAATAAACAACAATTTTTAACAGCCAATTGAATGTTGTTTTTTCAAAAAGCCAATGGAACCACACAAATTAAAATTACACCACTCTTGCAATTTATTAATTTTTTTTTAAAATTATTATTTTTGTTTAATTTAGAAATCTTATTTGTTTTGTTTTTTTTTTTTTTTTTCTAAACGACAAACATTTAGAACGAAATTTTCGATAGAAAACATATCTATAAAGTTAAATTTAAACTTAAAAAAAAAAAAACCGTTTTGCTAACAACAACGCGACATATGAATGGAGTAAAAAAAAATTAGTTTATAAAATGAAAAGAAAATATTTCTAAAAACATTTTGCATTTTAAGTTTGGCATCTTAATTTGATGTTTCAAGCATAAAATACTCACTGAGGTTTTAAAAAAATAAGAAAATATATAATTTTTATATTTATATTCTTGTATTTTGGTATATTTTTGTTAAATAATAATATATCATGGTATATTGGTATTATTATTTATTTTTTTTATATATATTTTTGCTTGGGGATTCGGTTTTGTTACGTTCATATAACACGCATTATACATAAAGAATATATGGAATAAAAAACAGACGATATTTTTATTAAGAGAGTATAGAGAAGATTTTTGATATCGTACCGTTTCGCTCACCTTCTTGTCCCACTGCAGGACATATGGCACCGGATGATCGTTGGGGAATTCGACGTGACAATTGAATATGACACCTTCTCCGAGAATTGCTGTAATGTGTACAGCATCTTCTGCTAGAATGAAATTTCAAATAAATGAAAAACAAAATGATTAGTAGGGAAGGTTATGGAAAATGTACGATTTTTTTCAATGTTTAATTATTTTTTACATTAAATGGAAACTAAAAGTCTGTAAATTCATTTAAAAGATCCCTGAGTTCCTATTTAGACTGGATATAAATCAGGGGGTCGCGTTTCAACCGCTTTAGATGTCCATTAGTGGCAGCAAAGAGTGCGTATGTGGTTGGATAGACGAGTGTTTTCTTTTACTTAAGTGACAGCAGAAGGAATCTTCAAATGGGATCACTGGCAGTCAAACTGATTTTGGTTGTACCGAACAAAATGCACTTTCATATTTTTAAAAATCAGTTTTATAACGTCATTTCAGGACGTAGTCAGTATTTTGATGGGCATAAGTATTTTATACTTCAAACTAAAGGAAAACTTTAATAAAATATTGCAGTTCTTATTACGAGAGAGAGCTGGCTAGAGACGCTTGTTGGTTGAGGACCAGGTCCACCCCGGACTCTAGCGTCACCTTAAATAAGTAAGTATCAAGAGATCAACGAATACTCGCGTAATCAATACATTTGTGAAGATTGTAATAAGCTCTTGTAATGTTAGGATCTATCTGCGCTCAGAACATTTAAGGCAGACACTTCTGTGATACAGGAGATCAAGTGGATACGTTTTGGAGTTGTGAGTTTGTTCTACGAAATCGTCGACACTCTGACTTGAAGCTGATATGTAGTGGGCATCAAAGCCACATTCAAACACCTAAGCGTTGTTGGATGGAGATGATGCTTTGGCTATCTTTTTTTTAGTGCAAAATGCAAATTCTATTTTCTGATTTAGACTATTTCAAGTTTCGATTATAAGCTATAGCAGAGGTGGTCGTAAAAATGCTGGATAACAATCGAAAAAAAAACTTTGCTATGATGAACTGTATGCAGTATTCAAGCTTGAGATGTTTCGGGATCGAAATAATATCCATCATTTTTATAAAACAAGAGTGCCCTGCATAAATGGGATAAGTGCAGATTAGAGGTTAGTAGAAAAGCAAGGAGTAAAGTAGACTAGGGGTTAAATAAAAAAAGATATAGGAGCCAAGTGACTGTTCAATTTCATGTTAACTGTCTTTGCTGCGAAAACCCTAAGTTGTTCGGTGAAGAACGTCTCGGTTATTTCCCTTTTTGCACTTAAATTCTTCGATACATCATTTGTACACCAACTTACGCTTAAGCTAAAAATAAACTCTTAATTCTGAGTGAAAAAAAAACACTATTTCCTAAAGGTAGATGCAGTCGATTTAACTAAAACCCTAAAACCATTATTTCACACCCTCATGTCGAATGTATCTCGTGTAAATTTGCATTTTCATCCAATTGCACGATTCAAGGCGAAAAGAACACATGTTTCCCTCCAACCTACACACACACACACAAACACATCTAGTGCAAATGTTTGGATGGATTTTCAATCAAAAATGAAAAATTCTTCTTCGAGTAAACACACATGCAGTCATGCATTCAATCTCTCAATGTTTGTACAGGTACACTCTGTTGGTGAAAATATCTGAGTAAATCATCCAACAACAATTCTAGCTCTCAACAAACAACAAATTGAACAACTAGATTCATCTTTTCATTCTCTGACACCTGACAGGAAGATAATCAACTGGGTATTGAAAATCTAGGTGGATGAGATAAACCAACAACCCACCGAGTAGAGTGTAGTTGCACACTGATACATGTTCGTACACGAGGGTACATTATCGTCGTTGTCCTCTCGAATGAATGGTGCCTCCATTTCCTTTTGCACTAAAGTGTTTCCGAAACCTACAGGAAAACACATCACCTATATACATGTGCTCTTCCCTTCACCTACACTTCGAGGGTCATTTGTACCATTGAAGTGCTGTAAATTAAATCACGTTACGGTGATTGGGTGTATCCATCTATGACACAATAGAATTTCAAATACATACAATAGAGTGGGCGAAAAAATAAAGTATTTACCTCGAGATGTGCACAGGACTTTAAAAGGGGACCACCACCAACAACAAATACCCCCTACGTCACTATCAATTTGTCTCGATGTTAATTCAAAACGAGTTCATGGTGCTATTCCAGTTTCATCGCCCCCCAAGGGCTCTGTCCAATAGATAGAACGCACACGCATGAATGGCGATTAATTAAGCAAAATTTAGGTGAACCCCTAACTGACTGAAATTAGCTCTAGATATGTCGCAAATGGGTCGTCCTTCGTACCTCTGTCATAATTTCGACTCGAACCTTCCGTGTCTGTTGCAAGTATGCTTAAACTCATCCCATCGGGGTTCTATCTAGCACGGCGCGCGGCGGCAGTGGTGACGAAGGCAGTAAAACTTTCCCAGTGAATCATAAATTTTCTGCTCTAATTATTCCCTTACTGAATTGTCCTCGTTCTCTGCCGCTGCACAGCCACTTGTCGTCGCAGGTTATCCCTGTCTATGCGCGCCTTAACGCAGCCAAACTCATAGATATACACATTTGCACCAATCCTCGGGGGTAATTTACGAGTAAACCCTGCCAATGAGTAGGTATGTAGCGAGGGGACAAGAAGGCAGGAATTGTCAGAGTACCTTGAAATCCCTAGTGCTTGTGTCAACCCTCGATTTTAAATTTGTACAAACACACATACATATACATATGTATATGCCACAGTACAGTGGCATCTTCTTTCTCAATTTATATCTACAGAAACAGAGTTCTCCCCATGGGAGCGCATGAGGGCGTAATATGTGTCATTTCAAACCCTCCTTTCGCAGTGTATGTGTATGTGTATATGCGAACATAGAAATTTCAAATTCATTCACATGCTAAATAATAAAATACTTTTGATTTATACGATGAATCCTCTTCGGGTGCGGCGTGTGGACTCGTGATCGTGGCGTAGAAGGAGGCCGAGGAATGATGGAGAAATGTCTTTCATCTTTAATTTGCTTTCATCTTGATGAAGAGGCGGTGAAAAAGGGTTGCCGCATATGACGAAATGAAATTAAAAGTAAATTCAAGTGGAAGAAGAACAAGAATAGGAATGACTATGACAACGATAAAGACGACACAGACGACGAACACATTTCACTAACTTGTATGTGCAATTAAGTTGGGTTGTCATCGCTCATACCGTACCAAACCGGCTCTTTTCGGTGAAATTAAGTGAGCCCACGAGAACAGTGGGTGGGTGCTGGTAAAAATGTCGGTTTCATTTAAAATGTTTCCCTTGAGGTCGACCGAAATGTGCATTTTATTTGGTTTTTTGCAAATTAAAATTTCGAAATGGGAAAAGTAATGAAATTGTCTGGTATTTTCAGAATGCAATTGCTCAGAACAGAGAAGTGTTAACAATGTAGTAGATGCTTGAACACCTTTTCTTTTTGGAAAGGAAATTCTCGAGAGTCCTTACGTGTGGTGAGGGTTTTAAAAGTGTTTTCAATTAGTCAAAGATTGGAATTTCTTTCATTGTAACGTAACTTGATTGAAATTCTCCGAATTACGTTTATTTGAGGAAAGAAATCTGCATATGAGTTTGCTGTCCTGGTTAAAAAGTTATCAGTCACAGACTGTGTCGACTCCTGTGTGTCTTACAGTGCCACACAAGTTAAGTATGAAACCATTAGGATAAGCACTCCTAAAAGAACTGTTTTTTCTTATGTCCAAATGCATTTTATGATAAAGCTTTGGATTATCTTGTCCATATAACGAAGACTAAAAATGAAATCATGACAAGAATCTGTATGTCGATGGGATAAAAATGAATCCATTCTCTACCACAAAACTTTTATCTGGAAGATCCATCGAAAAATTTAAAAGCAATCCTACATTATAGCATTTGGACAACTTTTTGGATTTCTTTTGCTTGTACGTAAACGCTTTTGGAAAGATGCAGCTAAACACCCTACACTAGAAAATCAAGCAATGCAAAGGTTGTGGATGTAATCCTCAGGAAAGAATAATGAAGAACCTAAAATACTAGTAAAAGAAAGGGTTGAAGCTATTTGTGTAAGCCAGTGTACCATCGCAAAATATGGAACTGAAATTGGAAAGAAAGTTTGACAGTATGACAGTTCGAGAGAAAATTAGTTAAATTGAGACATGTGCATGTAAAGGGTCTTTCATTAAGCGCTTCAGATCTTTAAATTTAAATAAAACAAAGTGTGTGTGAGATATCATCGACATTTTTTATTCGTTTGAAAGGCCTATCGATGCCATTATGTATGGAATATAACATCGTTCAAATGTCCGCTGCGGCTTCTCTGGATGGCGCTCATTCGATGTGTCCAATTTTCCACTACTCTAGCGCATAAATCAGGATGAATTTTACCGATGGCGTGGGTTATGTTGGCTTTGAGGGCCGCTGTGGTTAATGGCTTATTCGCATAGACCTGCGACTTCAGAAAACCCCACAAGAAAAAGTCCAACGGGGTCAAATCGCACGATCTCGGTGGCCAGTTCACCATGCCCTCGAATCGCTCGTGCAGAATTTCCAATGTGGCGTGAGCTGTGTGGCACGTAGCGCTGTCCTGTTGAAACCACATATCGTTGGTGTCCATATCATCCAATTCAGGCCAAAAGAAGTTCGTAATCATCGACCTATAGGCCTGGCCAACGTCGTTCTCAAAGATATATGGACCGATGACGCCGCTGCCAGGCCAAAATCCACACCAAACAGTGACTTTTTCGGGATGCATTGGACGCTCTTGGATCTCAAGTGGATTGGTGAGATGAACAATATAATAGGCAGACCCGTGGGGACCCGTATAAGTGATACATGGACAATTTGAAAAATATCAAAGACACCGTAACAAAAGTTCGGAAGGTGCGTTCATCCCAACCGCGATAGAAACTATTGCAAGCAAGATATTGCCAGCTAAGTTGAAATACGACATCTCAATCTTTACGCAATCAGCTCTAGTGAAGCCTGATTGAATTAAATGCTCAAAGCAACATGAACAAGCTCATAGGATAAGAAAAATGCTAAGCTGATAAACTGGGATAAAGATGACAATTGCATTTTTAGTCGTGCTAGAATCCTTCCGCTGTGTTGGTAGGTAGTGAGAAGAAAAGTGAAAGATAAAAACCGACTCAGGATGCTAAAACACTTGTAGATACGAACAATTTTTAGAACATTTTGGAACGAATAAAACTACCTAGATGTTTGGAGCTTTTTTTGGTAGTGTTGTAGGGGCACTCACTTCATCTTTCGGTAATGAGAAATAGCTTTAGCTGTGGAAACGGCACAATTTTGCTGGCAGTAGCTGTTTACTGCTCTCATATCATACCGATTTTAGTCCACAACACTAATGTTTCATCCAAACCGTGTTTTCTAAGCTGTCAAGAATCGCATTGTCAAAAGTGTCTTTGAGATGAAAATGCCCATCCTGATTCTTTCCTGTCAAATGCTCACTTTCACAGAATTGTTCTCGTTGATAGCATTTTTGCATAATGTAGAGGGGATGCAATCGCAAAGGAACTTTGCGCACCTCCAGTTCAACCAGTTTTTCCATACGAAGACAGATTGATTGTTTGAGAGGCTTGTCAGATAGATAAGACAAGTTTACCCATACCAGGAGGGAAGCAATATATATTTTTAGGTCCCTTTGGATGCCACTCCTCTTTCATTCATTCATTCAATCGACTGTCTAAGAAAAAATTGCTTATAAAACTGAGAGATTTATGAAATACTAGCAATCCACCCGCGGCTTCGCACGCGTTGGAAATCTTTAAATAACGATAACTTTTTTTCCGACATCCGATTTTAATAAAATATAAGTCTATATGCTGCTGCAAATTATGCCCTATCCACCTGTGAAAACTACATGAAATACGTTAAGTAGTTTCGGAGATGTGCGCGAACAAACAAACAGACAGACAGAAAAGAATTTAAAAAATCGCTAATTTGTATTCTATTACTCTTCTTTAGTCACCCCCTTTCTTTTTTATTACTTTTTCTTCAATGTACAGACACACCGGGTTCTACTGTTTTATTATATGTATTGATTATATAAGGACATTTCCATTTTAAATATTCTAGAAACAAGAGCTGAGGACTGAAACAAGAGCTCTTGTTTTTTAACCTTTCCATTCTCAGTTGGGCATAACCAGGCGATACCTACACTATTATACCACTAACACTAGTTTGACACACCATCCATTTTGAAATGTCACCCCGTTTATGAATTCTATTAATATTTTGCGAAATGATTTATTGAAAAAAAAATACAAGCATACATCCTGTTGAAATTTCACATTTAAATTGCAATTCCTGTGCACTGTCATACGAAAACATAGTTCATAGTTCGGTAAAGTCATGTTCACCACACTAAATATTATTTATGATACGTCCTTATATAATGAAAATTGCATAAAACATAATAATAGCATGTGAATTATGACCCACCATAGTTATATCGAAATATTTAACTTTTAAATAAACATCACTCACATTCCTATCATCGGATGCTTCTATTGTGTAAGCTTGCGTAGGTTTATTAATTTCGCTTCCCATTGTACTGTGATAATTCCTTGACCATTATACCCTTCGCATTGATCAAATATCAATTTTTCGCCTCCACATCCTAATTCATTTTAAATGGACCAAATACTTTGTTGTGAGCCATTTTTCTTGTCATAACCAGATGATAAATTTCTCCCTCGAAAAACCGAAAAAAAAAACAGAAAAAAACTCAAAATCCACAATACACAGCACTGTACATACAACTGCGAGTGTATTGATCAATAAATAATAGGATTTGTGTTATATCCGCGTGAATTCGATTATTTTTCATTTGCGAAATTAATTTGAAATACCGTTCAATGCACATGTTTTGGACATTCAAGCAATTAAGTATTAGGGTGACGCTTAGCATTGAGAGTTGAATTTATGAAGCCTCTGGGGTTTTACGCAAACACTCGTGTATAATACATAGCACAAGAGAATAGTAGTAATTAGAATGTATTGTTTCGGTTATGACATTTAAATTGCGGAATCGATGGGTGGGGTGGGGATATCCTTTAAACCCATTTTAGAAATTAATTTAAGAGGTTATTTGATGTTGGGTATTGCATAAGATTGTAGAGAAACCGCCTGCAAATAATGATGTGCTAATTAGGATTAGGGTTGAGAAATAATTCAGTATTAATGTGGAAATGTACGATTGCATTTAGGATGTTTAAAGATTGAAAAACTAACTAAAATGGGTCGAAAAATATCTCAGGCGAGTCCACTGTTTCCAAGGCTAGATGGCACTTATGGATGAAAAGTTGTTCGGCAAAGAGCAGTTGTACTTTCAGGATGCTCCGACACTAGCTCCATTTCACCAAGAAGTCGCTTAATTGCCACGTTTGAGAAGGCGGTTTATGGACTTGATCACTACGTGACCAAACCATTGAAGTATAGATCGGTGCGTTCTGAGAATCTGCTGTCCAATATTGAATTTTAGTTATTTTAGCAATATCTTGAAGGAATCTCACTTACAAATTTAATGACTAAGGTGAGAGTACATGCTGTCTACCAAAAACCGATTCATCGAACACCGTCTATGTCAAAACCTAACAATTGACAGCTATAATTTTGAGGTAGTGAAGGAGTTTATCTACCTCGTGGCAAACATAAACTCCACAAATGACACCCTAGTGAAGATTCGATGAAGGATAACCTTAGGCAATCGCTGCTACTTTGGTGTGTCCAAACAAATAGGGTCCAAACTCTTAACTCGAAGGTCCAAAGTTATGCTCTACAAAACCCTAATCTTGCCAGTCCTGCTTTATGGAGCTGAATGCTGGACGATAAGTAAGACAGCGGAGCAGATCTTGGGATCCTTCGAAAGAAAAATTCTAGTCTGCGAGGAGGGCGAATAGATGAGAAGATACAACCGCGATTTCTACGAGGTGTACAAAGATGTGGATGTAGTCCGGAAGTCAAAAATCCGTCAACTGCAATGGCTCGGCCAAATCGAGCGAATGGACCAGAATACTCCAGCTAAGAGGATCTTCGAGTCCCAGCCAGGGTTCACGAAGAAGAGGATGACCGAACCTCCGGTTTAAAGATCAGGCAATCTCGGACGCCAGAAACCTAGGTCTAGTAAACTGGAAGCAGCGTGCCCCGGACCGTAAAGTATGGAAAACGGTATTAGTTCAGGCTCAAACCCTCCAAGGGTCGCTGCCCTGATAAGTAAGTAAGTAAGTTAGGTGAGACTTGGAACAAATACCGAGTAAAAGATCGACAATCCTAAGTTCGGCCTTCCTTATAACAGATCCAAAAAGATCTGTCGAAATGGATATAGCCTACAGTGAATAACAGGCCATTAGGAAACAAGCATCAAAAAAGTCATAGGTATAGAAGCAGATCTCTTCTCTAAGGAACTAGGACTAAGCCGCTCAATAAGACTCCTAAACCTTAGCAGCTTTTCCAGGCGGGGTTTCGAGTCCAATGCTTACAACATAACGGTAGGATATTACTGAATATTATTGATAGCCAAAACGTCTACAAAAGCAATAATTCCTTCACAGATAACAATGGAGCTTGTGAAGTGTTGTTGCAAAGACCTTAAGGTTCTTGGCATGCTAGGTCAGTTGTAACATTGGTACGACCGGACGGCACCAAGTAACTTAACCTCGTGGTGACAAAAAAAAACCTTGGGATCACAGTGCGTCTTCATAAACTTTAGTGTGTTAATACTGATATTTATTCTTAGATGCATTCTAAAATACCGCTCCTGGACATTGAACTTTGAACCTAAGCAGGTCTTTCTTAAATCGATTGCCCTTTTTAGCTCAAATACAGCTCAGGAGTACATGCTTTGCAGTGTTTAAATAAAAGTCCTTAGCATCCTTATTCTAAACAAAATTCAAAGTACTGGGGGCGTTCTCCGAAGTCTTATAAAATTCAACAACTCATTCGTATAATTTTAAATATCTATCCGTTTGAAGTATACCCACTAAGACTATGTAGCCCATAATCTCCTTTCACACTAAGGAAATTATAACATTATTAATAAAAATGCATATCACTAAAGCTATTTCTGGAATACTTCCCTGGACCATATATGCAAATTAAGCTGACACCCAACTAAGTTTGTGTTGCACTTCAATATTGGAAATCTAAATTTAAGTGTCCTCCTTCACTCGAACTATAATTAAAGTGGGAGGTTCTCTCATCTAGGACACTTACTGGTTTTGAAGATG
The DNA here is from genome assembly GCA_951813785.1 of Criorhina ranunculi. Classification (NCBI taxonomy): domain Eukaryota; kingdom Metazoa; phylum Arthropoda; class Insecta; order Diptera; family Syrphidae; genus Criorhina; species Criorhina ranunculi. The sequence continues at coordinate 53,793,211 of OX638383.1, forward strand.
ACACGGCATTTACTAAAAATACATATCCATACATGTATGTATACCTGGACATCGTAGTGGTCTTGCCAACATTGCATATAGGCTATCGTTGCCACAACCCCCTATACTTAAGTTAAACAGCATCGCGTTTTTTTTTTATTCCATCTCTACTTGACTGATAAAAATACCCTTTTAAAGGAAACCAGGGAAAAAGATGGCCTCCACGAGATTAGGTTAAGTACATACATGTGTGTTTGGTGCTTTCGCTCTCTGGTGCAACCGAGTGCCCCATTAGGAAAATGTGAAAAGCTGTCATCATCACTATCACCATCATCGTCATCATTACGATAACCATTAGCATCGGCGACATTGTCATCTGCATCAGCAGTTCCTCTGCGATGTGACACCTACCCACACCACCACCCATCATAGCCTGTTGACATTTATGCACTTATACAATGCAAATGCATAGTATGTGTAGGTTTCTTACACGCGTACATGTATACAACTAACTGCTCTACATGATTATCATTTAAAAAAAAAAAAATGTAATTACTGTTGGCAGTAGCCTCGTTAATTTAATACGGTTCTGTCAAGTGTGTTACGTGCTTGTGGATTCAGGGAATTGTATTCCTCTTTGGTGTCTCAGATTCTCCTAATAAGGTTAAGATGTTGCACTTTGTCTTCGATGTGCTAAAACGGAAGACACCACAAAAGTAAACAAAAAAAAAGGATTGTGGAGACTCATCGAGCGGTCATCCGAATTGATTGCAAATTTTCAGTTTTCTTTGTTACGAGACTGGAGAGGAGAAAAGCTGTTGAGAAACTTTCCGATAGAGATCCTTAAAAAAAAAAATTCCATGAAATAAGGTTTTTCTGTGAGAAAGAACTGTGAGAGATAGGAAAACTTTTCTTGTGTCTTCAATGTTCATTGTTCATTATTTCTAATTCAATGGTTTGGAGGGTAGTAATGTCTTTTTCAAAACAAAACATGCCCAGATAGTATTCTAATTGGGATTTTTTAAGTTTAAAATGAGTTTGGGCAAGGTTAAGAAACTTTATAAAAATGTCAGGACTTTCATTAGATCCTTATCAGTGTTGTAGTTTGACAGCTGTTCCAAACTGTCTTTAAAAAAAAAGTCTGTCAACAATAAGTTGAAAGTTTGTCTCAACATTAATGTCTATCTTGGGCTTGGTTGTATTCTGTAGAAATAACTAGTAACCAGGAGAACGGTTTTCATGACGACATGTACACTAGTGATTTTATGGCATATCTCAACGAAAAGTGGAACTACATTGTTGTGAAATTTTGTGATGTTTGGTTTTCCATAAGCATTTGACGGAGTTCTTATTGATCAGAGCTTGATTGATTAAAGAAGCTTTGAACGGCTATTAATGAACTCTACTGCAAAGGCATACCACTGGCAGTAGGGTGTTTATATAGCTTGAAAGTGTTGATCGTACCAATGACATCGCGATGTTTGAAAGAAATACTGTGAATTATAAGAAATGGCAACAGTAACCAATAATTCTCCCCAGTCATTCTGGACACCAAACTCAAAGCAAAAAGACTGAAACTAAATAACTACACCAACACTAGCGTTGTGTGAATAGCATCATAAGGGTATTCATAACCCCTTTAGCGCTGGTGAATACTAAAAAAGAAACAAAACATTCTACATAGAATTCAAAAATGAGCGTTGAGACTTTTTTTTTATTGTAAACAAACATTGGTCTGGTGCCCCAAAACATGGTTTGAATACTTTTCAGTTCACCCTCAAGCTTTATTCCGGACGTACTGCCAAATATAGGCATTCCTTCCTAAGTCGTACAATAAGACTGTGAAATGAAATACATAGCTCTGTGATTCCTCATCACCGCAGCCTTTGTCTTGGGTCATCTCAATTTTATATGTAAGATGGCTTTAGTTTTCGCCTAAAAGTTTTCAACTTGATGTCCATGAAAGGCCCACTTCCTGCGAATAACGAAGATTTGAGATATTTTGACTTTTATACATACTTTCGCGAAAAAGGCATAAGTTAGGCATAAGTTGTGGGTAGTCTAGGTCCACTAAGGAATCCAATTAGGGCTCTAAGGTTCTTTGTAATGGTATGGGGAATAGACGCTTTGAGCATGCTTATCCTGGTGTGTTGAGTCAGGCTTCTCTGGATTTTTGCGTGCTAAGACCTTTTGCATGTATTTATTGCGAGAAGTGATTTGCTTGCCACACAGAAGAGTTCGAGTCGAACGAATGCTGTCGACGTGCCATCTTTTGCCATTGGCTGCAAATTCACTATATGCAGGAGTCCAGTGAAGGATGACCATGTTGTTCCTAGCTAGCACCCAAATCACATTCGGTTTTCCAGGACGAGCTTAGATTTGATGATAGGCGAGTCAAATGCTTTTACGGCAGTTTGAATGCCTCAGAAGGTAAATATGGTTTTCCCCAAGGTATGAAAGACTTGATTATGTCTAAGTTTGTTCGACAAGAAGACTGATCAACTCATAAGATATAACTTCTCTTTTTAACACCACCTGCTATGCACATGAAACCCAACCTTGTTTTATTAGAAATTAGCCACATCTGTTACAACAAGTTTATAAATTTATAATTTTCAACACTTACTAACCTCTTATAACGTAAATTGTCATTTATTGTTTCGTCTCAGTTTTCCGACCCAAAAAAATGAATTAATGTCAAGGGAGCAACAAGGATACCGCGAAGTAAGAAAAACTCATTAAATTACAAAATTGTATTGTTGGAAAATAATTCTTCCATCTCGTTCCTTCTTCGTTGCAGGAAACAACATATTTATAGGCGAAATAACATAAAACACCTTCTACTCTCTTTCTGTCTCAACCATTTGGCAAGCGACATTTTTGGCATACTTATACCTTCTTCCACTTCAGTAAATAAATCGTAAAATTTTAGTTACCCTAGTCAACCGTTTGAGTTTGCTTCTGCACCCGCACTATCTCCAAAACAGGAGACGAATAACAATACAAAAATGATAGCAGCGACAGACGAAAAACCTTTCACAAGGACACCTTCATTTCGCGCTCCGTTCATTTCAAAAATTCTAATTGCGTTCTTATTAAATACCCAAACAATACACCAGCGACAAATGGCGTCCGGCACGGCGCTTATGAAAATTATTGCCTTTTACCGAAAAGCAAAAAATTTTTTTTTAAAAAATAGTTGCCAAGAGTGGCCAAAAGGACAATTCAATGGACCTAACGAATCTTCATAAAAAAAAAGAAAAAGCAGAGAAAATGAATAATATTCAATGGTACGTCCTCTAACAATGGATTGCCTTAAGAAAAGAAACTGTTTTTATATGCACGCTGAAGAAAAGGACGAGTCGGAACAAAAAGGACAAGGAAAGGTATAAATTGTCAAAAAATTAAACAGCCTCAGGAGAATGAAAGACCTTCTTTCTCTGGTGCAAATAATTACCTTAATTTTTTTTTTGTTTTACTTCTTAATTAACGCTTTGAATTTTAAGGACACCTTTGAGGAAACACGTGGACGCCAAAATAAGAGGATGAAACGATGCATAAAAAAAGGAACATAAATTTGAAGAGGCATAAAGGTCCTCTCTCACTGGAATAGTTAAAAACTATTTCACTCGTATTGGAGTTGGTGGTGATAATAAAAAAAGAAGTCCTCTTTAACCAATTTACAACCTAACTACTACAACTACTATTATCCTTAAACGCAAGGAGAGCGCACTGTTCTATAAAAAGATACATACACTTACGATGTTGTTATAGACACACTGAAGATGGCTTCGGCACTATAACCAAATGGAATGAGAATAAACAACAAGTAAGCTTTTTGGTAGATTCCAGGATTAGTGCTTGTATCCTATATGAGATCGCTATTATACTGTGAGTGAAGGTGTATGCTGGTGAGGCACTTTCCAGAAATTGGGAGAAAATTTATGAAGACGAAGTTAGTTTATGCTGGCTGCCATCGTTGTCGGTCGGTTGTAACCAAATGAGGGAGTACCTACTGTGTGCAGCTGTGTAATATGCAAACCCTCCCACGCACAGTAGAGGTAATAAAAATTCGATCATGTAATTTAAAATTTTTACTCTAGTGGTACACTCTAGCGGAAATTGGTAGTAAATTAAATTGCTTTTTCCTCAAGCAAAGAAAAACATCTCTAGGATTTAGGTTGATTGAAGCCAAAGTGGTTTTAGTGAAAATTGGTCGCGGTTTTATGACTTAATTGAAAAGCCAAAGGTGTAAAAGAGGTGTTAAAGTAAAACACCGTACACTCTGCTGAACTTTATGTCGATTTTAATGGCTTAAAACGAATTTGCCGTCTATATCCATAAGAAGGATTAAGTTTTAATGGACACACTTCGGTAGCTGCATAAAAAATTTACATGTTTACGGTATTTCAGTTCGAAAATGATTGTAAAAATTTAAATTTCAAAAAAAACGAAAACTATTTGGTTATGGCAACCTATCTTCTGCAGAAGATTGTTCCTTCCTTTTCCATTTTTTAGTTGGCAATAAAGTTAAAATTCGTCCATATAGTTTCGGAATAGGTACTGCGGCACAGGGTACTAGTACTGAGCTGAAGGGGATGATATCTCATCTGAATTCATTGCGCTTTTTATAGAATTTTCGAAGTTTTACATGCTCACCCACGTAAGGATCGACAGAAATGATGAAAAAAAAAGAAGAAAAGTGGAACGAAGAATATAAAATGTACTTTCATATCGCGTTCAAATTGCCATTATTTATTTTTATGGACAGCGAAGGATGCTTGATCTTCATACATTGTAACGTAAAAGAAGTTCAAAAAGACCTTTTTCGAAAATAAAATTAGTTTGCTTGAAAACCCTGCTATAGTGATTGTATCTACAGTGATCTATGTTTCATTCGCTCTTTTGCTCGGAAGTTTGTTAAAATTTGATACCGAAACGGTGTATCTTACTTTTGAGATCGAAATCTTATGTGTAGGCTTGCAGAATTAATGAAGTTATCGGCTTCTGATTTGATTTGGGAAATTTAAAAACTAATTGCTATGACAAGGTCCTTGTGTTTAGTCAGATTTGACAGACCCTCTTAGAGTACACAAGCGGTCTGAAGGAAAATGCTTCACCAATTTACATTTTTTCTTTATAATTCCCTCACTCTCAAGGGGTTGTGAAAGTCCTTATTGTGCTATTATGTAAAGTAGCTTTTTCAACTAAATATTAGAGAAATGAATGCGAATTTTCCAGGTCAACACTTTGAGTACTATTTCCCAGTCAGTACAACAACTTGATATCGCAGATGATATTGACATCATCGGCACCTGCATGAAACGAGTAGTCACTGGCGCCTTCGTAAAATGGGCTTGGTAGTAAATAAAAATAAGACAAAGTATCATATACTCTGCTGCCTACGAACAACGAGATAAAACATCCACGTCTTGGCCATTACTTTACAATGGTCAACTATAACTTTGTGGTGAAGAAGGTGGTGAAGAAATTCGTCTACATAAACTTTGCTATTAATTCTTTCAAAGTATAACAGCACTCGGCAATCGCTGTCACCTTGGCTTTGGATGAAAATTTGCAGTAAGGCCCTGAAAATGAGCCACTATACAAGACCCTCATCATCCCGGCCAAAAGCGTATAGAAGTGCACTTGGAATTTTCGAGGGAAAAGTTCGATGTCTTAATTAGTCCTATCTGCCTTGTCGGTATATGGAGGAGATTCAACCATAAGCTATACGAGCTGTATAGCAACATCAACCTGATAAAAAATACGACTACAATGATTAAGGTAGCTAGGTCATGCAGGGCGGATGTTCAACGATACTTCACCCCTGATGACTATGCAGATGAAGACGACGTTTTCTTCGCTGGTGTACGCAAGTGGGAGGAGACCTCAACTGACTCTATGTACAGAACTGTATAACACTGGCTAAGGATTGTGTTAGTTTGTTGGTTGAGACTCTGGTTAACTCTAAACTGCAGTGCCACCTATGTAGGTAAGTAGGTATCTATGGCTGATAGGTAACAATTATTAGATGAACATAAATACATCAACGTTTTGTAATTATTTGAAAATTCACGCACAGAAATATAGTAAAAGATACAACATTTTGAAATTTAAAACAATGAAATATGTACATCAAAACATCTTTTCAAGAATAGCTTACCCAATGATGAAATATCTGAAAAAATAAAATAAAATTTATATAAATGATTTGCAGCATTTGAAATTTGAAAATGGTTAAAAAGTTGACATGGAGCAGCAATAAACTTAGTTGGAGGAAGGAAGGCTGTGATGGCTATCAACATATAACCTATCAAAAGCCTTGGGTCCAAAATGAGACATTCACCATAGAATAGTAGATTGATTTTAATTGACGGGAGTCTGCTTCAACGGCCTGTTCGATAACAGCGACTGAAAATAATCACAAAATTTCATGGAAACAATAGCGCTTCAAATGCCTTTTTATCGTGTACCTAACGTCTGCATTTGGGCCACACGAAGATAGCTCCTATCAAGTTCCTCAACTTTATATTGAGATCTAATTTCTTAGGCTCGAGGCAAGGGTGGACGAAAATAAGTAGAGAAGTATGTATCACTTGTGAGGTGCAGTCGAAAAGAGCTTAGGGTTCTTGGAACACAGCACAAGGTAAAGCTCTGCTGGGTCTCTGGGCATGAGGGCATACCAGGGAATGAGAATGCTGACGAACTGGCTAGAGAGGGCCCGGCACTAAGTATAGAACAAGCCGACCTCGCGGTGAATATCCCGCCTTGCTTATTGAAGCTCGAAGCAGGGAACAGAGGCAAATATCAGATAGTCCTTCCATCACAAGGATGTTATAGCCTGTATTTGATAAGGCTAGGACCGCCAAACTTATACAAAAGGATAGGAAATCCCTCTTCACCCTTGTTAGTGTGATAACGGGTCATAACACTCTACGGTACCACATGAAGAAACTCCGTATCATGGCAGAAGACCTGTGTAGAGACTGCGGAGACGAGGAAGTCCATGAGGATACAACCCACTTCCTATGCCACTGCCCCGGCCTGTACCATCTAAGATGCAAATTCCTCGGGCGACATTTCTTCCGGGATCTCGAGGAACTGTCTGGTAAACCGGTGAACGATCTGAACGGCTTCATCAAATCCACGGGATGGTTTGTACCACTAACGCAGTAAGTAGTTACTATTACACTTTTTATGCGGGTAACGTTTAAGGGTAAGATTTTCCCCTATGGGTAGCACAATGGGTCTTAGAGACCTGAGTGTGGCGCAGAGGAACTTCTCTTCGCCGGCCCACAAAGCTAACCTAACCTATGTATCACTACTGGCAGCTTAAATGACCCTTTCATTCGAATTCACTTGAGACTGACAGTAACTTGGTGCTTGAGCTTGACAAAATCTGCTAGGTTGATAATTAATTTCCACGAATATACGATCTTGTGTGTGTTTTACTGTTCAAAGGACAGAACGCGACTAGTATATTTTTGTATTATGTTGCTTAATACAGATAATTCCCTAAGGTTAACTACAGAGCATACTCCTTAATTTTCCACAGAGGTTATATAAAACTTGACTCACTGATGATCAAACATTTTATTTCCACTGAGAGCTTTGAGTTTTGTCATTTGAAATGTTTCGTTCAATTCTTCAGAAACCCACATCACATACACGAGTATAAAAATTGAAATTTATCGTGACCATTACATGAAACATTCCCAGATGCTGTACTAAGCTGATCCCTAAAGCAAACCAACATACATGTCTTTCACTCATAAGTTCCGTCGTTCCGATACTCAAACAAAAGATTGAATGATTTAGAGAGATCCCAATAGGAAGACAGAGAGAAAAATCCGCTTTTCATTTCCTAACAAGGACTCTTAAACAACAATTCAATCGATCTGTTCACTCATCCAATATGCAAAATCCACTATGTCCATGCCATGAAATGGATTCTCAAGTACTTCTTCCATCGTACACGGGCATATACACACATTTCCGTCCGATGAGTAACTTGAGAAAACCCCTCTGGTCCCGCTCTCTCGGGACAATGAAATCACAAGCGTCACTAGGAAAAACCAACTCACAATTTCCATGACGAAGCGCTTAGTTTCATCCAACACCCTAGCGCCAAACTCAATTCTTAACACGTGGAACTTTATTAACCACTTGACTGTGTGAATGAAATCGTGGAGCGACTTATCGGGCCAGGTTGCATGATTGTCTGCTGATAGGCTCAAGTTGCGTACAAATCTGCTGTGGTTACCTTATACGCGCGAGAGCCTTGTGTTGGAATTTAATTAATTTTCTCGTTTACTCCTGCATCTATTGAAAGAATGCTCACAGATGTACGATTAAGAATCACCTTTAGCAAGGGTTAACGGACAGCGATAAGCACTGCAAATGAAATAGGCCGAGATTATAACTCACAAGGAAATCCTTTTTCGAACCCTATTCAGTTCGTAAATCTACAATTGAGAATTTCCCTCTGGAAGTATCTATTGCCTCGGCTAAAGTGAAAATGGAAAATTATCGATTACGTACGACAAGGACCATTCACCGTCGGATTGGGCAACATTCGAGTGTCATCAACTTTTAGCAATTGTCATTGAACTGAAGAGCCATAGAACGAGAGGATGATGCTGATGCTACGGTGAGAACTAAATCAGTCGTCGTCCTGTCTGACTGTTGTTGAAATTGGAAATTTTACACACAATTTGGTGTAAGTGTCCTTTGTCGAAGAGTACCAGTACCCAAAAATTGAGCGATAATTGTGCGAACTACACTCTTACAGAAAAAATGTGGATAAGGAGAGCAATTGAATGACTCGTACATTAATTGCATGGGACAAAAGATGATCACTGTAATAGAGAGAGAGAAGGAAAATAAAAGATTGAAGCTCACCTGGAATATTGGCAAATGTGGTTTTTGCTAGAATCACAAAAACAAGAAATACCAGCTCCAAGGACTTGAAGAGTTGTGTTAAATTTTGCGTTGTTCGAGATATGATTGAATTGTTTTTACTGTAATTTGTTGTTGTTGTGGCGAACGATGATCGCGACCGGCTTAATGCCTGACACCACCGGTAAGACCCAGGGTCCGCACACACGCCCATGCCTCTGGTCCCATAGTCAATGCCGCTAACGGATCGTCCTCATTGCAGCGGCGTCACCTAAAATGACAATAAAAAAAAATAAAAATTATTATAAGAGTGTCTGAAGTAATTTAACGTCATGTAATGTAACGTAATGTAAAGTTCTATTCAAGATGAGGGTGACTGGAGAGGAAATACAACAAGCTTGATTCCACAAAGCTGAGACCTTTATTAGGTCACGGAACGATTACTTTGAATGACTATGCAACCAATTCATTCGCCAAGGAGAACAGCGTTCACTTGTTGGTTCACGATCACAAAATATCCTCAAAGACAATCAAAACATTGATAGGTGACAGTAGTTAAGGATCTAATCAATGTCACATATTCAGTTTTCGACTAACTACTAGTCCTAGGCTACAATTTATTTATTGTCCTGATAATTTGGAATAGTTACACTAAAGTTCGTCTTAAAGAATACGTAGCTTGTATTTAAGGTCTCTTAAAGTCATAGGAAAACTTATTTAAACCACGCTGTCGCAGTAGTCCGTTAAAGTGGCTTAACTGAAACTCTGTTTAAGCACAAAGATTTGAATAACCACAAAAAGGTTGTAGTGTAGCATTATTAGAAGACAGCAATCTGCATTGTTGGGCGTTTTGCAAAGAAGCAAGAGTCTTAAGCAGATACTAAGTCAATCTTATCTTCTTTTAAGTAACGATTCTTGGCATTAGCATCTTTGCTTTCCTTTCTTCTCCAAAACACAAAAGCCATTAAGTTTTAAGGGAATCCTGACATTAATTTCTTAGGATTTAACATTCTAAGTCTTTCGACATCACTCAAGTGCTTTTCGCCTGTTCTTTAATGCCCTAATGCACAATTTCCTAATATAACTCTTAATGTACCTTCAAATTCAGACAATTCCACTCCATTACCAATCAAATTAAGGACATTTCCTAAAATGAAGGATATATCCGATCTGCTTGATGCCTTTTAACATTTTCGGTATATGAGCACCAACTTCTACCTCATCCGTTTCCCATTACATTTTACGTTATTGAGTTACCTTTTGTTTTACTAGTTCATTGCAGAAATTTAATTTAAAATCAACCACAAATCGGATCCTACAGTAACCGCAAAGGATGTATGAGTATGTGTATAAACGCGAATAACTTACCGACACCAGATCGTCAATTCAATACACAAACACATACAGAGTTACAAACAGCCTCTGGGAAATTAATCTCGGTTGAGATTATTTGATTTCCATTTCCGTTTGCATCACTCTGACAGAATGTCCATCCGACCATGGTTTGTGTGTCGAACATACTCCTATGTGTGTATACGCAGGAATAATAGGTGAAAATGTAAGGATACCATTCCACTTGCTGCACTGGATCAAGTTAATTTTTTCATTTTTTTTTTGTTGAAATTCTCACTAGAGACCACAAAAGGAATGCCATTGTCCTAGTTCGAATTTTCTCTCTTTTGTAACTGTGGTTGGTAATGTAAACAGTAACATGACGTGTGCATATATACTGCAATTTGGGATAGAATTGAAGGACCCTATGGAAATTTAGATATATACTTGACGCCCGTGAAGTGCCACATATCATTGAACAGCAATCAATTGAAATGGGATTGCAAATCATGAGGAAGTAAGGATACTTTGAATATGATTAGGATGGTTGTCGTTACAATGGTGGTTAGATTATACGTATGCGGAAACATAGGAATCGAGTGAAATTTTTGTACAAAAGACCTAGGGAAAGAGAATATGTATTTTGCTTATTTGTTTATGCAAGGAGAACAAAGCCATAAATTGGAGTTGGCCAGAAAGTGTTAGTTTAAAAGTACGTACAACTCGAAATATGTTTAAATTGGACGTCGAGTATTTATAAATAAAATTAAGTCCAAGAACTGATACCACTACATGAAGTTCTTCTTCTCTTCAGGACAAACGTTGAATTTTAATTATCACCTTTCTGGATAAATTTCCGCATCATTGACATCTCGATTGTGAGTTTATATGATGACTTTGATTTTTTAACGTTAACATTTCCTGTTTCTCATCATATTTCCCTAAATGACTCCTTAATCGCTCTTTTTGTAGTTCATCTCTTGGATCTTGCCATAGGGCACATAGAAAGGTTTCAATTAAACTCGCTTACGACTGGCATATTGAAATCGGCTGTTAAAATATTTTTCCTTCCAGCAATTAAGCGATTAAGTATTCGACACCATTCACTCATACAGAGTTCATTTCCTTTTTTTTTTTTCTCTAACTGACGAGTCATCAAGGACATAAACGGTAAATCTAAGGGGGGAAAAAACACTAAAGAATAAATAATTAAGTTGATTTTAGCGCCGTGTAATTTCTCAGCCAAAGTTCTCCCCTTTCACTCCAGGAAAGAAAAAATAAAAATGAATGAGACCAACAAGGATATACGTATACATATATACATATTTTTTTTTTTGCTTTATGGTGAACTTCATTACGTATTACATTCATACGTGTGCATGAATAATCTCCCCTTTCATATTTAACTCTCTAAAAAAAGGAGCGACAATGACAAAGATTAAATAACCTAAAGAATATAAGGGACATGGATATGTGAAGTCGCTGCAAAAATGAATGAATGAAAAGAACAAAGAAAAAAAGGATTTGTAAAAGAACAAACAAATTGCAGGAGTAATTAAACAAACGCGAAGTGAACGGTTGTAAGTTTTGCTTTTGTAATTAAATGAACAGGATTTACATGTGTGAGTAGTCAAAAAGGATTTTGGTATTAATTCCGAATTCTTTTATATTTCAAATGAATCCATTCGCACATATGCCCCTTTTAGTGTGTGCACTTTGTGAATTATGTCGCACGTAAATGGATTAAATTTATAACAGATTTTTTGCTTATCCTCGTTGAAATTCAGTTTACATTTTTCGAAGATATCTCTCGTCGGAAATAAGTAGGATTCATTCTGCTAAGCAACGCTACTATTATGATGAACGATTCATGTGTATTCCTAATGCCGAGTTTTTTATTCACGTCTTTGAAAAAAGTCTTACTTTCCCGTGGGTAGTTCTAAAATAACTTTTGGAAAGAATCTTCAAATTTCTTTTGGAGAATTAAAGGTTAAAATTAGGAACCAACGCCGTCTGTAAATATGTACGTTGCTCAAATTTAACTTCAAGCATTTTTTAAACTTAGCTACATGTCCTTTTAAAAATCCTCGAACCATAGATAATAAGAAACTTACTTTCATGCTTGTAACTTGAGTATCTACTTCAAAAATAAAAGTGAAAGCTGAATTTATCCATGTACCCTCAAAATAGGGAATATATTCTTTGGATAATGGATTTTAGAAACCTCACCTCATCAGAGTTGTAAATAAATTTTTGGTCCAGATAGCACCTAGGGCGGCCACACTTAACACAAAAAAAAAAAAAAAGGCAGTCAGTCCTCAAGCGTTCAACATAAATGAAAATGACAAGAAAAAAAATTTCATTTTTTTTTTAAAATGACCACTTTATCTCTCTTCTGTCTCTATTTACACCGAGGCTTACTTAACTCCCACCCCATATCACCAAAGACCCGAAGTGCACTAATACACCCGAGGGATAATATGTTCCAAGAAACAAGATCCTTGCTAAAGTACGATAAAAAAAAAAAACCGAAACATACACTTCGTCGTTTATAATTTTGTTGTTTGGCTATGTGTGTGCTTGTGTGACTTTTTAAGGATCTGCAACAATCCCATGCCAACAGACTAAAGAAAACTTTTTTTCATCTTCTTCATAGATTTATTCTTGTTTTTTTGTTTTTTTTTTTTTGTCCAAGGACATTGGCACGAGTGGGTGAGACGGTAGGGAAAATTAATGGGAAATCTTGCAGAGCAGAAAATTGCTCCACGGAGAGGGCCAATTTTATTACCGTAATAAATTACTATGAACCAATACACTTATTACACACTGATGGTGACCTTCTTTTAAGGACATGAAACACACACATACACTTTTATATATATCGCGTATAGACACGGCAATATTATAATCCTGCCGCTGGCATTTATTTATTTATTATTTTTTTTATTTTTTGTTCTAGTCTAAGTACATTGCTGTAACCTTATTTTTTGCTGGCAGCGTATAGCAACGCATCATACACTCCATTGGAGTTGGATATCCCTGCTATTGGAGGATCTATGTATATATAGAACATCGAGGAAGAGGGAGAATATCCAATTCTATCGAAGCGAGACTTTACATGCCAATTTGAAGTTGTTTATTAGTTCGGTTGCGTTAAGACAAGGTGAACGAGCGAGCGGATAAAAAAGAACCAAAACTTACCAAACATTATAGATACGAGTACATTGGTATCGCAGAGTACGTACTATGCGAGTGTGTGTGCAAGGACTCTCTGCTGATTTATGGTTAAAACTCCGATTTATAACATGTAATCGAAAAAGTTTCGTTTTGAAAACATTTTTCCCCTTCTTTTTGTGAATGTTGGTTCATGAACTTTTCATGTACATTCTGGAAGAAGGATAAATTATGGTGTGTGGCTGTTGAGATGATGGGTTTTTTGGTAGAAGAGAGCCGCCTCGGGTGCAGTTTTTGCATGCAGATTTCTTAGTTTTTCTTTACTATTCAATGCAAAATGTTGTATGTGTGTGTGTGTGTGTGTTGTCTGTGTGCATTGATCCTTTCTCTGATAGAAACGTGCACAGTGAAGTTTTTTTTTATGTTCGTCTACGATTGGTTCATGTCTGCAGGCGAAAGAACTGGGCAGAGTAACTTTATCGAGTGCCATTGAAGTTGTTTGCTATTTTCCATATCCATGAAATGTGTACGAAATAGAGATCCTATTACTTATAGTTGACGTATAATATAGTCTTGTTAGTGACAAGTGTTCACTTGTACAGTTGGTTCTATGGTGAAGAGTTAAAATGCCTTTGAGCGATGTGGTTTCAGTATTTTTGGGTGTGAAGGATTTTGTTACTAAAGAAAATAATACAGATGTGACATAGAAATTGCCAATTTAAGTTAATGACCTCGCAAGTAAGGATCTTTAAGAGCGAGACCTGAGTGTGTGCAAAACTAACGAAATTATTAAAGCTCAAAAATGTATGTTTACGTCAACTAGATAGATCGTTTATATGACCCTAAAGCAGCACAACTGTAGACTTTGCAAGGGATTTCCTGAAATTCGAGGTCATTCCGAAGCGTGATGCGTCTTCAAACTTGCAAAAAGAACTTAGTCATGCTCCACTAGCCAAAGATAGAGAATCCGCCATCAGGAACCATTGTTCCTCAGCCCATTTAACAGTGGGTTGGTCTATGAAGTAAGATCGGTTAAATGCGTTTCGTTCCTATCTATCAGCCGGTCAGCCAGTGTCCACGTCCACTCTTATCGCAAGACACATGGCAAAGATTAGTGCACATTTACAGAGATGTTGTCAACAATGCGGCTCTAACTACCAGAGATGCCGCCGGACAGATAGCATAGATCGCCCTTCTAGATGATCATTGTTTTACATATATGTGTAGAACAAAATGGTCCTTATATCTATGGTCCAGAGGAGCTTTTAACGCTTGTGCTGCAGCGATACATCTTACCATTTTGTGTACCAACTCGTCAGGATAAGAAGAGGCTAAGACAATTCTGAAAAAAGTAACTTTAACCTCAACCTTGACACAAAACGCTTCTTTAAAATGATATTAATTCCACAATCATTTTCCAGACATACAAGTGCGCTTCCTCAAACAATTTCCATACTTACATTCCAAGACGTTTCCGTCGCGGTCACAAAAGAAATCGATGTTTGCCAATATTCAATTTGAATTCATTTCACTTAACTTAACACAATTCCTTTAGTCTGTCTGAGTGTCTGTCTCTTCTAACATTTGTTGCACTTTGAGGAGATGTCTTCCACGATGTTAGATAATGATGATATTCTTTATCCTTTTGAGCACTGAATTGCGTGCACATATTTGGCATAACTTTCATTGAGTGCCATCAACTGTTTCGAATAACTCGGGTGTTGAAAGTTTCTTTCATTGCTAAGTGATTCTGTCTTCGTTTCGTTTTTTCTGTACTTTTCAAATGAGTGAAAATGTTGCAAGTGAATCCTTTCTTGAAGATTGTTTCCTTTCAATTGTAATCCTTTCTACTTTCGAAATCCGCCAAAGCCTTCTCACACTTGACAAGGCATTGAAATATCCTTTATTCTTTAAACAACCATCCATACCCGTTGCTGCGCCACCAACATTCGAAGCACTTTGCCAAAGGAATGCAGACAAATGGAAGGATAAAAAAAGAAAACATCGCTGAAATTTCCTGTAAGATTGCAATTTCCTTTTTATTTCGTTGTGTGCCGTCTGATTTTTACCAATCGTTCGGGAGTACGAGTATTTTTGCTTTAGCCACGTCGTCGTCGTTGTCCCCGATCAATTTCTTTAATTAAATCCGTCGATTTTCAAAGTGCATTCGTGCATTATCCTTTGGGGAAACTTAAAAAAAAAAAAAAATCTAAAATAAATACGGTTCTGTTTTTCTTTTTTTAAATCACACATATGGTGTACAACGACACAGGATGTGAAATGTTTAAAAATTTCAATTTTATAATTGAAAATTTCAAAGCTTTGTACGAGCATATCGTTAGATCCAGCAGCCAGGATGCTCATTGTTTTTGCATTTTTCTTATTTTCCATTCTCAAAGGAATGAAACGTACCAGCGGCGGTAGATACTTCGAAGATATGTCCTTTAAAACGATTCCAATTGATGATTAATTGCAGCTTGAACGATACTCTGTACTCAGTTTTTCCATTTTATTTTTCTATTCTCTTTCTTCAATATCCTTCCAGCGGGCATGTGATATGGTAAAAAAAAAAAAGAAAAAGGAAAAAATCCAAATGCCAGTTTGAAAATTGATGACGACCTCAGGTTTTCATTTATTTTCAACACTCCTGAGGTCCTAGGCATGTATGTTGCTACCATTCGATTTCACATTCCTTGCTTTATATCTATGTGTTTATATATTGTGTTGTGTGAAAAACGTATTGTTCTTGTCAGCATTATCCTTTCTTCAGCAATCGTTGTTTGTTTTTCTTTTTTTTGTATTCCACAGTTTTACTGAAAGAAAGCACTTTGAACAATTAAAAAAAAAAAAAATATTCGAAGCAGTTGTGCGCTGTCATTGTATCCAGAAGGGTGGGGTGTATCGATAAATTCAACCTGGCGTAACAACAGTGTTAATCCTGCAGGTATATGAGTATCTTCAGCTTGGTCTATTCAAGATGTCTCTCATCGAGAATACCAAATCGATTTTGTTTCTTTGATGGGAGTCTGGTTTTTTCCTTATTTTCATTTAATGAATTGTATGAGTAAATTTTAATAGATAAATGTGGGATATCAAGAGGAATTGAGAAACATTGGCATTTGAAGAAAAACGAAATAAAATTGGTTCATAGAATTGATACTTCAGTGCGAAATATCCATTTAAATAGCAGATATGAAGACAAATTAGACGAGCAGTAAGGAGACATTGATCTAGTCATCTTTTTAGAGCTATTGATAACTATGATTTAGTTTGTTTAAGGAGTCTAGGATACAATGCTATCACACCGAATTTCGGCGTAGAACTTCAATCATATAGGAAAGGATCAAGCTATTTTATGAAGGCGTTGGCTAGGATCTGCATTTTGCTCAATCTGTTTTCCGACAGCGGGCTAGATGAGATGTGCCAATCACTGCAGATGAATGAAGAGTCGGTCGGTCTAAGGATCAACGGCAAAAAGATAAAAAAAAAGCCCACAAATCGCTCCACACGTCAACATATTATTCTGAAGCAGGCGTCGATTGAAGAGGTCGAACAGAGGACATTTTGAATCATCTGATGGGGAAACGGATCTAGATGTTAAAACCAGCATAAGTAAAGCCTTTGGTATCCTGTCTGCAGTTCAAAATCCAGTCAAATCTCCATACACACTAAGTTGAGACTCTTCGAATCCATCGTGAAATCCGTGCAGAGAAGAGATCAAGTAGTGAAATATTTCGAATTACTTCTTACTCAGCTGTCACAGGCTAGCCTTCGAAGTTTATTGAGAAGCCACTATAAGAGGTGAATATAACCCCAGTTTTTGGCAATTTTTTACAATTTCAAGTCCTAAAAACATATTGCAAGACTTTTCTAAAGAAGAGCCCTTAAAACTCTTTCATAGTTGAATCCTTTAGTGTAATCTCTGATTTATGTATTTGCAACTATGCCACATGATTAATGCACCTTAAAGAATTATACCACAAAGTAAAGTCGTTTAATCGCATTGCGTTACGACGGAGAATTAAAATAATGAAAATCTGAAATGAGTCTCTAA
Organism: Criorhina ranunculi; assembly: GCA_951813785.1. NCBI lineage: Eukaryota > Metazoa > Arthropoda > Insecta > Diptera > Syrphidae > Criorhina > Criorhina ranunculi. Next base: position 53,810,651 of record OX638383.1, read on the forward strand.
AAAAGGGATTCCAAAAATGGAACCCTTTTACCATCACTTCCTTCCCTAATCACTATAAGACTTCCTATCCTTTCTTCAAAAAGAAAGAATGAAAAAAATAATAAAAAAAGGAGAAACACCATCTCACTTCCTTCTTTAATTTATCGCCACACACAAAAGAGAGTGATGAGCAATTGACAATAATTATCAGCTTCACTTTTACTCCCCCGAAAAGCAAATAACAAGAAATCCATAAAAACCCATTATCCCTTTCATTCGAGCGCCCGATGTCATAAAAAAAGGAAAACACCATTAATTAAAACGGGAAAATCCTTTCTTTCTCACAATTTAACTTTCCACTGGCATAGCTACAGCAATGGCTGTGATGTTGGTGGTTGTATATGAAAATAATAAAAATCCCGCAGAGAAACCATGATACAGCAAAACGGACGTGTTTTAAAGGACATTACGTGTACAGTTGTTCTTCTTTGCTTCCTTTGACTCTCCTCTATGTCCGCTCGTTTGGTGATCATAAAACTCATTTCAAAAAGAATACCCCCAATGTAAACAGGACGAGCTGGAGTTGGGGTGGGAAAATGAACAGGTACAACATTTGCCATTCTTAGTTCTGAACATTTCCGGTGTCCTTAATGGTAATAATTCATTATGCACTATATATGAGACAAAAAAAAAAGCAACAGACACATTGATAAAAAAATAAAAAATTGTTAAGAACTTTCTTCTCACAGTGTCCCCTTCGTCATCGAGGCGGAATATATGTGCGATATAAATACAATTATGGAGAAAAAATTGTGAAAAACAAAAGCTTAAAGGAAACCATAAAAAAAAATTTCCACCCTGGTAGAGGAAAGAAAATAGAATAAAACTGAAACGTGAGAACATTATCACACACCCTTGGATGAAGAGGGATGCATAGTCACAGTTTACAGTGAACTATGGCAACCTCCATCATCGAGCTTTAATGTGCCACATACGTCATAAGTTTTCTCAGCACAAAAAAAAAAGAAAAAGGGGAAAAGAAAAGAAGGGTAAAAAAAGGATACTTATAAAAAAAAGTTCAAGGATTCTTTGGTTTTAGATTTTTATTTGAGGTAAACGCTTTGAATTAAGTTCACTCTAGTTTCCAGAGAGATGAGTCGAAAATTATTCGATACTCGATAGGAGTGCTCCGCTTTTCCTGAGGGTTCAGCTTTTCTTAGGTGGTGTATCAGATTTAAATTATTTTAATGAAAGAGATATAAGATATTTCATATTTTGTTTATCTACGCCGAAATGCAGTTGAGAAATAAATGGTTTTCAGTTTCGAGAGCTGGCTGAGAGATATGTACACCAACATTCTATTTTCATTAATTTGTATTATATTGTAAACTAGACGCTATTAGATTTTGGGGAAATAAAATAATTATAGAATATGAAGTTACACAAAGGAACAATTTATAAATAATCGTATCTTTCAAATGGGGTGGACCTTGTTATAATATAACCACCAGCAATTTACATAATTAATAGTAAAGTTATTGAGCCTTGGCGGAACTTTGTAAAAATATCGAAACTAAGAAGATCAAATGGTTTTGTAAGACAAGACAAGAAAGAGGCTTTTTTTCTGTCGGGGGTGTTGGATCACAACGCTGCAGCATCAAGACACAAAAATATGTTCATTGTACTACCGGCAGGAAGAACCCTTCTACTGTGTTTTCAGCTTCCAGCCTCAATGATAAGGGGCTTAGGTTACCAGCACTTATCACATCAGTTACAAAAATTTGCTTTAGATAGTGGTGTCACTTAAGCCTAACACGTCAAAGGGACAAGAATGCCTTGGATTTTTTACAGACGTCGGAAAATAACCATTTAGTCTGCCTGAATTTTGGAAAGTCACTGTAGATGGAGTTGTGTTTGCTAGAAACCCAACCATCGATAAAAAACCTAACCTCGGCTCAGGGTCGGAGAAGTTCTTCTCCGGATTCTACTGTACTTTAGTTCGCAGCTATAAGAATTGCAAAAATCTCCACTTGGAAAACTAATGGTCGTCTTGGGTTAGTGGTTAGCGAGAGACACAGGTTCGATTCTCAAAAACCACCAAACGTTTTTTCGCGGCACCACCTCTGCGCAGTCCCGACAAACCTGCAAGAGTATAATCTTTCATAAATAATGCTTTTCAACCCGCCGTTCGGAGTCGGCAATAAGATTGTAGATCCCTTCCATTCTTGCGAAGAATATAACACGCTCTCTATGATCTGCCGTGTATTTCTATTTATACTTTTGGAAGACTAATGCTTTTATACCCAAGGGAAAGTGCAGTCTAATGTTGTCGCTTTCCATTAAGATTCCAGCACCAGAGCTTTCACTGGTTTTGGAGTCATTTGTGAAAATTCGACAAGATTCCTTACCTGGTTCAAAATGTGGCGAAAGCAAATCCTGTGCGCAGGGAAAGTTGGCGTAAGTTAATCTGCACAGTAGTCTTCATTCTGGAACCATAACAAATCCATTAGATTTGAGTCAAAGGATATTCCATGCGCAGGGTCCTCGAAATTCCAGTGCGTCTTATACTAAACACCATTTCTTTTTAAACGGAAAAATACTCTGATTATTTCGTCCATGATCTAAACATCTAGGGGTGGTAAATTAAGCATTGCATCTAGAGCAAAGCCAAGTGGAATTTGAGCCATTTAACCTCGAAAGTTTACTAATACGCTACGAAGGCACGAAGCAGTAGTAAGAGCGAGCTTCACAATCACCTTAACTAACTGAAATGAATTTTTCTTTGGCCTTAAACCAATTCGCAAGTGGTTGAATTTCATCACCCGTTTTTCTTTACCATTGGTAGATCGAGAGTCTGTTCAAAAATTGACGGACAGCTCCCATAGATTTTTTAACTCGATTTCTTCGCCTAAGTGGCTAACAATTTGCATGGCCACTACATGGTTTACATGGATTTGACCATTTCGTTGCGCTTTTGGAGACACACGGCTCATTTTGAAACAGACATGACAGACCTAAATTTCCAAGCTTTTATGTACATCTTCGCACAGTGGAGTCTCTTTAACTCGAATTTCCACGGAACATGAAAATCAATTCGAGTTAGAGGATTATCTTGTATGAAAAATCCATGTGTCTTCAGAAAATTGAATTAAATTCAAGTTAGAGCGATCCGATTGTAATTTATTGGAGCACTACCATCAGATCATCTTAAAAACTTGTGGTATGTCAACCCTATATAGTACGTCACTGATATGGAGTAGGAAAAGAATTGGTTCTCCACCCGATAATGGAAGAATACAACTTCAGTTAAAATGTCCTGAAGGAAATATTACCATCCAACTACAGATTGTATACGGTTGGTCTAATGAGCCTATCTATCACACGGGGTTGAATATTTCCACCAAACATCAAATACTGAACTTCCGTGATGTTTGCTGGCTCTCTTTACACTTCTATGGGTTGTAGCACCTTTGCCCTCAGCTTCTGTTCTTAATAGCATTAGCGCATTAGGGAATGCACTAGAAAGAAATAGGCCTTTGACAGAAATGTTACTCAATACGTTATTAACGTAACTTTCTTTAAAGCTCTGGTATTACAGACAAAAAATGCATACGGTTGTCAAGATATCAATTCAATGTCGCCTACTCTCTAAGTTAAAGGCTTATTCATGAGTGTATAAAATTATTTGAAAATACTTTGATCCACATCCAACTTTCAGAGGAACAAACATTTCTACAAGCTAAAAGACGTTCATATAAAACCCCTTACAAGTCTGTTTATAAAATAAGCACAAAATCAAAAGAGAAACCCTTTAAAAGCAAAAACATTTACATAACTACAGATAATTGAAAATAACTTTATTCAAAATATTTTTGCCGGCAGTAAATTTTAAACTTCCAGAGTTATTCCATTTCGGTTTAAGAATTCAAAATTAAAGAATATCAGTCCGAACTTTTAGCGTATACACATATACATATACAAAAGTGAAAGAAAACTAACAACGTCAAACAAAAACAAGAGTAAAAAATAAATAAAAATATATGTAAACACCGAAAGAGTTAAAATGAAACTTTTTGGACTTAAAAAAAAAAAAAAAAGAAGAACAGAACCAAGTTCCAAATAAAAACAAAAGTTAACTATTTAGCTGCATTGTTGGATGGAAATGAAAACTTATAACTTCCATTATTTATTCTCCTTTTAGTTTCAGGTTTTCTTTACTGCACTTCCATACAAGGACGATTACTTTTAGCAACCTATGTGCACTAAAAGTTTGGATAAAGTTCAAAAAGCAAATATATATCCTTCTCGAATGGAGTTTTCTATTCTTTCGTTTTTTTGGTTTTTTAATTTTTGAAGTCCTCTGTCCAGAGGGTTACTTGGTGGTGTAGTAGTGTAGTTTTCTTCACGCCCCATGATTATTCGTTTTATTGTTAACGGATAGTTTTGTAAAACTTCTTGAGCGTAACATATCCGCCATTTTCTTTTTTGCAATGAATGAAATGCTAAAAAGGTTATCATCCTTTTCTTTGTCAGATCGTACATAAATATGTATATTGCATTCACCTGTGGGTAGTTAAACTAGAGATATCCCGTGTGGTATGTTGTTTTTCTTATTATTCTCAAAAGTTTTTCTGTATTTTTCATAAGTAACGATAGGATATCACTTGGGATTTGGTTTAAATTTTTCATTTTTCTGACAGACCTGCTATCGTAATCACTTCCTGTAATTATTCCAAGAAAAGAAAGAAAAACCAAACAAATTCTTATCCTCGAAGGTACATATTTGTAATAACAATTTGGGGAGCAAAAATACAAAAAAAAAGCTCGTTTCCGAAAGAAGGAAATAAAAATATGTCCTGCTCCTTTTTTATTTGTTTTCAATCATTTGGAAATGCGCCAAATGGGAGAAAATAAGAATTTCAGACATCGAAAAACGTTATTTTTTGTTGTTGTTGTTGTTTCCTCCATTTTTGTTTTCTTTGCCAACCGCGGAATGGAAGTAATAGGGAGCTTCTTTTTTTTCTTTTTTTTTTGCGACGATGGAGGGGTTAGGAGTATATACATACGCAAGTACATTCATAATATTGTTTTTTTTTTCTTTTTGGGATTTAAATATTTTTTTCTTTGGGGTTGTTGCTATTCCAATACAAACAAAATGAGGTAATGTAATTTTTTTGTCTTGGTTATGGGAATTTTTCGAGGAAAATATTTCCGTCTTTACTTAGAATATGTACATTCCTTTTCCTTTCCAGTTTGTGAACAAAATTGATGGAAGCAGAACAAGAGAAAATAATAGAAAAACGAAAAATTTAGGATTCAGGATGAAAGCAAGTTCGAGTTATTGATATTTTAATAAAAAAAAAAAATAATAATTTTGACTAAAGTGTTGAACGATGTGTAAAGTTTTTTTTATAAATTTGATAAAAGTTTGTCTTTTTTGTGGATATACCAAGAAGCTTTGGTTGCAAACGAAAGAAGAAACATCTAGATAACAACCCTTTTTCAAGTAAGGCATAGATATAGGCCGTTTACTTTTGCAAAGCTTATAATTACTCGACTTTGAAACCTTTTTTTTGGGAGCAGAATAAAATTCAGTTAATATTAAGTTGTTGTTTCTTAAAACGTCTTCGTCAAGGCATCTAGAAACCTGATTCGTTGTAAAACCTCACTACTATAACTTAGGTGGTAACTTGTAGCCTGGGCTTTCGACTTTGAAATTAAGTCATATCTGATTGCAGTTTCTAATGAAACGTTGAATGTACTGACGCGAGTTACGTTCAAGAACGATGAACTCAATCGAACTCGAGTTACGTTCAAGAACGACGAACTCAAACGAACTTGTAATGCGACACCGGATGCAAAACCATGGGAAACAATAAATGTCCAACTTATCTAACCATGGTGTTGCATCCGTAAGCAATATTTGATATTTAAGTTCAATTAGATTACTAAGCTAATTTATAAATGAAAATGAAAACGAAAATTAAGAAAATTGTTTTTAGTCTTAAGACCCACCTTCAAACCGAAAACAATAAATCGTTCAAACTAAAGTTTGTGTTTTATATTTAAAACGTAATTCGCGCGCATCTGCCAACTCACCAAAATTGTCGAAAAGTTTAGTACTTAAACAAGATTTCATTCTAAAAGAAAGAGGCAAAAGTCAATCAAGTCATTTTATTTGCCAACAATTGTGAAGCAGAGTCTTATAAAGACTGCTACTTTTGTGCTTACTACTTACTTACATAGGTGGCGCATTAGATAGGGGTGAACCTGGGCCTCAACCAACAATTTTGTCCAGTTTGCCCAACCCTTAGCTAACCGCCTCCAGTTACGCACTCCAAGTTGGTTGAGGTCCCCTTCTACTTGCGCGCGCCGCCTTAGGTGAGGTCTTCCTCTACTGCGTTGTCCCTCCGGGTTGGATTTGAAGACTCTTCAGGCTGGAGCGTTGGTACATATCGCTCTACATCCTAGCCATCTTAAACGATCAACGCGTAGTTTTTTGTCGTTCGTCGTTGAACCTCCACCTCCAGAGCCTGTCAGCGCACACGGGACCGAATATCTTGCGAAGAATTTTTCGCTCCAGGCGACCAAGGGTATCTTCATCCGCCTTTGATAAAGTTCATGCTTTAGCGCCATAAAGCAGGACTGAGATGATTAAGGACTTGTACAGAGTTTCCTTAGTTTTTCGGGAAAAGGCCGTACTACTCAATTGCCCTGTTAGCCCAAAGAACCAGCGATTGGCAAGAGTTATTCTTCGTTTGATTTCTGATGAGATGTCGTTTTCAGAAGTGATAGCAGAGCCAAGGTAGACAAAGTGCCTTACTACCTGTAAGTTAAAGCTGTTAATACTGACGTTCTTTTCGATTCGTCGATGTTGAGCGTCCCTTCCTGTTGATAGCAAATACTTAGTTTTGCCTTCGTTGATCGCTAGTCCCATTTTGGTTGCTTCTGTCCACTCGCGAACGCACCGGTGACAGCTCGCTGATTTCTGCCGATTTGTGCTAAGCCTCATTTTTCTTAGCTGTATTTATGAAACAGGGTAGGCCAAATACGGCATTTGACATGCAGTGGTCATTATATAAAATCCACAATATAAATGGTTGCGAGAAGCTAGGCCTTGCCCATCTAAGAGCTGTCGCGTCAAATATTTGTTAATATGTAGGTATCATATATTTGTTGGTCTCCTCAATTGCATTTAGTTTGGCAGAATCAACAAGTTCTTGCCACATCTGGTGAGACATCATCAGCACTGCAATTTTCCCACGTATTCTTATGACCTGGTACCCACCACATGTGTATATTAAGATATCGATTCTTTTGGCTGTACAAAGTTGCAGCCACCTCTACAACCTTACCTCACCTAACCTAAGAGATCGATTCAAGAATATTAATGGAGAAAATGCTTGTGTTTCTGGAAGATATTTCATTTCGTCCAAAAGAGATTTTCTTTGATCGTTATTGTCTCCGCTCGAAAACCGTTGAAAGGATTTGGAATGCGAAATAAGATGCAAATGTTTACCTATATAACTCACTTTCATGCCATTTTATTTGATTCCACAAAAGTGACCTAAATGCTACGCAACGATCACTTAAATACCAAAAGGTAATCAAGAGATTATATTTTTAAGTTTCGAAGGCACTCACTACTTATTTTTGGGGTTGCAACTCCTTTAATTTGACAAGATGGGATTAAAGTTGTGATTTAATCACTTGCTGACACCGCTTTGAAAATGAAAACGTTAAAAAAAAAGTTGATTATCTAACGTCTGCTTCTTAGTATCCCGAAAAAAAGGCGAGATCATCAAGATTTTATTCAGACATTACAAAGAAACAGTAGATACCGCTCCTGTTGTCATGATAAATGTTATTCATATCAGAAAATTCATGAGAATGCTTACAATATATGTAGGTACACACGAAAAAAGAGTAGCAACAAGAAATTTGTTTGAAATAACACTTGAGTTAAGGCATGAAAATAAAACCACATTGACAGTACAGATTTGAAAAAGTTACACAGACCCTCTTTCATTGCTCTAAATCTTTCCATCAAGTCGAAAATATCTTGCATCTTCATCACTTCGAAACGTATACAAATTTAGGAATAAAAATAATTCGACATATTTTTAACAATGAATTATTGCCATTAGATATACAAATGATTCGGTTGTAGGCCAAGGTTACGCATACACCCCACGTAACATTTATCTACCAAAATCGGCATACCTATCTTTCTCACATGAACAAAACTTGAGTCATACGTTTTCATTCAATGATTTATTAATGATATAACCGTGAGAAAATATATATTTTTTAAATTCCAGTTGATATTGCCCATAGCCAAAGCAACTTCTACAACTCTCAATTAAGAAGTTGAAAATGTTCAAGGAAATTACTCAAATATGGAATGGCAACTTACGTGAAAAAAAATAACAAAAAATGTATCCAGGAAGTCGGGTGGAGAATACTTATGGGAACGTACTCGGCTACCACAATGGAAACGCTTCTTAAGAAATGTTTGTTATTTGATGCATTTAATTTGTAAAATTTGTAAAAGTAATTTTATAATTCTTACAGTTAAATTTCCAAACTGTTGTTTAAAATTTCTTTCATATTTACACAAATTCTTGACCTTCAGAAGAAAAAAGGAAAAAAGTTGTACTCCACACCAGACTTTTTTATCTACCAGACCCTAAGAACCTATACTTCTTCTAAAATTAGAAAAGTTTTCCACAAAAAAAAAAAGAAAAACAGAATATACAAAAAATATTCGCAGAAGATGAAAAAGTTCTATTATTAATTTTTCTATATAGCTCTCCCTCTCCACCGCAATTGAATAAAAAAAAAAAAATCCCAAAAGAAAGTTATATAAGAACTTAAATAAAACAAAAATGCAAATTATGGGCGGGCTCCTACCGATCAAATTGATGAAAGTGTATTTATGTATGTAAGTATGCCGAATTGTGTTCCTTTCCACTGATTGTCTTTAAAAAAAAAATATCTCCCTCTAATGTTGATTATCTATCTAAAGCCATTAAAATGAAAACAAAGCTGCTTAGTTTAAAATTTTGTCGAAAAGTTTGTCCTTTGTGGTCGCAACGACAGGTGATTGTAAGGGATGACAAACTCAAGTTTCACCTATTTATAGAGAGACAGCATTAAATTTAATTGAAAATTTATTCCCCAGTTGAATGATACAATTTCTTCCCTTCGGCGATTTAAGGGACACGAAGAAGATAATGAGTTCTATTTTAAAATGATGGATTTAATTACATCATCGATTGTTGTTTGATGAAATTTCGACAGAATTTTGAATCTTTTTTAAACTGTTTTGCTTTAAATATTGATTGTTATTGGAATATTGGAGCGTAAAATATGCATTTATAAAAATATCATAACAATTCAAATAAAGTTGAAGTAAAATTATAAATTACATCCATTTATTCAAATAAAGCTAAAAAAACAGTCGTAACATAAAAAAACCCAGTCTAAGTTGGCAATTAATAAAATTAAAAGCATATACAAATGTATGTACAATATTCAACAAAACAAAAGTTTTCACAAATTAAAAGTTATTCGTACTGTTCTCAATATTTCATTACTTTTTTTTTGTATATTTACTACACCACTAATTATATGTAGCAAATGCTCCCAAATACAATTACTACTATGGAAACCGAAATGGAACGCATAGTCTGGCATGTTTACTTTATTTTAACGCTAATTGCAATTTTATAAAAACAAACTTTCAACTTTTTATTTTTTTTATTTTATTTCGCACACATATTTTTATTTATGTATGTATGAATGCGCAAAAAAAAACTCTTGAGAAATTAAAAAAAAGAAAAACTGAAGTAGCAATTATTCACCAAAAAAAAAAGTTAGCGTTCCATAACAAAGTGCCTTGAATATTGAAATGTTTACAAAAACAAAACAAATTGTTATTTGTAGCAGACATGAACGAATATATAGTGGAGTTTTAAAAATGGATGAATATACCAATAAGAGGAATAAGTAAAAAAACAAACTTGTTATTGAAAATAATAAAAATTTATTGTATCAATTCACAAGATTTATAAATTAAACTGAATTAATTGGAAAGCTGATTTTTTCTGGATAATTTAAAATTTTTAATAAATAATCAAGAAGACGATGTAAACTAGATATTGACGGGGAAACTTCAAGTCCATCTAACAAAACATTAAGCCTTGATTGAGTACTTGGATAAAGGAGACGTAGTTAAAAATCATAGCTTTTGAGTCTTCTCAAAATTTCTTACACTGGTCAAATATTCACCTTAAAGCAGATCTAAGAAAAATATCAAAAATACCAATCCTATAGGTTAGGTGAGGTTAGGGAGATAGGCGTCCCATGGGACTCGCTTAGAATCAGGGCTCGTTGTGATGCCCGTCGAAGAATTCTTCCCGTAAAAACCATTCAGAGTTGTAAATAAATGAGAAAATAAATCTATAGTAATCATATTATCATAAGGATGAATAACAACATTTGAATCCTCGGGGAAACGTAAAATTTAAGTTTCCTTGTCAAATTTAACAGTAACTTCACAGAGAGGTTCAGTATAAGAAATAATTCTTGAAACGAATACAATCTGAAACTCGCAAGTCTACAATAAAAAAGCATTTGAAAAATTGGAAGAACACGGTCAGCAGTCTGTAGTACGTTTCTGAGTGTTGAGATAGAATCCGCAAAGGAAGGATTTCGTAGTAAAGAAAAGACATTAAACATAGGCTCGTCAAATAGAACGTCCTCATCGATTGTTATTATCAAGTTTTATATCAAGTTTTCAACCAATATTTACAACTATTCCTGCACAGATATTCGTTTTTTTCACGATTGGGAGAGAGGTCTTGAGAAGTCTTGTCATGTTAAATTTTGTTATATCCTGTCAACAGATGGTGACGCGTTTTGTTGTTTAACTTACTCGAACTTGTTTCAGACCTTCTTGTAGTCCAACACACACAACCACTAAATCAGGTCTCATTGCAATACAAATAATTTCAGTTCTTTGTTAGTTTAAGCTTAAACAAGGAACCGGGTTAAAAGGAATCAATTCCCACGAAAACTTAAGTAATTGGGAAACCAACATTTGTCCTTGAATCGAGCATTGCAATGGATCTGCTATCAAATTTGTGACAAGAACGAAGCCGAGGTTTACGAGATATATCGAAAGTCGGGATTTACTGAATCCTTGTCGTTAGATTGTGATCATTCATATAAATGACAAAATTAACACGATGGGAAAACTACAAAGAGTCTAGATTCTAGATTCTAACTAAGTGCTGATTGCCAGTTAACTAGATCTGTTTGAATACATCTAAAACTTTATTTTGTTGTTTCTTGCAGTATGGTTTTTTTTATTTATTTAACTGATCACTGGACTAAATAGGAACATTCGCCTCTTGAATTGATATTCAAGGGTTCAACGGTCAGGGAACAGCAACAGCCACCGAAAATAAAGAAGACAAACGAACAAAATCTAAGTTTCTACAGCCACTGCACCAAAAAGGGGTTTCTGCCTGGGAGTACAATGGACCGAAAACGAGTCTGAGTGCTCCTGGGATTTGGAAATTTCCTTTTCTTTAAAAAAAAAAGTATTCAAAGGTGACATATCCACCTTTGAAACAATGAAATAATTTCATTCATTCCGAAATCATTCTCGATCACATGCTGCTTCGACAAAACTTCTCAGTAAAGTCACCTGGAGAAGTCTTCACCAAGTGATGCAATGAAAGAGTTCTGCAAAATCTTATATAACAGATCTATCTTTATAGGGTACCTTGAGAGGCACTTCTACATAATCCTGAATGGAATAGTCAGGGCATAAGTCAGTGAATTGCTAAAGCCTTACTTACCTTATAGACTCCGCTTTGTGAGCGGGACAATCTCCTTTTCAATAAGAAGCCGTTTTATAAAACGTGAAACCGTTAAGGAAAGTGAAAACCTTGTTACCATCATAGTGAATACTTACTAGTTTTTAAAAATGCTCCTAAACAATAAGCGCCTTGATCCTTCGTATTATATAAGACTGATACTTTCTTATTCTTTTCATGGTTATCTGCACGTCTATGTTCAAATTGTTACCAATGTTTACATTTTTTACTAAAATGTAGAGAAGATTTACACTGATAAAAATATAGTTAAGCGATGTTAACAAGTTCTACAGAAAATAATGACAAGGCCAAGTAGCCTGTCTAAGTTGAAGTGGGGGAATATTCGGATTCAAAATTACATCATATTCGATGTCACAACATTGACAACCGAATTTCAGCGAACAGCTTATACCACACATAATTTGACCCTTATTTCTTTTGCCTCACTGAAATCCGAAACTCTTAAATAAAGGTTCACGTATGCAGAAACCTACTGAAACGCACATGGTTGACCTGATGACTTTATATGAGTAAATCTCTAGTCAAATTGGATTCGTTGCGGACACACCTCACATTCTTTTCACTGTCCGACTGTCCATTCGCCTACTTCAACATCACCTCTGCAGTAACCATTTGTTTTTTTATTATTTCCATTTGAGACCTTTTTAAGGGCATCTACCTGTGCTGTGGTTACAGATACTTTTTTTCATTCATCTTGTGTCAATTCCCCTTAATTTTGAGTGGAAAAAAGGTACCCGAACTTGGCGCGGTGTCTGTCTGCTAACAATGGTGATGCTGCACACTCTATAAATTGTTTACCATGCTGTGATGATGTTCAAAAGGAAAACTCGTTTCTAAACTCTACGAAATGGGTGTTGAGAAGCATCATCGAAAAGCCTCAAACTTTTCGTACAGACTAGGTATCTTGTAACTTGGATACATTATTTTTTTTATTTATAGTGGTTCTACTAATTCATGTGAAATTAACACCACTGACACGTTGATTGCTGCCTTCTATCATCATATCGATGGGTTTTTTTTTCAAACTTTAGCTATTTGAAAACCTCTAAAAGTTCTAAACAACTTTTTCGAGTGTCAGAAGGGAGAACAAAAAAAAAAGTGTCAATCATCACAAAATAGAAACATCCATCTAATCCCTGAAGTGAGGTGTCATGAACACGAGTTCCTATCCTGAGCACATTGAATTTGGACATGGATAAGGGTGGCGCTCTAAAAAAATAAAAATAAAGTAAGAGAAGCGAAAGAATAAAAATGATGGAAAAAATCAGGTGTGTGGCCATTTTTTATGTTTTGTCCATTTTCCTTTTTTTTTATTTTTCTTTACTGTTATCCTTTCGTCGCTTCGTCGTTTTTCGCAATCAATCAACGAATGATTGTGTTTCTATACTCTCTGGACTCGAAAGGTCCATTTGGCTGTTTGTAAAATCCTTTTGGGCAATTTGCCAATGGGTAAGGGTCTCTCTGTGTTCACATCATACCCTTCCCTTTGGTATTCTCTTTATTCACCTGACTGATTTATACTTTTTTTCATGGTTTATTGTTGGGTTATAATAAAGAAAAATACACTTGGCACCATTCTTTATTATTATTTTGATTCATAAAAAAAAAAATTTTAAGCTATTTTTTGTTTTGTTTTTTAAGAACATTAAAAGTGTTCACGATTTATCGTAATGTTTGCTAGAAAAGTATTTCTCTTCCTCTTTTAGGATCATTTTCTACAAACCTGTTTAATGGTTTTAATTTCTATTTTGACAGTAGTATTTGAATTCACTACTTTTTTATATTAATTTTTTGGAATTAGGAAACATAAATTTTAAGCTATCGTAGGTAATATAAAACTAAAAGAGCATGTAGTTTGTATGAAATTTTTCCAAATTTTCATACCGGTATTAACGAGATAGGATCCATAAATTAACACTAAGTTTACATAGGCTAGGTTGGTTATGAAGGGCCTTGCGAAATTATGATCATTCATTTTAGTGCTATTTATTCCTCGTCATTCCAATGATACGTAAATAATGTCTTCAAAAATGTCTGCATGTATTTGAGTCTATTATAACTATAATTTTTACATACTTTGCAAGAGGTTAAGCTCTGACTGAGTTCCTACTGCTGAACTAAGCAGCAGTTTCGTACTTAGTCTTGGAATTATCCTTGTTCTTTTGTCGTGAAGACGTATATGTGGGGGCATTCTAACGAAAACTGTGGCACAATTTTTGTAACCAACTTTCGACAACTTCCATTACGACTAGAAAATTTAAATTTGGTGTCCTATTAGGTCTTTTATAATAGATAAAGCATATATTTTGACTTTCTGAAATACCTTCTTTGATTTGAAAAACAAACTCCTAACCCGAAGGACCAAAATCTTGCTCTGCAAAACCCTGATCTTGCCAGTCCTGCTTTATGGAGCTGAATGCTGGACGATTAGTAAGACAGCGGATCAGATCTTGGGATCCTTCGAAAGAAAAATCCTACGTCGAATTTTTGGTCCAGTCTGCGAGAAGGGCGAATGGAGGAGAAGATACAACCGCGAAATCTACGAGCTGTACAAAGATGTGGAGGTCGACTGCAATGGCTCGGCCACATGGAGCGAATGGACGAGAATGCTCAAGCTAAGAGGATCTTCGAATCCCAGCCACCTGGTTCACGAAAAAGAGGAAGACCGAACCTCCGGTTTAAAGATCAGGCAATCGCGGACGCCAGAAGCCTTGGTCTAGTTAATTGGAAGCAGCGTGTCCGGGACCGTAAGGAATGGAAAGCGGCATTAGTTCTTGATAAGTAAGTAAGTAAATTGAAAAATTTAAGAGTTTAAAAAAAAGCAACTCAACTGCGTTCTGTACGTTGGGTAAACAGAATTTATTTTTAAGATTAATTTACACGATTTGTAGGCGTTGCTCCAGCGTAAAACATTCGATGGTAATTCCCAGAGTGTATGCATATATATTTTGAATTCAAATGTCAAAACAGGGTCCCGTGAATTGTCAGCTGACTTAATAACAATAGCAAAAAGTTACGACACTCTTTATAAAACAAGCTTACTAAATAGTAGGTTTTGTAAGGAGCTGACATTATAAAACACATCAAAACTAGCTCACAGGATGTCGAGTTATAATCGTACACATTCCTAGATATAGGCAGATTGACGTCGTAAAAATCGTTGCAAAAATCGAAAAGCAAATGAATTTATTGCTACGTACGTTTTTGGTTAATTCTTTAACAAATAAATAGAACCTATTAAATATTTATGTAATCTCGGCTTAAAAAAAACTCATAACAGGTCCATCTGTAAATTTGTGCTTCAAAGTTCAAAATTGTTAAGGCTTTTTGATGGATTCTTTTCAAAGCTTGTTATTCACTTTAAAATGATTCCAGAAGTATGGACTCTTAAACCATTTATTTCTAGCAAAACTGCAGTGAACTAGATGATAGTAAAGGATAGTTTTTAGACTTTGAGAACGTATAAACTTCAAACACTCCATAAAAACTACCTCATACAATACATCCAGCTCTAAATTTATATATGATAGATAGGTACTTAAATCATCATTGTAAAAGTTGATGAGTTCTTTGTCTTTACCGGTGTCAGGGCTTTCAAAATGCTTTCGTACTTAAACAGATTAGTTACAAATCCAACTAAGATACGATTAAGATAACTTCGTTGTAAAGCAAAGGTACAGATAAGAAGCTTGTCTCATCTTGGGCAAGTCCTTATTTTAAATGAATATGCATAATCCAATATCGATCAGTACCTAGTAAATATCTCAAGAGGTTTTAAAAGCAAGTCTTTCAACAGATAGTTGCCACTGATTTGAGCGAGTTTTGCTTTCGAAATTTGGGAATTATGGAAAATGGAGTTATGACATGATACGGACTTTTTACTGCCTAACATATAGCAAGTTGAATGATGCAGCGAAATGAATTGTATTTTTCTTTCATTGAAGGTCCTGAAAGAAAAAAGTGAAATGACTTAAGTTCTTTCGCAAAAAGCAATCGACATTTGTATGAACTTGTAGTGAAAAGCATAGCACATATGTATAATTTCACGCATAGTCTGATACCGCTAGATACTACAGGGGAAGATCTTCAACTTGAAAATCAAATTTTGCGTTTCTTGATTGAACTTGCATAACGTTAAGGACACTACTGGTCCTTGACATGTTGAATATTTATAGATTTTCCTACCATCAAAGTTTCACTATTGACACAATGACCTACATGAACAAGGAAAACATCAATTCATGTCATTATTTCAATTAATGTGTACGAAATATAATTTCTCAGGATACCTACATGAGTAGATTAATCATCACCTGAATTGCTGTACTCACTTAAAAGCCGCCGCAATTAAAATTACACACAAAATAAATACAAAACACAACAATCGTATTTCCCCATTGTCCTTGTCATATTGTTCTCTAACTAAACAAAAAAAAAAAAAAAAGTTGTAAGGATAATAGCAACAACAACAAAACAAAATAAATGTGTAATCCTACCTTTGTTTCATATTCATATCCACTCTTAGAGAAAATCAGCCTTGTTGTTGGTTGTTTTTTTGTTTCTTTATTTTTTCGCACACGAATAGTATAGATGGTGGTTATGGTGGTGGTGGTGGTGGTGGTGGTGGTTGTTGCGATAGCGAAGGGGGCGTTGGATTTTCCGAACAATAAAAACCAAACAAAAACAGGAAGCACACTCGAAACACTCTCCTTTCTTGCCAATTGGAGGATTTTTTCCTATATTTCTATTCAAACTTTCACTCTCACGTTTCGTGTTTCGCTATTTGTATGTCGAAATTGATTTTTTTCTTTTTCTCTTTTAAATTGCTACTCACTCAGGAAGCACACTACACTTTATTTATACATTTATCACACTGAAAAGGACCTTCTTTAGTTATCCATTATATTACATGTGTATATGGGACCTTAGTTTATTATATCACTTGAGGTTAAATTATTTCCGACAGGATACGCATAACATAGATTACACTAAAAAGGAATGAAAGAAATATCTTTACTTTGACTGAACGTGAAAATCCTTAGAGACACATACAACACAACACACCCTGGCGTTTTGACATTTCAAGAAAAGGACATCAAACACGTTTTTCTCGAGAAGGACATTTGTTTTGAATTTGTTGTTTGGTGGGAATAAATACCTGCTTGATCCTGACTCTGTCGGGAAGACAGTACACTTTTAATTCGGGAAATCTGATCTCCCTAGACAATAGCGACAAAGGTAACCACCAACAAACAGGAAACGAAGAAACAAACTTATTCCTCCGTTCGACACGAGAAAAATATCAATAATTAAAAAAAAAAAAAAACGGAACGCGAAATATACACACAAAAGTGTACAGAAGAATTCAGGACAGAAACAGGAAAATTCACCACACTGCTGTTGAAAAAAGTGTGTGTGTTGTGTTGTGTTCCTTGGATAGTAGATTCGGTTAAATCCCGCAGATCACAGGCAGAAAATTTTATTCGTCAGAAGCCCGAAAATCCATGCTGGATAGAAATTTCCCAGCCCGATTGGAAATTGGCCGAAATGAAGTCGAAGGACCATCGGGAAAAATATCCTTTTTGAATGAATTTCGAAGGGGAATAACGAACGATTGGAATGGAATCAGTGGTGAATTTCGGAATGTGCCAACCCACCCCTGTGGCGCACACAGAGGCATACTCAATGTCAAACTAACGGGGTGGGTTCTGCAGTGCCAGTGGGTGGGTGGTGGTTTTCGATGTCGTGTGTCGAATATCCTGCCAAAAATTTCGTTCAAATGTGGGAATTTTTCGGTGGGTGGTGGTAATGGTAATGGTGGATGATTGTGACGTTGGTGTGGTGGTAGCTCTGGGAAAATTTTCACATTTTCAACGTGTGCACGCGCGCGGGTGTGGTCCTCTAAAAGAAAAAAAAAAAACTTTTTTTTTATATTCCTTCTGATTATCCTTTTACAAGTTTAGAATCCTTTTGATTTATACTACAACGAAACATAAAGCTATACAAAATCTTCACGCTCTCTCGAAATTAATTCAAAAAAAAAATTCTCTCAAAAAGGATTCTTTTGCACAATTGTGATCCGAAATCCGTTCTGTCAAACACTATTCACTACTACACACACTCACTCAGATCGAATAACCTACAAGGGAGTCATACAATTTTTTTTCTATCTTTCTTTCTTTCCTACACTGCAGGTGTCAAACAATTATCCTTGAAATAACACGTTGAAATTTGAAGCCAAAAACATAAGATAAATTTCAAAAAAGGACCTTCACTTATACCCTTTTCCTCTGCAGAGAATTTTATTGGGGAGAAGTATGTATAATTTTTTATTGTGATGAGTAGAAGACTATGTATCCGCGATGGAGATCCGAACGTACACACGTTTAATATAACGGCACAACACAACTGAGAGCTGAAACCGGAGAGCCCACACAAGAACCCGTATGCTTGGCTTTACTTCGACACAGACTTTGGTGGGAAATTTCGAACCAGGCACGGGAATTTCCGACTCATCCTTTACCATCGTTGTGTTCTTCCAGAATCCACAGTGGAAATTGTATCGTAAGAAAATGAGAGCGTCAATTGAGAACATTTCGAGAGAGAAATGAAGGTTTCAGCAGGTTTTTTTTTTTTTAATTTGTGAGGGGAAGTGTGAAATTGAGAAATGTTGACCCAAAGGAGAAGAGCGAATACAAATATTACACGTGCGCACACCGTAGTATAGTTGGGGCCTACAGTGCATTAAAAAAAAAACCCGCTCAATTCAGAACAGAGGCCTGTCTCAGAGGTTCTTCGAGAAAAACCCGTTTCCTAAACTGCTTCACCTCTGCATAATTATCATATTATACTCTCACTTGTGCGCCTGGTCAATTGAAACGGTACCGAAAGGGTTAATTGACTTTTTTTTTTTTTTTGTTAACCTGTTCGTGTCGTTCTGACTAAGTGCGCCTTATTTTGATGGAAAGGTAAACAGATACATTTGGACACATTTAGGGTGTTCTTTTATATCGTGTGTAGGTACTTCCTCTCCACACAGTAACCAATGTAGACAAAGCAGCAGCATTCTTAATTCACCATACGACCTTTACGATGTGAAGCTGGTACCAGCAGCGACTTTAAGATACAATTCCCACGGTTCATTCATGGGCGACGAAGGGTGTATGGGTCATTATCACTTTAGTTGCCCTAGCAAGTTGAGAGTGTGGAACATCAATGAGTAATGGCGAGCGGCAGCAAAGTATTTGAGAATTTATTTTCTCAATTATTCACCAATACAACGCCCAGAAAAATTTCCACGATACAATTATTGTCTTCCAGAGGAATGGACACTATGTGGGAGCGAGAGAGCGTGAAGAGATGATCAATTTTATACCTGCAGTGTGAGAATTCCCAGGATTAAAAGGAGAAACATGTGGAGAATAGGAAAAAGGACATTTTATCATATTCACTGGAGTGAGTTAGTTTCGAAGGCGTATGGAGGAGTGATGTTCGATTTGAGACACAGGTGTTGTCGAGGTGGGTTTTTTTTTCAAATCTTTAGAAAACTAATACATAGTTATCTGCTAGGGTTCGACAAGAGATAAATATTCAGATAACCCTTATACAAGATTAACTGTAACACAAGTTAATAATTGAATTTACTCTATCACTTCATAAATCCCTAATATAATGTATGGCAGGTCCATGCTGGAATTCTTATCAATTAGTGAAAGGAACTTTCCGAAAATGATTTATTTTATCTGGTGATAGTAATGCGATAATAATGAAGGGAATTGTGTCTATTAGGAATACTCAAACTACATAAATAAAGACGAAAGTGATAAGTTCTTGTCAGAAATCTGAGCATTTCGATATTGACTGGGCAATAGATAATGTACTGAATGAGCTACTTATGCATTCATTTCAGCACAATGGATTATTACTGTCACCCACAGGATAAGTATTCAAATAGTACTGACAGATTTTTTTAAAACCGGCTTATGAGCAAAAAATGCACGTCAAGCTTATAACTTCGAGATCATTTCTACAGATGACACTAGCCCACTAGGTCACTATTATATTTTAAATACAAATTGTGCTGAAATACATTCTGAATTTCACTCAAATCAACTCTCACTCACTTCATGCTAAAAATCCTTTCGACATTCTTTAGTCGAGTCAACGCAGTAGAAAATTCCGTTCAACGAACATTTCTCTTTTCTCTATTTTCCATTCTTTCCATGTTCTCTCACTTTTGCTTCACCAAAATCGGATATTTTCCCATTCCCAAAGAAAGAATAGAAAAAAAAAGAAAAAAAATATCCTTAACTCATGGCACAAGGTGTGTACCTATCTAACTACCTGCCATACATCATCCCTTAATTCGTTAGGGATGAACTCCAAGCGGAACGAATTTCACTTGTTAAGGAAAAAATAAAAATAAATAAATACTCGTATATCTGCAAACAAAATACATGACTATCAATGGATACTCATTTTATATTTGCTAATTAAATTAATAATATCTTTTATAAGTTTAATGTAAATTGTTTACAAAACTATTCAGGCAGAGGCAAGCGATAGCTTCGTGTTGATGACCGTGATATGTGGGTTTAGATATGAAACTTATTGGCACAGTTTACACCGATAAGCACTGGAAACGAGTTGAATATAGCGGTATAGAAAGCATCCCTTGTTCATAAACTTTGAAAATGTCAACATAGAGTTTGTATCTAGTCTAGGTTACACTACCAGTCAGGTGATAAAAGGGAAGCGGGTATGGTAGAAAGTGGTTGAGCAAACTAATAAATTTTAACATAATCAGATATAAAAACGTAGGCTTTACGAATTTGCTATCAAACATGTTGGCTATAACTAAACGCCTTCATTTTGAAGTGAACGTTATAGAGTCACACGGATAAATATGGACTTAGGGTGCATTGTCTACTTTTTACCCTTTTAGACTGTTTTTTGAATAAAAAATTGAACGTTACTCAAATCTTTGAATGCATTTTCCATTTCACAGTTGAACAGCCTTTGATAGTTAAACCCCTTGTAAATAAGTGTAAGGACAAACTTTGTTATACACAGGCCTGGATGCACTTTTGCTTAAACGTCACTTTATATTGTGTGGTTTACAAGTTCATCCCATAGGCTCCAGATTTTTCGAGAGTATTGTTAATAAGTCAAATGTACTCGTAGCTACTGCAATTTTGCAAGGAGTAGGTTTTGATTTTTAAGAGGTAAAGAACTGTGTACAAAATCATAAGGGATTTTACAAGGTCACATGCGATGCATTGGGCCAGTGTACCTACACTTTTCCCGGATTACAATGAAGTTCATTGAAGTCTATAAAGTGTTGTTTGCAAAAGCTAAAGAACGTATACAGCCGTTGAAGTGCGAAATAGCTGGAAAAGGCTTGAATATTTATTTAAATCTTTTTCAGGATATTGCAAAACTATTTGATTGCGAACGATGTTTGCTACGTTTTATTGAGTGAATAATGCTTACTTAAGCGGTAGATTTAAAAATCGTGAAAAAAAATCTAAATTTACGACACTTTTCTGTAAAAATTGTCTAAACAACTTCTGGCTTATCACCACTATAACGAAACGATGGTAATGAGGCAGCATTGAGCAGATGCTACGTAAAGCTTTGAAGTTATCTAAAATAACTCTTTTCGAAATACCTCTTCTGTGCTAAGCACATCAAACAAAATCGTGGTTAACGCAGACAAAAGCCTCCTCGAAATGTCTTATGTTGTCAATAAAACAGTTTTAGTAGGGAAACTTACTTAAACGACAACAAGGACTGATGAACATTTTAAACTCATATTTTTTCAATGATTTTCCACATTCTCAATGAATTTGTATTTGATGTATGAGTCAGAGCTTGAACTTAGGTTTTACGGACAAATTTAAAGTCGGAAGGAGAGGTAGGAAAGGTAGTTAGAAATGGCTGTCTGGTAAGTCCTGCCAGAAGCACAAGCGCATTTTTGATACAACAACTCACATGACCTGGATGTTAATGGGTGTGAGAAAGTTAATGATGTTGCAAAATTGTATATCTGAGACCTCGGATAATTTATAGAAAAAGGCTTTGAGATATCTGGTTCTAGCCAGTGCCGAGCAGACACAGAGAAAGTGAAATAGGGTTTCCTTTCCCTGTGTACTGTTTCAGGTGCGTTGGAGTTAGAATTCTTCTAATCAATACAGATCATCTAATTCTTAATTGATTACGGTTGTGATAAGAGTTTAAGACCCTGACTTAGGCCCACTTGCTTATTCGTAAGCACAATCCTCAGGTTTCTCCATAATTTCCATCTACATAGCTTAGGAGCACATCTTCCAGTTGTAAGAAAACTTTGAGCGGCACCAAAGATATGAAGTCACAGGGCTTTTTTGTTTCCGTTGGTAAGGTAAGTCTGATATCCTTGAATATCAGTGCCTTCTGGTTCTGTGCTAGAAAATAGCAATGCTTTTATTATTAAAAATGCATACACACATAGTTAAATACAGTGACATTGAGTGGAAAAATAAGTAAAGAAGAGCACCTTTTCGATTCAAAACTCAAGATTAGCACTTAAAATTTAAGGTAAACCCAAAGTAAGATTAAATCGATTTGCGACATTAAAGTTCCGTTCGTAAACCACATTATTTTGAATCGACTTATCCCATAAACCAATTTCAAGTCAAACATCCCCTCAAAACAGAAGAATAACCCCAAGAAAGACATCTCGCCTTGCAAACAATATGTACATATGTAGTCTTCATCTTACGAGTATAACCCTAAGCTAGCTGAAAAGACATATTCAATATGCGACCATTAAATTTCCCCCACTTCAATATGTTTCCCTCGTTTCAATATGGGAACGCGTTCGTAATCATCCCTTTTTTTTTCTCCTTTGTTGTTTGGTATTCTATTGCTCTCTTATGTCACACCCAAGGATGCCATGAAGCCAAGATTGTAGGATGCCTTCTCTAAAGTGAGATATAAAAATTAGAGACAAAATTCCCATATGAAAATATCAATGCTGCATGCATATCTTGGATCTAGTAGGTTGGCTACTGCTCCTAGTTTCCATCGACTTTTAATGCATTTTATATTTTTTTCTCGAATCTGAGAGCAGTATTGGCCTGATGCAAACAAAAATCCAATTATTTTTGCATAAGACTTTTGTAACTTCAATTTTAGCTAGCGGCGTACATCAACCTTATTGAAAATTTCAACCCCTATTTCTTGAATTAACCATGTGCATGGGTAACCCATTCATAGCAACCCAATGCCCTGCTTTGCTATAAAAATCGAAGGCAAAGTACTTAGTAAAAAAAAAAAAAAAACAAGAAATAGGAATAACTCACCCCCGCTGCTGTGTTTCATGTAAAATGGTTGTCGGTGAGTAATTGCGGCGCATAACAAAAAGTAGATGAGCACCCTTTTTTCATGTTTATCGGGTGAAGGTACTGTACATCGCCATACGAGTGCTTTCGTTGGTGGGAAATGTATTTCATAACAAATAATAACCTTGATCCAATAAACCGTCTGCCAAGACAACCACTCCACTTAACTTAACTCCACTCAACGGTGCCCTAAATCACAGTGAGTAGTCCTTTGTTTTCTTTTGGTACTCACCCTTACCACCATTAGCTATAGGAACAGCAGCTAACTGACGAAATAAAGAATTCATGTTGATGAACTAGATTTAAGGCTCTACATACAAATAGGCTCTTGGAAATTGAGCTAAAGACATACAAATATATTGTATATAATGTACATTATATGTGGACGTAATAAAATCGATTTTCTAAATTATTTACTGAAGAATTTGAAAATATTGAGGATATCTGCACCTGGATGCAAACACACTAAGACTAGAAGAGGTTCAATGTGATACCATTGAATCTATCATTTATCCCGAATGTACTCAGAGTATTATTTGAACTATAAAGACTTATTTAGGAAGCGGATCATACTTTTGACGTCAACATTCGCAGGTCGCCAATGTCATCAAACAAAACTGCCCTCGGATGGAGCAACCTTCTTTTAGAAAAGGCTGGATAAATGCTAGAAACTTCTACAAAAATCATTTGAGAATTGGCCGATTGGCTGGTTATCTAGATGGTGTCAAGTTTAAGAATACGTTTACACCTAGAGAGATATATACTCGTATTAAGGTCCCGTCATTCCGGCAGGATACTCAGGTTAGTACTTTGTCTAGTCTATGTGATGTTTTTGTTTCGAGAACTCCGACCACGTTTCGGTAGCACTTGCTCTTTAATTGATTTTTTCGGAGTTAACCTACCTGTTATGAACCAGTTACGCAGGCATGCAAGTAATGCCAAATGCCCTTACAAATAAGTCTGACTTGGCGTGTCTAAAAATCAATCAACTCTGAAAACATCAAGCTTAGACCATATGCTACTGAAAGCAGCTTTAAAAAAGAAATGAAAAATAACGATAGGGAATGTTGTATTAGTTCCTTACCTAATCTCTCAGACTTAAGCCATCATTGTGGAGCTCAATAAAATCTTATGTTTCAACTAGGATCAAACTGTAAATTTTTGCATCTAAATTGATGAAGAACGGACACGTTAAGAAGCAAACCCAAGAAGGGTTTGTGAAGCACATTATGAAAGCCTGATGACCGAACACTAAGTCTATCGCAAACTAACACAAAGGTTAACAGTTGGAGCCGAAGTAAGGGTACACTTTCAAGGAACCATACACTGGACCTTGCTGGCAAGCTTAAGATTGGAATCCACAGGGCAATAGACAACGACGAAGGTGAGTGAGTTTCTTTACATAGAAGACAAGTGGTCCATGACTTCGGAATAACTTGGATAATAATCGAAGCAAGAAATAACATTTAAGGCAGTAGTTCCATGGAGTCCCCATGGTCTCCCAAGAGTGACAGTTCATAGCTGTAATCCTATTTCTAAACATCTAACCAGGAGCATTCTGATAGTTTGCATTTCAAGTATAGAAGATAAAAACTCATTGTAGCTAAAAATAACCAAATAGAACGAGAATCGACCTTGCAGAATAATTTAGAATTCGACTTATGTCTCAAGGCCAATAACCACGTTCTTTATAAAGTTATTATTATTGGGGTATACTCTGCTGTTTGTCCTAATGGCGTTATCAAAATTAAGGGACGTACCTCCTTCTTATTTAGCAACAAAACTTGAATCGATAAGAATTACACAAGACTGCCATATTTCAAGAAAAGATGCTTCAAGGGTTCCTAGTTCGTTAATTATGTAAGCAGTATATAATCTCATTTCTTACACCAGTCTTTGTTCAATTTTCCTTAACTTGTACCCCAATAGCAAGGTGAAAATGAATGAAAAAAATGGTACAAGCGACAATTTTAAAGATTTATTAAGTCTTACAGCACAAAGCCTTGCATAGTATTGTTGCTCGGCAATATGCTAGACCGGCATAACTCGGTCATTTTCACCCCCTTCGAGGTAGGGGTAGTGGCAATGGTAGCGGACAAGGTGCTTACATAAGTCAAATTCCATTTAACAAACTCACACTGTGTTAATACCTTGAAATTAATATCGTCTTGTGTCTGTTTAACGTTAAGGATTATGATTAAGAGCTTCGAAAGGATAATAGCCTCCACACGCCGTCGCTATACACACGCACACTAACAGAGTATTCGGCTGGTCTAACATGAATAATTATACGGTTGCTTTAATTTGTTGAGCAATCATTAAAGGACTAACCATTTGGATATCCTTTTTTGGAGAAAATGTCTTCATTTAGTCGAACGAATGTAGGTTTGTTGTTTCTTTTTTAACTCTTGTAGCGGATGGTAGCACCCGCCTAGCCCTCTAGCTTGGCTAATTTTTCATTTGCTATTTTTGCTATTGTAATTATGAAGTCCTGTGCTCAGTGGCCTTTGGTTACGTGAAGGATTTCATGTTCATTATTCATTTTTTATGTTGTTACGAACCACAGGCATGGACTACGACTCTCTCCAATTAAGACATTTTAGGAGACACAGCCCAACTGGCCTTCGTCCTTACCGTTGTTGTCGTCATCGTCGTCGTTGTCGTCGTGGTTGGTTTGGTACTTCTCTTACACTCTCTCTCTCTCTCTCAGGGGAAGGATTTAAAATGTTTGAGATAATCAAGTTTTTATCCTTTGGCCTTGTTATTGTTGTTGTTGTTGTTGGTATTTGCTGTTGTTCTTGGCAGTTTAATTACTGTAAATTGGGGCACGGACATGAGTCATTTAAAGTAGAGACGACGGAGGACGACATTTTTAGTGTCTTGTTATGTTGTTTTATTATCCTTTTTTTTTTTGGGGGCGAACGGTGGGTAACTAAGGCGGCGGTCTTTCCTTAATTTTTTTTTCTCTTCTTTTCTATTTTCTTTTATTTATGTTGAAAAACGTGTAGACGAGAGTTTATAACTTAATAAATTTAAAATAACTTTATTTATCGCGTGCCTTATTGCGCAATAACTTCTTCATGAATGGTTTTATGGGTTTTCGTTTTGCCAGAGAGTTGTGAGGGATTGGGTGGAAGGTGCTGTAAAAAGTTTTACCAAACTAAAGAAAGTACATATGTATTGAATTGGGTAATCAAGCCAAGCGTTTATAGAATTTAAAATGCGTGGTTTTAGGAACAAAAGAAGTGGTTTCTGCAAGGACATCGCTTAAACGTGTCAACCCTGAACTAGAAAACTAGGTTTATGGTAATTGCCTTTGCTGCGTATTGGAAGAGTTTCATTTTATGGTTTAAATTGGATACACAGTTCCACACCATTGTGCATGATGGGGACTTATAGTGAGTGGCTATTAAAAGTTGCTTGAGCATGTGTATGTTTGTTCCGGTATTGAGTATGAAATGAATAGGATAATCTTTGTGTTTGAGTTGGGGGTGCATTTATGAGGGGGTTGGATATGTTGATACTTGTGAAAACTTAAAAATAAGTTAATAGCAATTATGACGGGAAACTAGTGTTTCATCAGTTTAACCTTATTTTATGGACGCAATAGAACTATAAAATAGGATCGTACGACTTTAGTATGCCGTTTATGGATATGATTTGAATTTTAGAGAAAAACTTGGACTTTCACAACTTTCTGGCGTCATTCGGTTTGGGTTTCATAGATCACTAAACACTATTCGACATACTTCCATCAAATAATTGAATAAGCTCGTTTGGAGTACTACTTCTGAGGCCGTTTCGATTTTCCAACGGAACGGTTCAATTCGGGCATATTGGGAGTGTTAAGATAGTTTAGATCGTTGAAGATTTATTCTTCTGAGATGGGTTCTCTAACGTTCCTCATCTCTGTTGCTCCTGCGAAAGTCATTACAGACAGTGCCCAATCGCTGAGCATGTCAGACTAAGATGCAACGTTCTTTACGGCGTTAGTCAGTTTGATGATCTCTTTTAAGTCAAATTTACACTTTCGATCTCCTAAAGTCGTTGTTTAAATGGTCAAGCTCTTGATTTTAATAAAGCATCTGGCAGTGCGTTTCAGGGTTTTTTAAAAATACAGTTTGTACCTAAAGAGCCTTGTCAAGCCAATTTATCAGCCGCGCAGTTTCCTGAAACGTCGTGATGACATTTTATACGCTGATCGATTCTCTCCTTAACAGTCTCAATAGTTCTAACATCTACGTTTCCACGACCTGTCTGCTTGAAGATACCAATGGCCCTAGATGTGATTGACGAGTGTTATACTAGGAATGAGATTTTAGTTAACACTCGAAGTTGTTCTCTTTACAAGAAAAAAGAAGTTGGGTGGATTGACTCTACCAATGCTTAAATGCATGAAAACTGTCAACTTTTGAACAATGTAAGATTGTCACTGAAAAAGGGACGATTATAAGACTGTCCCACGATCTTGTGGTGTAAAAAAGGAAAATGTTAGAAAATTGTTAAAGAAAATGTCATTGTTTAAAGGACATGGTTCATTACTGGAATTCTACAAAATTTCTTCGAGTTCTCCAGCAATTGGTTCCACAAATTGAAACCCCACTTCTATGAATGCATTCCCCCTTTTATCTATTTTCTTTCCATCACCGCTGAGAAAAAGAAAATATTAAATTTTGTTTGAAAAGACGAAACGAAAATTAACACTTCAAATAACAAAACATAAAAATTCAATTTATGCGATACAAGGGAAGCACACAATACCAACAGTGCGCCGGCCGGTCCCTATGTAAACATTTCACGAAAGGATATGTATGTGTACCTATGTTGACAGATTCAGGGATGGTATGAGAAATCAAAGGCGCTACAATAATGCAAGCAACAAAGACAACAAACGACTCGGGACAAGATGGGGGCCGCACGAACTGCATATTGAAGGAACGCGTGTGAGACCCTCTCGAGTTGCATTACAAACACTAGCGCTGGCAAATAAAAACAAACATCAACATTGTTTCCAATAAGACTGCCTTGTTGATTGTACCGGGGACATGTAAGGCGTAAAATCCCCGATCGTATTCCAATCAACACTTAAGTGGACCTTCACTTTACCATCCGCTCAGTGATACATTGAATCACCACCATCATCATTGCTATCACCATCAGACAGGGACGACAGGCAAAGGTTAGAGGCAAGAGAGAAACTGTGTTTTTATTTCTGCTGCGCTTGCCAAAACAAACAATACTTGAGCCGAAGGGAACATTTTCTTTTCAATGTCCATTTGTCCTCTTTAACGTATTTTCTTTCTTTTTTTTTTTTGCTTGTAAGTTTGAGGATTTGTTGATGTATGTATTAAGTGCGTGCTGTAAGATTGATGAGAATTGAGGTAAAATAATGCAAACAATTACGGTCAAGGACATGGGACATGCCACACAAGTAATATACTTACGTGGTTATTAAAAATTGGGTGAATTATTTTACACCAACTAAATAGGTTTACATACTAGTACATATGTGGGTTTTTTTTTCAATTTTGTTTTTGTTTTCGTAAACACAAGTATACTGACAAATTATCAAGCGCTGAGGAGGTAGGTACTTAGATACTTGGAATAAGAAATTAAAGTAATAAAGCACGAACCTAGTCAATCGATTTTATTGATCGTATCCTATTGGCTATCTAGCTAGGTCCTTTAGAAAAGGGTACACAAAATGTTTAAATTCGCAGGGTTTTTTTGAAAGAGAGAATGCTTGATGCACCTTCAGGGGTGCCCATGTACCCTCGGTGTCATAGACTCTGACTCTGACTCAACTAAATTTAAATTAAATATAAATTGCATGGCTTCCAACGTAGGCATCCCTCGAGGATTAAAATGAACTTTGTGGTGCTTCTAACCCAACTAGGACCAATATTTTTTATTCTAACAATAAATGACATCGATTTCGTTATAAATAACTCAGATCTTGCTGCCTTTATCTACTTTAACATCTTTCACTGACTCTCACCCTCTGCACGACTCGATCTGGTATATAAAAAAAACTCCTTCGAACTTTTTCTAGTAATCGTATCTCTTTACCCGTTCGGACCGACTTTATTCGTGATGAGCTAGTTTCTTCAAATAGTAATAATTTATGGACAAACTAGGCCGAAAATTAAGAGGTGGAGAGGCTAGGGTTTTTTGTAAACTTCTATAATCCTGTTGTTTATATAGAACTCGGAATTATTGAAGCATTTTCCAAGCTAAAATCACAGCCATTGTACAGGCAGTAAGGCTATTCAAGGACTAGAAAATAACTAAAACAGCCATTGATACATACGCTGACAGTCAGGCGACCATTACAAGTCAGGAGTTACTTAGTGATGGGAAAAATAGTAGGACCCAGTACCTACCACTACCAGAGTTGATTTTCATTTTGTTTATTTCCAACGTACCAGAACGTTAAATTTTGCATGATAAATACAATATTTATATTAACTCCAGAGCAGCGCGCTGATACTGAATATCATAACAATTTGAAAAATGCAAAACTAAATAAAATACTCCACCGAGACCTAACAAATATCCTCTCTCTGTCCTTCTCATCAAGAATCACACCAAAAACAGCCCGAATCAAATAAATAAATAAAACAAACAGGACACATGACCGGTATTAGCCAAACGCGTTAAACAAAAAAACATTTATATTAAAAAAACAAAAAAATATGAAAACAGAATATAAATATAGAAATAAACGGAAGTGAAATATATACAATCCTTAATGGGGTGATGGATGTGGGGTATAAAATTTAACTGGTTCCCCTTAAATAATCCTTCCATACATAAAAAAATAAATAAATAAAAACACACACACAAACAGAAGGCTGCAGCGTATAAAAACAAAATAAACTTGAACAATTGCAAATACACATGTGGATTATATGAATATGTATTTGTTTATTAGATTGTGTACTTTTCATGTTAAATTAGTCACACAGAGGTTTATTGAGTTTATTTATGCATTTGTAACATTAAAATTTGTTTTATTAAAATTTTATTAGTTTGCTAGAAAAGAGATTTTTTTGTATTCTGTCAGAGTGTTGGAACTCAGACACAAAAACAGGTCCATTGTTCTACCAGTAGGTACAACGCTTTTACTGTATTTTCTTCGCTTTTCTTAGAAAGTCGGTCGGCTAAGGTTACGAGCACTCATCACATCAGCCTCAAAAATCTGTCACCTGATACGAGCAAAGGCAGGACAATCACATAGGAAATGTTCCGCAGTGTCGTCACCCTCTCCTAGAGCGTCACAACCTTACACGTTGAGATGTTTAGCAAAGGAGAAATGTCCTGTAATAACGCCAATAAGTGGTCTGCAGTCTTTTCTGCTGAGGAATTGAACGACTTGTCTGTATCGGAAAGTTTTGTTGGCCATTTAACGTCCTTTAGGATCTTAGAAGTCCGAGCTATTTTCAAAACCTTGTAATTCTTGTTATAGGTACCGGTACTCAGTAGCTGAAGTTAGGTACTCACGCCGGCGATTCCCACCAATTCTTTAGTGCGAATTGAGTGGAAGTGTCAATTAAGTAAAAATGTACGAAGTTTTCATAAAGATTTTTCGTAAGATCTGTAGAAGCCTTCGAAACGTATTCTAAGAAACCTGCAATGCCATCTCTTTAAAAGATGAACCGCAAAATCCATTAAATAGCTACAAGTTCATTCCAAATACATATTTAACCCTCCAATCGACGATTGCAAAATCAAAATGATACACACAATCCCCGCTTTAATCCTATCTCTCTTTTGTTTTCTCCTCCCAGTCGCAACAAAAACCACGTCTACATTATCAAGTCCAGCAGGGATTTGCCATCTCAATTTAAGTTGTGGTTTACAAAGACTATGTAATTGAATTAAAACTCTTTTCACCCTTCATGCAACTTTCAAGCACAAAAATACAATACGAAAACACTCCAACACAACCACAAAAGATATGATCTCTAGAAAGTCCTGAAAAAAAAAAAACGAACCCAGACACGAAATGAGAACGAAACCAAACCAAATGAAAACAAAAGCTTCCATTTCAACATTTCAACAAGGACAAACTGATGAACAGAATACGCGTATAAAAAAAAAAAACCAAAAAATAAAAGTATCGAATGAGATCCCGAAATCCCGGATTTGAAGAAAGGATGCCATCAATAAAAATTGTTTTGTAAAGAATGAAACTTTTCCTTTAGTCCCCTCATCCGCACTCTACCATCTCCACTCAATGGTTTCCTCATCCATTCTTGATTTTTTTTTTTTATTGAAAAGAAAGTCGATTGGATACCAACGCGTTTTCATTTTCGTTTTTTTTTTTTTTTGAGGTTAAAGTTTAGAAATTAAAAAAGTAGAACGAACAAGGATGCAAAAAGTGCATGACAAATGAATTCATAGATATCTACATATATATCTCATTTGAATTATTAAAAGTTCTGATATCCATAAGTTGGATGGTGGAGCCGGCAGTTTATTTTTCCACAACGACGACGGTTGAATTTTAAAATAAAAAAAAACAGTTTGCAGAACGCATCCGAGTACTGGAAGCATGTTATCAAGATAGATCCGACAGCATGAATTCATAATAATTGAGCACGTTCGAGAGACGAGGCTTTGGTCAAAGATGAAAGAAGTTCAATATCCGATAGGATATACATATATGTATGTTTGTCGTGTTTTTTTTAAACTAAAAGTTTTAGTTTCCCAGCAGTTGGACGTTGACAAAGTTTTGCTCAAAGTCTGTGCTATCAATCATCAGCGCTTGTAAACGAACTGGGATTTTTCATTCTCATGGGATTTATTTTCCCGATTTAAAAAAAGAAAAAAAAACTTTTTAGTTTTGTTAGAATGGTAGCTCTGAATCTCAATGAATCGAATGAAAAGTCCAATCAGGACAAATTTTCATCTAAATTCGATTTGTAATCCTGTTGCAGCTGTGGTATGTGACCGGCAACCTTTGAATGCACTGCGGTCGTGGGAATAATTTAATCATTTCCTTCACAAGTCGAACAAGGAGCATTTGATAAGTGCGTGGATGGTGTGTTTGTGTATGTGAATATGAATCTATTTTAGGAGTTGAACTTTCAGTGACCTTTTATAATATTTAAGGCGTTTCTCCATAATTCCAAAATGTATAGAGGAAAAGGTCAGAGGGCTTGAGTACTTTGTAAAAAAAAAAATTAATATTTAAATGTCCATGTACATACATATGTAAGTTGAAAATGATAATGTGCTCTTTTGTACACAGTTGGTGTTGGAATGTTTTGAATAAAATATGATTTTAATACCAGCGGTTATAGGTGAAAATATAAGGAACTTGTACCTTCGTTCAGACACTTTTGTTTTTGAGTACGATAAAGTTTCATAAAAAAAAAAAAAACAGAAAGGAAACTCTGTGCTATACGATAATTTACCTAAAACATATTATTACACCAATAAAAATTATAATGGGCGCTATACGCATGAGACCAACACGAGTAACGAAAGTAGTCCTGCCAATCCTACCGCTTCACTTATTTACAAGAAGAACAGCAGCGAGATGCTTGCACCGTGATGCGAAGTGGTAATTAGCCAGGAACGATCTGTGAACATAAAAAGATCCTGGATCTTTTGAAAATCAAGGTTATGGACAATGGGGGAAAGACTCAGTATTACCGAAACGTACCACAAAACTTGTACCGGGATGGACTACTTAGGGATAGATGGTCAGGAGACTAAAACACCTTCACTAATAGATCCATGATAGATGGTAAAATTGGAAGCAGGAGTGATTTCAAAGGATCTAGATCTATTTTGAGGATAAAAACCTCAATATACCAAGCTGAGATGTTTGCACTGCTACATGCGCTCGACCATTGGTGTGACGATCAGGTTCAACGTGGAAACATCTTAATAGCATTGGACAATAGAGCAGTTATTTGGCGTAAGGAGGGAGTAGACTAAAGGCAATGCAGTTCAAAACTTCAATGTTCAATTCCATGACTAGCAATGCCATCAAGATTAAATGATGGATACAATAGACTCGATTTCTTGCCTGAATAAATCGATGACCTAGTGCCTAGCCTACATCATGACAGCTCGATATTTCCCCAAAAAGAAAATACTTCTCGGTTTAATGCATAGTTTCTATCGAATCCAAACTAGGGCAAATCCAGTCATAATTCCATTCATTTCGATTTACGCCCATTACCCGTTCCTTTAGCCATCCGTTCCTTAATCAAATTTCTGTTCCCCAAAAATTACAGATTTAAACAAACACTCAAAACAACACCCTAATACAAGAGGTTTGAAGGACTTTCCTACTAGTTGAATTACAAACAGTCCTTAACCAATAACATTGTTGTACACAATCACTTTCTACCGGCATGGTATACATTATCGTCGTTATGTCCTTTGCTTTCTAACCCCTGATTCATAATTAA
This sequence comes from Criorhina ranunculi, assembly GCA_951813785.1. Lineage (NCBI taxonomy): Eukaryota > Metazoa > Arthropoda > Insecta > Diptera > Syrphidae > Criorhina > Criorhina ranunculi. Next base: position 53,844,350 of record OX638383.1, read on the forward strand.
TTTACCACTGTCAACCCATAAACGCCCACTATTAGCCTCTCGCCCGTCACCACCACCACCTCCTATACACAACCAAAAACCCATCTCACAAAACAGAAAGCCTTAGTAAAGTTACGAATGAACGTCAGAAAAAAAAAAAAAAAAATATAGAAAAACATCCCCCTTCATTAACACTCACCCTCTCACGAGCGCTACACATCGTCCTTTCCAACCACCACTTACTCAGTTGAGTGCCTCATTCCGAATATTATAAGGTAAAATTATTACAAGCACTTACCTGTCTTGCATAACAGCTTGGAACAACACATTTGTTGGCTGAGGAGATGTTACAGATGACGGGGGAGCTATGTATTCACCCCACCAGCCAGGTACGTACGAAAAAAAAGGACACAAAACTGCTACACATAAATTACAATCTTAAATATTTAACGATGACGCAAAAGTATGATAACGATGCAGGAATGCGTTCAAGTTTCTTTTCGTCCCCCTTCCTCCTCCTCTGTTTGCCTCGTATACATTTAAAGTTAGAAGCAGGTCAAAATGGAATTAGGTCTTCCGGCCAATGTTGGCACGAAATCATCATCATCATCGTCATCATCATCATTGCCACCGTCATGATGCCGTGAACATCATCGTCACCAGTGGCATCACCATCACCATTGACGTGGCTGTCATTGCAATTTGTAGTAAATTTTTATTTTCAACCAGAATGAACATAATATAAAAACGAAGAGCAAATCCTGCTGGCATGGCAATGAGTCCTTTGCTGTCGAAATGTGTCGCATCTCGCATGGCATATGCCTTTAAGGCAGTTAACTGCAGCAGTAGCAAAGGTCGAATGAGTACTGCGGAGGAATAAATGAATGGATGTGTCGTCCTGATGCTGTAACTGTTGCCGATGGGGTAGCGAGAGCTGGGTGATAAAATGAGGAGCTTTTGACATAAGGAAAGAAAATCATTACGAATGCTTTCAAAATAAGTCCGCTATTATGCGTGGGTAATTTGGTTCTTTTTCTATTAACCATAACCGCACCAGTTCTTCATACACACAACGTGCCACTAAATTGAGTATTAATTGCAATTATCCTTCATGACTGCAGCGGGAGGTAGTTAACTTTCCATGCTACTCGTATGTTATTTGTCAAGGACATGCCACACACGTACAATTATGTATGTAATCGTTGTAAAAAGTTTTCATAAATTGCGTCATTACGCGGCGTAATTTTGTAATGAATGGGAGCTATTCCTTTTCGCCAATTAGGCGTAAATCTAAAGATTCTCTTCCCCTTTTTGATTCTAAAGGACTCTGCTTTCAATTACTCTCGGCAGGAAGCCCATCCTGATCCTATAATGAATGAAAGAAAACACTCGCGCTTTTTTTCCCCTCTGAAATCAAGATTGAAGTGGAAGGAAAAAAAAAATTGGTTTTCTCGCCACACTGCCACGATTGGAAAATATTGAATTGATGGAGGAGTCCATCCATTCAGCCATTCAAAGCGCCAAACGACCTCCTTCATGCGTCCATCAAAAGTAAAGAAAGCACTTTCCTCATTTATCCTGACACTAATTATGGCTTCCTTGAGAATTTAATCAGCTGCTCAATCAATCAATCGCACTCGAGAAAAGAACTAGATAGAGAGAGAGAGAGGGAGAGTGTGTCGGAATTGAAAGGGAAAACAGAGAAAATACTTCAATCTTACCGTTATGCAAATTTTTTTTCTGTTTTTTCCTTCCAATTACCAAGAAACGCTCCGAATCAGGATCCAGAATGAAAATCAGAGCAGTATCTCATCCTTTGTTGCTCAAGAGTGAATAAAAAATTAGGTGGGTATTTATTTCTCTTTATTTCCTACCGGTTTTTCCTTTTCTTTTTCTCGTTTTTCCTTGGAAATGGAAGAGTGAAAAAGTGAACGATATCCGAAAATGATTTGTAATCGAAGGTTGTGTTACACACAATCGATATCCGCTGTAATATAACAATGGGTGGGGATCAGCTGCCAAAGGGGGCGGGTATAGGGGTTGAGTACTGCTGGTGAATTAATATGGACGTCATCGATTGGAGAACCATTTCCGGTTGAAGAGATTTATTCGTCAACCCATGCTGAGTTATTGTTAAGGCATTGTTTTGAACACTTTGTTCAGGGTAGGGTACGCCCAATCCTATTTTAAGATTTAAAAAAAGAAAGAAATGAACGAACAGGGAATAGTAGCATAGGGGATCTCTGTTTATTGCTTTAAAATAGATAGGTATACATAACGAACTGAAACATACACTTATCCCTAAGACTGATATAATTCATTAGGCTTTCATCTGATTGTCGGTTAATGCGTTGTGACATTGCAATCTACAGTCAAGCAGCAATAAACATCCTGGAAGCCTACTCCGTGGAATCTTTGGCAATGAACTACTGCAACTCATGCGTAAGGCGAGCAATGAGTTGAGTTGAGCAAGAATAAATATTGTGATTTATATCAACAGACATCGTGTCTCTGAACATGATCACTAAATTGCAAAACGTCATAGCCCGTTGGGATCCAGACCATTATGACATTTCAGCGAACTGTACGACTAACGAACTTGCCAGACAAAGCTCATATGTCCTTTTTTTGACTACTGCAGCATTGCCATACTTATTTCGCCTATCATAAATTCTAGGAGATCAAAAGCGTCAAATTGACTACAGAGAGACCATCCTTCTATGTCACAAAAAATACTTCAATCCAGGCAGTAGTAATTGGCTGCAATCAAACAGATCGTTTGCAAGTGTCCAAACCTTGCTAATTTTAGAAAAACTGCTTAATGGGAACACCGCTTCAATAAAAATTGATATGAACATGCCAGACAAAGCTCATATGTCCTTTTTTTGACTACTGCAGCATTGCCATACTTATTTCGCCTATCATAAATTCTAGGAGATCAAAAGCGTCAAATTGACTACAGAGAGACCATCCTTCTATGTCACAAAAAATACTTCAATCCAGGCAGTAGTAATTGGCTGCAATCAAACAGATCGTTTGCAAGTGTCCAAACCTTGCTAATTTTAGAAAAACTGCTTAATGGGAACACCGCTTCAATAAAAATTGATATGAACATGGTAACTAGGTACGGCAATTCTAAAGTTTGGACTAGATTTGCATTTCCAGCATTTCCATCAGAGGTCGACATTGATGTCATTGTCAAGATGCATTTTATAATCACAAGAGAGCTAGTGAACATCTCAAGTCTCTTATAAATACCTTAACCATGCTGGATGAAAGTTCATTTGCTTGTATTCGCACAATAACTTTATAACGACATCGATTCAATTCAAGACACATACCCTTAGGACTGAAAGGTTCCTCACTCACCTAACATAGTCATCAGAGCAGAAACTAAAGGTTTAACCAAAAACTTAAGACGAAATTTTCACTTGCTTATATGTACACATTGTAGTCGTTCCATGCGCCGCAGGGAGTAAACGGTAACTAAGTATTTCAATTATGACTACCCTCCATTATGTTCCCATGTATGTGTATAAGGTTTTATCACCAATTCCCTTCTCCCTTCAAGCCAACAAGCAATATTCTCTTTATATTTTCATTTCGTTTGGGAATTCCAAGGCCTACACTTGAATTTTACACACACACATTGCCTAGTCTATTTCCCAGAAGGGATCCTTTTGAACTCCTACTTTCCAACAGAGGCAGGCTTGTGCATATATAATTCAATTGATCAATAATTCGCAGCTATGTAACACCTAATACCGAGCATATCACATTGTAAAATCCATACGTGCCCTTCAAATTTAACAACACCGACGACACTGAACTCAAGAATACTCGGAAATAGCGTGACAATCTACAGTGGGACAAGCTACAAGGATGTGCGCACACTTTATGTAGGTACCTGAGCCTGACTATTGTCACCCCCACCTCTGGGCGGCCTAAATTTGATATTTTCGGCACATAATTTCCCGTTTGGCACGCGAAAAGAACCAAAAACAGAAACAAAATAGCACAGCTCACTTCCTTGGAAACGATTTACATTGCCAACACTACCGCTAGGGTATACAGACACAATCCATGCGGACCGTGAAGTGCTGTTAGTGGAAGGCAAATTGCCTTGCTCGCGCGTTATACCCAAAATGGAGGATATTACATTGAACTACCAAGGAGCATTGAGAACCAGCTCGAATGCGGCAAGGAGCAAGAAAGCAAACAGAACTTCTCTTCGTTCTTTGTTTGTCTCTGGCGGATGATCCACAAGGATTCACCAGGATTTTCTCCCTCAATTCCATTGCCCCCAAACTACATCTTTGTCAAACAATGAGATGAAGAGCCAAAAAAAAAAAAAACTGCTATGAACAGGACAATTGAACAAGGATAACTAAGTTCCAAAAATAAAATTCTTCCCCTCAGGCTTCACTGTGGTACTTTACATGGAAAGGTGAGTCAGCGGTCCCCTTTCGTCTTCAACCGCCCAAAAATAAGGCAAACACGACAAAAAAAAAACACAGAAACCGGTACCGTACCGTAACGTTGACATTTGTGTGAAATGTTAAGAGATGCATAATTTCCTGAGACAGAGAGTATGACAAAAGCAGGAATGTATCCTTAAGGGGATTTTCCTCGAAATGTCTATGTGGTGTTTTGCGAACGTGTGTGATGGTAAACTGGTGAGAGACGTGTGTACGTGCTTATTATTAGGCGGCAACTTCTTCACACTGTAATTTGAGGGCGGCAACAAGAAAACAAGCAATGTGACACAAAATCGAATGAATGCTTACAAGTTGATCCTTAGGGCAATATTCCTTGTTAGCCTTCTACCCTCCACTCTCCTCATATGCTGAAGAGAAGTTTTTTTTTTTGGTAAAACCTTAAAAGTGTGTGCTTGTGCGTGGAATTATTTATTTTATAAGATTTTCACATTTTTACTGTAAATGATTTGGTTGCCACGTGGAATTAGCCTAGATTGTTTGGACACAAATAGTCAAATGGAGATGGGCCTCATGGTTTCACAAAACACCGTTAAAGTTAATTCAATTGAGGATGGTACTACTGAGGAGGTACCACTTTTATTTAAAACTTTTAGTAAGGAATTCAAGGAACTAACTTGAGGAACTGTAGTCATTGTTCAACCTAGAGAAACAATGAACCCTTGTTTTAATACTCAGTGGTTCTGTTTCCGACTTTGGCAAGGCAATGAACCACGATAGGGATCAATAAGATCGTCGATGTTCATCCTGTAGTTAGAGCAGATCAGGTTGTTTCTCCTCTTATGGATCGAGTAGATAGTCTAAAGATTCTTATCAGCGGCCGTGCTTTCATCCGCAGATCATCATAATTTGCAGATAAGAGGATGTATGCTTCCTACCAGATCTTTTCCTTTAAAAGTTCAACTCGTAATCCAACTGACCCAGCGGCTTTGTTCTATTTAAAGTCTCGCTATTGCTGCAGCTCATGAGGATCAGACTATTTGACAGCGGAACTATGGGTTTCATCGCCGTTCACAGAAATGATCTCTCCAGATTTTCAAAACTGACTGAGTGTCTACCACGGTGTTCTCATTTTAATCCTTGTAGGCTCCGATTTTGTTTTGCTCTCCCTGCCCTTCGGGTAAAAATGCTACAACATCTCTCCATCTCTTACACTTGATCTTCCGGTTTCTGCATCCAAGTTATAATCTGAGTCTATGTAATGACATCAATCACCACACTGCATCAAGGATTCAAAAACCTTTAAGCGATTACAGCTTCTGTTCTTTTCATCAAATTCCAAAGTTCATGCATATGTGGGTGGACCACCTTTCTACCAACAGCTTACAATTTCAACACCGACCAACATAGATCATACTATTTCAACTAATCCACTCTTAGATGGACATCAATAGTATTTTCGATGGGACTCTGCCTACAGCGCTCGCCTTTTCATGAGCATAGCAGAGGAAAATCCTTTTATAAGCACCACCTATGCCAACTAAACCCAGATACTTCCACTTATACCATTCAGTGGCATAAAAAAGAGGCTTTTCGATTGATTATAATGGAATCACAGAACTTGGAGAGCCGTATCCTTTTTTTTTTTCTCCTTTCACCGAGAATGGATAAACTGCAGAAATTCTTCTCGTATTTTTTCTCTTTGCGATTGTCGGTGACCCGGTTGGTTTCCATCAACGTCATCATCATCACCCATCGAACTGAGCTGACGTATCCTCCTGCCTGAAAAGGACGACTGACTGACATGTAAGTAAATAATGATTTCTGCTAGCTCCTGTTATTCTACAAATAACCACTCCCGCCATATTATTGACGGGAATCCCTGCAGAGATCATCGGAATTGCAATGGACAGAGTACAGCAATGCCACCAATTTCAGGTACCACGCTCAGGCCAGCGAGGAAAACTAAAAACTCATTGGAATCCTGATGGTTAATTGTATATGGTGTTCGATATACACACACATCATATATATTGGCAGTCAGTGGCTGTTGTATAGTCATTCCCCGATGGGGTTACGATGGATAGGAAACAAATAATCCTGTCAGTTTGCTTAGAGTTTGGATTTCTCGTGCGCGCTTGATGAACGATTGTGGTCAAGGATAAGCGCCCGAACTAAAGGAAGAGTATTGGTCAGTCTGGTTATGTGAACACGATGGCAGTTGATTGGAACTGATGGGTATTGGGAATTGTATTTTAGCTGTCGCTGTAAGGTCATTATTTATTTTTGTTTTTTCTTCGTCCTTTTTTTTTGAGAATGGGAAAGGGTAATAATTAATGAATGCTTGGGAGAAGGAGGAGTTGGAGTTTAAACAGAAGCCACGGCAACTGTAATGTAAGGGGGTTTGGATTAAATTGTTGTTTTAATTTCTTTAATGTGAATGTTTAATTTATCTTATGGGGAGGGTTAATTTGTTAAAGTGCGAAAGGAGCCGTTAGATGGTCTGTTTGCATGGTTAAAAGTCATTAAACCCTTGAATGTACAGATATTCGAATTTTATTTAAACAACGGTGTGGTAGATTGACTTTTCCCATGGGCCCAAAGGTTCCTGGCCTGTTAGGTATTTAGACTAGGGTGGACTTAAAACAGAATTGCTTTTCACATCGTCAATTCTTTGTTGCTTACTCGAGAGTAAACTCACCTAGCAGTCTGGTCATTTGGAAAGCAGGAAAAAAAAAAAAAACAAAAAAACAGAAACGTCATTTATAAAGAAGTGCTCTTGACAAAATGGGAAAGGGGTTTCAAATGTTGGCGTGGTATTTACGTCCGAAAAAAGAAAACCGTAGAGTGTTTAGTTAATATTTTTAATGCAACGGGATACAAAACCTAGCTTATTCTTCATCAGTATAATCGTTGAGATTGTGAACAGGGTGTTTGTGTATACCATGCTAGTCTCGGATATTTGCTTAACGTATGAGCATGGGCGTCGGCTCTCCTGGGTTTTTTGAAATTGGAATTGCTGTCTAGATTGGTCATTTTATTTAACAGTGTAAGTTAAACTGTCATGGAATGTATGGGGTGACACATTGTTTTCTTCGTTAGCCAGTTGCCTAGAAAGTCAACAAAAGTAAGATAAAAATTCGTCTAAAGGTCTAACAAGTCCATAAAACCTACAGTGAAACATACTCTACTAGTTTTGAGTGCAGATCAGTTTATAAGACGATCAGCGGCCATTTCAGAATGATTTCTTAAGTTTGAGCAAAATGTGTAATCATCCTAGATGCAAAATTCAGAAGACAGTTAAACATTCCCTTAGCTAGGTATTTTCACAAATTTTCTTCCGATTAGTAGAAGGTAAACAACAAATAATAATTATAAGAGAACGTAACCTACGGTTTCTTGAACCTAAGTTAACTTGATAAATGTAATCCATATAGTGATCAATCGCCTCTCAAGGTTCTCATTGTAACCGCTGAATCAGAGCGAACAAAATCTGAAACACATACCATCAAAATTGAAGGAGTCTCGAATTTTTTATTTTTATTTTTTGCTCGAATAACAATGAAAAAGCGCTAGAAGCATCAAATATGTCTCTCGCCATCAATGATTTATCTAGCCTTCATGTCCATACACAGCAATTTCCTTTCTCACAATATTTTAACTCACAAGAACGAATCTTTTAACCACATCACGTCGCGGAGTGTTATGTTCTCTTTTATTTACATTTTGCATCCTTATGCGACAACGTTATTGTAGGTTCTAGGGATACAACTAGTCGATCCATATACAAACGCACATAAGATGCCAACAGTATAAAGTGGATTTGTATCGCCCCGGTCCCTATTATGATGACGGTGATGGAGGGACATTTCGATTTTATTTTTCATTTTTCAATCCTTTCCGACGAAGACCAGGACTTTGGTTATTTTTCATCCAGTCATTCGAGTAAAGATATTCCAACTTTTTCATTGTTATCCTTTTTTATTTTTTGCTTGGTTTCATTTTTATTTTTTTTGTTTTTGGCTTGGGGACTGTTTTTTTTTTTTTTTTGTGGATAACTCTCCCGGCATTTCGTTTATATTGGCTTCTCTTTACGTCGAACCTTATTATAATTATTATTGAAAAAATTGATTGACATTCCTTTTGAAAGTTCCGCACACACACACACACACACATAGACACTCAGGGATAAATACAAAAAAAAAAAAAAAAAAAACGAATCGAATGAAGCAGCCAAAAAGGAAAGAAACAAAAACAAAACTTAAGTTTAATTAAATTTGCCTCTCCGTTAAATTTAAATGTCCTTGACGTTCGGGGAGGCATTCGATAAGGGAAAATTGGAAAATTCCTTATCATCGATGAGTTCGTTTGCTTTAAAGCATCATCATCTTCATTCAATCTGCCTGTTTTGGTGCTGCTGCTGCTGCTCCTTCTCTTCCAGCAGAACTCTGGAGGGTAAGATGTAATTTTAAAATTTTGTTTACCAGAGGAATCAAAGAGTCCCTATAAGTATCGAGGAGATGAGATCTATCTGGTTTGATGTAGTTAGAGGCACTTATGTTGCCAATTTATCTTGGCAAACTTCTTGCGCATTATTGTATTTGTGTATGTACAGGAGGATCCTAATTGTAAAAGTTGAATTAAATTTTCTTTTCCGATTTTAATTAGCGTCATCCTTGAGGATTTTGTTATTCACTTAAGTCAACAAAGCATGTCTCTCGATTCATTACCTGCGTGTGCTGGGATAAGTTAATAAATTTGTAAATTCGTTTCATATTTGTATTCAAGACTTAAAGAGAGGCAGTAATGGGCTTTAAACTTGTTTATGAAATAGAGTCGTCGAGGCTTTTATTAGACTTCGGTTACTCGTTTTTAGTCATTAGCAATATCACATTAGAAAGTCCTCATGATGAGCCATAAAGAAGAGTTTGCTTCTTTTTTGATCGTCCACTTTAAGTCTTGAAAGGACATCTTCCGGTTTTAGTTTTATTATAGAGCGGCCAGAGTTTTCTTGTAGTTGCATAGCAACTGAACGCACTCCATCTGATGTTAGCAGCAGCTAGCAGATTGGCTTTCTCTTCCGTATCCATGAAATTCTAATATTTATTGAAGACAAAAGCCTAAGGTTGCTCATGTTACAAGTCCTAAAAATGCTGATTAAAAAGAAAGGTGGTCTACACTACAGTAATATAGCTCTAAAGTGACATGCAAGTTGACTTTAATAATTTAATTTCACAACCAACAACTTTATCGTACAAATGCTTATCCCAGCTGGATATACACATGTACATATGTATGAAAAATAACCCCCTTGCATTTATAATATAAGTTTAAAATTCATAATGAATTTTTCACACTGCACAACAAGGGGCTAAAATCTGTAGACAACTAACAGTTTGCCCTACCGCCTCATACATGTTCCGCAAACATACTGTGGTGAGCGACTTCACACCCTTACCTTGAAGCTTAGTTTACACATTCCAACCCACACCCTTACCTATGAAATGTAATGGAAAAAAGTGCATACTGAGTAATTTTCATTAAAACGGCACCCAACTGATTCAGAATGCTCAGGGCTGAAATTGTCTATGCAGGCCAGATATGAACACCAGATGTGTTTTCTACAATCCGCCCCAAAAGGGCTACAGGAGCAACTCCTGAAATATACATTCAAATTCGGAGACCCATGTGAATGGTATTTCCTGGAGTTTTGCGTATGTCCTTCCTATTCTCCTTGCCGTTGATTTTCACACTCTGTGCTATTCATATTGAGGCGGTTGTTAGTCTGGGGCTAGACTACATTGTAAATGCAAACATGAAAACCTATTACAAATTGAATAAATCGCCACTGTTTACTATTGGAATAACACGAGGATTTCAGGTTTACCGGCTAAGGGCTGGTAAAAATCAAGTGATATAAAAGAAAACACACCTTTGAATGGACTTTGCTGTTTTACCAATTCAGTTTTACTGGTATGCATAACTGTAATCGAGCATTTTGCATTGTAGCTAGAGGGTTTATACAATAACTACATTTGAGATAAAGTTTTTTTTTTGAAAGCGCGGAAAGTTCGTTTTGTACGTTTCAGTTGTTACATGTATTTGTTGCTAAGGTTTTTGGCATTTTATCTATCGATTTGGAGATTTTATTTATCTACTGCTTCCAAAATCCATCACTGTGTTTTAACACAGAAGTGCAACGAGAATTAGGTCCATAGATTCGACTTTTAGAAACTCCAGAAGAAAGCAATTAGTTGGCATAAACTGAGCTGGGAATAAGGACAGTTTTGTAACTGACTTTCTTAAACTTTGTGGGTGGCCATGGTGCAGTGGTTGCATCATCGCTTGCCACGCTGAAGATTCCAGGTTCGAATCCCGATGTCACAGAAAAAAAAAAGTCGGTCAATTGCGAAAAAAGCTGATGTCAACTCTACTGTATAGGCATAACACAGGCAGTAAGGTAGGCAATAGCTTAAAAGTGTTGATCGTACTAATGCCATCGGGATGTTCGAAAGAAATAATGTGAATTATAAGCAATGGCAACAGAACCAATAATTCTACCCAGTCATTCTGGCCACCACCCTCGGAGCAAAACGACTGAAACCTAATACCACCTGAGTTTCCAAACCACTACACCAACACTAGCGCTGTGTGAATAGCATCATAAGGGTATTCATAACCCCTTTAGCGCTAGTGAATTATAAAAAAAAATAAAAAATTCATCGGAAATGCTTTTGAGTTTATAATTGTCGCGCGCTTAAGTCGTATGCCTTTCTTAAAACTAGGGCACGGGAATTATAAAAATTAGAGAAGGAGGTACCAGAATGAAACACGAAGCTATGTGGATTACTCCAGATTCGTGTTGTATTGTTTAGGAAAGAATTCCTGTATCCAAAGATAGACTTAAGGGTAAACTAATAAGTATTAAATCATGTTTTCATATTGCAGCTGAAATATTGAAGGGGCGGAATGCATCTGATCAGAAGGAAACAAAGCCTTCCCTTAAGACTATCAATTAGCCTGCAGAGTCATGGCTCTGTCAGAGCTGAGAATGCAACTGTCATGCATCATAAGAAATAATCCGAAATGCATGAACATTCATAAATGATATGTGGCATATGTATATAAAGCTTTAGACTTTAGATATATAGCACGTAAAAATCAATTCTGTCTAAAAAAAATTGGTAGAAACGTATTTACAGAACGATCACAGCTTCTATCGTCCCAGAAATATTTTTAAGCCAGATGTATTGAAGACATTTAAAGACATTTCATACTAACAAACATTTTAAGAAAAATACTTCCTGGACAGACTTTATTAAAAAAAAAATGAAGAAAATCCAAATAAAAGGTAAGCACAAATCATATTTTTAATCACTTAGGTGTCTGATCACCTACGCCCATCTTTAATCTTCCAATCAAAAAAGGTTGTCGAACGCCACTGACCATCCGCCTTCAGACTTATCTCTTCATCTCTATTTAGACTTCATTAATTTGATGATACCACCCAAAAATATAAGGCAAAATGTAAACGACTCTGAACAAAGCTAGTGTAATCATAATTATAATGATAATAGCAAATGTCTACCGGAAGGATGCGGAACTTTTCGAATTCCTAAGCACTCGTATAACCATTCACCCAGCTAAACGGTGGCTAAACACACCTCTTTCCTTCCGTTCATCAGCAGTAGCAGTATTTTGAAATTCAAGTCGTTTTTTTTTGGTTTGGTTTGTTTTGCATTGCAGGTGGTGTTCCGTTGCGGCCAAAAAAGGGTAGAAAACTTTTGGGGTTTTCCAGCGGGGTTAAACGGAATTTTCGGAACCGCCCGGCACTCGGCGCTATTCAAAATGAATGAAATCCACCTTCGGATGTGGAATCGTATAGAATATTTGATGAGATTTTAATTAAGTTTCAGCGGATAGTGGTGCGGGAAAGAGTGAACATTATTGTTTGGCAAAGGATCGTTGGTTTTATGTTGGCAGTGATAATGACGGTTATGCTGTCAGAGAGAAAGAGAGTTCGAGCATTGCTTGTTTTACTCTACTTGGCGCTATTTAGACATTTATTGCAAAACCACATATAGAATCAAGGAAACACCTTGACACCACCACCAGCACCGAATATTAATCATATTCAAGCTTAGTGCGATGTGCGATGATTTTTCCATTAAGCCCGATTAATTATGGAAGTTGAAATTTGAGCCACATTTTAAAATGTCTACATGTTGATGAGCAATCACAGAGAAAATATTATATATGGCAACGTGTGAATATTTATTCAATTTGTGATTAATTGTTCCGACCCTGATTGAATGCTGTGTGATTTTTTTATGGAATTCCAATGTATGGGACACTGGCATGTCCATGGACACTACTTTTTAATGAGATATTGTTTTCAGGAGTTTTTGATGAAGAGCATACAAGCTTTATAAGCTTGCATATTTGCATTTAATCACTGAAAATGATACACAAAAGTTTATCAATTGACCATCATAGCCGATGATTTGGAACTCAAAACAATGTTTTTGTTTGATGTTATGTACTAGAGCCACAATGTACCCTTTAAATCAACGATTCTCAAACTTCTATTTTTGTGTACCACTCATGTGCACTATGAATCAGTCGCGTACCATGGTAAGGTGTTCAGATAATACGCTGCGTTTGAGTTTGATCGCATGGAATGTGTTTTATAATCTTAGTCTTGAGCCCTGAACAAATTCAAAATCTTCCCTGGAAACATAGACAACACCGCACCTAATTTCAATAAAAACTTCCTTGCTACCATTCCCTCCAGGTCACTCTGGGAGAATGAGTCATTTCTTCAGGACAATTCAATCACCGACGTATCTAAAACCAATGAGGGTGTAGGTGGTGGTGTTTTCTCCGATAGGCTTAATCTCAGCCTCTCTTTCCGGCTTCCAAATCATTGTAGCGTGTTCCAAGCGGAAATACTGGCGATCAAAGAAGTCTTATCTTGGCTTAAGAAAAACGTGATATCTTCCACAGATATACGTATCGTTCCAGACAGTCAAGCAGCGATCAGATCCCTGCGATCGGTTTCTTCAAATTCATTAGTAGCTCTAGACTGCCGATCATCTCTTATAGAGATGGCGGAGCAGTTCACCTTTGTTGGGTGCCGGGACATAGAGAAATTTAAGGGAACTGTAAGGCTGATGAACTCGCCAAATATGGAACAACCGTACCCGTGCTCACAGAAAGAGACACCGTGGGTATACCGATTGCTGCATGTAAACTCAAGCTCAAGCTGGATGCTTTCGAGAAAACAAATTTAAGGTGGACAAATGGTTTAACGTGTCTAGCGACAAAGCGGATTTGGCCACGGCTGGATCTGAAAGTCTCTAAGAATTTGATTTCTCTCAACAGATCGCATGTCAGTTCCAAAATAGGTGTCATCACGGGACACTGTCTAATAGGCAAGCATGTAACAAGGCTTGGCGTCCATTCAAATGATTTCTGTAGGAGCTGCATGGACGAAGAGGAGGAAGAAACTATTACCCACATTCTTTGGAACTCTCCATCTCTCTTCCGTAAAAGAAGACTCCATTTAAGGGAATTCTACCTTAACAACACAGACGATATGATAAACACAGAAATCAGAAGCCTCCTTCGCTTGAGATCCATGTGGTATCACAATGGACCTATCACTGGTCTAAGTGTGTTGGCAGCCACTTTAACTTAACCTAACCTAACCTAGTCCTGAGCACCACTGTGACAAATGTATTTGAGACATTAAACTGCTCTGCATGCCACATAAATGAGCTCTGCATACCACCGTTTGAGAACCGTTGCTTTAAACTATTGAGTGCAGACTTATGACCTTCTGCAGGAATTCCCTGCCAGAGGGATAACTAACTTTAGGAAAAGAGAGTCCGTCAAATACAACACTTCAAATTCACTTCGGAAAGCAGATTAGATACAATATCGGAACATAGATATAACTATCATCATATGAAGAAGGATATAGTCACTCCATTTTTTATGAAAATAATTTTGTTGCAAAATATATATCCATATCCTAAAAAAAAAGTGGACAGTTAAGCAAAATCTTTGAAAGAACGATGGTTAGTTAAATATGTTGGTACCTTACTTTAAACCAAATTTTACAAAATCAGAAAAGACTACGCTGATACCGCCTGAACATAATTGTATTTGACGATAATTAGGGGCGGCCTATTTTGGACAATGAATAGCGATCGCTCGCCATTCTTCCCCGAATGTAATTTTGCTCGACATTTGATCGACTGCTCAACTTTTGTACTTACAAAATCCATCCATTTAACTAGAGTATTGAAAAACTGGAAAAAAATTATATCTTTTCCTTTTCGAAAAACATGTTGAACATATTGGATTACTTTATCTGAAACCGATACCGAAAGCGAAATAATCGACTATCTTTAGTAGACACATAATTTTCTTGACAACCACACAACTCATGGAAAAGGGTTTTACACCAATACTCGTACATCGCAGGAGAAAAAGAAAATCCATCGAGTAAATCCTTCCTACGATAGCTCAATTCATAAATAAGCTGTCGCTGCCGTTGTTTCCACAGCTTCGTCCTGCGAAACTCCTCTACCAATTGTCCGATTGCAACTTGAAATTGGTATTCCTCGATTCGCTGTAGCGATTCCATTTCATTTTTTTTACTTCACTTGTGTTTTAGTTCTCATCCTGTATAGATTGTTCCTGTCCTTTGGTAAGGATTATAAGTCCTTGTTAATGCTACCACGTGTCATGCAAAATTCCAATATTCATTTTTTGTTTGCCTATTTTTCAAAAATAAATTCTTCTTGCTTGCCACAAACAATCGAACCCACTCAACCCTCAATGAGTTGAGGGTGGAAAAAATATGCTATAAGCCCGTGAGATAGTGCAGCCGCCCCCAATATGGAGCAAGGGATAACTCCACGAAAAGAACACACAGCCACACGAACACAATATTCGTTCATGACACTTTCGGGGGCGTATACGCTACTTATTTTCACACTTTTAAGTTTAAATCGCTAGAAGGCAGCTTCGGCATTCAGCAGTAGTCTTGTGGCGTTTTCCGTTTTCACTTACACATGAGAGGCAGCTGCAAGGGAGGAAATTTAGAAGCACTACCATCACCACGTCCTGAAGTGGTTGCCTTTCGGTACTAGAAATCTGCATGTGAGATGTTAATGGATGAAGGACGATATCTCTCTTTCTCTAACCCGCGCGCTAGAAACCTGCATGCGGCAGGATACGGATGGAAATTTTGTTTCCATTTTTTTCCCGAGTTCTTGCGGAAGGATGGGATGGGTTCAACTAACCCCGCTTTTGTGCCAAGAGAATGTAAAATTGTATATTATCCTTGCAAAGTTCGTTTGATTTTTTTTCCACAGAACTCTGTGAGAAAGTAACAATGTTTCACCTCATTTCATTCAGGTATAGAAGGATAGAAGCCATGAATGTATGTTTAGGAAGGACGTGCTCTCAAACAATCGCAACGAAGGATGATGAACAAAAAGCAGAATAGAGCACAGACCAACCCAGTTTTTACTAAATGCATTCTCACTTGACCTGGAATATTAATTTAACTTCCTTTTTTGTATTTTCTTTTATCCAGCGTCCTTCTTTTTTTTCAACTGTGCAGTCTAGTGCAGACTTCTCACGTGAGTTCGTTGCTAACACAGAGGAGTAGCAAATTATTATGTGCTCATGGCGATTTTTCTTCTGCTGTCTTATTTTCATCGCGCCAAAATGTTGCACTATGCAATCTCCTGTCGTATGTTGTTGCTATTTTTTTTCTCGTCCTGTTCTCTTCGTACTTACTCAAGTATGTTATTGTTCTTTTAATTCATGTTTCAGGTTCTCTGGCTTTATGCGTAATGTGTTTTTGGGTGAAGGCTGATGCAGGATGTGACTTTTGTAGGTTAGTGACCAAACTGTTATGAAGTGGAAACACTTAGGAACATTGAAAACCAGTAGTCGAAAGTGGTATGTTGTTTGCATTTAGCAAAATTGCCTCATAGGGGTTAACTTTACAAATAAAACTGTCCAATTAGACGATAAATAAAGGCCGGCTACAGTGTTTCTTTCTCAAAGTGAAAGTGGCACAGTTGCAAAGTGGTTGGTGAACTTTCCTTTCTCCTAGGGGGGTATTTAAAAAATGTATGCTTTACTTTGAAGTATGAATTTTTTTTAAAATTTACAGAAACCTTTGGGAAAAATTCTTTACAGAAATAATGGATTAGCTTTATATTATTTGTATTGTTTTGGAGGAAACAAATAAACTATTGTACATTCTGTCAAGGGTCATTGGCAAAAAGTCTTAAAAAGCGTTTTGAAACTGAAGT
Source organism: Criorhina ranunculi (assembly GCA_951813785.1). NCBI lineage: Eukaryota > Metazoa > Arthropoda > Insecta > Diptera > Syrphidae > Criorhina > Criorhina ranunculi. The sequence continues at coordinate 53,861,106 of OX638383.1, forward strand.
GTATTACATAATTATCTGCAGTGAATCGTTGCACAGAAATTTACTTAGTATTCCACTTGTACCAATGTGCTGTTGAAAGCAAATGACGAAAAGATTAACAGGATGCAACTTCTCTAAACTCCCTCATGTTAAAAAAGAGTTTCGAGTCGTAGACAGGCAGACATGCTTTTAGAGTAAGCAAAGTCTATATTGATTTCTTTAGAAGCTACAGATATGAGGGTTTGTCATGCAATTTCTCACTAAGATCAGGATGGACACTAATGGTGGAGGTATTCAATTATCTAATTTATTTAACCACCACCAACCCAGCCAGCTTCAACTGCCGTATTAGGAAGTTCAAATGGTTTCAGTATTCTTTGAATGTTTTCAACCCTTAAATCTTCCAGTTGTTTCAAAATAGACATAAATATGATTGATGTAAGTGCAACGCACCAATAATAATTTCAACAAACAAAGGCGGGCCACTTAGCTTTCGCCAAGTATTTTAGCCCATTAGCCTCTAGCGTATTTCGATTTGATTGTCCTGCATTTGGTTTGCGTTAGTAATCTTAGGTTTTCATCACTGAAACACCTTCTCGGCGAAAATAATACTTTTAAATGCGATTCTAGTCTTTGAGCCTGACTGCTCTAGTAGAGTGCGCCACGCTTGACTGTATCCACAATTGTCAAAACCCGATTGAAAATGTAACTACTACTGATTTGCTTCACCCTTAATTGAAAAGCATTTGATCCAAAACCTCCAGGAATGCATTTTACGAGAACTTTTTTCAAATGAGAAACACGTATTTCAATTCTGGGTTTAGACCAAAGAAACGAGAACGTCATCATTAAAAATGAAACTATGGACACCATTCAGTTTGATTTCAGAATTGAGTCTTCCATTCCCAGTTGAGATCTCACACAGGTGAAATAAAACCAATTTCCAAATTTCCCTACGAATTAAAAAACAGAAACCAATTTGTCTGCTAACAGTGATTTCTGGGGCGATTTTTCAGACTGTTGCCCCATTTAATGAATTCTTTTTGCATTTAGACCCTTAAGCCTATGCAGGTGGCAAGAAATACGATGATGGGTGAACCATATTAACTTCGTGAACTCATTAAAATGATGAAGTAGTGGATTGGAACAACCACACATTTCTTCATTGTTTCCTCCTCCTTTGCGAAATGAACCAAACGACACTGAGCATCTTTGCTTTATGTTGATTTTACAAAGACTGCTCTTTTGTATTCGTTCACTTTTGCGTTCATTCATTTCTCAGAATGATTGAAATTGTAATTCATATGTCTGCTGAGCAGGGATCCATGGCTGCTTGAAAAACAACCATTATATGCGGTTACCCTTCACCGCCTCTGTTCACCGGTAAGTCTTGTGATATTTTCATTTGACAAAAATAAATCGAATTAATTTGACAAAGCCTCACGCGATTTACCCAAATAACCCCCCATCTACCCGGCCACATACGAGTACACATGACGGCGAAGTAGGGCAATTTATCTCCGACAGAAATTGAATGAACGAGGACGAGGAGAAATACGTTAAGTAAAAAAAAAATAAAATTACCCCCAATTTTATTTTCAGATATAATCGTTCAATACACGTGCAACCAACGGGCCAAGACGGAAGTTGTATTCAAATCCGCCGACGATTTGATATTTTGCTCCAAAAATTTTAACATAAATGCGGCCCTAAGCAGGAAAATTCGGTAAATTTGTACACATACACAGGCATACCCGTACGCATATATATCCATCAAAAATACCTAGCAATTACTTACAAGTTTGATTTCATGTTCCAGCCTACAGCAGCCCCACACCATCCGCCGCAGCTATCCAACGGAACGGCGAACGGGAAAGTTAAGGAACAAGAAAAAAAAGCCTAAAAAGACGAGAAGACGGCGAGAAAAAAATTGTCAAAATTGCCTTAAGGGCTACCGAGTACAGGAAAGTAATAAATTTCACTCGAGGGGAACGATGTCTCCCCCACTCTATCACGCACAAAAAACGAAAAAAAAGGAAGGTAAAAAGCGCAAGAGGCATAATCAGAATACGAAACTGACAGGTTGTCAAAGGTTCACAATTCGCCCTTCCACCGATTCCGATTTGTTCGAAAATGAAAAAAAAAAGAAAAAAAGTTGAGGCTGCAGAAACGTGCCTACGTGAGGGATAAATTCCCTGATGAAACGGGCGCAGCAACAGGAGAAGGTAAAATTACGTAATTTATATCCTTGCGTGCCACAACCGTACTCATTCGTATTCGCGCATTGTCCTTACCGACACAATGTTCTCTCCGCTACCGGTACACCAGGAGACAACAGACACAAGTAGGCCGGCTCCTTTTCCGAAATTGGGTGATAATGATAATGGGAGATGTGAAACAATGACTGGTTTGTGTCCACGTATACAACACTCAGTCAGAGTTTAAGGACAAAGTGTGGCTAACGTGAACGTTGCCCACTATTCAATCATTGTTGGGTGACATTGTAATGAAATTACATTTCTTCTGGGCTTTTCTATGATTTATTTCTTGAATAATTGATTGGCGTTTTCCTGAAGGAGGAAATTACCGTAAATCTGGTCACACTTCATTTAACTATTGGGCCTTGCAATGAATAAAGGCAATAACGATGTGTAAAGTAATTGGGGATGTGTTTACTCAACAAGATGGAAGGACACTTTTTTTTTCCTTTCGTTTTATTAGTAAACGATTTTTATTTAACAAAAAAAAAAAGAAAAAAAAGTGGTTGAATGAATTCTGGGAAGATTGCGACAGCATTTCATCTTTTAAGGTGTTATTTAAAATGATTGGCTCCCACGCGGTTTTTAGGAATTTACTCAAGCATTGGGCCTTCTGAGAATTGAGGTGGTTTTTGTAAAATTAAAAAAAAAAAAAACGTGATAAAAGGTCAACAGCCAATAAAGCTTGACAGCTGTATACACTGTCCTTAAATATTTACGTGGTTGTAAATTTAAGAGTAACCGCTGGGTTTAAAAAGAGATGCAGCAGAGCTCATAGCTTTAATGGCTACTTAACAAATGTTATTTAAAAGAAATGAAAAACGGCAGACCACGTAAATTCGAATGTCACATCGATATTTGAGTAGATCTGTATTGTTTCTGATTTAGGTTATTCAGATATCCATGATAAAGGGAAGTAGTCAGTTGTCTTATTATCTTCTGTCATCTCTGTAAACTACCCCGAACTTAATACGAATTCGCTGAAGAAAAATGCGGGCTAAGGCTGTTCTCCTGGTTCTGATCAGACTGGGGCAGTCCCTGCATGAAATGATATTACATGAGCATACCGATCGCTAGTGCTAAGAACTGTCTCTTGAGTGTGAGTATCTCTTGTTTTATATTTTCTGTATTGTGGCCATATTTTCCTTGATATGCGGCATGATGGGAGTACGCTCATTGGTAAGAGTGCATCGTCTTTTCGTACCTCTATAGGGATCAAAACTGAGTGATCGACCATAATTTGGTTCAGTTTTGACCCTATTCTTGCCACTTCATCGACCTTTTCATTCCCATCGATGTCCTTTTCCTATGGAACCCAACAGATTGGGACTTTTTTTTTATATAATTCACTAGTGCTAAAGGGGTTATGAATACCCTTATAATGCTATTCGCACAGGGCTAGTGTCGGTGTAGTGATTTTTAAACTCAGGTGGTATAAGTTTTCAATCCTTTTGCTCAGAGGTTGGTGTCCAGAATGACTGGGGAAAATTATTGGTTCTGTTGCCATTGCTTATAATTCACAGTATTTCTTTCGATCATCCCGATGTCATTAGTATGATCAACACTTTCGAACTATATGACACCCTTTCTGCCAGTGTTATGCCTATGCAGTAGAATTGACGTCAGCTTTTTTTCGCAGTTGATCGACTTTTTTTTCTTACATCGGGATTTGAACCTGGAACCTTCAGCGTCACAAGCAATGATGCAACCACTGCACATTGACCTAAGAATTTGAGAGTGTGTGTGCGCTGAGAGTGCGTTAAGATTGGTGCCCTTCTTATCGTTGGTTATGTAGCCCGTCTTAAATGAAGTCTGCAAAAAGGTTCAGAGAGAAAAGTAGAAATATAAAGAAGTCAAGTGGTTATGTCAAACCAAAGATCTGAACGTAGTTTTTGGACACCTCCATTGTTGACTCGCTACCAATGTGACAACTACATCTGATCAAAACTCAACTTCAGCTAAATTCACCATTGGCTTTCCGGCCATGGGACAGAACACAATTCATGAACAACACTCGTCAGGAAGTGGCTGCTTTCGCTGGTCGCTGTAGTTTCTGAGGAAGAAATGTATTTCCATCTCTTACCATGAGTTTTCATCAACCTTCAAGTGTATCTTCTTACAACTGTAAATATTTATAATGTCATAAATAATTGCCGTATATAAGGACATCTCTTTAGTTATTTTGAAACTATCTTTCAATGTCATGTCTGTACCATACCCAATGAAAAGTTTTCAAATCCACTGCCGATTTGATACTGAATACATTAGGCTAATTAAAAGTTTAGCCTTCAATAGGATTCCTGCCCTACTTTCATGAAATTTGCTAATGTGCTTCATATGTATGTTTTCCCCGCTGCCGCGTATCCCCTTCTTCATTAGCCGATGGCATTGCCATATCGCCATCATATTCAAAATTCATAAAACTTTCAAATCCATCAAAGATACACTGTTTCACTGGATACCCAACCGACAACCATACGTAGAATCATGAGCATCATTTACATTAAAATTGCATCTGCAACCCTCGCTTGGCAACAATCTAGAACAACTATCACTGTGGACGGTTCATGGTATAAAATAACCAAACCGTACAATTTGGTTAAAACTCTGATCCACATCCGCCAGTCCAGCAAACCAAAAGGTGTAGGTACAGCGAATGTATGCACTCCGACGGTGAAACTACCCACCACTCTCACAGCGTACAGGATATTAGAATTTGGTATATTGTGTGGTTGAATCCTTGTGGGTTTCCTGCACATCGCATTGTTTTTCGCTGTATGCACAACGCCGCTCATTGCGGTATGATACGCGGCTCGGTTCAGCTCGGAGCTTTGCCTTTTATTTACGAATTATCCTGTGCAAGCAAACACTGTGCTAATAAATTTCGCCATGGATGCTTGAACCCATACATGTACGACGCACTCACAATAGTCGTCCGACTAACGTAATATATTTGGAAGTTTTCCCAACCCCAAGAACCACGGAAGCGACAGGACGCACAACAGAGAAAAAAAAACCATTCAAATTCCTAAAGTGAACAGAGTTCGTATTCGAGGACGATGCAAGGACGAGGATAGGAGGATGGAAACGATGACGACGGTAGGATTTCCGTTGCACCAGGATAATGTGCATGTATGTTTCATTAAAGTTCCAACCACCAACCCGTAGTGTAGGGGTCGGTGGTGCCTGCGATATCCTTCGATGTTACTTCCTCTCGCAGCTCGATTTTAAGGGGGCGTAAGTGCGCGCAATTACAACGATTTTCGAATTGCGGTTTCCGCAATAAGAATTTTTCTGTGTTCAAAGTTGAAACCCAACCGGGCAGCAATCATCAGATAAATATACTTGTTTCTCTGACGGTAGGGAGAAGAGCAGAGCACTGGAAGTGAAAAATCCAATTTAACTTCTTTTAATAAAGAAGTCTACACAACATTTTCACCGTAATTAAAATGCCGGGGAAGGAAGTGAAATCCCTTGGGGGGTTAAAAATCCAACGCCAATCAATCGACATGGGAGGCGGTTTTCTTTTTAAACCGATCCATGGTAAATTACAAAAAAAAAGTCTTTTGAGGCGATAAAGTGAATTAACCAATACCATACCATTCCACCATGCCTAGCCCATAGGCACACCACACAAAGTCCTTTAAAATACCAAACGACCTTTGTCCTTTTTTCTTCTGCAATGCAGTCGGTGTAGTCGGAGGGTGTGTGTATGATTTTGGAATTCATTTATTGAAGGATCTTAAAAACCAAAAAGCCGCCTACTACAAACCACCCCCAATCCAGAGGAATTCCTTGGATTCCTAGAATATTATGAAATTCCCAACCAGTTGCAGAGGGCTGCAGAGTCAAAGTAAGAGGAAGGACTTAACCATTCATTGAAGCCCACACACCCTCGTCGACGGTCTCTAATCAATTTCCTTTATCCATCCGGATGTGGGTGTACCAAAATGTCCGACTGATAGGCATGAAGGACAAGCTACGATATGACTTTTATTCCCAGTCAGGTGCCGGTGTGTTCGAATTTCCACTCGATAACTTATAATAATTCAGTTTTGGGCGAAATGTTGCCAAGCTCATAAGCTAGACAAGCTTAAACGACCAAGAGGACCGGCTCCTCTTTGTCTCTCTTCCACTTTGCGTTAGTGTTAATTTTCGATCCTTTTGTTAGTTTGAAACATGGCAAATCTTCAAGGATATGCAGTTGAAGGGTAATTAATTCATTTCGATAGTCGTTTGGGTCATTCTGTGATGATGAGAACCCAGAATGCTTCTATTCAACAAATTCAAATGTTAGTTAGTAGCTTTTGTCGAAAAGTGAGAAACGAAGAGTGAATAAATTGAGATAAAGTCCTTGTTCGCCTTTAGTGATGGACGTACTGGTGGCTGTGGTGGTGGTGATGGTGGTAACGGTAGTGGGTTTTGCTTGAGGTTTTTGTTCTGTTTTGTCTTTCTGCCCATTATTATTAAAATTACGTTTCTGGTATTGAAGTTACGAAATTGGACAACGGGTGATGGCGCCAGCATGAGAATAAGGTTAAATGGGTAAAGATTTAAATGTCCAATTTTCAAAATTGAAATGTCACTTGGGACAGCATTTCAAAATGCTAAATTGAGTTATTGAGTTTTGAAATTGGCAGAGAATAAAATATACTTTTCGTTGTTCCTTTGAGGAAAGTATTTGGAAATGAATTGCGGTTGACAGAGAAGAGGTCGATTGATGGAGATGGATTTGGGTTTTGTGGTTGTTTTCAACTCAATCTGTGTACGATTTAAGATTTTCGTAAACTTTATATTGTGCATTTAGCATGTTTAAGAAGGAAAGAAGAAAAGTCCTTTAATTGAAGGAATGGCTTTCATTTGTTTCCTTTAATTTGAATTAAGTGGTATTTTACAATATCGATTAAAGTTTTGTTTTAGATTCAAGATTGTAAATAGCTCAAAAGACGACTTTTCAATTTTGCTTTCAAAAGCAAGGGTATAGCTGCCTCAAAGTTCAAAAATACGTAACTTCACCTTTGTCCTGAGTATTTTATTGGGCAACTATTCTGCGAAAGAGAACTATTTTGAGTTTAAGTTCTGCGGTTCTTCCTCCCGAATATTTAAAGGAATTTCGCACTCATTTGTCACAGTATACTTGGTGTTTCTTTAATCTCTCTTCAATTATCCAGTTAAATAGCAGAACTTCTGATTGAAAGACAGTCCCTATTTTGCTCAAAGCACTTAAGTCTCCGGATTCACATAATCTTTGGTACCGACAAGAAAACCAAATGTGTAGTTTGCACCCTCCACTTCCTAATTGATCTCGGTTTGCTTCTTTCTACGACTTGGATTAAGTTATATGCTGCTCGACTCAAGGGCAAGAAGCCTAAAACAAATAAAATGAAATAAAATATTTATAAATAAAAAGCATCTTATAAAAATCGGTTCAGTAATAAGACCGACTTTAAAGCATACAGGGTCACTAACAAAGCTGGTTCTTACACATGATAATTAAATGATCTTCTTTTTATGCAGACTTAACCTAGGTGGCACACTCTCAATATCCAGGTGACGTGAGTTGTGGTATCAAAACGACGCATCCCCGCTACTTGTGGCAAGTTTACCAGTTTCAACTACTTCTACCTACCTACCTACCTAACTTAGGTGCAGTGATTATTTTTCTTAAATACTCACCTTTAACCAAGTCCTTAAAGATCTTCATTACTAGTAATTGAATTTCGAAAGTCAAACTGGGAAATATATACGCAGATATACACACTCACAAAAAAAAAGAAGGATAACGAGGCACATGGAAAAATGATTCGCCCTACATCAATCCTTCCGCTTCATTAACTCTGGCCAAGGAGTTTCACTTTTAATGAGCTCTGTGCGGACCGGATGTTCAGAAATGGGGAGGCAAAAGGAAAAAGATCACTGATATCCGAATTGTAGTATTTCAATTTTGTTTTCACCCCTAATGTCCTTCAAAATCGCTTTCGGCTATTTTCATTCACACACACAAAGTTCGAAGAAGGTCTTTTCCACACAACCCCATATATCCGACAGATAAAATTGTTATATTTCAATGAGGTTATATGTAGAAGACGGTAATACGTAGGTGATTTCTCTTCCTTAAACTCATACCGCTCCTCAATGGGAGCAAAGCAAAAAGAAGGTAAAGCAAAGGAAATACCTTCCAACGATAACTTGCCCAAATTTTTCCCATTTTTCTTCGAAAATTTTCAGATATTTGCAAAGATGAGATATGGATACAGAACAAATCAGGCCCCTTCCACCTTTGGTCTCTCCTGAATGTTGCGTATACGCACCGAATGCCAATCATCAAGGGAGGACTCTGGTATTCTCCTGTGTCTTTCCATGTTCTTTTTCTTAACATTAGGATAGATGTGGGTGTGTATATGTGTGTTTGTGTTCGTATTTGGTCCTTGCTAACCTGGACATTTTCCACATAAATAAAAACGAACGTATAGATAGATGGATGATTAAACGGATGAGGGATGCTTCACATAATGATGTACAGTTTCAGAATAGGACGACGATGGAGACGAAAAAGAAATGTGTAATGTGTAAATCCCATCCCATTCTTTATCTCAACACAATCCAAATAAATTGCTGGACATTTTTTTTCATTCACACTTCCTGGTGAATTTTCGTATCAGCATAACACCACAAAACTTACACACACGCACGCATACAATGGTAACAACTAAAAAAGGACATTATGAGCAAATGACCTTGTTTTAGGTGGATTTCTTTTGCGGTGTGTTTACATAGACATATATACACATCCAATCTTGTGCCGGTATTTTTTTTTTTTATGCCAATTGAAGGATGTAATGTAAATATCGCTATTGGTATCCTGTGATACACGTAAGACACACTAACACACTGAAGTGGATAAACCAAATAAAATGAGAGTATCAGGGTAAAATAGAGTGAGAAAGAAAAAAATAACAAAAGTGACACGACGAAGGAAATTCATATTCCGTATGATTGATCAGCTATGTCCTTGACTTTTGCATACGTAATATTGTCATGCAATTTTTATTGTTTGCTTTTATGTTGAGCCAGGGCTGAGCGGGTCGGGGAATAAAGATGTATGTGGGCTAAGGACACACAGATGACGTGCAAATGTTTGATTTTTTTTTTCTCTCTCTTAGTCTTCCTCGTGCCAAGGCTAAATTTGATGGTGATTTTGATTTTTGGAGAGCAATGGAGATGGAGTTGTCGATATGAATTTCATTAAGTTGTCAGAGCGACCGATTGCAAGGTCGAAAGGTTATCATAAAAGTATTCTAATAAAAGACAGACAAAAGTTGGATAGTTACAAAAACGATGTTAGATAAGGTGGGTGGATGTAATTTACTGGAGAAGTTGAAGAATGGGTTTTCAGAGTGTAGGAGAATCCGAGACATCTACAATATTTGGCTATCGTCATTAAGTCGGCAGGCAAAGCTGGGCTGAGTGCAAATGTAACGAAAAATAAGGCCTTAAAGCCTTTCGAGTTCGAAGGCTGAACCAAAAACACTGTAAGCCAAGAAGTCGAGAAAACTTGCTTTTTCATCTAGGTGGTATGGTCTTGGCTGGAGGTGACACCAAATTGAATGTCGTTAGCAGAGAAGTCAAAGAAAAAGCTTTCTTCAATGTTTTCAGCATTAAAATTAATTTTATTCCACTCCAATGGTGGGTCAGTACTTCCTTACGGGTGTGGAACTTAAAGAATGACCACTCCTGTCATAGTGTCTAAGTATGATACTGAACTGCACGCGAAATGACGCACAGGCGTTGTTAACGCTCAATGCCTTCAAGAGATGAGCACACGTGTGGGCATCACTTTAAAGTCGATAATCATTTCTATGAAAGATGTCCATGTTTCCTGTTGTATATCAAAATCGTTACATTTCAGCTAAACACATAATATATTGTCGTAGGTCGTATCAAAGACCTCATAAAAGAAGGCTTTTCCTCTACGAGGACCTGCATTTATATGCATCTGCTGTTGATGGATGAGACGATTGACGCAAGATGATACGGAAACCCCATCATATTTTCAAATGGACTATCTAATAATCTTTTGTAATTGAGAATATTTTACAAAAAAAAATTACAAACTTTAATGCTATTTTTTCCCCCAAAAATACTTCTCAAAGATGCTTCTCTTAATTACAACAAAACTTTAAGAATATATCTCCAGACAGAGGTACAATCAATACACATAACGGCAAAAGCCAAAAGAAGAACAGATAACACAAGTCAAATGAACACACATAAAATATAACAAATGAACTTCCAAGCGGAAATCTTGATAAAATCCTTCGTACGGAAGCAGTCGAAGGATGTTAAACACAAAAAAAAAGAGGATATCTCTCTCTGATTGCTGTGTATTATAAAATATCCCCTCAAGCTGAAATGAACAAAGAGAAATTAGCACAGAAGGAAAGGAAAATCAAGCTCGCTTCTTTATCTTTTTTTTTCGATTCGACTACATTCGCAAAAGGACGAAATTCAAATTCATTCCACCCACTCTATCGAGTGGATCATATTTTATTTTCTTTACGATTGTGAGAGTTATGCTTTCAATGGAAAAACAATAAATTTATTTTTAACATTTAATAGTCCATCTGTCTGTATGAGATATTTTTTTCATTTTATTTCTTAACTTATAACCTTAGTTCCCATTCATTCGAATGTGAGTAAAATTCACAGAACCCAGGGTGTCCATGGAAATACATCAAGAACAATCGTTGAAAATATGAAATATTATTAGAAATAGATCTAAGACTACAAAGAACATTCCTGTCATTCAGTGTGAAAAAAAAACTCATAAACCCTTTAAGAATTCACTCATCTGTACATACGCATACTAGAAGCAAAGGAAATGAAACGCCATTATCATCTTCGCTTTAAACGACGTATGGCTGGAATTGATGGAAAAAAATATAATAATAAAAAATTAAAACGAAATAAAAGGATGTTGGCACAGAATGGGGTATAAAAAGAAAAAGAAAAAAAGGGTGCTCTGCAATCAAAGTCGATTCATCTATGAAGTGGAAGGATTTTTTTTTTGTTCATTTCTTTGCTTCGTTCGTTTATTTTATCTCACCTCATTCAATCCAATTTCTCAGATATTGTCATACTTTGTGTTTGTGCACAGCTTTTTCATGGAGTTCTATTGCAGTAGACTTTCTTTTATTATTGATTCGTTCATCTATACATGTTCAGTTTTTGGATTAAAGGATTGAGTGTTTTCATATGATTGCAAATTCATTCCGAAAGCTATCAGTGAAGTCTAGATTTTTTTTCCATTGATTAAATGACTCTTTTGTCAGTTGACGTTTGAGACGATTGATTGCTTTAATACTAAAATGGCACTAAATCGGTTGACCATCTAAAAATTAATAGCTTCTGATACAAATCGAGTTTGAGTTTGTATGACCTTAACGCAGATGAGCTCCGATTGTTGCATGGATTCGAAATCAACCTCTGGATCTGCCTGGAGTTCGAAGTTTTTCCAAATGATTTTGAAACCAATTAAGGATCTAGTTTAGCGATTTTAAATTCTCCCTAGACAAATGACAAACTAGCGGTGTTTTGCTGAGGTTCGAATCTGTGTCAGCTCGTTTAGCAGCCTCTCACACTACGGTGAACGCCCCCAGCAGCCAGGATAATGTCCATCTTTGTTTAGTACAACTTCGACTTAGTTTTAAAATTAATTTATCGCGGAATTAGGGTGTCATCTTCGCAAAAATTTGGTCAAGAATAATCTTCTTAATAAATTGATACTTTATGAGTCTTAGCTCAAACTTTTGGAACTCTTAAGGGAAGGTCAAAAAATTGCCAAAACCAGTGGTAGTCCGGATCAACTATAATCAAAGATCTTAAATCTTTTTTTTTTACTCAAGCATTCTAGCTTTATATGCAAAAATGTTAAAAAAATTTTAAAATCTATTTGAGGTTTCAACGTGGACTTTAAGTCAGTGTTGAGTAGGACGATAGAGAATCAACAATTCGATTACTTCATCCTTCAACTAATCAGGGAAAACAGTAGATTCTGCAATAATCCAAATTTACTTGAAAATATAAAGCCACAAGAACTTGAAACAAATTTCTCTACATTATTTCTTACCTTCAGTTTTATCAAATAATTTCCACACAAATTGAATGAAAATGCAATCCCCTTCGAAATTACTAAAGCAATTGAGTAAAGTATTATATTTCCTGTTCAAATATTTCCTTTAAAATTAATTTCACTGTTATTGCCGAATAATTACAACTGAAGTCCCTGTACAATATTGTTATTAACCACAGTTCCCTTCACCCATCTACTTGTGCCGAAGTCTAAGTGCCTCTACAATATCGCTACAATTCCAAACAGGGTACTGTACTTGAATCAGAAAAAAAAGGATATCACGATAAAATTCCTCTTCAATTAAAGTGATACTTCCCTTGCGCAGAAAGGCATTCGATGGTATTTCCATACTTTATGTAATAATCAATAAAATTATTATTCGAATGGCACACAAAAGTTAAAGTGCCTCTTGCCGAAAGATTTAATTAAAATTTTCCGATTCATAAACTCATTCAAAACCGAAGGCGAAACACTCACACATTGAACAACCAACAATAAACTTGATCTCTATCTCTGTACCCATACAGAGCACAGCCTATGAAAGTCGAATAATTGCGAATAACGAAGCCAATTACCGGAAATCCCTTTCGATTCACCACACAGGATAGCATAAAGTAACTTGCTAGCTCACTCAAATAGCTTCCTATTCAAATATATTTACATACATACGTATTCCCTACCATCAGCAGTCATCATCATCATCATCATCATCATCATCGTCATCATCGTCTCCATGCTTCAATCATTTTAATATGATTTAATTTTTGAATTAAAATCTAATATCTAATAAAGCTTCGGCATTCATTCACAGAGGAATACTGGGATGAGTGCCACTCGACTCTGCGGATATTTCATCTTTAGCGGTCGTCATCTTTCACTCCTGCTAATGCTGCCGCTCGCATGCAGAATTGTAGCGAAATTGTTTGAATACCAGCAAGGATGAGAATGAAAATGAAAGGATCCAATTTAATTTCCAAAAAAAAAAAAATGACAAACTGGAGAGGGAGCAACAAAAAAAAAGAGAAACGAAAAGAAAAGACAAACTCTCCTGCTCGGAGTTGTTCAACTGCAGGCGCATAGATAAGAGAGCCATACCACACACTGAAAAAAAGTACTCCAGCCAATATCCTGCTGCCGGAGTAGTGGTAGATCCTTATCCGCCACCTTCTCCATTCCGCATTCACTTCGTGTACAATGGCACATACGTATTATGTTAATGCCAGGTAAATGCGCATAATAATTTCATAAATTTAATGCCAGTGGTTCCTTCCATCCAACCATAACAAATCACATCTGCATATAAGTTTTATTGCGCGCCACTTCCCAACGTGGAACTTTCCTTTCTGGCGGCTGCACGCGGGCCAGAGGAGGAAGTTAGGCCCTTTTATGTCCGACTGACTGTCTGCCAGGCGGATTTTCTATATGGTTTGAGTGTGCTTTCAGCCAAAGTGAGTGCACCTCGTTGGTAAGAGTATCTAGCAGTGGCGGCATCAAGGACTGCGGGATATTAGCATTTTCAACATTTCATATTCGGATATTAAAGTGGATATGGAGCGATAAACCAGACAAATAGACTCACACACCGGCTGACACGCAAGATAAAGGGGTGAGGGTTGAGCATAATCTCTTCTTTTTTTTTTTGGTGTGCGGCAGCCAAACAAACAGATAAAGCGACAGACAGACGACGAGCTTTTAAGCAGATGCGGGCGACAGAAATTCCTGTGTTTTTGCGAGCGCACAGATGACAAGAAGGATAATAATGTTTAACTTGTTATATCAAATTATGATTCGCAGATTAATGTATCGAAAGTTCAGCAGATTGTGCAAAAAAAAAGAAAAAAAAGTACAAAAAACAAAATGTGTTTTAAGTTAAAAATATGTAAATATATTCGCTACCGGTGGCGTATACGTAACATTTCAGATAAAGCTATTACGTCGCTAAAGTATAAAAATAGATAAGCTAAACGCTTTAGATAGCAGACGTTGTATAAACATATTTGGTGTCCAATTACTGTAACTGTTTGTGTAGATAGATGGCACGTCAATAAAATTTGAATAAAGCGATAGATTCAGTCATCACCAGCATAAGTGGTCACTTCCTCCTAAAGAATAATTTCTGCAGACTTAATCTCTCGCTGAACCCTATCTATTGAAAAACCTTTGACCTTTTAGATAAGCGAAAGAGTTAAGGCTCTGGAGACCCTAAAACCTTACCCAATGAAATTGAAACTCTGCAAACCATATGTTAATGTAAACTTGGAGTTGGAAAAGGCACGACCGAAACCTTCAGTGCCACCAACGACAAAGTGACACCCTTTTATCTCACTTCTCAATCTGATACTGGAAAAAATAGCCCCGAATTGTCAGGTCAACACGACAGCCACTATTTTAAACAAGTCGGTAGCACTACTGAGTTACGCGGATGATCGTCAGTAGAACGAAGCTAACAGTCATTGGCATCTTCGCAAACATCGACTTTGTAAAAATCAGATAAAAGTACCCTCGAAGTTATTGAGGAAAAAGTCCTTCAATCTACCTGTGGTCCCGATAAGACAATGAAATGAAGATTCAACCAAGAACTGTACGTGCTATATACTCAAAAAAAAGAACACATTCAGCTCCTTAGGTGGATTTATGATGTAGTTCACTAAAACGTGTTCGGATTGGCAAAGCTAACTCCACTGTCAGAAGTCGAAGTGAGATTTTTCAAAGATTGGAATTTTTCTGTGACATACAACGCAAGTTTCAATTATGATTTATCAACCCCTTTATGTGTTGTTTTGACAGACGGAAAGATAGAAAAATGATGCATGTGTTTCCAAGGGTTTCCATTTCAAAAAACAGATCAGACTCCAACAATTGATGCAGAGTGCTTCATCGTGGGTGAAGATAAAAATATTGGCAAGTGAATCAATATAAGTTCCACCCAGCACCTGGAGTCTTTAAAAATCATTGCATCCGTTTATCAACTTTTTTGAGTTCATTACGCTAATTAGAAATGTCATTCCTTTCGCAATTCCTAAAATTCAGTGAATGTAAGCCAAGTAAAACAAAGGTAAAACTTCTTAACAGCCATTAATTATTTTATCCTGCCCAGGCTGTGAAAATATAAATCTAATCTAATTTGTCCATTCAACATTTGTTATGTGCACCGTCTCTCAATTGCCACCTTAATGGAACAATGCAATGCTCTTAATCATACCCTTCTTTAAAATACTCCTGCGTTTCTTTCCTCTTTAGTCCTTCTTACAGTACGACGCGCATTTAAATATGCAAATTCATTTCAACAAATTAACAAATTGAAAGTACAAAGGACTCCAAGAAAACACATTCTCAGTTCGCCAGCAAAGAATGTGTGCAAAAGTAGGTCCCATTATTCATGTAAAAATGGCCATCACCACATTTGCTAAGAAGTTATGCGATCCATAAACAGCAAGGGGTGACCAAAAAAGATAATGAAAATGAAAAATACGAGCGTCCTTTAAAGGATGTACAAATAACCTCGAAAATGAAGAAACCAGTTGAAAGGAATTTCTCTATTACTCGACAAAGTCTCAACGGAGGGACACTGCAGATGGGATTATTTTGTTAGTTGAAAATTTCCACGAGACAAGAACAATGCGAACATACCTTTTGATTTGTTTTTTTTTTTTCTTTTCTCCTTTTCATTTTGTTGTGAAAAAAAAATGATATAATCTCTTGAGGAACACCATAGTCCTGACGACATTGGAGAATAATCTGGGTATATGGAGGAGTGAATCCTCTTTGGATTACTTTCTTCTTTTTTTTTGTTCCGCGAGGGTACTTTGACTCGCTGTAAACTTCAGTGACATGGGAATGATATATACTGAGAAAATTGTTTTGTTGAAAGTTTCTGGTAATGTGTCTGAAAAATAAACGGAGAAACAAAACACGCGCTGTCCTTAAGGTGTAAACTAAGTTTTCAAGTCTCTTTATATTCTAGACAGACAGACATCGGTTTTTGGTAAAATTAAACTTTATTTGCCGTAAGGTTATCTAGTTTCAGAAATTGTAATAATTTAAGGGCGTCGTTCCCCTCCGAGCTTGATTCTAATCAGCTATGTGAAGCTGTGTATTAAAATATGAAAGTCTTCTTTATTGATGATGAAGATTCTCTTACGCTATACCTAACATGACTGATGCAGTATTTTTGAACCCAAAAATGGAATCGACTCTAGAGATAACAACGGACGAACTTTATTATAAAAGCCTGTCTAACTGATGGCATATGTCGAAGTTATTGACATCAAGGGAAAAATAAATCGGGCTTTCCACGGTCCGTTTATGAGATAGTTTTTAACACATACTTTCCTTTAAAAATTCCCTCAGGAGAACGAAAAATTACACCTCTACATACAGTCATGTTTTGTTATTTTTACTTTTATTTAAAAACTACATAAAGTCAATAGAATATAAGGACGACACGTATGGAATGTACATAGAATAGACAGAAAAAATATATTCTATCTTCCTTGACTTATTTAACAACAAAGTACAAACAATTTGCCTCTTTCATCATATTATACACAAAAAAAAAATAACTTTTTTGATTAATAAAATATTCATGACAAAAAAGGAGGTACCAAAAAGAATTAAGGTACCAAATATGTCCCTTGCGGCATTCATGGGACTAACTAAAGAGTCCCAAGTGAGATGATATCCCTTAAAAAAATTTTATGGGTTTTCCCCTGAATAAAGGTTGACCCTGTGTAACTTTATACAATTCAGTTTATGTCCATTCATTTTTAATTAAATTCAAAATTGTCCTCCGCACTTAAAAGAAAGTTCACCAAAATGCAACGGCAAAGGAATGGTGAAATTATTTTCCTATTATTTCCTGTTATTCTTTTTTCTTTTCTTTTCATCATTTAGTCTCAAGCAAATTAAAACTAAAATCTCAAAAGAGAAAATTGAAAAATATTTTTCTTGAAAATATCCTTTCACCTGTAAACTGATGGGAAAGGATGAATCAAAATAAAAAAAAGGTCGATGAATATACGAAAGAGAGAGCAAGATTAAATTTATAACAACACAAGAATCTTGTCTTGTATAGTCTTCATCCTAATTAACTAGCAATATTTTTGTAGAAATTATAAAAAAAGCAGCAGATGAAATTTTAAGGGGATGTTGACAACATAGCATCCTTTGACCTCCTTCAGTGGCGTCCATCTCTTCCTCCCATTTTAGTGTTCCATTTCAGTGTTAATTTTTTGAAAGATTGTTTTTTTTTTTATTACATTTTCCTAGGAATTTTCTTTGGCAAATGGAAGTCCCGGTGGAGGAGTTAATTAGTTGATTTAAAATAGTTTAAGTAGCATAAAGACTGTAACAAGATCTTTGACATGAAGAAAGGAAATAATAATTTCAGACCTCTTGTCTGAAGGATCCAATTACCGCTTTAAATTGTATATAAGTTGGATTTTAAGTAAGAATATATATATATATAGAATATATAATAATATAGCTATCATATGTCTTGTAAGAACTACTGAGGCTTATTGCTGCTAAATGCCGGATACAAGAATTTATTCAACATATTGTGAGAACGTCTCAAACCTTTCTGAAGCACATTAATCGGCACGTACGAGTGTAGCTCCTGCAGCAGATAGACCAAATGTAGAGTGAGATAAATCCTGGAAAAGACAAATAAATTTCAAGTCGAA
This sequence comes from Criorhina ranunculi, assembly GCA_951813785.1. Lineage (NCBI taxonomy): Eukaryota > Metazoa > Arthropoda > Insecta > Diptera > Syrphidae > Criorhina > Criorhina ranunculi. The sequence continues at coordinate 53,879,159 of OX638383.1, forward strand.
ACTCACTCATAACCAGTTAATCGACTCCAAAGCATTGATATGATAGCATTAATCGTCTGAAGAACGACGATAGCTGAATTCGGGATCCTGACAAAATCTACCTATCCGATTGTATAGCTCAGTGGTGGAGAAGACGTGATGCTCCATTCTGTTTAGGAACTGGTCATATGAACCTCTCTTAAAATGCACCGGATTTCGGTAAGGAGATGCGCCATCATATAAATTTTTTAATCTCGTCCTGGAGCATCTAGTGTGCAAGCCAGGTGTAAGCATAGATGACATTATTTTTCACAAATCCATCCAGATGCTGGGATATGAAAGCGATATTGAAACCATCAGACGTCCCCAGAGTGTAGTCATAGAAGCTTTCATTGCAATTCAGAAAAACGCGAAACGAGTTGAACTTGAAGTAGATATATGGGGACAAAATCAAGCACATATTGATGACAAAGGAAGTAGAATCAGCGCGCAGCATCTCTGTTGGGTTCTTGATCATTACGATATTCTAAGAAATTGTCCGACTGATGAAATAACAAGACAAAGCTATCTTTGGCTAACTATTGCCAGACTTATTTCGAATTCGAAAGAGACTACTTGTCCAAATATCGCTTAGCATCGCAACCTAGACAGATATGTTGAGCATTGATTGTAACGATTTCTGCAGTAGCTATAAAGATGAGGAAGAGGAAAAACCTATCAAACAATTCCTCTCCACTTATTTCGCCCTTGCAAACATCAAACTACCTTAGGGAAATACTTCTTCAATAATATAAATGATCGGAACACTGCCAGTATGGCTAATCTAAACCATTACGTTGGACAATTTAAATGGTTTCGAGATTCCCACCCATAGCACAGTGATATCAAAGGACTTCCTTTTCGCATGGGAGTACCTGGTTAGTAGAAGACGTCTCCAAACTAACGAACTACATTTACGTGTATTCAAAAAGCTTTCTTCTTTTCACATTTCTTAATGACTTGTGATGCCATTGTTGTTGCCATATCATATTGCTAAGTCTTTTTATTCTATTTGCATTAAATTCTTCAAGCATTTTTGCCCTAGCCATCATAAAATATGATTTTATTCATTTGAAATCTTTCCATTCATCGATTCCTCATTACACCCTAAGGCTATTCGTTTAATACAATATTTCTCAAGCGTCATAAATTAAACAGCAAGTCCAAACGAGAGACCTTACTCAAATATTGATTTCAAAAATTCTCTAATATTTTATTTTTAAAATTTCAATTTTGTGATGTGTCCGAAAATAAAACATCCTGTGCTGCAATGTCCCCGAAAATTCACCCAGCAACGCCATGTTAAACGGGGCAAAGAATGAATGGATGATGAAGTCCCTTTTCTCATTTCGAGAATTCAATTTGTCGACAAAATAATCAAAATGAAAAATTTTACAAATTTATACTTGGATTTTATGATTTGGAAAATTAATTTCTTCTGTGTGAAGCGACGCGACGGTGGGACAAGTGCCTTCTTTCGTCTACTAGTTGGTCGAACCAAAGAAGAAGAAAAAAAAAAAAAAAGGTTCCGCTCTTTTGGGTCTGTCCCAAAATTAATAAAAATAAAAAAAGGAACGAAAGCGTCATCACCGCACTTGTGCCCGAGAGGAATGTTGTCGAATTCATTTCAATTTTACATCTCATCCCAACTATGGCGCGAAGGATACTGTTGATTGCTGAAAATTAATACGACTTTGGACTGTTGGTACATAACGTTGGAATCGAATACCAAATTGTAAAATGAGTAAGGTATCCTTTTTTTGTGTTGTTGTTTATTTTTATTGAAAACAGTCAGAAACTGCTGGATGTAACGGCAAATGTTTGTCTTTTGGATGATTATAGCGATAATAATTTTAATATCAGTTATTTTTTGTTCTGTTTTTTTGTAATTAAGTTTAAATATGTTTAATGGATGTTATAATTATAAATTAAGTGAGTATTGCGAATGCTTTTACCGTAGGTTTAATTGCATTTAATGCTCAAGTCTACGGAATTTTTATAAAAAAAATTTGTTTGTGCTTTTTCAGTGATACGTCCACACTAGGATTATGGAAAAGACCCTCGAATTGCTAATCGACGCTCATCACCTTTTTATAGATTTAGAAGTCGCATAAGATTGCGTTTGTACAGACAAATAATACAAAACTACATCGAGGCTTCGCATTGCTGCGAAACTCGGTAAGAATGACTATGAAGAGCGTTCGTAAGTAATGACTTCAGCGACACCTTTGTTTAAAAAAAAGGCCTTAAACAAGGAGATACGCTGCCATGCGATTTCCTTCAGGAACGTGAGAAACTCAGAACCCAGGACAAGCGGCATGATTTTTCAGAAACCTGTATAACTACATACTCGTATATGGCTATCTTTGGGTTTACCGGTTGTTTGGTTGGTTGGCTGGTAGACGTAAAGACCTCATCCCACAGACAACCATTTGGACCCGTTGTCTTTTACTCTGAAACACTATCTGACAAAAACAATGGAAACGGAGAATGAATGTGGTAGGTGGAGTTTACAGATTCAAGAAATCTCCTGTATGTCTAGTGAGCTGCGGGGTTTCCCTGATACTAAAACTTCTAAGAGAGCTCAATCTGGGCAGGATGTGTTTTCCAGGTAATTGTATCTTTGCGCCTATTTTACAGGGAAATCGCAAAGGAAGTGCTTGAGGTTCTATTTTACCAGTCCAAGTTCCAATCTGACTGACCATCAATCTTAATTGTGTTTTACTCAAATTAAGCATTGTACTTGATTGGGGAGAGCAACAACACCCTATGATAGCTTTGGCCGCTTGGTAAGTTTGTATATTGTGTCATGGAATGAGGTGCTAAATACGGTTTCAACTACCTTTCAAGCTATGACTATGATTGTAACCGCGAGATTGTTACGACCCCTTTCTTCTTCAGTTTATCCGCAGTACTGCTTTTTAGAATATTGCAAAGACCATGTACGCAGGGCAGGTTGAGTCGAGCCCTTATGCTCCTTTTAAGCATCCAAGCTAAAGTTTGTGAACCGTATGCTATAAATTGTGGACAAGAGCAGTTCGTTCTAAATCTTTAGTTCTCGGAAAGTTTTAATTTTCATACCGATTCAACAGGAAATGTACCTTGACGACTTGATTATTTGCCCAGTCTAGAAAAAATTGTCTGCATCCACTTAATCCAACCAACTCACTTGTCCCTCTAACTAGAGACCATAATCCATGCAAATCTTTTTCTAAATTGGTTACAAAATTTCTAATGCCATTCTGCGCAACGTACAAATCTTTCAAACAACACAAGAACCATATAAACTTGAAAATACCGCAATGCACACACCCCTCTTGATAGCAGGAAAAACTTCTATTGTCCTCCTCTTCCGCATTCAACTTGTACATTTTTAATACCTAACGAGATGCCAAAAATCCTGCACGTGGATTACATTGCTCTAGCGTGCTTAAGCTGGCATTCTGTGCTTTTCCACTCACAAACCGCCACGAATAAAGGATTCTTTAGTATTTACTTCACCGATCAAACGAATCAAACTCGATACCTAATTCCGAACTGATTCGTATTCCACAGAAATGCACACGTAAAATGTTTTAACTGTTCATCCCTTCTTTCGTAGTCTCTAGGTAGGTGGCCAAATTGAAGATTCAAAACTCTCCCCCCCTTGTCACATAGGTACATCCCTATGCACAAATCGAGAGGACACAAATGTGTAACAATGTGCAACATGTGGGACTGCGTGCGTAATGTATGTAATATCCTTTTTTTGTTGTTGCTGTTTTTTTTTGTTCCCATTCGTGGATAGAGATGCTAGTCGTTACAATTTCGGTTTTACAGTTTTTTTTTCTGCCTTCGAATGTGTGTACGAGTAAATTGTAGTCTTGTGCAGAGGATACATGGATTTAAGAATCAATGCGGGGCCGTTGGATTCATACATTCCAGACTAAACAATAACAACAACAAAACAACACCAGTATGACTCGAGTAGAGTGAGATAGACAGGGCTTAGGGATACACAGATATTAGAAGATACCTTTATATCCAATGGCATCCTGGTGGAAAGGATTGTTTGTTTCGAAATGAACGTAATTTTCCGGTATTTTCCATTGTTAAACCTTCCATGTTGGAATTGTTTAATGGGGTTCTGGATTGTCTTCCTTACTCGTTACCTCCGCACAAAGGATACACAAAAGTATAAAGTACATACATATGTACACGTGTTACCCGCTGAATTTCTATGTACTTTTGTGTATGTGATGTATTGTGGGCGATGAAACAATGCAAAGAATTTAACCAAATTCACGTTGAAACGATAAAATTCATAATTGAAAGGTACGCTGATGTCCTTTTATGATATCAGAGGGAATAAAGTTGATTATAGCCACACTCTGAGCGAACTATTTTATGAATTATTCCAAGTAAATGCGTGGTGATAATCGTTAAAATGCAGTTCGTTTAAATGAATTGAATAAGAGTAGAAATGTGCTTTTATGAAATTTCGAGATGAAAGGACATTTCAATAGAAGAATGATTGTGATTTGAGGTGTTGATTTTTATGACTTAAGCGAGTCTCAAATAGTGCAGAATATTTATTGAGAGTTCTTAGAATCTCGGTAAAATGTGATTTAACTTTCCAAGTGATGTTTACACTTTCTGTGGATGTCCTGTAAGCCATTCATCACCTTCGAATTGCAAACAAAGAAAACAGAAAAGCCCAAACTTTCGAAATAAAAACGAGGAACTAGTCAAAGTTCGAAAATGTGATGAAGCGGTCTTAACAGTATTTCTCAAAGCCTACTATTTACTCAAAAACGTTCGCATTTGAACATGAGAACTTAAGTAAAGTGATAAGGAAACTCTGAAGCAGGCTAGGTTGAAGCAACTTTCACTCTTAGGATCCTACACAATCTGAACATATCACAGGATAATATTCAACCTCTTTTCCTTAAACGTCTATGGTTTGATGACTCGAACAGTCTCGCAGGTGGCTTTGGCTTTTCCAGAAGTACAGCACCATTGAATTGGAGTTTGCCAGCATTTTGGAAATTCCATCGGTCCCTACAGCTTTCTCAGGATTGAAATTGGAACTATGAAATACCCACAGCTTGACTACATATCCAAATACAGGTCAGTTTACCGTATTCTAATCCTATAAGAATAAATTTAATATTTACAAAGTTACATGGTGCTTCATCTCTTCATAGTTTACATAGTTATCTGAACGAAAGGCCATAACCTAAAAACAACAGGTTTTCTTTTCAGCCCAAAATGTGTCTGTATATGAAAATTCATAATTCCGGAAGAGTATTCTCTCATCTACGAACCGCAAAGTAAATACCATTAGGCTCCCCAAATAGACACAGAATACGATAGACTGAAAAGCAAAGGAGTCAAAGCTCGCACACACGCCCATCTATCTGCCATCCGCCAAGGACGAAAGAGCCCTAATTTCAGTCGCAAAATAAAAATGAAATAGAAAAAAAAAAGTTAGCTTAAAAGTCACGACGAGTAAATTTGAATACTTGTTCCGGCTATGGCAGGGAACTGACGTTCATCTCTTACGTCTGGTTACAGCAGCAATTTACCCGGAACGTTATTTGATACTGCACGAGAAATGTTTCAATTTAACGTTCCTGGGCATTCGGTTTTTGAATTTTGAATTCTATTCCCAGTCAGTGTAGGCGTTTGCTCTGGGCGGCGAGTAAGGATTTTATTTTTATACATATGCATGTATATATCCACTGCATAGATACTTTATTTATTTTCATCTTATTCGTATTCCTTCATCTGAAAAAGTAGACTGTTTTGGAGAGTTTACTTTTACCCTTTTTTTTGCCTAAGGGATATTTGTGGTACAACAAACAGACAGAAAATCAATGATACTTCTGTAAGAATGTATGTGCAGGACGTGTATCTTATTTCAACATAACAGTATGAACTTTGTTTTGCATTCGTTCTGACAGTTTACAAAACAATCTCGGTTAAGAGATGTGCACAAAATGTAATCATGGTCCTGTGGGATAGTGATATTCTGGCCGCTTTTCCGGTTCGAGAATACAGCGAAAGCAAACAAACATATAGGTATGTCTGGAGCGGAAGTTGAGACCATCCTGCTAGCCAACTGAATACGGAGATAACATCCAATTTTCAACGACTTGGTGTGTACTTACAAATGGGATGTCAAAAAAAACTACAACTCAGTGTTGTATCGAAGTGAAGTTAATTCGATTACGTGGGGATATGTCTTGATATGTGATGGGTTTTTTGGTCAAAAACATGTAAAAAACAAAAAAAAAATGAATAAGTATGCAATGTCGTACTTGTGTATGTATTTCAGAGAAGGATTCATTATATTTGTAGAACTGAGTTCGAAGGGAAAAAGTCTTACCACAACTGAATGGAGGATTAATCCTCAGTATAACATATGTTGTTGGCAAAACCAATGACGGAGTTTCGATCCCAGTGTGACCATCGATTTTTCATCGTTTGGATGTGAAACTTTCAATGTGTTTCGGTATCCAGAGGAATAGAAAAGAGTAGCACTCAAAACCAAATGACTGGTTCGAGTCCCAGAAAAAACCCAGAAGTTCTTCGCAGTACAACCATGGCGATAGTGAAGAAAGGGAAACCAAATAACTCGCCTGTTTCGATATCTTTCTGGCCACGTACGTAAGTATGCATTTACATATGTATGTACATACTACAGGCGCATGAACAGGATGAACAATTTTACGCTGAGCTACCATAACGGAAATGAATATCACAAAAATGATGGGAAATATTAATCTACTAGCGTAGATGCGACATCTATTTCCTACTAACAATGCTGCATAATAATACATGTCCTTTTCCAGCAAGTTCCCAACCCCAACTTATCAGCTATAAACAAGGACCTATCAAGAAATGACACATTATAACACTGTTGCCAGTCAGTCGCCCTCTTGACTCCATCAAATTACTTTTCTCTTTCATCCAAAACGCTGCATCCATTATTAAATTGCCAGCTTAAGCACGTCACATTAGCATAGTTCGGCTATGGAAGAATGCCTTCATTATTGGTCCGTCCTTTCACAAAAAAAAAAAAAATTCTTCATCTAGAACGAGGAAAATTTGCAACTTCTTTCGAATTAGGGATCAAAATCCCGAAACAACTTTACAAGACAATATAAAAACAAAAGCTAAAGAAGTTTTCATTTTCTATCCATGCTTTCGTCGTTCCATTCCTTCCTAGACTGCGAACAGCAATCTAAGGACAAGAATTCCAACAAATTGTGAATAAAAAGTATCAACCTTTTTTCAACGGCATCTCGCCAGCATTCGATGGATGTGCCCTGACGAAGATGCGGTGGATATCAAGGAACCGCGCTAACATCATGCAAAATTTAAAGAAAAAAAAAGGACGAAAGCAGAAAATTTCACCAAATGGGGTTGTGAAGTGGGTGGAATCGAACAAAAAAGGACAATGAAGCGAACAAAAGTCGGTTAAATGGAAAAAGTTCCTCTTCCGTGATTTATGCTAAATAGGCTACTTTACTTCAAAAGTAACACAGAAAAAGGACAATCTAGCGGATTCATTGAATTCCTCAACTGATATTCAAATGGAAGGTGGTACCGTGGTGTCGTTTCTAGTGTTGGTGTGATGGGTGGGAACAACTAAAGGAGCAATCCGTTAAACAGACCGAAGGATCCTTCAACTTTCATCCTGACAGTACAATGAGAGTAAGAGAACAAACTGAATCGGGGACAAAGAAGGACCAAAATGACTTGAAAAGAAAACCCTGACTTTCAAACTTATATATAGTTTCGCAAAGCAAGTTGACTTTATCTGCGGTAGGTGCTGGTCGGTTGGTTTGGCTGCTTTTCCAAAACTTTTACCCACTCAACAAGAAATAAAAATTAAAACACGAAAAGAAACGGAAAAAAAACATCTTTGAAAAGATCCTGAATCGTGATAGTGACAGGTTGGTTTGGATCTATGACAGGTCCTTTTCTTTTTCTTTTTCTTAAATGCCGCATTTGCACGTTTGTAATCATTGCAGTTGAACCAACAACAACCAAAAACAAAAAAATGCCCTCAAGGACACACACAGCAGAGCACAACTTGAGGTTTATACTTTTCCTAATTTTGAACTTCAAGAGCTGTTTTATGTATCATGTTGAGGAATGATGTACCCAAAGTTTATTATTGTTTCAGCCAGTGTATGAGTGTCTGCGATTAAAGTTTAGTTTCATGATTATCCTTCGACTGACATTTGTTTTATTTCAAAACCAAGTTTGAACAAAGGGTGTTCTGCTTATTTTTGTTTCTCTGGTGGTGTTCCATCAAGAAAACTCATCACTCTCTGGTTTGCAAATGAACCACCGTTGGCATTTTTGAAATTAAAATCTTGATGATGATGATTTTCTTATTCGTCCCGCTGCTGCTGCTCCTCGGCCATCGTCTTCGTTCTCATGCATATTTCTTGCGGAAGTTTCTTATTCTTTCATTGATTTTACCCATTGTCCTTGCTTAGCAAGTTGAGCTGAGATGGTGGCATAAATCCTTCCGTTCTATATATGCTTGTGGGTGTGTATGCATGTATTTGTGTGTTAAAACAAAGTTTTACCATGTAAATTGCAATTTAATGATCAAAACTTGATGAGTCCTGCAAAATTCTTGCGGTCCAGTTTGTCGTCGTTTGGTTTTTAGGGTAGCCCAAGGCTGGCTTGGATATAATCAAAGTTGCTCCTTGTTATGCGTCGGATGATGACGACAACGACGACGGGTGGTTTTTGTTATGCCCCCGTTGTGTTATGTGGAAGGGTAAGAACGTTCTAAGTGATGGCAACTTATCGTTTTGTTGTTTCCTTTATGTATATTTCTTTTTTTGCGGTCCGTTGTCCCGTTTTGCCTTTTTTTATAGTTGGGAAATTTAAATTTGAACAAGAAATGGTTAGAGGACAAAAAGGATAATTTATGAGAAGGCTAAATGTTGGTCGATTAGGAAAATTGCTTGCACCAGCAGTGCTGACATTTAATGCAATAGAAGCAGTTGGTCGAGGACTGAATAATAAAAAATAAAAAAAAACATGGTGTCATATTGTGTAATGTTAAGTGTTTAACGTTGTATTGTAGGGGAAGATTGACTGTCTCTCATAATAAGAAACCACTTGTGTGTTTATTTACAACTTGAGCTTCAGCTTAAGCATTTACTTATTGTTGAATATCACAGCTAAGGGATTGATATGAACAGTTTAGTGGGATACGCCTTGCAATGAACTAATGGCATGCTTTACCATGCATTATGAAGGAAAGGAAACTGACAATAGTCAATATTTGTGCGAAAAACGAAAACCTGTTGCGAGGTTTTCGGCAAATTCATTGCTCTCAGTGCATGTCGAAAAAAAACGAGAATCTGCTCTTGCAAGGCCCTATTGCATATAGATACCTTCGCCTGAAAAACAGAAGTGAAGTTAACCCTAAGGTGACATGTAGTCCGAAATGCAAATAATCGTATTTGCTGCTGTCAAAATTGAGTCGAAAAATATCCTGGACTAAGCGTTTATTTCATTAAAATATTATTTAATAAATATAAAACTTTTGTGTGCAAAATAAATACCTTTCCAACATATCCTTCAGATATGTAAGTGGCTTACCTGAAAAGAAAGGAAGAAATAAAATATGTTGAATACGTTTTTTCTTTTTTTAATAATTTATCAACAGAAGTTGTCAAAAGAGTTAAAACTCTTGATAGAAGGAAAACTTCTCGTCGATACTGCAGTGACTTTAAGTATTTTATGCATAAAAAATAGAAGTTGGCATGTTTAACAATGGTTTGGCCACTCTGCATCCTCGCGGTCTCATATTCTTTTGTAAAAGAATAATCGTTTTATCAACTTATTGATACTATACAAGTACGTCCATTAAAAAAGGACCCTAAAAAATAATTAATTTTAGGCTCTTCCTGTTCATGGGCAATATAAACATGTATAAAAGTTCTAGGCCCTACAATTTAGGTTCTTGACCCCCTAAGGTATCACAATGGGTCTACACCGACCTTAGTGTGACGGGGAAATGACTTCCTTCCCCGTCAACTCTCCTACCTAACCTAATATAGTGTAGTGTGATTCAATGCAAGCACACAATTTACGAGAAAAACTATTACGTAACATTGTACCACCCCGCATACCCGAAAGTGTCAAGTGGCATTCGATCGGTATGGACAGTGGTTCATGCTACGTAGGAGTTCGTTCGAGTTCATGTGCTTGTTATTGTTTACACTTTGTCCGTTGCACTCTCCATGCATCTATGTGGGACAAAGGGATCAGCTTGAAACTTTGTAACATATGATCGGGTCAATACTCTGTGAGCATTGATTGGATCATATGCTTAGAATAGTATAATTTTAGAGTAAGAATTCGAGTATAAATAGATGGGTATGTTCGAAATAAAAATCACTCTTGAACACAATCTTGATTCTCATTCAATTGCAGCAGTAATTTGCCTTGTTTTCAGCGTGCTGCGCTTTGTACAGCATAGAAGAGCGTGCTACGCTCAAATAGCTTAGGGTGGTAGGCTACGGTACCCGAAACCTTTATACGGCAAACCTAACACTAGGTTCTTAAATTCATAACCACTCGCTCAAACTAAGCGCCTAACGAAGGAATAAAATTACCTTAAGGCCTGCACTAAAGATGTATCCCTCTTCCGAATAGTGCCTCCACACACAACCATCGATTGCCTTCTTAGTCGTCTTCCAGATTTCTCGGCAAATCTTCCCTGACTGCGATTCCTCATTTTTTTTTTAAAGATATTTTGCTAATCCATTCGACTAGCAATTGTTGGACCTGGCCTTTTAATCCTCTAGCTACAGCTTGAGGATATGATATTCTAAAAGACCCATCTCCTTCAGTATCCGAGTTTCCGAGTCGTGTGGAAAACGCTCCAAACCATTTGATGGTTCCTCAAGTTATGCTCCTTGCAGCCGGTATACATTTTAATAGCTATTTTGGTATATCTCCATTTTGCTACACTTTTCCATCTTCAGTTGTGGACCACTTGTCGATTATGTTATTCACCATTCCTCTACCTAAGGCAGTGACTGGTTCAGGATCCAGGAATTCAGAGGCTGCCCCTGCCTATCCCTGCTGCTCGTCTTAAAATATCCTTCGATGCCTGGGTGTCCTCCATTCTGAGTCGGTGTCAAATCATTTTGAATTGCACAGTCATTGAATTTTTAAATACACTCCATTGCATGTGATATATTGACTCCGGCAGTCTGATCAATGCTTGGTTGTAAAATAGGATTAACATATTTCTTCCCCCCACCTGACTCTCACGGAGATGGTAGCTACGACCACTTTTGGGCTCATTAGATGCATTAGAGCTCCCGCTCTAACATCATTATTTAACCAAAGAAAATATAAGTAGGAAGACTTTGAGTTTCTAATTTGTTTCTCCTGACTTTCTTAAGCCTTCGTAATCATGCCCATTTATTCTCTAATTCGTCTAGGTACTTTAATGTCTAGAATTTCTAATGATCTAATGATTTTCGATATCTTTTCCAATGCTAAGCTATGAAAGGAAACATCTTTGCTTAAATTCTATAAATTACTTGTCCCAAAAACTTAAAGAATATCGCTCTTCTCACATCCCTGTCTGAATCATAAAATATTAACCTTTTTTTTTCTTATTCATTCCATTTTCAACGGGAATACTTGGATAAATCACTTAAGGAAATTGTATGTCTAAAATATTCTCCTGCTCCATGCGAGAGCAAAATAAAAAAGTTCCACCCTATTCAATTAATAACTTTCTCGCCATATGAAAGGCTATAAAAACCTTAAAGAGGATATTCGATCACAGTCATAAAAAACCACAAACACCAAACACAAACACACACACACGCACAAACTATCCAATTTCAAAACGGATATAAGGATAAGAAAGTCTGCGTACGATACGCCGGTTTCAAATGTATTATCCGCCTACCCACCCACAACAGACAAAATCACCCAACGACAGGTGAAAGACTTCCTTGCTAAAGTCATTGACACAAATATGAAAAAAAAAAATGAAAAAAATGAGGAAATGACGCTTTTGCAGGTAAACGCGTTCACAAAGTAGCAGAAGCAGCTCTACCACCATCAAAACGAAGGATGCTGATGAAGATATTAAATTGAAGGAGAAAAGTTTTTGACAAAAAAAAAAGAAAAAGAAAAAATTAAGCAGACAAAATTGTTCGTTATTCGTCATTGTCATTATTTCACCGATGACAAATAGCACTTGTGATGGACCTTATTTTTCCTCAAGTCTTTTTTTTTTTTTTTTTTAATAATATGTTCTCGTTCTTATGCTTAAGTGAAGGTACGAAGTTTGTCATTTTCACAAGTGGATAGCAGAACGATACCAATTCGGATGACGAATTGCGTGAGAATCTTTGCACGCTTGAGAGTAAATTAAAGTTTAAGGACAGGAAATATGAATAGAAAAGATGAAGGGTTAGTAAAGACATCATATTTCGGATCTCAAGGACTATCTCTGGCGATTAAGCGATGTATGAGTATGTTTCCTTGCAGGGAAGTTGTGCTTGAATATTTCATTCTCTTGAAGGTTTATTTTGGTAAATTTACGCTTCCAAGACTATGACGAAATGCTTTTTTAAGGAACCCCCAACCATGGTTTGATCTTCCTTTTCGTTTCGTACCTGGGAGCTGAGACTTGAAATTCTTCTTGGCTAGAGTACTGATGTCCATGCACCCGATGTGGCCAAGCCAATGCAATCGATTTATATAAGCTTTTTTGACTACATCCATATGTACACCATTCGCGCTCCTCACACACAGGACCAAATATTCGACGAAGAATTTTTCGTTCGAAAGTCCCCAAGATTTGCTTCGTCCCGGAATTCCTCCTTGATAGTGTCTTCAGAATCATAGGTAGGGGCGTGTGTAAAACTGCTGTTGTAAAACGTGGCTCACATGCGGATTACAGCCAGGTGATCGCATACTTTCAGATATCAAGTATATTAAAAATAAATTCGAACTGTATCCTTTCGTGCAAAATTTCACAGTTACCTAGCAATTGCGATTCCATTTGGAAGTGTTCCCATTCAATGATGGTCCTAGAACACCCATAAAACAGATTTCATATTCAAAGTCCGAAAACTCTGACTCTCCTCAACCATTTTGAATAATTTTCAACTTTTCCATTTAAAATGTCATTTGCAAAATCTCAAAATGACACGATGGCAAATCCTTCCGCAGCTCGGTGTACTACTCACATGCATTCAACGCGCCAATAAAATATACTTTTTGGCTTTTTTCCCACATTAAGTACTTCATTTTTTTCTCATTCTTTCTCCCTCTCTCTATACATCCCTGTGTATTCCTACGGGATGTATAGTCCAAAAAGTACTCGGAAAATATTATTCAATTCGGATAGTTGCCTTGAAATATCCTTCTGCCATTGAAAGAACTTAAATTCTACACGCAGCCTTTTCATTCCATTCCATTCGGTTTTTGCATCCTGCTTGCTTCTCACAGGATACTGCTGCAGTAAGCAATGAATTTGTGTGTGTATGAGTAAAATGTGTGCATTCAGGGAAAATTCTCCTTAGCATATCCTTTCCTGGTGCTGTAATGCCAGCATAAGTTTCATAGATTCATGAAAATGTCATTTCCAGTTCATAATGTAGTTAAAATTCAAAATGCGGACGAAATAGTGCAAAAGGATCAGACTGTGAAGAGCAGAAGATGTAAAATATTCACAAAGTAAGTGTGGTGTGGCAGCAGAAATTGCAACGCGGCAGCTCAAATTGCATCTGTAATCTGCCATTTTCTCACATTCATACATACATACATCCATACACAACAGTGACTAGTAAAGTGTATCATAGAAAGGACTGTAAAATTGATGTACGGGTAGTGGTTGGACTTTTGTTAGCTTACAGCGTTGTTCTATTTTAATCTCGTGCCAACACGCTGTTAAATGTCTTTTATTTTTCGTCCCGAATTTGATATCCTTTGCCCGGTTGTGTCCAGACGAAAGAATGTACATACTTATATTTAAAAGAGATCGATGTGTCCTTTTATTTAATTGTAGTTTTCGGAGCTTTATTTCTTTACCTTTGCGACAATTTGAGAATAAGTGTGCATGTGCGCTGAGAAGGGATGTCCTTCTGTTCAGAGTTGATTCTATTTAATGAAAGAAGAATGTTGATTGAACTCCAACTGTTTGCTGTCATTTTGCCAATGCCAGAGACCTTTGGCAATAAGACTTTGCACATTGGCTTGATTGTCAATTTAATCGTGTTATTTAGTGCAAATAAGTCTGGTGGAAGGGTGTTTCTCAAAAAAACAGAAAATGGACTGGCCGAAGCAGGTAGAAATAAATTCACGTATGTGCACTGTTGACATTCGACAATGAACGGTGAAAATCTATTTAAGCCAAAACTTATCTCAACAAGGTTTGTAATGAAGCGTAACAAGAACCTTGAAATCCACCTTTCAACCAGGTTTGAACGGTGTGCTTCACATTGTGTCAACAGAAGTAACGCGACAAATTTCCACGTAAACTCTGGAAAATTTTAATAAATTTTAGAGAAGAATGGACCTCCATATAAAATCCTGCAAAGTCATGCTATTTGTGAAATTGTTTGCGAGAAACCCAACTTTTTATAAAAGCCCTGACCGAGGATACAGGCTGGCTTAACGCAAGTTCACGTTTGGAGAAAACCTCCTATAAATCGTGAGGGGTGCCAATTTTCCACACAAATTCGGTAGTTGCAAGAACGAGGACGATCTTATTAGTTGTTGTTGATGCGATCTCAGTCTTATTTCGTGTTTGTCAGCCGCCAAGGTGAACACTTAACATTAATTGTTTCATTTTTCTAATCATCCCCTTCCCACAGAATCAATAATCCTTTACTGTGTCATTAACTGCATTTCCTTTTGCATAAAACCACAATCACACTCAACTCCATTTTCCTTCTTTTACCACTAAGAAGGCATAGCATGACGGCAAATATTTGCAGGAGAAAAATAATTTCACTGATCAATGAATTCTAACGAAGTTCAATTGCAATCGGAGGCAAAGGCACACCAACTTAATAATGAGCATGTGTGTATGGGTGGTATGTGCATACCATCCTTTGGCATCATGCAATCATATCCAATTGCAACAGCAACAGCAGTAAAACTCTGCCCTTCCATTCAACTGCATTCCAAATGCAATTCCTTTGAAATTCTAACCTTCTGTCTAGTCCGCTAAGTTCACAAGTATACGAGCATCGTAAAACGTATTGGGATACAAATCAGGAGAAAGGAGTTATCTCAGTGTAGTGCTTTTGATAGAACCAACAAACAGGCATAATGATGAGTTATTTCAGAGGATACAAACTATCGTCAGGCACATGCATTCATTATGGCAATGCGACTGCTATGCGGAGGTAATGCGAAGCCGCCTGCTGATGAGAAACGATGAGCACACTGACAACTGCCGAGTTGACGATATCAAGGATTGCTTCGTCAGGACCTGCAAGTGGAAATCGATGAAGCGCATATTTAATAAACCTTTCATATGATATCAATCGTAGTCCCGTATAGGGTGAACGTAGTGTCTCTATTAAAAGAGAGAAAGAGGATGAAAATCCTTGCAAATGAATTCCTTCGTAAGCACGATGTTATGTAGGTTAGCCTTGAGCTAGCTTGTCGGAGTAAATGGGGCCATATAATATCTTTAATGAAATTTTGCCTATACAACTGTCATTGGTTATTGAAAACGGATGTTCCGAATGAATATCGGCTTAATTGAGGCAGCATTGCAAGAAGTATTTCAATACAATTGTGTATGCTTGCCGATCAAATCACTTAGACAGATTGACAAACTACCAATAAAACTACTTTATAGACAAAAGGACAGAAGTTGAAACTAGGTTAAGGCTTTCAAACAGCCAGGTAGTGATTAAAGATACTCAAATACCGCAATGTAAGCAAGCCTCTAGTTGTAAGGGATAAGATGAGCAGATAAAATGATTAACTACCAAGAAATTAAACTTTTGGGAAACTGGGCTTACAAAACTTCCTAAACCCATAAAAATGTCTTCCCTCGGATAGGGACGAAAGCAGTGATTTTTAAAAAAATCTAGTTTTGTCTTTTATGTAATGATAATGAAGCGAGATCACATCCAACTACTGCTGTAGCTCAACAAAACACCTGAGCCAGTTCCATATGTCAGTGGAGAAAGGTAGTCAAGTGTTGTATCCACGATGAGGTGTAAACATAAATTAAAGACACAGAAGGGATCTTCCCAGAAGAGATTTAAGTGTACAACTTCAGATAAGGTAGAGAGGAGAAAGTATCTGCGTATGTAGCTATAGCCAGGGCAGGCGATGGCCGTCGTGGCTTAGGGGGTTTGGGTGTTGGACTGCTAAGCAAGCTGACACAGGTTCGGGCCAGTAGAAACCCCAAACATTCTTCAAAGTATTATCTCTAGGCAGGCAATGACAAACCTCCAAGAAGCCAATAAAAGGACCTTTTCAGCACGCACAATATAAATGGTTGCGAAAGGCTAGGCCTTCTACGGGCTATCGGAAAAATATCATCATTAGCTAAAGTCAGGTTGCCCTTGAAGCAAGGGCTCAATTATCTTACTAAAACCAACAAGTTCGAGAATGCAGGACTAGTTTGATTTCGGTTGGAAAACTAAATCTGGTAACACTTGCTTGGGTCCCAGGACACAACAGAGGATTCCTATTCAATGTACAGAGGAGATCTCCTTCGGCCTTGAACATGCGTTAGGTTTGCTCACCACTACCAAACTTGTGGCACTTATGAAATTCTTTCAAGTTTATATTCCACGTCCTTCAGTTCAAGTGGTTTTTGTTGCCAATTTTCGAATTTTTCATTCACAATTTGGACTGACGATGACCCACTAGGTCCTGCTTGGTGGTGCAAATTTCACAAGTGTAGTTGTTTCCAACTTGTTAAGACAATTTGTGGCTTTAAAAAATGATTTTAACTCAAGCACATAGCACACCAATACTCGTTCTTGAATAAGTACAATACCTTTGGCTGTAGTACTGACAGAATGCATTTCTTGGTTTTCCTTCCAATCACAATCCACATCCATGCAATTATTTGCACTAAATGATTTTCGAAAGAACATTGACCAATTGTCAAACCAGACAATTTATATCCTTTCACTAAATGGTCAAATTTACTAAACAAATTCATAGACTACTATAAATCACCGAGCTGAAGCCAAACTCTGCGCCAAAAGTTTACTCCTTCACCGAAGCCAAATCAATTAATCACTGTCAATTTATTCAATTTATCAATCGCAAAGAAACTTTCAGAGTCAGATACTTATTTGTATATTTTGCAGAAAGCTTTTGACCCTCCCAGTGTAAGCAGTTAAACACTATCTGACTGACATCGACATACAGTTTCGGATAGTGTGCATTTGCATCTTTTAGTATCCTTCCAACCGAACACAAGGGTTTCAAATTGATGCATGCGAGTACTTATAAGGAGATTTTGTTTTTTTTTTTCATTTATTTGTTGCCAGTTTGCTTTTCACAAACATAAAGATGAAGTTGAAACGTTACTGTAGTCCATTTGATATCCTTTCGGAACTATAGACTACTGGTTTGCCAGAAGGACTTATTTATCAAATAAGTTTTAACTTTCTATTGCCTTTAGCTCAGTTAGAAATATTTTTATGTTTACTTTGGTCAATTTTTTGATGAACTTTTTGTTACTCCTTGGGAGTTTAATGTTTTCATAAAGAACGTTCTTTTTTCACCCCAAAGGCTTCCAGAAAGTTAGGAGACTTTGATGGGTTGACTTCATAAGATGTATAAAGATGAAATTGTTTTTAAGTAAACTACATAGATTCTAGACAGATTTCTACGAAGTAAATTTGTAAGAAAGTTCACAGGATATCTCCCTTCATGTGGTACTCGTCAATGGCAGGAAACATTAGACGTTTCCTGTCGCAGTTTACTAATTGGAAAGCGAATTCTATACATAAATTCACTGCAACTAACTTCAGTTAAAAAATTAATGTTTACCTCTCGTAGACTGAAAGAAAAGTCCTCGCGGTTTTACCTGTTTCCAAGCCGACCTTTTATGTTTTCTATGACTGCGACTTTGATAGAAAAAAATGCAAGGTCAATCCCTTTTTTAAATGTCCCTGATGCTAGAAAGAAGCCTCTTCAACTAAACACTATGCAAAAGATCTTAAGGTGCACAAACAGAAATCAGTAGTCGATTTAGTGCAAAACCTCGTTTTTAATGAGAAGACTGTCGTGCATAAGCTGCAATTCTTCGTAAACAGCTGTCTACTTGTTATACTGAAAAGTTTTTGGTTGAACGGAATCTCGAGCGAAGAGCTCTACATGAGAACTGGTTAGGAATCAAAAGCGAAAAAAGTGGCAGTCGATAGTGTCCATCTTACTGCGCGAAGACAACAACGTTGCGAAGTATGCTATGGAGCGCACTCACCCAATCAGAACAGAACAGTAAAGGACGAATTGAATTCACTGGGGGCAAGCTGAAGAGAGCTGAAGCGCAATAAATAATTATTCGAGCGCTGAAGGAGATAGTGTACATATCAGCTATCAGCTCAATTTGAACTAAAAATGATGACATCGATCAGTGTCTCTCAAGCATACAATTTTCATACGTCAGATACACTTTAAGACAGCTCCTTTCAATCATAGACATTGTATTTTTTACTTACATTGTTGTTTTAAAATTTCTACCGTTATATTGTCGCAGTCTCTTGCATTGCCAAACTCACTCTCATTAGTAAAATTCGTTCAGCTAAATACAGCAAGTATCTTTCTCCGCCGTGTAACCTACTTTAAGCGATGCATTCAATGTGCAATGAGTTGATAGCTCTTCCACAAGAGACACCATCTGTGCAGTAACAGCTCATAAAGCTCACATACACACACATACATATACAAACACAGCAGGCGACGAACTATACGATTTCAAGTGCATTATGACGGACATAAATCACAGAACATTAACATCTGCTTAAGTATTTTATAATAATAGGGAACATTCTGAAACAGGGTATACATTTAGTTAATGCGGTAAAAAAAATATCCTTTAGGAAATAACGTCGCTTTTGTTCACAAATGTCCCTGGGTGAGTTCATACTTTAGTGTTATGCGGTTGCAGTGTCGCCTGTGTAACACAACAAAGCACAGTTCATCACATTGAGCTCAAAATAAAACGAAAGAGAAGACAAAAAAAGAGGAGACTGTTGCGAGTCCTTTTTATCCGGATGCTGGTGTCGCAGCTCATCCCTCTTTGTAAACGGTGCAAAATCCATAAAAACACATTTTTCTGCATAATCAATTTCCATGTTGGCACATAAACTGCTTAGGGACGAGACCTTGTTTTGTGTATGTTGGATGGTGCACTTTGATCGCACATTAGGAAGTGTTATGCCTCGAAGGTTCCTTTTTGGCTTTGCCTCCCATACCCAGGGTGGCTTCCCTCCGTCTCAATATAAAGCATGAAAATGTTTTATTAAGATAAATATTCGTCGAATTCCTGACTTTAGTCCCTTTCCGGTTTTTTTTTTTCTCTTTGTTTTGTTGTTGCTCCTTCTGTAAGGATGTATATTTGCTTGCTTCCTCTGAAAATCTTCTGCTGGATTATTAATCACAATAAAGCAGCCTCAGCCCGCAATGATATATCTGAGATATTTTCCAGGTCAGAGAGTTGACTGCCAAAAGCAGAATTGAGCGGTGGAAGCAAAGGGCACATCCACTTACACACACACACACACCCCAATATGTTGCAGTGAGAAATTCATTGATGTTGTGGCTGTATGTACTCACTTCCGTTTGCTGTGTGCATACATACGAGCTCATATATGCATGTGTGCATACTTCTCTGTGTTTTGAAGGATAATGTGTACGATATCAGTGAGGCGTTTTAATTTAGCTTTTCATAGCTCTGGCCCTAAACTCGTATTAAAAATTCATTTCGATGAAATGAAAGCTCTCAGTCTCTTTCAGTCGTTTTCCTGATGCCCCCTTTCCGGTGTGGATTATATTTTACTAGCCTTAGCGAGGTTAAAACGAACGCCGGGTGATAAATCTTATTTAACAATCGGTGTTTCAATATTCAGAGTATTCACTTGAAATTGTAGTTTGAAGCGCTACTTGAGAAGAATGCTTTCTAGCACGATGGCAAATAAATGAATAAATTTCTTAAATTTTAAAGGCTGCTACAGAGTCGTTTGAAAATTCTTGAAGATTAACCATAACGACGAACATATTTCACCATAAAAATTGAAATGCCACTGTGATGTAGATATCAATGATGTAAAGCCATCTTAATTGTTAAATTACAAGTAGAAATAATCATAAATTCAGGACAGAAGAGCGTGACTACCATTTCTATCTACAAAAACTCGAATAGGGGTCGATAGGCGTATCACGGATCAGATTACAGTGACCTTACTAGTACCTAAGCTAGAGGGAGGCGTGGTCTGAAAAAGCTTATAAATAATAATTTCCTTCCTATAAGGACTGAAAAAGTAGAAAGCAGGTGACAGTAGGATTGTTAGTATCACCAAAGAACTAGACTAGATGACTAGATCGCAGTAGCATGGAAGGATCTCTGTCCATAGGCTTTGAACTTGGCCTGCGCACTAGCCAAGCATAATCACTAAGTATCGTCACCTCGGATATGCTATCTCTAGTACGAGCGGACCCGTGCTGAGATGGAGAAACTCGGATAAGAACAAAAACCAAGGAACTTACAGGTGATTGGACCTCCAAGCAATACCCAGTGAAGATCGCAACTAGTTCAAAACATCCTGGAGAATGTAAATGATCCATAATAGTGGGTTTTATCTCTAAGGAAAAAGGAGTGTCCAAACAACCTTCCAAAGTTATCAAATTACAGACCTTGCAGCAACAAAGACATAGCGACTACAATCGGAACTTTAGGAACCTAATGGTGCAAACGTTGACAGAACTGCTCCACCTGCTCATATGGGGATGGGAAAGCGAAGAAAATGAGTCTCGATTAGTAGTCTTGTTTTTATCAAATCGAAACTTTCTTGTGTCTTCTCAGATCGGAGGCTCTTGACAGGCATTCTCACCAGATACTGATTACTCAAATATTATTTGAAATAGCTTTGTATACCAAGCATACTTTGGGCTTATTCTCCACCACAGCTTACAACCTATCACTTGAATTCACCTACAACTTGGAAAAGTTGCAAAGTCCCATAGAGTCTCATTGATGCTAAAGTTTATTGAAAGCCTAAAACTCCCTCAAAATCGACGCATATTCAAAGTGGACAGGCACTACAACTCACAGGAAATCGTCAGCGCTAAAGTACATATCATTCTATAACCTGTGTGTAAAAGCCTGAATGAGATCCTGCATAATGCTATTTGTACAAGCCTTCAATCACATTTGCGCAAATTATTCAACTGCATAAGCCAAACTGGTTTTATTTTATGGAATTCATAACTTGACCTAAGCTTTAACAAGAATCCTCAACATTGTTTGCATTGAACATCCTTTTCAGCATACAAACGAATTCAGTTCTAACTGATGTAAATCTAAATATTTGGTCCTTTGAAATGACATCTCTTTGGCCAACAGAATGTCCGACTTAAATGAGAGCTTGTCTCTTACAACACTCACTAAAAACCACACAATATCCATTGCTTCCATTCATCAGAGATGTGTTATTTGCATTTTAGTTGATTTTCGTAAATTCATAAAATATAATCCTTCGGCTGACATTCCGAAAGATGAACATGGCCTCTCGACAGCTCAACTGAACTCAACTCAACCCCACCGGAAAATTCAATTCAATTTCATTCTCAGACCTCAAGTTCTAGGCAAACTCACTCGGAATTTTCCATGTTTTCTTGTATAAGTGCAACTGAGTGTGGTTCCTAAATTTCAATATCGTCATGAATTCATTTATTCCAGAAGCGTATAGCACACAACTTGGCTTAAAGGACGTATATTTGCAAAGGCAAGGGCAATGAAATGCAAACCAGAAACGAATGACAGGCATATGCACTCCAATTGTTTGCAATTTAGCCTCTCAAAAGTACAGAGTAGGCAGCCATAGGCCCTTCTAAACAAATGGATCCTTTACTTCAATGAGAGTGAGGTGGGTGCCCGTAACTCAAGCAAAATATTATGTTGCACAATAACCATTCGCATGCAATCCTTGAGCTGACTTTCTATAGACTTCACAGGAAATTGATTTCCTTCTAACTAACGTGAGTGAAAGTCTGAATCACTCTAAACAACTCTGAACTGAACCACCACCCTTTCGACAACAACTCATTTGCTTTCGCGATGTAGGTATGTACATGTGTATGAGTATGAAGGCAGCGTTATAATCCCTAATCCACCACAGCCTACTATTCAATGTTCGAGACGATGACTTCACATAAAGACTCAATCATGCATAAGAAACTCTCGGATGGGTATTGTATTGCCTTAAGCTCAGCACTTCTGCCGGGACTTGATAGGGAAACCACACCACACACTATTCATAGAAGAGGGCGCATAAAAAAGAACCAAGCAGCAGAAATAGAAATCCGGGTAATAGCCCCTAGGACAAGTAACCTTCAATACAGAAAAGGGCGGAAAAAAACAATCCCCTACACCTTCTCCTCCTCCATGTCGACCACAACTAGACTCCGATGAATAAATCCTTGATAGCTTGCGAAAGGGACCTTGTCAATTCAACTAGATGACGTAGCCATAGTCCTTAAGCAAATCACACCAAGAGAGAGAAGGAAATATTTTGAATTGTTATGCAACACTTTGCATCGATTTTTGCGTGGTGTCCTTCCCATGGTGTACAACATTTGGAATATTTTATTACAAAAGTAACCACAAAAGTCCTTCAGGTTATGAATCTTTCATGACTTCGTGCTCCACAAAAAGCAGTTCGAATACAAGGTGAAAACTAGCTAACACTCTGTTTTCAAAGCAGAAGGAGTGAGTTTTCCAATCACCTTTCGATTGGTTGAAAGGACGTGACATTTTCGGTCTAACTTTCTGACGGTGTGCTCCTCGAAGGTGGATAAACTATATTTTAGCATTAACTTTGCATTTGATGTTTTAAATTGATGAAGTTTGCTCTGGCTACGAACGAAGGTGTAAGCTCCTGGTAAAAGGTGCCAATTTTAAAGTGAGTAGAAGCATGAGCAGTTATTGCATAATTATATAATTTGACGCTTGATAGTTGTTTGGAACATGGCTGGAGGAGACTTTGGTTCAAGGATCGATAGGAAAAGAGCAATGAGCTGAGAATTTTTAGAGAATTTAAGACATGTGTTTTGCATGTTTCCTGGGAAATTTAAGTTCAATGCATTAATCATCAGGTGCGCAAGGACTTGCTTATTGGAAAACAGACTTCGTATTTTCCCTAAAGCAGGTGTTTGCTATTTTTGGTTGAGTGGTTGATTAGTTTCATTTTTGATGCAGATCTGTTGAATTTTCCGATTATGGCTTAAGGATTTAACCCTTTTGTACACGAGAGTATTACCGGCCACATAACTTAAAGGGCCAATAGATGAGGCAAAAAAGTCGGCGTAAATTGAAGCCACTTGTACAAAGAGCTGAACGTCTTGAGTCTAAAAAATGAAAGATTGCCAGTGTCAGAAGAACGTAAGAAAATCACATGGGCTCGTGTGGCACCTCGTTGTAGAGACAACTGAATGGCAGGCAAATACAACACCTGAGCCTGTTGAGACTGTGAAGCTTGAAAATTGTAGAAACTCTTACGAACCTTGAAATACATTTGATAGGGTTCTAAGGGATCTCATATGGATTGCGGGCGTATTAGGTAGCTGGGGCGTTTGAATGCTAAGCTAGAAGTCACAGGCTCGAGTTTTCGCAGATTTTAACTGAAAATTACAAAGGTTTTGAGTTCTAATTAATGTTGCATTTGATCACCAACAACCATGTTTCATTCAGGGCCATACATTTTCATTTCTAACATCTAAATATCAACACACCCGTCACGGATTTGCATATAAATAACATCCATTTTAAGGAACTCTATCTTTCCACAGTTCGCCATAAAAAAAATAACAGTATTTGATTCTCTTGTACACTCTCACATTCGGTCATAACTCCATTTCAGCATGGCGGTTATCAAAATTGAACAATTTATTCGCCTGTAATCCTGGTCACCCGTTTATTATGCTGCAACAGGAACAACAGAAACAAATCCACACCACTAGCATACATAGCAACTCAAAGGACCATATCGTCACACACCGAAATCGTGTGTCACCACGGAATGTGGAAGCTGAAACAGCTTCTCTCATCTCTGCTTTTGAATTATCGCATTGACCATAATTCAGATAACAACTAGTCCAGAGTAGTTTTATCCTTGTGCTTCTTGTTTCCTGTTAATCTAGTTCTACACTCACACTCGCAATGGAAAATCAAAAAAAAAAAAAAAAAAAAAAAACGCTTGCAAAAAAACACAAAAACAAACGAAATACAAACCGAAAGCAAGTAAGCAAATTTATTATGTCGAGCAACAGCAGGAGCAGACATCGACATCCGCACACGAATATTAAGTGAATAAATTTTATGAAATTTATGACAAGTTTTTGTTTTCGAGTGGTTCGTGTGATTTGAGGCGGCTAGTGGGGGGTGTTACATGTATCTAGTACACAAACGTTGACTACAAAGTCCAAATCACATATGTATGCTGGTTGGATGCTATATCCTGGCTTGGTCCTTTTTTATTCACATTTTATTGTTTGTTTTTGTCGTCGTAAGTGAAACTATCCCATTCGACGGCCGTCGTCGTCGGCGACGACCAAAAATAAATTGTGTACGGTCTCTAGGACTGTAGTCCTTGAGAACATTGTACACACTCTTATTGTTGTGTTGTACACTATACTGGAATTTTATTTCTGGGCCAAAACATTTTCTACATGTTCTTCTTGTACTTCTTCTTGTAAGGCCTCTACTTAAACACACATACAGATACGTGTAGGCAATCGGCATATGCATATGTACATTTGTATGTATGCGGTGCACCGTTTTGGTATTTTGCTACATTTTTGTGGCAAACTTTTCATTGTAGTTTTTGAGGGTCACATGTGGTGGGGGCAGACGAAATTTTCTGCAATAAAAGTTTTCCACTATTTGGAAGGATAACACAACAGAGGATGACATTTTTATGTTCTAGGAAGTGATTTCTTCTTTTTTTTTGTGTCAATATAAATGAATTTGTTTTGTATTTTATTTGTTCTATGTTAAGATTGGTATACAGGAGTGTACACCTGGATATCAAATGTTTGACGTATGTAAGGAACAGTATAACTATAAGAGCTTTCTGTTTAAAAATCAGTTTCCTTTTGAAACTTTATAGATGACTTCCAGGGAAGTTTTTGTAGGAATCACAAGTAAGGCTGAATTATAAGTCATAAATTACTTAAATAGTTTTTTGCTTCTACTCACATTATGTTTGAGTTTTCGTTGTGTTTAGTAACACCGCGGCTGCCATTAAAGCGCTCCACTCACTTACTTCGTCCTCTAAATTAGTTGAACAGTGTAAGGAAACTATAACGCAGGCAAACGCACGCTCGGTTCAAAATCACCCTCCTCTGGGTTCCCAGCCATAGTAACATAGAGGGGAACGAGAGAGCCGACGCGTTAGTCAGATGTGTTTCTACCCTGGATGTCTCCTTTGCGAAGTCAGTCTGCTCCCCGATGGGATTCATCAAGGGCAACATTTTCCAATATTTTATCTCTTTTGCCAACTCTAGGTGGAAAAGTCTTGCAACTTGTGCCATATCTAGACAGATTTGGCCTACCTACAATAAAAACAGAATGAATGACCTAATCAATAGAAACCGCATCGAGACAGCTAGAATCTCGGCAATTAGCACGGATCACTGGCCAATTGGTCCACACGCTCCCAAGTTAGGCATCCCATTCAACCCCCACTGCCTTAGTTGCAACAATTTACAAGAAAAGGAAACGTTATTCCACTTTCTTTGTGACTGGCCGGCACTTCCCAGAGCCAGGCAGCGCACTCTTAGAAAACCCTTAGGAAGGGAAGGAACTATCTGAGATTTCCCACAAAAAATTCTACAACATCATCAACCTTTTTAATTCCACAGGATGGATCTGAAAACTACACTCTCAGCTACGCCCATCAACATCCAGGTCACGTGAGTCGTGGTATCAAAACGGCAGGATTGGTGTCTCTGGCAGTTTCAACTTTAGTAACACCGATGTTCATTTTATGAACCCGACATGTTTTTTTTCACAGAAAGTCAACTAGCTCAATCCTCCTTGAATTGCAAACAATTAACGTTTAGCTAATTGACCCATTCTAAATCATCTTTGATCTAAAATAAAGGATAATTTAGCATTTGCCGTTTGGATTGGTGGTGCCCAAAATTCCCCATAAACTATTTGTCGTTTCTTTCATCAAATGCAAATTGTACATTTGTAGGTAGTCCTGCTCCATCATTTCCCATAGCGCGGTTCCCACTCCACTGTATTCCTGTCAAATTGATATATTGGACATCTCATGCGATGACTGCTCGAAATGATACAGAATCTCGAAATTGTGTCCGTGTCCGAATCACACTCCGCATGATAGTTCCGGCCGGACATATCTATGTGCCACTGTTTGTGTGTAGATATTGAAAATTTTGAAATATTTATATTTGTCATGTATGAAGCGATAGCTTAGCTGGGATAGAATGACGACGACCACGCTGCTGATGATGATGATGATAGTGCTGATGATGATGGTATGCTATGGATTTGCTGAGCTGAATTCTTGTGTATACTGTGTGTTGTGTCGGCGATGATGATTAATTGCTTGGCATGTTCGGCATTCATAAATATTGCACAGGACTCTGTTGAATTTGAATTGATACTGATACAGTTTCCGTATCTGGTAGGCATCATAAACTGGGTGCAGTACCGCCCCATTTGTGTTTTACTTGCCACCCGGTTTGCATGTCACATAAAGCACAATGTTTCGCATCTCTAAGTCGCTTCTGCAGTTGTTGTTGAATGTCCTTAATTGAGGGTGCATGTTAGTGCAATATGAACGAATATTTAGGTCGCATGCAGACAGTACCAGTGCAATGTTTGAGCTGAGCACTAGCGGTGCATTTTGTTTGAAGAGAAATTGGAATTGCGGAAGGTTAAATGTTCAGGTTGCACTCGTGTGTTGACCTTCTTTTGATGTCAAGCATACGCCCGAGGATAGTGTGTCCTCTTTCTCATATTTGCTTGAATGTATTGATTTAGATGATGAGCTATAGAAATCTCTTTGATTTGGCTATTTTCGAAAGAAGAATGCATCCTTTGTGCATTTCATTTGGTAATTGTGGCAAAACTCAAGCAAATTAATATTTAAAGGATTTACCTTCAACTAATCCCTTTGTACGCGACTCATGACATAAAGCACCAAAACATGACTTTGACTTGGAAATGTCTTCTCCTTAATTAACTTTGCTTTTGTTTGACGAAAAGAGAAAATTCCCTTTGAAAGCACACAAACGATAACAAATGACATTAAAGCGTTTTTAACACAAGACAACTCGTAACACCTTACCACAAGGAAATAAAATCCCTACAAAAGTTTAAAACCCACAGCCAACCAACAGAGCAGAGATGTATGTACACAACATCAAGGGGTTAGGTGAAATTTCGCAAAAGACTCGGTGAGAGAAAGTTTTGTTTCGCCATTGTGTTAGGTAGGTAGGACAACAAAAGTTCTCGTTGTCCTTTTCAATTTTGCAAAGGCAACTCCATTCGCACGGGGGGAATGTGGAGTGCCGTGATCCGTGCCTTTACGTTTTATTCATGCCCGAAATGTCGTTGGATTGTGATGCTCTTTGTTTCTTTTATCAAAACTACTTCTACAGCTGGGGACGTTGCATCCATGTAATTTCAATGGGATTATTTCGTTTAAACAATTTAATTATTGTGACAGGGACACGATTTTGCCTTTCAATGGCAAAGAGAAATGGTGAGGGAATCAAGGAAGCTTACACAAAACTTTTGTTGTCGTTTCGGATTTCTTTTTGGCGTAAACTTTTAAAATTAAATTTATAATTTTTATTTTTTAAAAATATTGTTAAACAGTTTTTGTACTAACTAATCGGATTTTCGAAATATTTACGTGAGGTGAATTGAGTTCATTTGTACCTTTGTAATTTAAACAGATGGCGTAATGAGAATTTGAAAGCAATCTACAGTTTATGCAGCATTACCTGCAACTGCTTAATGGGCCTCAGATAGAAAGAGTGATGGGGCAAGAAGAGAATCAAAGCCCGAATCCAGTTAATGGAGAAGCAGTATTCCATTGCTGTTTAGAATGGATTGGCGCAGCTTTAAGTAGCAAAAGAAACAAAACTGTCAGTTCCAATGGCTTGCCAGTTGACCTTTTCCTAGGAAGAACTATCAAGGCATATCAGTAATATGTGTCGCATACAAGCTTCAATCCAACGTATTGTGTAAACGCATCAAGCCTTTCGATACTAGTGTGAAAAAGGCTCACGAATTTCAAGTCACCTTTTCATTGACTTTAAAGCTGCGTATGATTGGATTCATCTTATTGAGCTCTACACGGCGCTGGTTGGCTTTGAAATCCCGTCGGAACTGATTCAGTCGTTTCGCACAATACTGGAAAAGACGTAACGCATCAAACCGTTCAGAAACAAATCATCTGAACTGTTCCAAACAACTACTTGATTTCGACAAAGAGATGCGCTGTTATGTAACTTCTTCAGTCCGATGCTTGGGCAGGTAGTGCTAAGCCAAACGAAGGGACAACAGTGCTCCACCCAAGGGAATTATATAATCTCAGCCTCCAGATTCGAGACGATAAGCAAGACCGATACATTGTTACAAAAACCAAGTAACTGACAAAATTGGTTGCTAAAAGACTTGATCTGGAGAACTGAAAGTAGAGTGCCCGGAACCAAGGAAGGAAAAAGGTTGCTGTGCCTCCGCCAAAAATTCTTTATGAGTTGAAAGCCCTAAAACAAGTTTTTCAAAGGCAAATGCAAGATAGAACAGTTTACATAACTGTGTCCTATCCAGGAAGATATGGCTCTTTTTCAATCGGGCCTAAATAGTCGAACTCCAAAAAAGGATTCATCAGGGCTGCATCAATCTACACGGACCGATCGGACGGGCACACGGGCACACGGAAATTCAAATACTTCTTCCACGATTCAAGGAATACTCCTACAGATGTAATCGGTTTTCTTATTTCACGGGTTGCATCTGAGAATCTTCTACTTACTTACTTACTTACTTTAGGTGTCGTTACAGTCTGGGGTGAACCTGGGCCTCAACCAACAAGCGTCTCCATCTCCAGCCAGCTCGATCTTTAGGTAGCTATCTCCAGTTTCGCACGCTAAGTTGGTTGAGGTACCGTTCAACTTCGCGGTCTTCCTCTACTGCGCTGTCCCTCGGAGACTGATTCGAAGATTCTTTGGACCGGAGCATTGGTGTCCATCCGCTCTACCCAGCCACCTCAGTCGTTGGACCTTCACTCTTCTTGCTAAGTCGATGTCGCTGTACAGAGCGAATCTTTTAACTTTTCAAAAACTAGGCTAAATGAGTCATTGTTTATTAAATAGAAGTTCTTGCTGCAATCGAAACTGATTGAATGAGTCTTGAAGTCTTTTAAATTAAGCTATTTCTCACAGTTTTCCGTCAGTGCACAGAAGACATAACCCACGTATCCTTTCTATCCGTATAACTCTCAAATATCCAATTTATCCACAAAATACGTATACAAATATTTTTGCTTCCATTCAAAATATTTCCTTTGCGATTTCCGGGGAAATTTCTATATTTTTCTTTTCTATTTTGTTTCCCTTTCTTCTTTTTTTCTTTTGCCTCACCTAACGTGCTTCACATCAAGGACACCTAGGTGTTAAGAAATATCTAGGCAAAATGCTATCCACAGTGTGTAGTGTATATGTGCGCTACCACCATAAGCTCCGGATATTGTGTGGGAATTTTGATAGAAAACCTGTAGATGGAGACGGATGGAATCAAACAAACGAAAAAATGAAGAAAAAAAAAAAACAAAAAAAAACCGAAAGTATCCTTATTCCCGAAAATTGGTTTTCCAAGTGAACAGAATTTCCTCAGTCACAATTTATTTCTTCATTTCTATGGAATATAGTGGAAAATAAAATAAAATAACGAAAGTAGTCAGAAACAAAGGCATGGGTAAAAATTTGAAATGTGAAACGAGAAAAACTGTAAAGTGAAATCTATTTTCATGTGTTTAGCTGTGGAAAATTCGGTTTTTTTTTTCTGTTTTTCTTTTTCTGTGTGTGTGTGTGTGTGTGTGTTCTTCCTAACAAAGTATTACGAGTATATACTTTGTTTGTTTCTTTCATCCGTCCACCTCCAGTCTATGGTCCTTATCTGTCGGTTTCATATTATACGGATAACAATTTCACGCTACCATTGATTATAATAGAACATTTTTCGTTCGTTTACTGCTCACTTTGAAATTGTTATTCAATGAATGCAAGATTAGTGTGAGACTGGAGAGTAGTTTTAAAATTTTTAAATTTCATGAGAAAAATTGAATTTAAGTCTTGGATAAGAGTGAAATTTAGTTTTTGAGGATTAAGAGCCCAGTGAACTGAGATAGAGAGGTGAGAATGGATTTGGTAGCACACCTCTGTTTTGGGAAGCTTATGTGTTTCTATTAGGAAATAACAATTTTTATGAACAATAACACTCAGAAGGATTGTGGTGTAAAGTTTCGTTAATATTTTGACAGAGAGGTTTTCTTTTAATCCTGATTGGACGCAAAAATTTTACGTGTTACACAGTAAGTATAGCGTCTTTCATTAAGCGCTCCTATCTTTAAATTTAAATAAAACAAAGAGTGTGTGAGATATCATCGAAATTTTTTATTCGTTTGAAAGGCCTATTGATGCCATTTTGTATGGAATATAAGATCGTTCAAATGTCTGCTGCGGCTTTTCTGGGCGGCGCGCATCCGAAATGTCCAATTTTCCATGACACTCGCTGAATTTGACCGATGGCATGGATTATGTTGGCTTTGAGGGCCGCTGTGGTTTGTGGCTTATTCGCATAGACCTGCGATTTCAGAAAACCCCACAAGAAAAAGTCTAACGGGATCAAACCGCACGATCTCGGTGGCTAGTTCACATCACCTCCACGTGATATGACCATGCCCTCGAATCGCTCGTGCAGAATTTCCATTGTGGCGTGAGCTGTATGGCACGTAGCGCCGTCCTGTTGAAACCACATGTCGTTGGTGTCCATATCATCCAATTCAGGCCAAAAGAAGTTGGTAATCATCGACGTATAGGCCTGGCCAACGTCGTTCTCAAAGAAATATGGACCGATGACGCTGCCTTTCAAAATCCACACCAAACAGTGACTTTTTCGGGATGCATTGGACGCTCTTGGATCTCATGTTCAACAATTTTGTTTGTTGATGTACCCATTCATCCAGAAATGGGCCTAATTGCTGAAGATAATTTTTCGATGAAAATTAGGATCAGTTTCCAATAAAACAATTTTATTACTTGCACGTGTTGTTGAACGCTAGGTATATCCATTCATGGTGATTTGGCAAAACAGACTGAATAAATGACAGCCAATTTGACAGATGTAGCTTCAACAATATGGCCACTATCAACTCCCTGTTTCAATTCGAACTTGAAACGACATTCTCCGAGCCTGCTAAAAAGTTTGACTTAAAAGAATGAGAAACAATAACTACCTCGCACAATCGCAGTGTCTTAAAGTTTCTTATCCTTCTTCCGCATTTTCAACAAAGTGAGAATATCGTATAACACCATGCAGTTTTTTACTTAAGTAAATATTTTTTACTACACACTGCACAATCTTGTATGCACAGTCATACAATCAACGCCTCACACTTTCAACCTGCACGCAGAATCATTAGACCCAACTTTGCCGTTGGGGGATTTTATACTCACCACAGACGATACATGCCTGTATACAACAGCAAAGACGGTACAATCATGCATGTGTCAAAATTTGCTTATGGCGATTGCACAAACTTAACTGAATCGGACTTAAGAAACAATTTGAATGATGTTATTCTCGGCTTCAATGCTTGGAATTCAGTCGCAAAATGAGTGAAATTGCACAGAGATTCCAGACACTGATTTCAGTAAGTTGGACTCAAAAGTAATCATTTGATGAAATCTTAACAGCTGGTACTCAACATTTTGGACAAACATTTATTTCACTCCTACAAGTATGCCGCAAAAAATAAATGTTTCATTTTTCGTTACCACAATTTTTCTTTACACGCGAAATTACACTATCGTAGCAAGAGGTTCGAGTCAGTAAAAACAACCAAAGGTTTTTACGTTAAGTGTAGCAAAACCTGCCTTCACATTCTAACTGAACCTCCCTGTAGCACTCGGTAAAGTCTTTGGTGTTCGCCACAAAATATTTCGTAAATAGAATAGAAATAAAGTTAAAAGAAGTGTACAAGTGTACTTATCCATGTCTTCACTTAAGTCTTAATTTGAGTTCTGCAAAATGTTATACCCATTTGCACTGAGACCTTCAGGCAACTGGAAGTTAGTCATGTCCATGAGTGGAATGATTGGAATATGGCAGTGTCTAAATCAGAGGGTTTTAACAGCAGCCCATAAAGTATTATCTCATGTACATTTCTACTTATTGTAGCAAATTAATGTGAGTATGTGTCAATAAATTAGCTTTGGAAGAACTTAATTTCCTATGACAAAAGTAGATAGAATGAAAGAAAATTCCAAATAATGTGTTCTTATACGTCTTACTGCAATATCTCTCCCAATTTTTCCTTAGCTTTGAACATCATTTCAAAAATTCCCCATTGACCCCAATTCACCTTTTCACACATAACTTCCTGGTTATCGTCAATGACAAAGACGATGTGCACCTCTTGCTACCAATTCTGACTGCAAGTTCCCTTTTATTTATCTGTCTGTCGTGTCTGACTGGATGTCCGTTCACGTGTCCTTTTGTTGTCCGGCCATGTCATGTCAACTGAAAATGGTTTATGATTATTGTAGTGTAGCGTTCCGGTATCACACCGACTGTATAGCAAAAGGAATACCCAGGAATCCTTTAGAGACTTCTGTGTTTTATTGTATTCTTCAAATCCTTGTATGCTAGTGCATAGAAAGAGAGTCATGAATCCCTCCGACAGATGTCCGAACCAACAACATAGTACGAGTACATGTAGAAATGTGACCAGCTTGTATTCTATTCTACATTGTCCTGTTGTTCATGTGGAATATTTTTTCTTTAACAATTTGTTTTCTAGAAAAAAAAGCCAAATGTAGTCCTTGCCCTTGTAATTTTATTTTCATTCCTGGAAGCACCATTAGAACAGCTTGTTAAAGAATAAACGATAAGCCTCCACCTCGAATGCCGTGTGGTGTGTGTGTGGGGTAATGGCAATGGAAGTATCCTGTCGTAGCAGGCCTTGTTGCTTTTTATGGGTTTATTACTCGAATTCTAGTAGGTCGACTGTTATACGACATTTGCGTATCGGATTGTTAAGCTTTAAGGATTAATTTCTGTAACAGAACCATGACCAAAACCGATTCTGTATTGATATTCCCTTATCCCATTGAATTGTTAAATTATCCTTTTGGGAGAGATCTTCGGCCCGATGGTATTCCGCTCTTTAACGACACATTATTGTTTTGTGTGTAATTTGTGTTCAAAACTACCCCCAATAGACCTATGTATGAGAACAATGATGCTCTCTGATGCTGTTGCTGTTTCTGTGGCTGTATCCTATACCAGTATAGGGTGGGGCGTTGAGCCTCTGAGCGAACGAGTTAACGGTGTGTAATGAAAAATTTAATTAAAATTAGGATTCTCCGTTACGAGGATGCCATACATTTTTATTTTAATGTTTATTACCACTGCCAGTCATATTGAAATTAATTACACAAATACATGTTTCCAACAAGAGCACACATGCATGGTCTGTGGGTTCCACTGTCGAATTCAAGGGCTGTTTACATGGGATTAGATCCTGAATGAATGCTGAAAAGGATATGCCGGCAAGTGTTGGGTGTATGGACGGATAGAGTGGAAGGATGACGCAAATTAACTGGGTAATGTTGCGTTATGAGTGAAAACTATTGTAACAAATGTTTACCGTACCACATGCGATTGTACTTAGCAGACAAAATAAAATACAATGCGATACATGCAGAAATGCCTTCCAGAGTTTTTATGAAAAACATTTTCATATTTCGTTTATTAAAATTAAATTCTGGGAAAATACCCCGAGGGAAGACTTCATATGAAATATGTTTTAATATAAATTGCAGGCTCTGGTATTTCATTGTGTATACTTCCATTCATACCTGCTCGTTGTATTTTAAAATATTCACAAAGCTTTTATTCATACTTGGTTTAAGGTTCAATAGGTGGTCACCTGGTTTTCAATTTCCAGTCTTTTGTACTCAAAAATAAGTTTTATTGTGAAATTCATTTTTGAAATTCTATTCTTAATTTTATTTTTATGTCATAAGTCCTTCAGCAATACATATTGGGTCAAGTTACGTCAAGCTAAATCATTTTTTAATTTTATAAATTGAAATCGAAAAAACGAAATAAGTCAATGTAGGGGACTTTTCTGTGCAGGCAGTGTAGGTAATCGTATATCTTCCATTTAAGTTAAGATACAAGCTCTAGTTACACAGTTCTAAGAAGCTCTTTGGTTTCTCTGAGAATATTTCTCCAAGAAAAGTGATGCCAAGATCCTTATTTCTTCTTTAGATTTCTTTGTCAAACAGCATCGATTGACAATCTAATTAACTTCTTGCTTACATGGGAACTTAGTGTTATCGACCACAAATAAAAGGATTTGTACGTATAGATTAAAAGTTTCGGCCCATGGATTAACAACCCACCTATATGTGCGACACAGTCCCTGCATATCTTCATGTCAATTCCAGGTCTCATTGTATATTTCACTAACCTTTCTCAACAATTTAATCGAGGTCAGTAATCCCTCTTAAAAATCAAAATAAAGACCTCTTAAAGCCTAGAGAGTAACTTGAACTGATTTTAATTCTTTTTCTTTTTAACTGTAATTTTCCATTGTCAATCAAAGTCGGCTAATACTGAAAGTCTACCTGAAAATAACCATTGCAACCGCATTTATACATTTCATTCCCAATTTTCCTTGTCAATTAATAAATCGATTGCTTTGAGCACGACATGTGGCCAAATTCACTTCACTAACTGCCAATACCATCGATACGATCGACCGCAAAATTCAATTCCACCCCACAGTTAGATACACAAAGACTTAGAGTGAGACTGACTGACTTCTCAGATTTACAGCAAAGGGACTCGAACTCTCTACCCGCATTGACTATCCAATCAACCACCCACTGCCACTCATATCCTTTTAATTTCCCCACATTAAAAGCAATCAGAGCAAATAACAACAACAACTGAGAGTCTGCCAAGACCTCCTTCATAGATTCAATCAATCGATTCTGAGTAAAAACAAAGCCAAGGAGATTGGAGTGAAATTTAATAGGCGGCGCGTACCGTATTAGGTGGGCGGTGGGTGGGCTGGCGGTGTGTATTCCCTGCTTGATATGGTCCTATTGATTTGAATGGAATAATAATTAGCGAGGAGCGCCTTCGCCCTTCGATATAGTCCCTAATAGTAATTGTGTAGCTATCGGTGCGGACCAGCGGTCCCGAAAATAAATAAGAAATTAAAAGGATTTCCCTTCTCAAAGTGGACTGACGGACGGTATCGGGGATGGTGGCAGTGAAAGTATGGGTTCGTATCAGGGATCAATAAGCATATCACGTAGTTGCGATAAATTTGTCTTATTCGTTTTTTTTTTCTGTTCGTCCTTTTTACAGAGTAAGGACATACGTGTATGTGGTATTCCATACACCAAAAGATCCTTCTGTATATTGGAAAATAATTGTATTAGGGTGAAAGAAAATCCTGTTCTATTCTCCTATCCGATTTTGCAACGTTTGGAGGGAAGCCAATTATTTTAACGTTACCGTCTGCTACTCCTTTTTGCAGGATCAGTGCAGAGAGAAGAAGAAATAAAAAAAAAAACAAATTCGAAACCATTCAAGTACGTTCAACCCCCTCAATTTACCCACCAAACTTGTACTTGTACTTGTGCTTGTGCAATCTTGCCTAATCGACTCAGACACAAGAGGTGGACACGCTTTCGCCTTTGGTTTCCTTGACTTCTTTCCTTTCTCACTCCACACGACCAGTCGTACTTTGCTTTCCCTCCTTGTTGTCAGTTTTAACTGAGTTTTCTAATTTTAAATCCATTAATCTAAATTTTTCACACTAGATTCATTCCTGGTCAGTTGGTGTGCAGCATGTGGAAAGGATGCAGATTGGAGTAAATGAGAAATTAAATTTCGCACAGGTGTGTCATGACCAATACACACCTAACATTAGGCTAATTGACTTAAAGGACACACATTCAGTTGTGGCTTTCTATGGCAATAACCTAGGGCGTACGTTTTTCAAATCAATTTGATGTGTCGACATGTGCGTACCAAAGGAGCAAAAAATTATAAACTACGGCGGTTAACCAAGCATTTCATCGCCGACCATTGGCCGGGACAATGTGTGATATGAATCGAATCGAATTGAACGGTTTTGGTTGATGATTTATTGGTTGTTGGGATATTTAATGTCACAGTGGTATTTTGGAAGAGATTTTTCCCAAAAATGCTCCTCCTGGTTGGTAGGGGGAATACGGAGAGATGCCAGTTTGAATGATTTCGTTGTGGGATTTTGGACAAAATCACGAAAATTTATTTGAATCGTGCGCCGACGACGACGACGGTGATTGAATGATAAATGAATGATTTGTGTGGTTATATTTGTATGTACATACTTGTTCCACTGATTTTATCAACAATTGTGGTCTACACATTTACAGTTCCTAATATTTTGGAGGCCGTGTAAAAAAAGATTTGCAGCAAATCAATGTAGATACCATACGGGACAATTTGTTGTACATTATTTTGAAAACTGTGTTTAAATTTGGTAATTTGGTTCGTTCGGGTTGATGGAACGCGAAATCAGCGTTTCCTGATATTGGAAACCCACATTTGCATTGAAAACTACAAATAAATAAAGATTTGTACTCCTAGTAAAGAAATTTTAAATTTCCGACCTCATAACGTCCTCGGCTGCGTTGAATAAATCTTTAGATCAGAATGAGCCTTGTGACTTCCGCCTATGCAATGTTTTATTAAATCGAAAATATGCCCCATGAGTCTACACAGTCTACTTATTAACTTAGTGGTCAACCATTGTTTAAGTTACAACTGAATAAGCAAGATTCACAAAAAAGGAGACCCTCTCAACTGCGCCAACTATAGAGGCATCAGTCTTCTGAACATCGCTTATAAGATCCTTTCTGCCGTACTGTGTGAACGCCTAAAACCCCTCGTTAACAACCTGATTGGACCCTCTCAGTGCGGTTTCAGTCCAGAAAGTCCACAATTGATCAAATTTTCACGCTTCGGCAGTTCCTGGAGAAATCCCAAGAAGTCCAAATCGATACAAAGCCACCTATGACAGTATTTATAGGGACGAGCTATATAAAGCCATGTCAAAATTGTCAAACTCGCCCGTTTGGGTAGGATGACGATGGAGAATGCTCGCTGCTCCATCAAAGTCGGCCACGATGTCACCGAAACCTTTGATGTCAAAAAAGGATTAAGACAAGGTGATACGCTGTCATGCGACTTCTTCAACACCATTCTTGAACGAATTGTGGGAAACGCTCAAGCTAACAACAGCGGCACAATCTTTCAGAAGTCTGTGCAACAACTCGCTTACGCTGACGATATTGATATAATCGTGAGTATTGGGACAGAAGCGGCTAAAATGAGACTAGCGAGGGCAAAACTAAGTATTTGCTGTCAACAAAAAGGGACGCTCCACATCGACGAATTGGACAGAATGTCACTATAGAGAGCTATATCTTCGAGGTAGTAACTGACTTTGTACACCTTGGCTCTGCTATCAATTCTGAAAATTCTCATCAGAAATCAAACGAAGAATAACTCTTGCCAATCGCTGTTTCTTTGGGCTGACAGGGCAATTGAGTAGTAAGACCCTCTCCCGAAGAACTAAGGAAACTCTATACAAGACCTTCATCATCCCAGTCCTGCTCTATGGCGCTAAAGCATGGACTTTATCAAAGGCGGATGAAGAAACCCTTGGTCGCTTCGAGCGAAAAATTCTTTTTTAGATATTCGGTCCCGTGTGCGTTGACGGGTTATGGAGGAGGAGGTTCAACTAAGAATTTAACGAGCTATACAGCGACGTCGACCTAGTCACAAAACTACGCGTTGGTCATTTAAGATGGCTAGGACATGTAGAGCGAATGGACACCAACGCTCCGGCCCGAAGAGTCTTCGAATCCAACCCGGAGGGACAACGCAGTAGAGGAAGACCTCGCCTAAGGAGGCGCGCACAAGTAGAAGGGGACTTCAACTAACTTGGAATGCGTAACTGGAGGCGGTTAACTAAGGGCCGGGCAAACTGAACAAATTTGTCGGTTGAGGCCCGGGTTCACCCCGAATTGTAGCGCCACCTAAGTTAGTAAGTAAAAATAAGCAAGTGAATTGCTCCTGCGACAAGGTGATTTTATTTTGATTGAAACATCCCCTCACACCAGCTTCCATAAGAAATGTATCTGTTGCGATTGTCCCACCCGACATCTTATTGGTTTCATTGGAAAATATTGAACCCCTAGTGGTGCTTGACATAGGCTACAAGCGCTTTTTAGAGAAGACTTCTTATATGTAAAGGTTTAAACAAGAGCACTGATATTAATGTCAATATGTAGTGTCATCCCGGATATAATGTAGCATTTCAAAAGCCAAAATTGATCACAATAAATTAATAAATACTATAGCAATATGATCTGACTATACACATCGAGTTTTAGTTAGAAAAGTTGATCAAGACTATGCACAACAATAATTGAGGGTTTTTCTCATGAAGGTCTTGTTTGACAAATATTCTCACTTGCTATTTTCAAATGTTTTCGATCCATCTATTTTCCAAAACCCCATCTTTCATCCTAAGCAAAATGTAAGCCCTTTAACTGTCATATTATATAACATGACCATCGCTAAATGGTTAAAAGTTAAGTACAGCTAAAAGCTTTCATCACATAAAGTTGTGTGTAAAGTTGCCTTAAAATACGTTTACATTATGAAAGATAATACAAAAATTACCTTATTTGGTCAGTCCTTGCACACAATCTAACAGCTACGGTTACAGCATTTTATACGCTTAATCTAAACTTGGTAAAAACTCTAGGATTTTCATGGCAAACAAGGAATTAGGAACACGATGCACTCACAATTGTTTCTGTAAGTACTTGGGCATTAACCTACCACACTTCTAAAAACTTCCATCTCTCGAAATT
This sequence comes from Criorhina ranunculi, assembly GCA_951813785.1. Taxonomy (NCBI): domain Eukaryota; kingdom Metazoa; phylum Arthropoda; class Insecta; order Diptera; family Syrphidae; genus Criorhina; species Criorhina ranunculi. Next base: position 53,918,660 of record OX638383.1, read on the forward strand.
TCAGAAATTCTCCAACCGAACCAAAATCCGAAAGCATTAAACTCCATTAAAGCCGTAAAAGTTAAGAGCATTGTGAATATTTAAAATCACACCGTCACATCGCGATGTTTGTATGTGTGTGTGTATGTTTAGCTAGCAAGTGGGGTATAGCTTAGTGGTGAGAGAAAAGGAACAGAGCAATTTATCGTCCATCTAAAATCTTCCAACAATTCGACGTGATAGTTGAAAATTTGAAGCACGTGGAAGAGCTTCTCTACATCCGCCGCCGAACACCAGTCTTACAAAAGTTCATTTAAATAACCACAAAAAAAAAAAGCGACAAAAGTATGAGAGGATTTCTTCCAGATTCAGTATTTTTTTGTTTCCCCCTCCTTAGCCACAAAGACGTGTATATTCCTAGGTAAGTGACATTTCCGGGTTCTATCTGTGTCCATCTGTGTTCGTTGTGCCATCTTTCGTATAGAAAAACCTCACAAACAGTAATATCAATAAATTTTATTCGAAAGCATAATGTCCTTGGATGGTCACATTCTGTTCGGGATGGTTTTTATTATACTCCTTTGGCTCGCTTCTCTGTTCCTTCGATAGTTATCTAATAATAATTTTATTTTTAAGTGGGGGATGAAGGTGGCTTTTTTTGCAGCTTCTTTGTGGGTCCTAGTCCAATGGAGAAAGGTATTCCGTTTGGAGTTTAATAAATAATAGGAAAATTCAAGTTTGTACGTGACTTTGGATGCTTTATGAGTTTGCCAATTTTTTCTTTCTCCCTGTACGTCCTTGTTCGCTATGTGACTTAACCGCAAATAGATATTCGAAGATAATGGAGAAGAGTAGGGAAGATAGGAAATTTATTTATCTTCTAAAGCGAATGAGAATTAAAATATTTTAAAATGCCCGACGTTTGCTAATGGCTTCCATTTACTACTTTTCGTAGAAGGTAGGGGCGTAAAGTTTATCTTGGGAACATCTTGCCACTAGGTTTTACCAAATGAATTATTTAGATTTTCAATGCAGTCTTAGTGGAGTAGCCTAATGCTTTAGTGCTACTTTGCTAAAAACAGTTTCGGATATCCGGTGGTAACTTTTTAATGTGGGAGGTTTATTTGCTTTAACTTGAAGGGGTGGTGCAATAAAGAACTACGTTGGTGAACGAGTTTTAATCAACCACTTGAGTTGATTGTTTTTTAAGAACAATGATGAACGTTGAATACTAAACAGAACAAATTTGAGAAGCGAAAATAAGTTCTATTCCCCAACAGTTTCGCCTTGTTTCATCTTGTTAAGTCATATGAGGAGCTGTATGTAGCAACTTGAGACTTCTTTTTTAGATGAGAAAGATGGAGAATAGATGCACCTAAGTACATCAAGCTCGGTATGGACCTCACTGAAACCTTCGATGTCAAAAAAGGATTTAGATGAAATTTCTTTAGCTCGGATTTTGAAAAAAATTGTGTAGAACTCACACCCCAACACCAGAGACATCATCTTTCGAAAGTCCCTAAAATTCCTGGCATATGTTGAGAATATTAGCATACTCTAGAAAACTCAGCGTGCTGTCAGTGCGGAAGCGGCGAAGATGGGTTTAACAGTCAACGAGGGCAAAACAAGGTAAATGTTTTCATAAATAAAGGACTTCCACCATTAGTATAACTTTGAGATAGGTGCTCAAACAACGGCACAAACGCAGAATTACTCTAACCAATCGCTGGCAATCCATTCAGAAGAAGCTCTAAGCTCGATCCTTTTTATCAATTCTCAATTCATCTTGTGACAGTAGGAATGACTAAACAAATTTTCCAAAAAACGAAAACCTTTCCATCCGTTTACATTCTAAAAGCCAACAAAGAAACTATAAGTTTCATTTTCTTATTAAAATCCTTTCTTGACACTATTCACTGCATCATCCTCTCACCTATATTAGTAAGTCATACATCTCCACCCATACACACAACATGCACGTCGCTGCTTGCACTTACAAATAACTTCGCTTGACACACGAAACCAATCAAAAAGTCTCGATCCATCATAAATTTCATGTCAATATTCCAATATTCATGTTGCCACCCGCAAGTATCCTCACACACAAATGACACATCACGAAGGAGATGACACAGCATCTCCGATCGAACCACACCCCAACCATAATGCATCTGTACGAGGGTAAATCCATCGAAAACGTCTTCATAACCCCAGCTGCATATGGCTTCTTAGAGTGCCGGTGTAAATATAGTTCTCTTAAGTGCAACCCTTCAACTTAATCCTTGTTGCTGAATAAAAGCTGTCAACCTTTCGTGCATCGCCATACACCACGAACGGGACCGCTTCTCCCGCTTTAAACGATGCTCTGCAACGTCTGCACATTGTGTCACATAAATTGATATTGGCGAAAGTTCTTTCGGGTTAACGGGTGTGTTTTTGTATGATGGGCGGGTAGAAGCCAAACGGATTAGGGAAGTCAAACAGCTCGAAGGTAACCGAAGAAGACCCCCAGTATAAGAAAATCTCTGAACAGCGACACAAAAGTTTTCGATTAAAAAGTTTTGCACTTTTCTACACATCTCGCCGACCTTAATTCAGTTTTGTTCGGTTTTGTCTAGCTTCCTTCTTCGTCTGGCTTCCTTCTTCATATGGCTCAGTGCTTCTATATATTACCCAACCATTCGAAGAAGATGTATCCGTATGCAGGAATCTCTTCAAAGTTATGGTGAGCACATGTTGTTTTCCATTTTGGCCTAGGTGCGGAGCTCAAAACAACAAAATTGTTGCACAGGTGGTTAAAGGTTTTGTGTTCCCACACGTACTATGTATAGCGAGACCAAGAGTAGACTGCGAGGAATGTGCTCTGCCAAAAGCGAGAATATGTAGGAAAGTTGTAGAGGGCAATACTGGTATGAAAGGTATCCAGGTGCACCATCATAGTCCTCATAATGATCATCATCGTCGCCGTTGTCTTCCTGATAGACAGAATCAGAGTCCTCCGGGGGTGTGGTGTAAAGAGCCCCAGCGACTTCCTTGCGGTGGTATTCTATAAATATACATGTGCATATGTATGGCAGTTGAATAAAGGATTTTTGTGTTTGCATTTAAATGGGAAAGTTAATTGCTTAAGAGCTTCCGGCTCGTTTGCAGTCTTGCCAGTCATATCCTGTCGGGATTAAGGAACTCATATGCACATTTTCACCAACCCTACCCATGGCATCGTGCTCCTAACGAAAATAAATTTGATTTTGTTTGTAGATGATGAAGATAGACTTACACACACGCACTGTGACACACATTCAGCAAAACAAATACGAACAAGGATGAAGTTTTAAGAAACAAGAAAGCTTATGCTTAACGTCATAATTAACTCAGTTTATTGTTGAGGGTACTGATACTCTTGCTAGAGGGTGGTAGAAGCACAAACCATCCCTTGTCCTGATGTAGAGTACCACTACGTTTGGATAACAATTTTCTACTTGACGTTACTCAATTGTATGTGTATTTCCTTTTGTGTGGCTTTAATTATTGTCCTTTCACTGGTGAATCTTCATTCATTGTGTGACTTCCTTTCCTCTTTGAGGATAGTTTCTATAACTGTCTGCATCTACGTGATGAGTGACTAAGTTTGTGATATTAGTGCCTTCTTTACTTCTTTGTCAAACACTAAGACGTGCTTAAAGATGAAAGCTTAAGTCGAAAACTTATTGTGAAAAACCAGCAAAAGGATGAAGACAATTGAATGGAATACCATCATTTGTATGGAGATTTTCTTTGAACAATGAACTCCAAAGGATGTATTCAACGTGTTATTCATTGAATAGAAAAGCGTCTAGCTTTTGCTTAACCTTTCCACCTTCGTATAACGTTGTCTTCTTGATTGAAAGAAGGCCAAAGGAACACCAATAGGAAAATAGATTCGTTGAAGCTACTCCGAAATGATTACAGGAATCTGCCTGGAAGCACTTTAACAGAGGTATATTCCAATCTCAATCCCCAAGCCTTCGAAATTTCAAGATATGCTCGTATAGTACCGTTGGCCTCAGCTCAGCAAATCAAATTGCATGTTTTCCGCAGCATTTTCTTCGCATCGCAGAGTGTAAGCAATTCACTGAGATTTGATTCGCCTTATTGTAATCGCTTTAGCAGATCCAACCCATGATCTAGTCTATGCCAAATCTGTATGAATTCTGTATCTGTATCTTCCGTTCATTCTGTCGTTCCGGTGGAATACTTAGGTGGTCAAGCTCCATCTCCGTGAACTGGCACCCAGCTGGCTGTTGGCTGTCTCAAGCGACCTTAGAATTAAAGAGACATAAAGAGAGAAAGATGTCAAACAATGCTTACTTACGTCGTGGACTGTGAGAGCTTACCGAGTTGCATTACGTTATTACAAACTTCATCTTCAAGTAATAACTTTTGAAGCTTAAGGGCCCAGAAACCCTGAGATCCTACAAGATTTGCTCGTGCGCATATTGATCCTTGCATGCTTCTAGTACTTGCCTAATAATTTGTAAGAGATCAAAGCGTCTACAAAATAACTATCAACAGATCTACAACAAAACCCAAACAAAAAAAATAACACGATATACCAAGTCTATCCACCACATAGACGTTTCAATCGCAACCAACACCCCAGACAGTAAATAAATTATATCCCAACGTATAAACCCAAAGGATACTCTTAACTTTGCATTGACGGCATACACGATAGAAACTATTACATGTTGTGAATCTAAAACAACAAATAAACTGGAACAGAGAAACAAAACAGGAAAATAGATGCAGAAAAGCTAAAATAAATAAAATCAAAAAAATTGCAAAATGTATTTTTAAAAGGATTTATGCCGTGCACACCACACAAGCCCACACACACACAGAGAGAGAGAGAAAAACATGGAAACTCATGCAAAGCATCAAACTGAAAAGACTTTAGCTCTTGGAAGGAACATTTTTCTTGTTCACTCTTTTCCGTATTTTCATGAAGAGGAAGGAAAAACGTTTCCTGTTTACGAACTTAAACGTTGTCGTCCAGGACATTAGTTTTCATACACGTTACTTTTATGCATTATCCCTTCAGGACATGAAAGGAAAATAACACCGCTTTTGGAAAGGAGTCACTGAAACACTACAGGAAAGACAGATGATGCTTTACACTTTTTTTTCAAAGCTCTAACCTGGATGCACTCATGGATACACTCAATGAATATAGAGATGAAAAGCAAAAAGTAAAGCAACTAAACGGTGATGGAAACCGTGACGATGAAGAAAAAGCAACATTGAATGAGAAGCATCTTAAAGGATTCGACAGATGTACACACCATGAATACCTTACCAACTCTACCTTCCTATCCAGATTCACCAATACATCAACGTCTTACAGCAGAAAATCTGGTCAAAGTCACCCACCCTACAGCGGGTGCGCTAAATTGCATCTACTCATAGCTTCAGCTTTACCACTGTTCAACATTGTGTATGCAATTCGCGTAAGTGCAACGTTTGACTGGAAGCGATATCCTTCTCCCTTACTTTCTGATCCTTTTAATCCCTATCATTTCTCTTAGTAGGATTTTACTCAACCGCCAAGTTGAAATTCTTCGGCGTGGGGATTTAATATACATTTTCCTATACACGAATGAAACGCTCGGGGTTTTTCTGGAGAAAGTGGATACGGCAGCAGCGTGCTTATGAAATAAAGAAGGTTATTAACGTTGTGCCATGTAAACGCTATGCAAACAACAATTCCGTGGTAATAAAGGATAAACTTTTACAATTTTTTTTTTTTTTTTTTTGATTATTGCTTTTTCTTATGCCACACTCGTGTGCTTTGTTTTGAACCTTTTTTTCTTTCCCTTTTGCTCTTGCTTTCTCTTATTTGCAATGGTGATTTTTCGACTTCGTCCTTTTTGATGGGGGGGAGGCTTAAGATATGTTTGCCTTGTGTTTTAGTTAATGACGTCTAAATGACTTACCAAAAGGCGCTCACTAACGTATGCGTGTGTGTTTGAGACTCACAACGAGATATGAATAGAACATTATTTTTGCGGATTCATGCAAAGATATAAATAAATTTAGAGATTTGTCAGATTACTGTATTTGTTTCATTAATTAAAAAAAATCATACTAACGAGTACATACAGCACGAAAAAGTTTTCGTTTGTCAAAAGTGCTAAAGAGTTTAGCACAGATTATGATATCGGATATGTTTGCCAAAGATGGTCTAGGGATGATTTTGGATATTTTATGCAAAAACGCTTAAGTCAAGTTGAAGTTGAAGAATTAAAGTAGAACCAAAGGTTTCTTTAAGAAAACAGAAAAGGACGACATGATGCTGTGCTTCGAAAAATGAAACAGAATTTCTCTCATCAGAATGAAGTAAGCAAGCTCTGACTAGATGCTTATACTCAGTCTTTCAGTTATGATTTTTGGTGCTCTCCAATCGCCTTGGCGTTGAACTTTTCGAGGAATAAAAGAGTCCCCAATGGTTCGGACAGTCTATTTTGATTGTAGCATTCGCCATAACTGCTATTTTTATGGCAATCAATAAGTCGTTCTGGTCTCGACAAAACAGACCCGCAAGAAGGACTCCACATGTACGGATTACATTTTAACCTACAATCTTAAACCTGAAAATACTCGTATGTTGCAGAAACATCCTTCGAAAAAAGCAAATTATGTTCGAGCTTGCGACAAATGCAAATTTTTTGGAACCAGGATACGATACTAAACTGTACAAGCAGGATAAGATCTATTGTGCTGATCCTCTCGTCAATTCAGAGCCCTTAGTTACAATTTAACAGCCCTTATTAAATCTATTCGGTCAGAGCATTTCATGCTCCATATTTGTCCATACTTAAGCTCATCAGAGTTCAAAGACCGGAAGTAGAAATGGGTCGCGTAACACTCTAATCAAGCAAGAGTGGAGGTCTTACAAAAACTTGGCGCAAAACTATTGTAAGCAAACTTTAGCATCACAATTATTATTTTTTTATTTTTTATAATTCACTTGTGCTAAAGGGGTCATGAATACCCTTATGATGCTATTCACACAGCGCTAGTGTTGGTGTAGTGATTTTGAAACCCAGGTTGTATTAGGTTTCAGTCTTTTTGCTCCGAGGGTGGTGTCCAGAATGACTGGGGAGAATTATTGGTACTGTTGCCATTGCTTTTAATTCGCAGTATTTCTTTCGAACATCCCGATATCATTAGTACGGTCAACACTTTCAAGCCATTTGACCACCCTACTGCCAGTGTTATGCCTATGCAATAGAGTTGAAGTCAACTTTTTTCGCAGTTGATCGACTTTTTGTTTTTGACATCGGGATTCGAACCTGGAACCTTCAGCGTGACAAGCGATGATGCAACCACTACACCAAGGCCACCCCCAATAAACACGGAAAGACGTCTTCAGAGAAATTCCAAACAGAATCAGGTTTAGAAGGATCATATGTTCCACTAGAAGATGAGAACAACAGTTGGCTTAGTGAAACCATCACAGACAGGCAACAGTAGTGTAGTTTCTAACTTCTTCAAAGAACTTGAGACTGTCACAAATTAACATTCATCCTATAGTAAAAGATTTTAGGGTTCTGATATCTCCTCTATCTTTTGTAATACGAGCGCCTTTAATGCATCTTTGTAGATATTCTCTACACAGTCTTGGTATCTTATCTTTGAAAGATAAAAATCTATTTCTGAGTAAAGTGTTCAAGGTCCAGCATCTCAAGAAGTCTAAGAATACTGAAACTATCCCCTGTATGATCCACAAATCAATTTGGACTTTAATTGGTAATCCCCCATGATCTCGATAACCCGTTTAAGATGTGAACTCCTGGTGAGTGTTTTATCTGACGTCATCTGTAGAGGCCAAGATTGAAGTTTTCTAGCTTGATCACTTGACTTAAAATTATCTAAAGGTTTAGCTGAGTGTAGGCATCATCTTCAGAAGCAGAAGTATTAAAAAACAAACAGATTTCAATCTCAATAATTAAATCAGAACAGCAATGAGTCTTTTATTTCATTTTCTTGGTCTCGCTTTTATTAAATCTTGAAACAAGGGTGTGTGAGAGAGATCACCACTTTTGTACCACACATCATCCACATTCAAAAACTTACGAGTACTTTCTTTCCTTAAGTATCAATTTCCCACCGTTGAAGTGAAGAAACTTGCAACTGAAACTTGTCAGATAACTGTGTCCAACTGTCTTAAGATCTCTTCAAAGATTTACAAAAACGAAAACCAAAATGCCACATGCAGGATTACATGAGAGACAGTTTCAAATATCCTTTATTTGCACAAAAATTCAACATTAATATTAACATCCTTCGGTTAGAGATCTGCTACAGCCAAGCACAACCTCATATCTTCGAGTAAAAACTCCTCTCCATATGGAAATGTTTTCGTTTTTTTCCACTTTATTCCCACACACACACATACTCCCGCTACAAGCTAGGCCTCCGGGATACATTATATCCTCACATAGGCTGATATAAATTCTTCGAGGCAATTTAAAACACCACCAGCAGCATGAGAAACCGAATCCCAGCAAAAACTGTGCAAAAAAGAAAGAATAAGCGTATAAAACAGAAACACAGCGAGTGCCATTACACGAAATCGTGGAATAAATTATTTAAAAAATGCCAACTTGTATAGCATTTCAGATTCTGCACTTAAACTTTTCATCGTTCGTCCTTGTAGTCATGGCAGTTCTTTTCCAGCCTCTGCGCGCCGGATTGTGACCCGAATTTTCAAATCAACAAAAAAAAAAAAAAACACTCGAACAGCAGCGAAAATGTCTTTCGCTATTTTTCCATTTTCTTTTTCGAAGCCATGAAAAAACGAAACGGGCCAAAACTATTTAAAGTTTAAAAAAAGTTTTTCCCCACCAAAAATGGAATGGTGGCGTTGAGAAATTCGCCTGTGTACGTCCATATGGTCCAGATTAAGGCTTTTTAGGATAGCAGACATATCCCTATGAGTCCCTTTTGCCCCGTCAAACCAAGCGGTGAGGTGCGAGCAATCGAGCAAAATTGAATTTAATATTTAAATCAAATGAAGGGAGAGCGCAAAAAACAAAGCCATTTTCCTATGTAAATAAATTTGGATTGATTTTATGGAAAATTATTCAGTCTCTTTGATAAGCGAGAGGGAGCCACATACAGAAAGGGAAGGGGGAAAAAACGAACTGGGGAGAAAAATCGACGCAAGAAATAAAGGATGAAGAGAAATTACCATATTAAGTCCTTGAATTTTCCCTCTCAATTGATTCATTGGAATACAATTTTTATGGCTTTTATGATTGACGATATGATAAGGATGGATAGCATTGTATAGGGATCCCTATAGCTGGCCGTGGCATAGAAGAAATATTTATGAGAAATTGATATGAAATCCTTCCCTCGTTCGTTTTAAAGGCAATCGGGCAAAACAAAACAAAAAAAATGAGTAAAGACGTCAGAAGAAGGAATGCTATGCATTGCCCAAGGATTGTTTTGGAATTGGCAAGGAATTTGAATTAAAAAAGATTAAAGGGGATTCTAAGAGTTTTTTTCAAACTCGATATGATTCAATAAGGTTGTTGTAAGGTGATCGAAATGAAGGCGTGGAAAAAAAATCATTTACCGTGATGAAAAAGTGTGATGATATTTTAAAAATATTTTTGGGAAAAGCTTGGATGGAACTTTGGAACTGTTAACAACTATATGTGCTCAATTAATTTTAGGTATCGCACACCACATCGGAGAACACAATGGATCCATTGAGATCCGAGTGAGGTTGTATACAATGCAACCACCCTTAAAACCTAACCTGTATGTGCTCAAGGTGAATAAAGAACTTACTTCGAATCTCTTCCTGAGACAATGCAGGTGTCCACCCTATCTGATCCTGTCATGCTCGATAACTTGGTCTTTGTAATGAAGGTTCGATCTTAGGTCGTGTGTCGAACAAAAGAGCTGGGATTGAAAGATCGTCTCGATTGGAGCATTGATGTCGACATACCTTAGTTTTTTGGACTTCAACTACATCTTCTCCATTCGCCCACTTCCCATGAAGAGGCTAATATCTCATCCAACACTCGTCGCTATAGAACAGAACTAATGAGATTAGTGTTGTTGTGTAGAAGTTTTGTCCGTAGAAATAGGGATTTTGAACTCTGTTGTTTAGCTTCTTTATGATTGCCCCAAACCTCATCTAAACTGTGAGAGGGCACAATTTCTTATGAGTATAGTTTTATGGTCGCCGTGACTTAGTGGTAAGTGCGTTGGACTGCTAAGCGAGAGACACGTGTTCGATTGTCAAAAACCAGCAACAGTTTTTTCGCGGCACCACCTCTTCGCAGGCATGACAAACCTGCAAGAGTACAATCTGTCATGAAAAGCTTCTCAATTCGCCGTTCGGAGTCGGCATTAAACTAAAGGTCCCTTTCATTCGTGCGAAGAATATAACACGCACAACATGAATGGTTGTGAGAAGCTAGGCCTCTCTATGAGCTGACATGCTAAATATACATATACATGCCTTTATTCTTGATCTCGGTCTGATGCCTATTAAGCAGGTCCTACAAGTGCTGCCTTATTACACTTCTGCAGATCCCTGTGTCTTAGTGACTTGATCGTCTTCGCTGTTTCAAAGAATCTAAACTCCCGGTTATAAGGCAGCCATTTGCTTGGCTTTATTGTAAAAATTCCGAATATTCCACTCGCGAGACTTTCGACTTTCTTGAGCTGGAAGACTCTTCTTTATGCTCTTGTTTATGTGCATGTTCTCTCACCTTCTTCCACTGCAAGCACTTATCACCATACCTTGAGTTCGATTGATAATCTAAAGTGGTTTTGGCCACCTCCTTAATGATTGTTTTTAGCGCTTGTTGTTCGAGAATAGACTGAGAAAGTTTAGCACTCAAGTGCGCTCTGAAGAATACGACTTCCCCAGGCATGCCAAGGGCTACAACCTTGATTTATCTTTTCTGAGTGATTCACAGATTCTTCTCAATGGACATTTGAGCTTCGAATGCAACGAGAAAATTGTCGGACTTTGGTCGACTTTTGGCCCCTTTGACAGTTTGAGCATTTCAAGAAAGCCAAGCTGATGTGTACATTCTTATTACTTGCTTGTACTTAATTTGGTATTTGAAATCCATTGTGTGTTGTCGTTACCTGAAAGCTGTAGTTTTCAACCAATCCGTCGAAGATGTTTTGGCATCAATGTCGTCGAGTACGACATCATGCTCCCTTTTTTAGAACTACTGCCAATTCAAAACTCCTTAAACTTATAATTACGAATACTCGCACAGCCCCAAGTATAAAAGACCAACAAGATCTGCCAAGACTTATAACAAACAAGTGAAAACAATACGTCTGAAAGCAGAAAACCGACTCTAGAGAGCCATTTCGTCTCCGCATGTTATTCAAAAGAAACCTATGCCCAAATTCAGACATTACAAAAGATTGAAATCCATTTCCTCCTTCAAAAGGTTCATCCTCATTATTACTCACTTTGTAAAATACAATATTCCGTTGACGAATACCCATTCAACAGCAACAGCTCTTTCTTTGACCTTCAAATGACTGATCTTCTCAAGCATCATTACTTTGGCGTCGTAATTAATTTTTCATCATCTTGAAACTTCACCAAATCAAATCTCTCTACCGTTGCCCTTAGCTTTTAGCAATTTAACTTTGGTCAATTCCTATTTATACTTCTCACTTTGAGAACAATTCGAGTGTCCTATCGTTATTCAACCAACCGACCAACAAGGGATGATATCCCCTTAATACACCTGAACATCTTAAGCAGAGAACTTAAATTGAGAAAACTGAAAACAGCAAAGCGGAACTGTCCCGAAAAGGAAATAAAGGATGAAAGAATGCGAACAGATTAATTACAACATTAATTCATGTTTAATTACGATAATAAATCAAGAGAATCAAAGCCATTTCTCAAAATTAACCCAAAAGAGCAAAGCTACGAACTATAAGGCACAAAGTGGTCCCAGGAATAGGCCGACTAAAATGAGTCTGCTACGGACAGATGGATGAAATTAGACAGAAAAAAAAAAAAAACAGAAAATAACAAGAAGGATAATTATTTCATTAGATTTTCCTCGAAGGACTTGTTTTAACTTTTACCCCTTCTACTAACTACGGTTCCGCGGACATCCGACGTTAAGAGAAAACCTTTTAAATTAAAAGAAGAGAAATTGTATTTGTTAAATCAGATTTACCAATTTTTTTTTTTTTTTTTTTGCTTTCACCCTCCTTTTTAGGATTAAGCTGCTTCGGAGTGAAGGGATTGATTTTTATTGGGAAAATAGCCATCTTTGAGATTTTTGAAGAGATTTTCGTGTTGAATATCGAAAGGGTAATAGATTGATTGAGGTTGTGATAAGTTTCATGGACTTAATAAACTGACAGTTGCTTTAGTTGATTGGTTTCTAACCCAACATAGCTATCAAAGTTAGAAAGGGTGATGGAATGCCTGAAGAAAATTAAGGACCACTGACATCAGCATCTTTGTGAGTGCAAATTCTCAACAAAAACAAAAGCTCTTATGAGAAAATAAAGATAATGGCCAGAGCTTCCTCTACAATGTGTTCTTCCTCTACCTCACTTAAGATGGCGCTTCAGTGTGGGTCTAAAAGTCGCAGTCAAAGTTGAATGAGGTCCGTTTCCATTTTTCTGACTAGGACAATGAACAACCCACATGGTTCATCATTGTACCTCCTGATCCTCTCATCGTCTACGCAGAGCCAAAATTACTTGAAAGATTTCCCTATAAACAACTGAGGGTGAGCTCATCCATTCTTGAGCCATAAAGCTGTGTTTTCGCACTTTAGTTGTTCAATAAAGAAGTTATATAAACTGGTCTTGTACATATCTTTTACAGAATCCACCAACTGATCAAAAATGAAGTCTGAGGTTGGAACAGGTATCTTTGATCTTAACATCAAAGTCACAGTACCAATGGAAATGTGTCCCATTGGGCTACAGGCTGAAATCCTTGGCATTAAGATCGGCCTTAGGATAAACCTTGAGAAAGGCATTAGGATCAGGCAGCGTTCAAAGCACCGAAGTCCCATTCAGTGGAATCTTAGTCAGTTAAGTGCTGCTTACCAAATACAACAAGGCTGACTGACTAGCCACCAATTGTAAGCAACGAATCTGCAGGTGAACTGCCTGGAGCTGACTCAGTTTACGCATTCTCAGAACCGGAATATTTCAATGGCTTCAATTTTGCAACAGCCCAAGCGCTGATTAACAATTGGCAACACCCATTTGGATAACCCCATTGCAAAAATGCTGTAGGCATTACTGTCTGAAATACCATCTTAATAAGATTGAAGAGGAGGAAACCTCCAAGCATATTCTATGTGAAAATCCAGCTCTGTGCTTGTGAAGATTATTAGAAATTCTGCTTCTAATGACAAAGTCACCTTCACAAGGATAACTCCCCTGATGCAGTCTGCAATGTTGCACTATCAGCTACATTGGCATGGTCTGTATTTGCAAAAAAAAACATCACGAAACAGTGTGTTGTCTTGTACCCTGTATTTTTCGGTCAATAAATAACACCTTCAGCACAATAAGAATAAACAAAATCTCCATAAGATGCATTGTAAATGGTATGTACTCACAATCCTTTAAAATGAATAAAGTATTTAAACGTGATTCAAGTAAAATCTACATTATCCTTCATTCTCTATTGCTCTCAAATACATTCAGAACTCTGCAACTACAATAAGTTACAGTTGAATTTTCCTTAGTTGATTTTAATTAGAAACTTCATCAGCAGGTACACCGAAAAGGAGGGTGAAAATAAAAAAAACGAGAAACAAAACACGCCACTATTAAGAAAAATCCGTTTCGTAGAATCCATTTGTATCGGTATATATATATAAACAGAAAGCTACATCAGCTACACTGGACAAATATTGTTTTTCCTTTGCTCAACGGTAGCTTTAACCCCTAACAAATACAACTTAAAATCCGAAAAAGGGATTTTCTTAGATTTCGCATTTATGTAAGACTTGGGGAATTGGAGAGTAATGTCCAACGATGAAGAAAGGATAAACAATGTAACTTAACTGGTTTCAATAATTTATACGACATCGTACATTTTTCATAATTTCAACGACAGTTCTATGTTATCCTTTGGCAACTGACTAACTACTATTCCCTTGAGTTATTACTTTTAGCTTCGTAATGGGATTTTACTTTCATTTGAACTTTTCTTACTAGGTTAGGGTAAAGGCATTGGGCATCTTACGGCGGTAAATGGAAAAATCCTTTGGGTGATATTCAAAGACGCAAAGCATAACCTCCCCTATGTCTATTGTTATGGTTAATCAGTTTAGTGCTAGTGAGGTGGGATCGTTTATTATTGTTGACACTTTTGGAAATGTTTTAGAAAACTAATGAACCAAAGGAATGTGGTTCACTTTTGGCAAGGGCGTTGTTTTTGGTTTTGCATTGAAGTTCGTAACTGGATAAGCAATAGTAAGTATTGTTTTCTGTAGACTGCTTTAAATGAATTTCATCGAGAAATAAGTTTCAAGAGTTTCAAGTTTCAAGATTTTTGATCTCTTGAGGATCTCAACAAAGACGGACCTGCATACAGTCGAAGGAAAAAAGCAAAAATCGCAATTTATTACGTAAGAAATTGTAGAAAGAAGACATGAACGAAGTTCATCAGAACTGAGTCATTTGCGTAAGTCCATTCAAGAAAAGCCGGTCTTTACTCTACATGAGTTTTGGGTTCTCAAATCTTACCATTGCCTTCTGCTCCGTTCACAAAGTACGTATTGATCTGAGAGTGCTGCTGAAGTGGCAAGTTCTTACGCTTTTGCTCACGCTTCTTATAAAGCTTGAGCTCAATGCGGTCCAACTCATGGAGGATTGGAAGACTTCGCATTGAAACAAAACTTATAATTAGTTTTCTTTATTGATTTGGTGATGAGTGTTTGTCATCGAGATGATATGAACGAGTATATAATATAAGTACGAGTTACTTTGTATATAATTAAAATAGTGAATTTTAGCTGATTTATTTCATTTCCTGTGAATCCCTGGTATTCAATATATTTACTGATGAAAAACACTTAAATACTTTCAAAGAATAGTAACTTCAAATCATTTCTTTTCACTAGCATAAAGTTCTTTTCAAGCACTTAACGTAGTTTACACAATTCAGTTGAAAACACTTTAAAATACCAGAAAACATACCTTAACGAGGAACTTAAACCAAATATCCGGTTATAAAATAAAAATTAATATTATAATGCAAATTCACATCACGTCCAGTGTGCAACGTAATTTGGAAAACGGATGGTGAACATGTTTTAAGCCCCAATTATTCATCAAAGTCCCCCTCCGACCATTCAAATACATATTCGCATATAAAAATAAATTTAAAAGGTAGTCGGCTTCATTTAAATGACTTCAAAGTAGGATTTTTGCCGCAATAAAAATCCACTCACACTTTAAAAATTGATGGAATTCGTGTCACATAAAAAAACTTCATCCTCAATCTACTACCACAAAACACGATCAACAGGGAGCAGCAGGCAAAGCGCGCACCTGTAAATTTCGAGAACATTAAATTAAAACTACCCAAGCATTAAACCCTATTTCCAAGTGTCCGTTCCCAAGCAGAAGAACATAAAACGCATCAAGATGGGGGTGAATAACAATTTTCTTCACCCCATTACATCTAACGAAAGGATTATTCCATTTTCTCCCAGAAAACCACTTCCTCCCGTCTACTGATGCCATACCGCGCCACTGTCGTGAATGCGTGAATGTCCTCAATTCACAAAGTTTGGCTACAGATAAAAGCATGCATATTTCATCATCCTTACGATTATTATATGCTCTCACTCGCTCTTCTCCACTCTTTGGCTTCAATCTTTTGAAAAAAAAAAAAAAGGACATCAGCTCAGCTCAGCTCAGCACTAAACTAATACGGAGAGAGGAGGTGGAAAAGATGGTAGGAAAAATGTTTAAAAAAAAAGAAGAAACACAAGGAAAGCACTCATGCCATTAACCAACAACGAACAACACCTTGTCCATTATATTAAGCCGAGAGGAAGACACAAAAACACACACATTCACACTAAGAGCGGGATGAATCCAAGCAGGCTCCCTACAAACATTCAGCTTATTTTCATAACCAGGCATCATGTCCCTCTTTCCCTTCACATCGCACAGAATCACCTTAGCTTTAGCACAGGATCCTTTAATTTTCCTACAAAGGTGTGATCTGTGTTGAGGACAAATTTGACACAACGCACACACACAAACACAGAAATACAGATAAAAATGGCAATGTTTATGCACGCAGTCGTATGAAGAATTTAGGTTATGTCATCAGACCGTTTCAGGTGGATGGATGTTATCCTGTTTTATTTGTTTTCTACGTGTTTGATAATAAGTGTTGCACGACCTGAATAAATATCCCGACCACTTTCTTTTTCGCACGGCACGTAGTAAAAATAACAAATATTATACAACCAACCAGGCTCTATATGGTGTGACGGCCATATGTAGTATTTCTGTGTGTTGTATGGGCACAGGACAATAATAATATCCTGACTCGTTTCTTAGCCTTCTTCATCGGCACTAGCACTATGCGCACACATAACCGTTGTTGTAGGTATTTACATTTTATTTTATATTCAGTTTGTTTTTTTTTGTCCTTTTTAAGGGGATGGTAGAGGGGGTAACATTTTTTCACACACAAGACGAATACAAAAGGACTAGCACCATTCAATTTGTGCCTATTTCGTATTTGCATAGTTTTGGAATGTCTACATGTGAAGGATATACGGAGGATCCATAGAGCCATTTTCCATCTTTCATTTCTTTTTTTCTAACAGAAAGGGAATTTCATCATTCCAAACCCTTTAGTCACACACGCATCCATATACTAACATCCACACCGAGTGTGTTGAGAAAAAAATAAAAATAAAAACGAACAACAACATTGAAACATCAACAATATGACAAAATTGAAGTGAAGGCTTAAGGATTCAAAATTCAATTTTCTCACAAGAAGACCGTGATGCTAGAGTTGGTTCAGCGGATGGTGGAACATGTTGCGATGATGATGTTATTGCTGTTTTCTGTTATTGTTGTTGTTCTTTGGTTGTTTTTATTGCCTTTTATTTTGGCGAATGGTAGAAATCGCAAAATTGCCAATTGAGAAATGCCGGAACGAATGTTATGTTCCAGTATTAGTGCGTGTGTGTGTGTTGGAATTATGAATATAACGTGTGTGAAAGGACGTGTGACTATACGTTTGTCACTCTCTCGGTGGCGTAAATTTGTTCAAATACAATTCAAATTTAATTTAACATCGATCAGAGCCGAGATAGAGTGATAGGCGGTTGAGTACCAGTGCTACCCATTGGTAGATGGGGATAAGTTTATTGTAGGAAAGTGATTCCAAAGGATTACTTCAGGCATGCAAATAAGACTGAGTTAGACAGCGGCTGGTGGTGAAAATTTATATTTGTCTTTGAAGGATTATAGGGTATTTAAATAGTTGACTGCAGGGTGGAGGGCGAAATTTGTAAGGATTATAATTAACAACGCGGAAACTAATTACTCGCTGCTTTATGCTCAAAGAGGATAACGAGTGAATCAAAAGCTAAAAATAAACTTTGATTGCTCCTTTGAAACGGAATGCCATGTGGTTTCTTCAAATGAAAGTAACTTTGACGTCTTGACTTACTAAAGTTTGATCTGTTTTGAGTTTCTGTATAAGACGTTACCGTATACAGCAACTAAAGTCTTGACATCATATTCGAAGAATCACTAATACATTTGTAAAAATGTAGTTTTGAAAAAATCAACTTCACAAATTCAGTAATGCTTTGAATATCGAACTTCGACAACGTCAAGCGAGGTTTTACTGTTTTACTTTACTTGGCTAGCACAAATAATGAGTGTCTTAAACACCAGCTTTAAACTTCACGCTTTGTATAATAGAAAGTTGACCCTGAGTGAAGCCCAAGAAGACTGTATTTTAAACCAATATCGATGGTTTCATTTTATTTTTATTAGTGATATGCTGCAGTTTGTTTTGTCTAATTTATAATGTCATGACAACTCAGACTTCTTTTATATGTTCATGGACCTCTAGCAAATTAAAGGAATACTCGTATTGTGGGGCTAAAGATAAATACTCCCAAAGAACAAATGATTCACCTAACACATTAACTCAAGTAAGCATTGATCTTCTCAATATTTACAAGAAAGGATTAACTATCAACTTCACCAACTGTACCAACTGTGTTTATCTCCTCAGCATCGCATGCAATTAATATCTGCAAAATTGTCTGAACAACAAAAAGGTTTAATCAACAATACACTTTGGCATAGTAGTACACTTTTATGAGAAGAAAGCCCACAATCGACCAAATTTTCACGCTTCGGCAAATCCGGAAAAAACCGAAGACGTCCAAATTTCAGGATTAATAGAGGCAAGCTATTCAGGACCACATCTAGTTTGGACATCTCTACCAAGCTCGCCCTTCACTGCAAGATAAAGAATCTTTGAATAATATTGTTTCTAAGAATTGAACATTTAAAAAAATAAAAATAAATTGACCCCCAAGACTCGTTCATTTTTATCAGCTTTAATAAAGAGTTCATAAATAATGTCGTTACATACTAGTCCTCTACGGTGGCATTGTTTTCCTCCTCCGTCTACGACGCAAGGAGATCATTCCTGTGTGTACCTTGGCAGGGTACATTATTTTTATTATTTATAATGTTTATTTTTGAAAGGATATTAGATTTTGAAAAGCAATGTAGACCAACTACATTCAAAACTGGTGACCTAGAATCAAGACATCAATCAATCATTTCATAAGTCATGTCTACAGTGAAGCTGGCTTAATCAACAAAAACTTTGTCTGTTCAAAGCCAACATCATTAATATTTTTCTCCTGTTTCTCATAACACGTAAATCATAAATCACCTACGAATATAAACATATATCAAAAAATGTTAGTCTACAAAATATAATAAACTATTATAATCCTAGCTATAACATAATCACCTTAAACGTAGTCTAATTTTCATCCTATTTCCGTTACTCTCCGTCATCATAATAACAATAAAAGAACATAAAAATAGAAGTGAAAAACAAAACAAAACACAAAAAATAAAACACTGCTTCCACCTCGAAAAGTAATTTAACGATGCCATTTATAACCTTTCTACAGATTCTTCATAAACAAAAAAAAAAAAATATATAAAACTTCACGGCCAACAAACGACATTTATCATGAACTCTACGCGCGCATTAGATACATAAAGCACGGATGCCCCAAAAGTTAAAAATCTTCTATAAATTTCATCCCAAATGGTCTGAATAAGCGATTTAATGTGTAATAAAGTTCTGGCCTACAGTGCGTATACGCAACTTTTTTTTTGCACTCATTTTCTTGGTAAATTTTCGGTTCGGTTTGGCTTTACGCGCTAAATTTATGCTCGATCATATAAAATTTCATATCTTCAAAGAACACAGCGAAAACAACGGGGAAAAATATGAATTATTCGCTCTGTAGGTGTGTATGTGGGCATCTGAAGATTGTCTCGCAACAAATCATTTTCAATAGACGGTATATCTGCGTACAGCTCCTTCCGGAAGTATTCCATTATATCGTCTTCATTTCTTTTTTTCTCTCTTCTTTTTTGTTGTCCTACCATCAGGTACCTAAATAGAGGATGCTACGTAACCGGGAGTCCTTTAATGAAGAGGAAGCACAAGAAGCAGTAGAAGAAGGAACTACGTCTCGAAGCGGCATATAGCATTGTAGGAGGGTATTGGAAAATTATATTACATAAACACTGCTTGACTACGAGCAGTTTTAATAAAGGCAAATTTATGAATAGCATCGTCGTTGTATCTGACGGTGACACAACACATTCTCGAACAAAACAGCCAACCCGGCTGCTACCTGTGAATACCGAGAGAGGAGCAAACCTACCCCAAAGGCGGCAACATGGTGAAAACCAGCTACGTCATATAATAGGAATAATAAAGGAGACATAGAGAACTACTTGGGAGTTGTGTTTTATTACCTCAAGCTCCAGCTCCACGCCGACCATTGTTGTCATAAAATGGTGGGAAACGGTCCTGCTGTTGCGTGCAATATAACCTAACAACGTCCCAGTGGCACACATATATCACTCCTTGGGAGCCCTTGTGTGCATGGTTTTGCCTACATGTCGAGCGCGCTTACCAGCTTCGTTCAAGATGGCAAGCAATGCTAGGGGAGTAGATCGTAGATCTCAATTCTGGGCAGGGAGAACACACCGGCGTGAGTAGTGACAAGAAATTGGTAAATAATAAAGTGGCTCACCGGTGAGTGATGTATGTCTGACTGGAGGCAGTGGCATATCAGAAGCCGCAAGATTAATTATCTGCAGCTACACATACATATGATACAAGCATGCATGCAGTATTCTAATATGATTAGTTTAAATATACACCCGACGACGACAAAGAGCGAACTTCAGGATGTGACCTAAATTTCTTATTTTTATATCCATTGTGGAAACGTGCGATAACTTTCTGTGTAGTTCACACTTAGTATCCTTGGATTGTCCATTAAATGACGTCAATGGAGTTAGTTGCTGCTGTTGCCGGAAAAGCAGCAACGCAAAACGGTACAACATTCTGAAATGGGTGGAAAAGATTAATGGGATGCTTCAAGATGTGTTGCAAGATTTTTTTTTAAACAAGAAACAGATATGGGTGGAGGGGGTAAATGGGATGGGTGGCGGTTGTGTCCTGGCTATGAATTGAAACTTATTATGCAGTCTTTTCTCTACTTTGGCGTAATGCGGAAGTTTAGATGAAAAGACTGGCGCTTAGGGATTTGTTGCTGGTGAATGTAGGTAGAAGAGACTAAGGAAATAGGTCAAATTTATTTCTAATTTATGCATGAGGTGGATTTATTTAGTAGTTAAATGTTAAAAGTTTTTTTTTCTTTTGTTGGAAGACAACTTTGTTTTTTGAATGACGGACTTTAGAAAATCACCGGATTTACAAGCGTTTTAGGAGAGAAAATGCCAATTGGGTCATTGTCAGAAAAAAAAGAAAAGCCATTGTGCATGTTGGAAATGAGTTTTGGTAGGCTTCTTTTGATACTGAAACCAAGTGGATGGAATAACAATTAGCTCAACTTTTTGTTGCAAACAAATAAAGAGGACAATGCTATAAAATACTAATCCACCAAATAGGTAAATACAGAGTTCAAGATGGTATAAGTTTTGGGGAAATCGTTACGACTAAGACTTTTTTAAACTTGTAGGCTTCTTTGAAAGGCCGAGAATAGGGATTACTCATCCCTATATCATCAGCATCAGCATATCTCCCCAGTTTTCCTTTATTTTGCAAGTCTATGTTTTTATAATTTTGTACAGTGGTTACAGCTAGCCTGTTGTCATGATTGTCTGTTAGGGTTAATGATCTAAACCTAAAGTGTTTTTTTCTTTCTAGATGCACATCTTAGCAGGTAAGACTCGCCTAACATCAATTGAATCATTGGAAAAGGTCGCATGTCGGATTCTAGTAACTAAGTATTAGACCCATTCTGTTGTGACACAACCATTTGGGGGTCATAAGAAGCTTATTAATCAGTCCTAGACAGATCTGAAAATAAAGTGTTGTTCAAGATACACTCATCTCTAGAAGAATGCAAATAAGAAGTGAATAGTAGACTTTTACCAGCACAATAGGTACAATACTTTTTTTTATAATTCACTAGCGCTAAAGGGATTATGAATACCCTTATGATGCTATTCACACAGTGCTAGTGTTGGTGTAGTGATTTTGAAACTCAGGTGGTATTAGGTTTCTGTCCAGAATGACTGGAGAGAATTATTGGTACTGTTGCCATTGCTTATAATTCACAGTTTTTTTTCAAAGATCCCGGTGTTATTAGTACAATCAACACTTTCAAGCCATATGATCACCCTACTGCCACTGTTATGCCTATGCAGTAAGTTGACGTCAGCTTTTTCGCAGTTGATCGACTTTTTTTGACATCGGTATTCGAAACTTGAACCATCAAGTTATTTAAACCGTTTTTGGCCTGTAAGGTACACGCATGCCATTTGCATTTTCTGAGTTAGTTTCCTTTTCCCTTTTTAGTGACATTTCTAAACTTTCTTTTTAAATTATTTTAAAATAATCAAATTTCTTGTTACCCCTTAAAAGGCAGACTATGTTACCTGATATATGCTGACAGAATCCGCATTAGCAATCCAAGTGTTTTGAGAAAAGGTGTTTGACTTAAAAGATCACAGTAACGTAAGCCCAGTCAGCCGAAAGAGAAGATAAATGATATTTGAAAATAAAATAAAGGTAAAAAGATTCCAAGTTGCTTAAAGTTCTTCTTAAGTCCTTCGAATAGAACAAACACGGCGATTTTGAATTCATCCTATACCATATCAATCATACTCCTAATCTCAGATAATAGAAATAAAAAAGTGTTAGGTAAACAACAAAATAAATCTGCAACTGCTTGCGAAATGGCTTTTATCGAATCCAATCCATAGAAGCATCCATAAATTCATTTTCCAAATGGCTACATCAATCAAACAATGTTGTTGACGATAATGTAGCTGAAGGTCTTCCCCGTGAATCGAGACAAATCTCAGTGCAAACAATGTCATCAATCTTCATAGCGACGATGCTGTTGTGACAAAAGCTATGTCTCTCCCCCACCCTTCTATTGTGATGATTCCTTTCGTCGTGTAATGGTTATCAAATCACATTTATGCGCCCGTAAAAAAAAAATGAAAATAAGAAAAAGAAACGTGAATACTACACTTCATTTCCCAATGATATACTAATGTAATACATAACGTAATCCTTAGAGTTTTCCAAATGCTTGATTCCATTCCCCAAACGGGATAGAGAATTTTCTTTCAATTGAAAAGCCAAATTCTAGTCTCCCAATCGATCTATCCGTACCACAAAGTCAAATGTTGACACAATGTCAAAGAATACTCCGTCCAAACAAAAACAGGATCCACAAAGCATACACACGTAAAAGCCAGCTTAAGTGGAAGTGGAGAGGAAACCTTGTCGACATTGATAAAAGGACATTCATACACTTTTTGGTTCTTGTGCTCTAGAATATGTAAAGGGAACTACAAGAAAGGAAAAAAAATATACAAAACCAGAAACCAAACTCAAAGAGTCCTTCTGGGTAGACAGAGAAGAATGTATGTATATACAGCTTCATAGAAAGGGACGAAAAAATAAATAAAATCGCAGGATGTGAGGATTTAATATTTGGAAAGAAGTTTTGTGAATTGGAAACCTCTTTGGTTACCCCCAACACATGTTTTACTCATGATTTATCTAGTTCTATCACTCTGTTACTAGCACAGTTGCCATCAACAACACACCCTACCACCGCATCTACATACAAAAGGACACTTCCCTACAAATGGTGCTTAAACATTGAAATAAACCGCACTTGTGTGCATTCCTCTTACCTGCAGGCAATCGGGGGAAGAAAAAAAACAACTCAAATAGTTTCTTAACGAAAAGAAATTTTGATTCTACTCGAGGGCATAGACGAACCGAAGGAAGAAAAAAAAACAAATTGGCTTTTGTTTGTGGAACACAAATTGTATGTTATCAGACTGAAAATACAATTTCAAGGATTTAAGTGCCTTGACTGTAAGCAATTGTACATATTGAATGTGCTCAGTCAGACCTTATAGATATATTGAGAGTTTTTGT